>JAGPOW010002067.1:6977160-6994424 GCA_030014935.1 Caiman crocodilus
GACCCCGGTGCTCTTTCCTGCCAAGGCGGGGGGTCGGACTAGATGATCTGCCCAGGTCCCTTCCGACTCTAGCTACTATGATACTATGATACTATGAATGTCTATAGGACAGTCAGTATTGTTCCTCTTTCTGGATTCCTTCACTGTCTGTAAAGACAGCATAGTATGAAAATGGAACAGAAGGGGCACATATTTCCCCCTTTTTTTTTTTCCTACAACATACCAACACCTGATTGGCATTGATAAACTGAGGCTATTTTTTGGGAAACTGCCATTCCCCTACTGCTTTAATTAAGGCTGCATGAAATATGTTGCTGCAGCACACTGCCATTATTACTATTTATTATTCAAATTATAGTACTGCACCATTGCTTGCTTAATAGCTTGCCTGAGGAAACCTAGGCCGACTTGCAGAGGACTCAGGAAGATGGCTGAGTGCCTGCAAAAGACTCAGACTTAGAAGAGTAAAGCAAAGATGCTAAGGAAACCACAGGAGGCCTACAGTCTGTTGGACTACTGTAGAAAGATTCCTCCCATACCATGTATATGTACCAATATGATACTACAGGTGAACAAGATATCAAAGGTTTATCCAAGGAACTAATGAAGTAAGAAGGCAGGTCAGGGTGGCCCCTTAGGCTAGGGACAGACATTCAAAAAGACTGAGCCTGAATTGATTCAATCTTTGCAAGTCAATCTAATGTACCTATGCTGAATCAGTTTGTAACTGTACAGACATCTCTCCTCTGGACTGAAAAAATGCAGGCACATGCCTACAGTGGCACAGACTAGAAGCTGAGAGGTGCTAGAACAGCCCTCCCTTCCCCTCCATAATGCTGAGTTGGGGGGCAACCGCCAGCAGGATGCTCTGATTAGGGAGGGATCCCCCCCACTGGTAAGCATTGGAGCTAGCCAGGATAGCATTTAGTTACACAGCAATTAGATCTCTCATTAGCCCAAGCTCTTTTTAAACAACTTGTTCCAAAGAGGGAATAGAGGGACATTGCCAGTTGACCTGATGATTAGCTCCAAAAAGCTTAGTCCTATCTGCCTTGCCTCCCACATCATGGACCATAGCCAGCATTTGGAATGCTAGCTAATGCTGAGAGGTGTCTGTGTAAGGCAGAGGGGAGGGGGGAAGCCTCGCTTAGCAGGGAGTGGTGAGTGCTGAGCGGTGTCTGTGTAAGGTTGGGGGGAGGGGAGCAGAGGGAAGCCAGGCAGATGCCTGCAGTCTCTGCTGGAGCTGCAGCCAGGGAGCAAAGGGGATGGGCCAGCCCTACTGTGGAGCAGAGAGCCCTGCTCAGTTCACAGAGCATGCCAGGATGCTGGGGGAGTTTCATAGATTTCATAGACATTAGGGCTGGAAGGGACTTCGGAAGATCATCAAGTCCAGCCCTCTTCCCCAGGGACAGGAAATCAGCAGGGATCATAGGATCCCAGCAAGATAAACATCCAAATGTATTTTGGAGGCATTTAAAGTAGGTGTTTGAACCACTTTGGTGGCAGTCCATTCCAAATCTTGGGGGCTCAGACAGTACAGAAGTTCAGCCTGAAATGGTCATGGAGGAGTCTGTGACCATTCAACCTTGTCATCCCTTGGAGTGCTCTGGTGAACAGATATTCTTCCAGATCCTGATGAGCACCCCTGATAAATTTATAGGTGGCCACCAGATCACCCCATAGCCTGCGCCTTTCCAAGCTAAAGAGTCCCATTGTTCTCAACCTCTCTTCATAAGGTCTGTTTTCCTGAACTCTGATCATGTGCATGACTCTCCTCTGCAACCTTTCAAGTTTCTCCACATCCCTTTTGAATTGTGGAGCCCATAACTGGACACAGTACTCTAGCTGTGTCCTCACCAAGGCAGAGTACAATGGGAGAATGACATCCTGGGATTTGCTCAAGAAGCATCTATGGATGCATGCCAGTGTTTTGCTCTCTTTACTAGCTGCAGCATCGCATTGAAGGCTCATGTTCATCTTGTCGTCAATTGCAGCCCCCAAATCCCTTTCATCCATAGTGCTAGCCAGTGTAGCACTGCCAAGCCTATAAGTATGCTGTGGGTTTTTCTTCCCAAGGTGGAGAACCTTGCATTTTTTTGGTGTTAAACACCATCAGGTTCTCATACACCCATTTCCTGAGCCTGTCTAAGTCAGCCTGGATCACCCTCCTGTTCTCAGATAGTGACACTTTACCCCAGAGGTTGGTGTCATCGGCGAACTTGGCCAGTCCACTTCGGACACCAAAGTCCACATCATTAATGAAGATGTTGAATAGTACAGGTCCAAGGACAGAGCCTTGAGGGATCCGACTGGTCACAGGACATCATGATGATTGACTTCCATAAACCATCACACTCTGGAACCTACCGTGGAGCCAATTACCCAGACAGCAGATCGTGGTGAGGCTGAGGTCACATTTAGCCAGTTTTGCTAAGAGGTGATAATGGGATACCAGATCGAAGGAATTTTTAAAGTCAAGATATACAACATTAATTTCTGCTCCCTTGTCCAGATGACAGGTCATAAAAGGAAATAAGACTGGTCAAGCAAACCTACTCGCAACAAACCCATGCTGGCTATCCCTCAGGACATTGCCATCAGCCAGTCTGTTAAGAATGGTCTCTTCGATAATCTTTTCTAAGATCTTTCCTGAGATAGAGGTCAGGCTGATGGGCCTATAGTTTGCCATATCCACTTTTATCCCTTTCTTGAAGATTGGCACTATAGTGGCCTTCTTCCAACCTTCGGGCACTTCACCAGAGCACCCCGAGTTCTTGAAGATCCATGCCAAGGGCTGATCTATGATGCTGGCCAGCTCCTTGAGTATCCTGGGGTGTAAACTCTTAGGATTGGCTGACTTGAAGGTATCCAGCCCCTCAAGGTGTTCCTTCAGGAGGTCAGCATTGATGGAGGGTAAGGAATCTCCTTCACCCTGGCCTCCCTGTCCTGTAATGGGAAGGGGTGTCCCCTGGGACTGGTGAAAGACTGACACAAAGTACCCATTTAGCGAATTGGCTTTTTCATGGGCATAGGTTGTCAATTGTCCTATCTGGTTTAGCAGGGGTCCAATATTGCCCTTGCTTTTCCTCAGGGTCCCCACATATCTGAAAAATGACTTGTTATTGTCCTTAACTTAAACCAGGAAAGGGTCTCAGAAGGTGTCTAGGACAGACATTGCATAAACCAGTTTGATCCAAATCAGTTAGGTCTGATACTATATTCAGTCAGGTTTAACTTAAACCAGTTTCAGCCATTTTAAAACTGGTTTATGTGCACTGAACATTTGTTCTGTCACAGGTTTAAACCAGTTTCTGATCACTTAAACTGCTTTATATGTAAGGTCTATCCCTAGTTGTATAGACTAACTGGTTCAGAGAGGCCTAAACTGTCCTATGTGACAGCTTACTTTGTCAGATGGTATGAAGTAGAAAGCATGAAAAAAAATCCAGCAAAAAATGTAAAGGGGGACAAAATAAGTAATCAAGGAGGATAAGGGGTTAGGAGCCAAGTGGTAGGGTCTTTTTTGCATTCTCTTTTGGCATCTTGTGCCACCTGTATCTCACTTTTCAGGAAAAAAATGACCAAAATGTCAAAGAGGTCTGACAGCAAACAGGGAGAGGATAGGAATTAACCAAGTGCTCCCTGGGAGAGTTGTAATAAAGAGCTTAACCTGTTTACAAAAATCTCTCTCATTAAAATCAGGCAGCAATATCAGCAGATTCAAAGGTAGAGAATATTGTCACCCTCTTTTTCAATTGAACAATAAACTATAATTATTGCTAAATCTCACCTATTCACTCTTGTGTTTCATTAAACAAGGTATACACAGCTTTTGGGGGAAGAGATGTTTTTGCTTCCTTCCTGATGAATGGTGGCTTAAAAAGGGGCACACATAGTATACCTCTGTTTTGAAACTTTAAAATCTAATTTTTATGCAGTTAATGCTTCCTTACTTACAAGCACAGGCAGATCTGGGAGCAGGAGGTGCAATGGTGCAGCTGCAACCCTTTTGTTTCCTATTCCACCTAAACTTGAAAATCAACTGCCTGGGAGGGGCAGCAACATTTCTGTTCAGGCTGTGCTGAGCAAGTCCATTGACTTCATAATTCATTATACTGTACCTGGTTCCTGTTTATCTCAGGTGCTAATGACCCTTCTCCTTTTTAATGGTCTTGATGTCCAATTCATCAAGTTACCCTTCTTCTGTAGTTTTGGTGTTCAATTGCCATTTCTGGTAATCTATCTACTGTTTCACAGCTCTGCAGTTCATTTTTAGTTCTAGCTGAAAACCTTAACTCAAGTGGTAAAATTAACTCAGGTGAATATTAACTCAAGTGTAGACATGAGTGATAGTGAAGTGCTGGATACACTGTCAAGATGCTTAGGAAGGCTAGATTCTGTTGTATGAATCAGAATAAGAGATGTACATTTAACTATAATCCAATCCGGCTTTTGGATCCGGCCACTTTAGATGGCTGTGATTCAATTCAGAGCTCTGGACCAGGTTTCTGCCTCAATCCGACTGAAGCGGCTCTGAAGCTTCAGAGCTGCCTCGGAGATCTGGCCATAGAGTATAATGGGGGAATCAATCTATAACTTTGTTGTTTTTTGTCCAATTTGGATGCAACTTGCAGAGATGATACTTCAAGAATAAAACCTGCCAAGTTCAAAGAAGTTTGGTGTAGGAATTTGGGGGAAACTGTACCCCAAATTCTTGAAAGCCAAACATGTCATGGTTGTGTGTTACACCACAAGGGGGTGAAAACTGCAGGGGTGGTGGTCCCTGATGCGGCCACAAAGCTCGGAAAGTTTCAAGAAGATCAGTGCAGGCATTTGGGGGGAACTGTACCCCAAATTCTTGAAAGCAAAACTCCTGTCATGTCTATGTGTTACAGGGGGGTTCAAAACAGCAGGAGTGGTAGCCCTTATTGAGGCCAAAAAGCACGCCAAGTTTCAAGAAGATCGGCACATGGGTTTGGAGGGAACTGCACCTCAAGCTGCAGACAAGCAAAACTCATGCTGTGGGTGACCCTGTGTGTGTTAAGGCGCAGCAGGATGACAGCTGCGGGATGGTGGCTCCTGCTGTGGCCACGATGCCTGCCAGCTGTTGAGGAGATCTGTGCAGGGGGGTTCTGGGGCCCTGCACCCCTGGCTGCTGACAGGCAAAACTTGTGCCATGGGTGCTCGTGGGACTGACTGTGTGTGTCTTGGGGCGGTTGATTGTCTGTATTGATTCTTTCCTCTCCTTAGCCTGGTTTTGTAGGTGCTAACTGATGCTCCTTAAGTCATTATGTAGTAGCTATGTCCTGTGTATTGAGCTGGTCCCAGAGTGAATCATGATTAATTGGTAACTAGTAATACAGTAGCTTAGCAGCCAGGCCTGCAGTGGTGTCTCTCACACCACAAGACAGAAACAGTCAGTCCCACAAGCACCCATGGCACCAGTTTTGCTTGTCCCGCAGCTTGAGGTGCAGTTCCCTCCAAACCCCTGCACTGATCTTCTAGAAACTTGGCAATCTTTGTGGCCTCGGTAAGAGCTACCACCCCTGCAGTTTCCACCCCCCTGAGTTGTAAAGTCTAGATGTGACATGAGTTTTGCTTTCAAGAACTTGGGGTGCTGTTCGCCTTAAGCCCCTGCACTGATCTTCTTGAAACTTAGCAGCATTCATCCTCTCTGCACAGTCTACCACCCCTAAAAATTCCATCCAAATCAGACAAAAAACAATGAAGTTATAGATGTTTTATTGTTTCCCCATTATACCCTAAGGCCGGATCTCTGAGGTGGCTGAGGCAGCTCTGAAATGTTTCAGAAGTACGGACTGCTTTGGGAAACCTAACAAAGCCCATGCTTTGATCTGGACATGCTGCTTCAGACCCCAAAGCATCCCAAACTTCCCTGGATCTGAAGCTCTGTCCGAAGCCTTGCACTGCCCTATACAGGACTAATGACACAATATCTTTTGATCACTTTCACCTAGTTTATGGTTTTTAAACTTTATGTATACTATAGCAAATTAGTGTGCATTTCAACACAGTTATTTTAATTTTTGCTTTAATCTTCACATGAATAATATAGTCCTAGGTTCCTAGCGTACTAGTAAAGCTTCTAGTTTTGTTTAGTTTTTTTTAACCTGGAGAGCAATATATGCTGTGTTATACATGATGTTGCACCTCACCATCTCCATTCTTTTCAAAATCCTAGGGCTGCCCATGGTTACAGGAGTATATTCTTAATACAAGACAGGAACCAAATTTACAGAGTAAGCTTAGACATTTTTTCTTCTCATGTTTCATTCATTTTAGAGATAGTAGTGCCCTCTCAGTCATGATGGATTGCTCCTCCCTCTCTCTCATGCTGCATGTCTAGTCTGTATTTCAAACTTGACACTTTTTCTTCAACACCATTTTCATGTTCTGAAATCTTTCTATTCAGACAGCCAAAGTTATATTCTCCCCATGCCTTCTCTAGGCTGCCTGATATCCATGTTGCCCCACCCTTCCACGCTCTAAGGATGCAGGCTCCTAAGATGATCATATATTTCGTTCACTCAGCATATCAGTGCAAATTTTAAATGCTTCCAGTGGCTTCTGTTTATAACATATGGCTTGAGCTTCTCAACTTTATCTTCAAGGTCCTGTATTTCTCTGTTTCCCCCTGGTCCACTCATTATTGTATTCCTATGCATTGGCACAGCCTACTCCATTCCACCAACAATGCCAAGCTTATCTGCCCAATTGTCAGCTTCTTTCACACATGCCACTGTGCATAGCCTTTACTCATGGGGTGTCCAGACTGATTTAGAAGCTACTGCTGTATCCTCCTCCAAATCCTGTCTAAAGATTCACCTCCATCATAATGCCTGTAAGAAATCAAGCAGGCAACAATGAGTTTGTTGAGGGACAGATGGGGGATAGCTGGCACTTTACCTATTTTTAACAACTAAACATACCAACTAAATCTGAGTTTGGCACCTTTCAACATATGAAAACCTCCCTCTCAATGTGTGTATAGCTAAATGTCAAAGATGGTTGATTTTCACTCTCCCTCATGTCCTTATGTCTCTTGTCTCAGACTGTAATTTCCTTAAATCGGCACCCACCTCTTCACAGGGCTTAGCACAAGATGGGTGCTGATTCTGATTGGGGCCTTTGGGTGCTAGTATAGTCTGATGCCCAAACTTTGGTCACTATTTAATTTTCCTTGCTTCCTTTCACAAAAAAAGATAGGTTAAAGGTAGAGAAAGATCAGCAATGGATAATACCAAATGAGGAGAGCCTTAATAAAACTTTCAGCTGAGAGGTGATGAGAGAGGCTGAAACCCAGAGAAATGATGTTATAAAGGTATATAAAATAACAAGTGGCATAGGGCACATCTACATGCCCCCTACGTCAACATAGTGACATGCTATGTCACCATACAGCACACTACAGTAATATAGAGATCATGTGGGTCTACATGTGATTGGCAGCTACATCACCGTAGTGGTGCGCTCCTCTGTTGTAGCCCACCACTACAGCAACATAGAGGCAAAATCTAAGTGTGCACCATGTGAATGTCACAGAAGAGGGAGTTACTGTGCCATGCTTTAGTACTTCCAAAAGGAAGTAGTAAAGCATGTTGCTGTAGCAACATCACCATACGGTGATGTGTAGGCATGCCCATAGAGGAGATAATTTGAATATGACCACTTTCTGTCCTGAAAAACAGAAGAACAAGGGAGTGACAAGAGCAGAACACTGTTTATTCATTGAACTCTTATTTTAAGACTCTAAATTGGGCTACAATATTGACTAAGAGAATTAAATAATAAATTGGGGGCATGCATTAAGAAATATAGGTAAAAGGAACTTCCAATTCTCATTGACAGACCGTTTAGAGTGACTTTAAGTGTTATAAAAGGGCTACATTTATAATTGCACAGTCATATATATGCAACAGTTCCACAGACCTGGGCATTTATGACAGGTTTCTATGGTATTCTAGTAATCTGTTAGAATTTCAATTGCATTTAGGAGCTGAGTTTATGATTATATTTTCAGTTATTTCAAGGTCCTTGCTAAAGTCTTCTTACACCATGCTGTAGTTCAGTTCTATTTATTTGTGCTTATTATGTTAGGCTATTATTTTTGCAGCAAACGCAAGTGATTATGCATTTGCAAATGTAGTAGATCAAAATCCCTTGAACATTGTGTTGTTTGCTCTGGGCTTATTACTCCCTGATACTTCTGTTATCAGTAGATTTTGCTTGTTTACCATTGCTATCTCTATTTAGATCATTTATATAGATGAGAAACAGTGTGAAGCTGCACTGCTGACTCCTGGGAGGCATCATTTGTTATCTTCCCCCAAATGAACAGCAGCCTCTTTTACTACTGTTTGCTATTTTAAGCCAACACTTTGCTCACACCTGTGCTCTCACTTGCACTTCAAATGGATTTGAGTTTAAAGCAGATTAAGATGTGTTGGCTCTGTCTTCAGCAGAAGTGGGGAAGGGTTTTTCATAGACAGTGGGCCAATGACAGGGAGAGGCATTTGGTGTTTGGAACCAGCAAGTGGAAAGATTACACATGCCTGTGAAGAATAAAGATAAATCTTGATCTGTGAACTTTGCAGGGGTAGTTTCTATTGTACACCTGTGCAGTTCTCTGAGAGGAAAAAAGACTGGTAAACAGAACGTGGAAATTTGTAGGAACCCTGGAGTAAAAGGATTACGCAGATGCAGACTTCGGGTTTTATTTATTTATTTAGGGTTTGTGATTTAAAACAAAGCCCCAAACCATCAGAATCCACCCACATTTTTTCATTTCATGTAAAGTCTTAAAACCCTATAAAACAAAGCATTATAAATGGGACAATTCTCTGCCCTCACTCCCCTCCACATTGTCTTTTCAAGACTAGTCCATAATCTTTTTAAGATGTTGAGAAAACCTGTCTCTGCTCCTGTGAGAGCTCTGAAATTCTGTGCCATTGGTGGTCTGACAAAAATTTCTGTCTGGGTTTCCCCTGGGCTGTGCCCCTGGCTGTAAGGTGCAGACAAGGGCTTTGACCATCATTGGTTTTCTTTTCTTTATTTTTTTCGATGAACTGAGTATGATTCAGTTTGCAGGGACTGCATTGCTAAGATAGGGGATTGCATAATTTTGATTGCTATAGTTCTAAAATTAAAGAAGCTTTCTACTATCTACTATTTAATACTTAACCAAAAATGGTATACTCTTAATAAAAAAGCTAGGTATTAACATGCAATTTATTAATTCAAATTAGGAAAAGAAAATCAACCCATTTACTTTTTGATGAATTTGGCCCAGCACAAAGCTTCTTAGTATTACTATCCAATCCTCTCTTGGACAATATTCTGTCCTATTGAAGTTCATCTCTATTTCCAACACTAGGTTTTCCACTTGCACTAAACCTGATTCAGTCTGAATTCCAGATCTGAAACAAAATCCATCTTAATTCATACTCTTGCAACTCTATTGATTTCTCCAGTAGAAAAAGGATGGAGCTAGACTGTTCTCAGTGGTGGCAGATGACAGAACAAGAAGCAATGGTCTCAAGTTGGAGCAAGGGAAGTTTGAGTTAGATATTAGGAAGAATTTTGTCACTGGGATGGTAGTAAAACACTGAAAGAGTTGCCCAGAGAGATGGTGGAAGCTCCATCCCTGGAGGTTTTCAAAACTCAGCTAGACAAAGCTTTAGATTGGATTACCTAGTTGGGGATGGTCCTGCTTTGAGCAGGGGGCTGGACCAGATGACCTCCTGAGGTTCCTTCCAACCCTAATTTTCTATGATTCTAATCACCTAATGTAACTAAGGTTTTTATCGCCCTCTTGGTTCACTAGAGCCTGTGCAGGTATGGGGCTTGCTGGCAAGCACACTGCTTTCCAGACTATGACAAGAACAACTGTCAGGCAATCAATGTGGAAAATCCCTTCCATCTTGCCTTCACCATTTTCTAGTCTAGATTTGCATCTGGTATGAATCTACAGAGCTCCAGTGACAGCAAAGGAGTGGATGCTGATTTACATCAGATGATGATCTGACTGCCAACTACTTCATGTGGACAGAATAAAATATCAGTCTTTGATAACCTTACATTTATGCATACCAGCATTTTCATTTTCCCACCCGCCATAGATCTTTGATTTTTTTTTGTTTGTTAAAACTGTAATTACTGCTACCATTTTCAATGCAGCTTGCTTTCCTGGACACACAAAAGCATCATCTGGACTCACCCTGCTTCTACCAGTACTATTTATCTTGCTTCCTGAGAGTCCTATGAAAGTACAGACACTCCCCAAGCCAACTGTAGAGGTCTGGCAGATAGTATCAGTATGAATCCTTTGTATCACCCATCTTTTCTTTTTTCCTTGGGCTGCTCCTTTGTTCTTTCTTTTGCCCCTCCCCCAGTTTGAATTCATATTAGCCCTTGTTATTGTAATGGGGCAGGGGACTGCTGAGGCATTATTCTATGTAACTATTACAGTTCCCATATTCAAGAGAAACTACCTCACAGTGTTATACTAATACTATATACATGCAATACCTGCAGCATTTCCTGGTACACCAAACATTTAATTTATTGAAAAACAAATTAAAGAACACTGTAAAGAATAAAATACAAGGTAACAAAGTAATTACAACTTTTAACGAAGCTTTATTACCAGTAAATAGTAAGTTGTACTGGTGTTCCTTATGCAAATTTCTCTAGTTTATTTTGCATAGGTACACACATACACAGCTTCAATGCCACATTTTCACCTCAACCTTTTGGCAAACAAATACATACATTGCCCCCCTACTATTGTGTTTCCTTAACCTGTGACCATGGTATGCATAGTATGCAACTGTCCCATGCACTTGGGCTCCTCAGAGCAAGGGAAGAATGGCATCATCTCAGTCCTATCCAAGCACCCCAGGGCCTTGTCAGTCTAGGATCTTGCAGGTACCAGCACTCCAACCTGACTGATCAGCGGTCTGATTTCCCTAGTTGGAGCTGAAATGGAAATCTATAGACTCTTTCCAAAGTGCTACAGGTATTAAAAGGCAAGGATTTCTTAGGGTCATGCTGTTTATTGGACCACCTATGTAGGTATCAAGATCACCATAAAAATCCACTCACAAAATCTCATAGATACATGTTTTGTAAGGCTGAAAGGGAACTTGGAATATCATCAGGTCCAGTCCCTGCACCAGGCAGGAAAGATAACTGGGGGTCAGGCGACCCCAGCAAGGTGACTGTCTAGTCTCCTCCTTAAAATTTCCCGGGTAGGCAACTGCACCACCTCTGGAGGGAGCTTATTCCACAGTCTGGACACCCTAACTGTGAAGAAGTTTTTCCTAATATTGAGCCTGAAATGGTCTCACAGGAGTTTGTGACCATTACTCCTGGTTCTTCCCAAGCATGTCCTGGTGAACAGCTGTTCACCGAGCCCTTGATGTATACCCCTGATGTAGTGGTAAACTGCTACCAAGTCCCTTCGCAGCCTTCTCTTTTGCAGGCTGAAGAGTCCCAGATCCCTCAGCCATTCCTTCTATGGCTTGCCATGCAAGCCTCTAATTATACTGGTGGCTCTTCTCTCGACTCTCTCACGTTGTACCTTATCTTTGTTAAAGTGCAGTGCCCAGAACTGGATGCAGTGCTCCAGTTGGGGGTCTCACCAGTGCCACGTAGAGAGGAAGAATCTCCTCCTTGGTCTTGCTGGAGATTCACTGATTTATGCATGCCAGAGTATTATTTGCCCTGCTGGCAACAGAGTCGCATTGCCAGCTCATATTCTTGCTGTGGTCTATTATTACCCCCAGGTCTCTTTCATATCGTGTTGCCAAGCCTATAGGTATGCATGGGATTGCTCATCCCCAGGCAGAGCACTTTTACATTTCTCAACATTGAAATTCACTGGTTCTGAGTCGCCCAACTTGCTAGTCTGGCTAGATCCACCTATATCTGTAAGCTATCTTCAAGCGTGACCATGCTTTCCTATAACTTGATGGCATCTGCAAATTTGGCCAGTGAGCTCTTCACCTCATCATCAAAATCATTGATGAAGGTGTTGAAAAGTACAGGACCAAGCACCAACCCCTGCAGGACATCACTGCCCACTTTTTATGAAGACAACACAGATCCATTCATTAGTCTCTATAAGCCTTTCACTTAAATGGACACTAACTATTCACTGATACTGGAAATTAAACTGGGATTCTCCAGAGGTAAAAGTATGAAAGGGTGAAGCTTAGAGTCAACCAACCTTCATGGACTGGGCGCAGAAGGACCAATAAAACACTTATCAGTGGGTTACATAATCACTAAGGGAAATCATGTCTCAGGAGAAGTGATGAGAAGTCACCGTTCTTCAAACTTTATTCACAGTGGGAGATGAATACAGTGGTTTTTTACTCCAGTAATTTTTGTGGCAAGTCACTGCTGACCACTGGTTGTTATTGGAAGTTATATCATTGCCATTGACTTAACCATAGTTGTGTTTCAGCACAACTAGAAGCCTGGATAGATCGACAAATAGCTCCTAGCATTTCTAACACTGGCTCTGGACCTTTGTATACATTAGGCTTTGCTAATTGCATTCCTTCTTCCTTATCATTTATCACAGTTGCATCTAAATACTTGGCAAAGCAGAGGATGCTGAAAGCACAAACAATTTTATCTGAGGTAGAATTTTCTCTCGGGGCTAGGTTCTAACTTTCTGAGCCAGAGACTCACTATAGGGGCAGACAGCAAAATAGTATAACTCTTGTAGGTGATTTTGAGTAAGGAGGCAGACAAAATGAAGTTCAGCATTTGCTACACACAGCTTTTAAAAGACCCAGCCTGTGTTCCTCCCAATGCTAGCTGTCATGATATGTTGGCTTGCAATATATTATTCAGGTATTTGATATCTCTATGGGCTTTACGGTTTCCAAGCAAGGCCAGGCCTTGGTGAACAACAAATAAAAACTGGAACTCAAGTTCTATGGAAACATGTCTCTGCCTACTGGTATTTTCTTTAATCAAAGTCTTCTATTTACTACAAGCGATAAGGTAATACTAAATGGAATCACCTTATATGTATATGGACATACATCCCTTTTCTGGTGCAAAGGAAAGCCAGACACACTTGTCAAGGAGCATGGATAACCATATTTTGGATTCATATTCCTTCATGCACAAGGAGAAAAATGGCTTCATGTGCCCCCATCCAGGGAAATCACACTCAAGGACAGCTACAATTTTGCTGTCTGAGTTTAAAGTAGAGAAATCTGGCGCAATAAGTTTTCCTATGAAAGAATATGGAAAACAGTTGCTTGGAAAAAAAACAACTCCACGGAAATATTGAAGCTACCAATATTTGTTTTCATAGGAAAAGACATTTTCCTTTCTCCCCTCTTTTATTTAGATCAGATCCTAAAAGCGCATTTCAAAAATATAGCTTTTTCTTTCCAAAATAAGTCCCAGACCTAAATCTCTACTGCCTTATACCTTGTGCAGACATTGATACATTTGGAAATCAGAATGTTAGGAGTTCAATACCCACTTTCCATAGCTTTACTTTACTCCACAATGTGTTTGTGTGTGGCAGGACGAGGAAGAGATCTGGCTCCTAGTTTTCACAGGTCTGTTAAACTATATTTTGATATATACTGTCTCTTATTTCTAAATTACACTGAATGTCTCTTCAACATAAAAAGGATTTCTTCACCTTCAACCATCACGTAGATCATCTATTTAATAAAATCTACGGTGCAAATTCTTAACTGTCTCTTATGTCACCAGTATCATGCCAGAACTGTGTTGCCTCCGGTATTAACTCGGATACTAGCCACTGAATCAATATCAAATTACACTTTCTCTTCATTTCACAGAATCAAAGTGTAACTTTTTTGGTATAACTTACTCTCTTTCCTAAGAAGGGTGCATTCCTTCATGCCTAAACCTCCTACACCATCTCTAACACTTTTGTCTCTCGTAGTTCCCCTGCTCCGTCCAAATTTATCCCAGCAGGTGAACTGTGACCCAAGCTACAGAGGAAGGAGAACTGCCTGCCCAGCTGCCATTTCTAGGCTGCTGCTCTTCTCCAGGCTAAGCCTGAAAGCAGGATCAGCAGGGGCAGCCTGGCAGACAGGTTAACCCTTCCCTGCCTGCTCCCTTGGGATAGATGGCACAGGCGGCCACAAGTAAGAGGGGAGGAGGAGGTGTGTGAGGCGCTAAGCATGGTTCTGGGGTTCTGGGGAGGAGAGGAGAGGGAGGGCAGTGGGCCTGATCTGAGCAGCAGGGGAGGGGGAGTGGGTTGGGTGTTTACAGTAAGGTGTAGCCTAGATTTGAGCAATACAAGCTAGGTACCATCAATCAGAGATAATCCTGCCCTGGAGTGGCATGACTCTTAAGCTGCTTAACAAGTGTTTAAAGCTAGTTTCAGGTGTGAAGAGCTCTAGGAGCTGCCCAAAGTTACCATGGAACAAGGCCTCTACCTGAATCGGAAACTTCTGGAGGTTCCAGGTGATGTGAATGAAAATGCTTTTGCAACTTAAACTAGTTGAGCACTTTGAAATTGTTTAAATTTCAATTAAAATTTGAGAATTTCTGCTGTTTTTTCTTTCCCATTAACTGACTGCCTCTTCCATACTGATACATGAAACATTCAGATTCATTAACAAGCAATAACTAGTAGTTGCCCCTCAGACTGCAAATCTGGACAGTTGATGGAACAGCACATCTTGCATTTGACAGCTTGTCTAACTCTATCCCACATGTATAGTCAGCTGAATAAAAGATACCGACTTAAGACATCCTTCCCTCACCCATAATTCCTAGACCATTGCAGTTAAAAGACCACTAACACTACCCTACCATGTATATGTTTTAGCATACCGTCTCCTTTGGATGAGTGGAGCTTTTCAAGGAGGTTCCTGAGCCTTGCAAAATCTGACAGATGATATTTTATTTCTGGGGCAGAAAGTTAACACAATGTTTCATTTCTTAACAGAATGCATTTCATTACTACATGAGAGTTTAAATGATCAAAATGTTGTACTGGAGATGAAGTAGTTCAGTGGCAACACATGCTGCATTCAATTTTCAACAAAAATTCCAATGTCCAGGGAGGCTCGTTTTTAAAATTATCCATTAAGTGACACTAGAATTAAGAGTTACAAAATGTAGTGTGCAACACAGCTGCCATTTTTAATGAACAATAAAAGCACTTACTGAATACATTTCAAGCATAATACCAGTCAAGAAAAGATAAAATATGGACTAGTACCACCTACTACTGGAGGTGCTCAGTATATATGCATAACACTTGGTAATCTGATAAAACAACAATCTTAAAAGCTTTCATAGGATCATAGATTAGAGTACCAAAATCCCCAGTTTTTTCTTTTGTTGTTGTTGTTGTTGTTATATTTACTTTAAAATTCATTCCCCCACTTCCCTAACTATTTCTGACCTTTCTCTCCCTCTCTTTGCCCTATAGATAAGTGTAAGTAAGCTAAGATGTAAGATAAGCTTTAAACATTTTTATTTTGGTAGCAAGTTTTTGGTTTTGGATATCCACTGTTTTATATTGTATAATTATTAGGTGTGTATTGATTCTTACTGTTGTATATTGTATTATTATCATTTTTGTATTGATTTTTATTGTTTCATATGGATATTGTATGGTTTAGGCTTGTGTTTGTAAGTGAACCAAAGTCATGCCAAGTTTCTATTTTATATGTCAAGCCCCCAACTTGTGTCCCCTGCCTGGAAATCCCACGTTGCAACTGTATGCATCACGTACCCCTCCCATGTAAATTGGTTCCCTGATGAATGAGTGTGATTAGGAATGATTGAAATACAATGGTAGCAGGCCTCTGTTGAATAGCCTGTAATGACTGGGCCATCACCTCACACTGATTCACCCAGGAACCACAGACCTCACCCAGGAACAGAGACAAGACCACCATTTGAAAGACAAAGAACCCTGAAATACCATTACAGACACTGAAACTACACATCCGTGCATGGAGTACACATGCTCAGTACACCAGGGGCTGACCCTTGCCTGGGCACGCCTCCTGTCACTAGGGTCACAGAAGGTCTGCCCCTGTAAAAAGGGGCAGTGAAGACAGACCCAGTGGGAATGCCATTGCCATCTGGACCAGCACATGTCACACAACCTATCCACCCAGAGGCCCTGCTGACAGCCCCCCTCTGGCCAACACCTACTGGATAAGGACTCCCTTCCAGCCTGGATAGGTAAATATTACCTGCACACCTCCTCCTACAATTTGGACTCTCTCTCTCTTGGTCTCTCTCTCTCTCCTCCTGGACTTCAGTGGACTTCAGCCCCTGCACCAACCCTCTTTAACCCCTGCTGCCATTGTGTGTGGGTGGGGGTGGGCATGCAAGGGAACCAATTTGGCACTGTGTCACCATCTCCCTTGTTCAATAAAACCACTGTCATTTGCAACCCTGAGTTGGGTCATGTTTTACTGAATCCCAGTCCTTTCCCTATCTTAAATTCCAGCCTCATTCTCTCTCTTTCTCTCTCTCAGTTCCAGTTCCCACCCTCTCTGCTAGTTTCCCAATCTCCTCCCAATTCCATCTCCCCTTTTCTGCCACATCTCAGCCTTTCCTTGCTTTCCTGCTGCCCTGCCGCCTGCTGCTTTTCCTGTGATTTTCTGCTGTCTTGTCTCGCTGTTTTCAGGCTTCCCCGGCACCTTCTGTAATTCCCCCACCCGCAGCTTCCCAGCTCGTATTAGCTGTCCTGTAGTTTGCTTCAACAGCTGGAGCCTTGCTCCAGCTTCCAGCACCTACTGCCTCTCTCTGCAACTTCTGTAACTGCTTTGGAGCCATCCTCAGGCTCCCCACACCCAGAGCCTCTCTTTCAAGACTCACACTTTTCCTTAGTCCCATTTCCCCCTCTTCCTACGTACCTTTTCAGCTCCCCCATAGCTCTAGCTCTAGCTCCAGTCCCAGCCTCTGTGCCAGCATGCTTCCCTGTTCTGCAGGCTTTGGGCATTGGCTTTTAATCAATTAAGATCAATTAACCTAAAGTTACCCCAAGCCTCAGTTCTTCAGCCCAGGCCTCTGTAGTCTACCAGTTCTAATCCCAGTCCTGGTAACTTGAACTCCTTACACTTCTAATTTCTTACCTTAAGCTTTCCCCAGGTATCCCAAGTACACCAAGCATATACATACATGCACATTACAGCACCCAACTTAGGAACTCACCTGTGTGTATGTGTAGGTGGGTAGTGTGTGTGTAATTAGTGAATACACACACA
>JAGPOW010002067.1:6994524-7006986 GCA_030014935.1 Caiman crocodilus
ACACACACATATATATACATATATAGATATCATTGTGTGTGTGTGATATATGAATTAGTAATCCACATATGTGTATTGGATGTGCAGGTGTTGGTAACTGATAACTAATTCTGACTAAATTTGGTGTGTGTAGCATGCATGGGCTTAAACTGGTGTTAGGTGTGCATAAACCTAGACTGGTTATTTTGAATGTGTGTGCGTGTGTGTGTATGGCATTGTGTGCATGATATACGAATTAGTGATCTGTGTCTAACTTTTGGGGTGTATAGTGTATGTGCTTGAATTGGTAATAGGTATGTATGTGCGTGAGCTGTTCGTGTGCGTATGTATGCACCTAATTGATTTACGTGTTTGTATATGTGCAATTGTGTTATGCCTTCCTGTCTAACAGCACAATATTGAGATCCTGAGAGCTGGCCTGACCCCACAGGGCTATATTAGGACTGAAAGGGACCTCATGAGGTCATCATCTCCAACCCCTTGTTCAAGGCAGGATTATCCCAGCCAAGTATCTGCACATAATAGTAACTTTTTGAAGCTATTTATCAGATTATTATTTTTAACCATGTTTTATTACAGAAGTATCTAAAGGCACACAGTATGGTCCATTTATGTTAAATACATTTTTCACACAAAACTGTAGGCAGCCACTGTCCTAAAGAGCTTACCAGTTAAATAGACAAGATGCATACAAGATGAGGTAATGGGATGTCACAAACAAAGAAAAGAGCAAAGAATGTATTGATGGGAGATGATGCACAATTATGCTTTTGGAATATTTCACCTTAATGAAAATAATATGGAAGGGCAAGATCTGAAGAGGAAAAGGATACTGCAAAGGAAGAGAGACAAGAAAAAATAAAATTAGTTTGACAAAACTGTGGAAGAGAAGAGGTTTGGGAACAACCAGCCAAACAAGAAAGTCCAGTAAAAAAAAGTGTTAATTGTTTTTATACTGACTCAGTGATCTACTGGGTGACAAGGTATTTTTTCTTGGGAAATTGCAACCAACACCCTAATTAGGTCTACATCAAGGATTAGAAATATGGAGAACTCCTGCATGCCAGTCTGGATGGTATTGGTAGATTATATAGGAGATCTTAACATTTCTAATCCTTGCTGTCGACTTGAGCAAGAACTAGACACAGAAGTATGAAATATGTTAACTTCATTAACATGTCTCCTATCCACCATCATACCCCACAGCACTTCAAAGCCAAAAGACAGGAAGACCGCAAAGTCATCCCATTTTCAAATAGGCAGTACTACAGACTGTATCACCTGTATTACAGGTAAATTACAGTATCACCCATTCTATGTTAACTAAATGATTAAGGATGAGGTACACAGAGTGCTGTAAAATCACAAATAAGAAGTAAGAGATTGCTACTTGTTGGTTTTAAGTTTTGCACAATTTTTGGGTGGTTGGTTCATTTGTTTTAGATGAAGGTGAAAACTAAAGAAAACATTACATTTTTCAAATACATTTTATCTTGCCTGTGTAATGTGTATATCTATGCTTAATATATCTGACTTACCATAAGTATATGCAAATGCAAGTTTAAGACATAAATAGATCTCTGGCACAACATATGCTGGCAAAAATTCTTATACATGCAGTGCGGTTCAATCAACTAATATTAGGGCACTAAACCAGGTAGGTGGAAGGTGAACATGAGGGTCATTTAAAAACAAGCAAATCTTCAGTTGCAGCAACCTCACAAAGCTCCACTGGAAGCAATGGAATTACCCCAATTTACAGCAGCTGAAGATATGTGAATCATAATTTTTTAGCAAGCCATAATTAAGAGCACAGAGCCCCTGTATTTCTAGCCCTTTGAAAAGTGATGGTCTTCAACAGTTCTTTAACATTTTTATCCTAGGAAGGCATGGTTTGATGTGTCACGGTCATAAAAACTAACGTTCTTTCATAGCATCTTTGCTCATGTGTTCTGGGCAGGTTAGCTCTGAGTCCAGAGAGATATTCCTTTACACTATAATTAACCATGCAGAGAAATGAGAAAATATGTTCATGAAGAAAATGCAACTTAAATCGTACTTGTACATTGGCCACGTAATTAGATCCCTGCTTTCCAGGGGTATTGATAGCTTGAGAATTGATTCAAACAAGGCTAACAAGGGAGTATGAAGTGGCATTCTAGGGACAATGACATGTTCTCCACAATCATTAAGCACTCCAAGGTACCAGTCCTTGTGAACTGCTGAATGCATTCAGGGCAGGACGCTCCTAATTCCCTTGTGTCCTCAATGACTCCCTTGAAGTTCATGAACATTGACATGGGTGAAAGTGTACGGTCCTCAGCCCCTCACAGGATATGCTTAGCCTCTTGGTTCCCAAGAGTAAATACACTATTACAATCCATTAGAACAGCCTGGCTCCCTCTCAAGTGTGAAAATATTTAGTTTCAATAGGCTTATGACAGTCTCTGTAAAGAGTGGTGCTGTATTGATTCCTGTTTCACTGTGTACAAACTCATTTATAATGTTATGACCCGAACTGTAGAGCACAATTTAAAATGACCTGTACATATTATTCAGTTCCATTTGGATTGCAAGTTAAATACTCACTGATTAAACATGAATGCTTTTCCCTGGGAGTACAGATATCTTATCAGTAAAGCCTTCTTATCAAACTCAGTATCCTGGAGGCGGACACATTCTCTTGCAGTGCTGGGAGTTTATAATGATAAAATTAACACTGTTGTATTTACCAATGAAGTCAGCAGTAGTGCACTGTATCCTACCATTAATCATTAGAGCCAGTTCTCATAACAGAGCCACTTGCTGGCCCTCAGGCACCTGCATCACTCCCCAAGCAATTCCAGTCCCCAGCAATAACTTATCGCAGAAGCCAGGGATCAAGATTAAAAACCTGGTGAATAATGGGAGACTGTGTGCACCTCTATTCCTCTGGTAGATACAAGCTAGCTAATAACATCCTTAAAGGGGAAGCAAATCATTCCATATTTTTTATTTTATAGACAAGCCAGAAAAGACCTGTATCTATGTCACAGTAAAATTTATTGTATTGTTTAAGTTACTTGTTTCTGTCCTGTGAAAGACATTGGCAGGCATAAAACATTCAGGGGGTCTCCTCTGTACTGCACTATTCCAAGTACATAGCCCACATTCTTTTTATTACAATAACCACAGGGGAAAGATGCAACATAAGAAAATGTTTGGAACCTAATTAGAAACATTTACCAATTTCACAAATTCACTTGGGCAAGAAGCTTGGCATGATGGGTCAGATCCTCGGTTGATAAAATAACCCCTGCAAGTAACCTTCACCCATTTTTCTTTTTTTTCCCCCTTCCATTTAAATAATGCAATGCAAAAATCCTTATTATTCTGTTGATAGCCAAACTCAATGGACTTTTCTACAAAGATGTCTCTACAATCAGTATAGCTCCATGCACATAGCTGGAAGCCTGGTAAATGCATATTAGAGGCAGAGGGTTTTTGAAGAAGGAACAGCAATAAGCTATGGAAAGCTTCAAGGGAGACCTTTATTTTCTGCAGTTGTGAAAGCAAACTCCAAGTTATTTCATGCCTCTATGACTGTTTATGTTTTGTGCAGGATAGTACCAACTGTTGGCCCATTTCCCAGCCCCAGTTCAGGTTTTCCTCACTGCTTTTCTATGTTACAGCTTGGAAATGAACAGAGTTAATCTGATTTACTTTTTCTTAAAGTAATTTTCCCCCAAAATTAATCTGGCAACAATTTCATAATTTAAATGAATTTGTTTATGCAAAAATAAAGGAAGCGGTCTTATCCAGCCGGTTGGCAAATAAATATGTTACGTTGTTTTTCAAAGTTTCTTCTTCTGTATTACCTCGTAGTTCATTTTCATAAGGATGCATTAAAAGGACACTGATATTATGAATATTAACTTCTCAGATATTTTGCTTGCTGGTTTTTGATAGGCACAGGGATGACTGAATACTACATCTGCTACATGACAATATATATAGACTTTCTTTGGAATTTGCTTCTATTACTTGCTGCTTTTCAGAATCTACTAATATTTTTCCTTGTGCTAAAGGAAATTGCTCAAGGATTATTAAATACTAAGGCCCTAAGACTCTTATTGATTTATCTGGAACTCACTGAACTACAATTTACTGAAGACCAGGGATGAGAAAATTCTGGTTTTTCAGCATTCTGATTGGCTACTGATGATGCAATGGTGCATTATTAAGTGATAATTGTTTTATTAGGATGTTTACAAGAAGACAAATGGTTTGTGAATCAATGCACATAGAGACCACAAGACAAGCTTTTTATTGATCCAGGAGCCATTTGTGTCAAAGTTTGCTTGTCAGAAAAGGAAAAAAAAAAACCCACTATACTCCTGGGTAGATACATACAGATAATGGTTTTGGAAGCAATGCATGTTGAATCTGCATTCTGAGTTAGGGCATAAAATAAGACCCAGACTTTCAAATATCCTGTTGTTTTGCATATTTTGGAATGAAACACAGATACTCAGCTTGGGTAAAGTAATCAGCATTAACTCATGATTTTTTTCTTTGCTGACTCTTTGTTTCCCCATCGGCCTGATGACTTGCTGGATTTAATAACTTCATGTTGCTTGGTGAATTAGGCTCTTGTTTTCCTAAATTTCAGCTCCCTTCAAATTATTCAATAGTGTATTGTATGTATAGATCCTTTTTTGAAATATACAGTATAGGACACTTCAACATTGCTTTGATGAAAGTTCTTCCTGTCTGAAGATGTCGCAAAACTAGCGAAATCAGAGCAACAGGGGCACAATTACACCTTTCCAAACTGATGAGAAGCAAAGACCAAGCAAATGTTATTTCTGCCTAAAACTTCAGTCATCATGTTCGTTGCACGCATACAATTCCAGTTGATGTCAGTGACATTAAAGGGTGCAACTAGCGCTAAAATCTACCCCAAGAGATTTGGTTTTTTTCCCCAGAGGAACATTCTCTCTAAGAGAGTGATTCTCAACCAGGGTGCTGTGACACCCTGAAGTGCTTTGAAATCTTTTCAAGGGTGCCTTAGTGCCATGCATTTTAGCACTGGTAGGTGGGCAAGCATATTTTATAAAATAAACCCAGAAATGTCAAATAGGAATCCATAGTGTCAAAACCATTATGCTCTTTTGTGGTCTTTCCAAGTTCCTTGTAACGGCAGAATTGCAGTTTTTCTGCAGTCAGAAAAAAGTGAAAACTAAGAGCCTGAATTTTCTGAGGGGTGCCTCAAGTCAACTGAGGGTGCCTTTGGTCTAAAAAGGTAGAGAACCTCTGCTGTGAGGGCAGTAGACCATTTTCTTACTGTTCTTCTTTCTAAATGGTGATTTTTCCAGTACTTCAGGTCCTGATACTGCCAGGTACTGCACTCCTCCAGTTATAATAGTGCAAACTGAAGGTTCTGCGCCCTTTCTAGGGCTGCGGTTCCTGGGTCCTCAATTTAACCAAGATACCTCTCGCATGGAACCTTCCACTTATGCAGAGTCCTGTGATCTTCAGTTGGAGTTGATATCACAATCCTCTGAAAGAATAAGACATCAAATAATGAATTGTATATTAATGCCAAAGTAAAGGAGCACGTATAGGGGTGAGAAGGAGGATGTTAGTCAGTGGGAGATTTGGAAAGGAAAATAAATAAATAAATACATACATGCATAAGTTCCTCTGAAACATAGTCTAGACTTTGATCCTCTTAACTCTAAGGAAGCTAAAAGATGTTTTTTTCCTGAGAAACTTCTCTCTTTCCATTTGTATATTGTTACAATGGCAACACACATTTCTTATTACTTTTTCTGAAACATTTTAAGGTTAATATACTGTATTTATGTGTTTAATGAATGACAAGAATATATCTAACTTTTTAGCTAAATACCGCTAAAATTAAAGGTGGTGTCATCTTAAGTTATAACAATTATGTTGTATAAAATGAATCTGCTAGATAAAGGGATCAGAGTTGAAAAACATTTCACATTATACTACAGTATTTAGGAAGGATATAAATCAACTCTATAAGTTAGTCACTAAACAGTGAACCTTGAAAGCCCAGCTGATGCCACAGAAGGCTGGAAATCACCTAGGATCCTTTAGGTGTGGTACAGACATTCAAAACAACACTCTAACCTAATTCACTTTCGTCTAATACCCCATTCTCCCAGGGTTAAGTTACAGTGGGGTCTGTCATTTTTAAGTGCTTTAAGTGCCTCAAATGTCTGTTCTATTATGGCTTCAAAGTGCTTTCTGTGTGCTTAATGCACGTTAAGTGTAGTATGTGTACCTATCCTCAATAGGCACTTTTACATGTGCTTTGGGGATGAGGGGGGGCAATGCTTTAATTACAATGGCTCTGAGAGCTGGTCTAATTAAACCGCTGCTGTCTCTGCTATATCAGTATTCCTGCACTTAAAAATGGTGGCAAAGGCACTTGTACTGAAGCTTGTTTAACAAGTGCCCTTGTTGCCTTGTTCAAGCACCCTTGTTGCCATTTTCAAGTGCAGGGACACTGATACATGAAATGCAAGAGGTTGCTGGAGCATAGCAACTGAGTCTGCTCTGATGTACTGGAATTCCAACATGTCGGAGCAGCCTCCACACTCGTGTATAGGTGCCCAAACTCTGGTCTTAGTGTATCAATTTAACAATCAGTCAGATGTTCTTTCCCTTCATGAGCGGTATCTTCTATTTTCTAATGAGGTGATCATTCGTCTACATCACTCCACATTACTGCTGCTAATTCATTAACCCAGTCATGCAACTTGGGAAGGGAGAGTGGTGTACTAGCTCCAGGTGCTGAATCAGAGGAGGGGCCAGATTGGCAGCCCCCAGGGAGCTTGTGCTGCTATTGCTCTATGCATGAGGAGGTAAGTGCTCACTCCCCTCAAAGCCCTGCTGCGTGTGCCACCCAAGGAATGATAATTTTAAGTGACTCCTCTGTAATATCTAATTTGTGTTCCTCTACAGTTGTAAGGATCTTTTTACACAGTAACTTGGAGCAGCTCCTGGAGCTGTATCTATACATACAAAACGCTACTGAATAATATGTCTGCACATTAACACTTAAAATTGGTTTTAAGCACCTGTTATGCAGCTCAAAGTTATGTCACCCCAGGGTAGGATTATCTCTGATTCATGTTACTCAGCTCATTCTACACTGAAGTGTAGTGTTACATGATAAACTAAACCTTAGTGTAAACACTCTTCCTCTCCCCCACCCACCTCACCAGCTGGCCTGGATCAGGTCGACTGCCTCTCCCCCCTGCTCTTCCCAGCACTCCAAATTCCCATTCACTGCCCACTCCCCACTCTCTTCTCTTGCTTACTTGTGGCTGTCTGTGCTGGAAGGGATAACCTGTCTGCCTGGCTACCTCTGCTGCTGCTCTCTGGGCCAGAAGGATGGCAGCCAGGCAGGCAGTTTAACCCTTTCCTGC
Source organism: Caiman crocodilus (assembly GCA_030014935.1). Lineage (NCBI taxonomy): Eukaryota > Metazoa > Chordata > Crocodylia > Alligatoridae > Caiman > Caiman crocodilus. The sequence goes on from JAGPOW010002067.1 coordinate 7,001,970, forward strand.
CTGCTCCCCTCCTAGGACAGACAGTGCAGGCAGCCAAAAGTAAGTAATGCCTCAAGGGGTGGGGCAGGCAGAAGAGAAGTCCAAGGGGACAGTGGGGAGCCCGGGGGGCAGAGAGAAGCCCAGAATGGGAGTGGGGGATTCTTACCTTTCTGTCCTCCAGGGCCCCACTGACTTGAGCATGTGACTGCTCCCATCTTGAGCTAGCACTATTATATGGTGCAGCTCACAGTGTAACATGTAGTCAGACCCTAACCTTGATTTGATGATTAATTGCTCAATTACAGTAATGATTATGATGGTTTAATTAGAATCTTGATTGATTTTGAATTGTAATAAAACCTATACAAACATACAAGACCAGTTTCTTTTCAAAATCTGCAACAATATTTGGAGTCCCTTCAAGGTTAAAGGTAACCACAAGAGATATATTTGCTAGCTACTTGGCTCTGCTCCCAAATTTATACTTATGTCCATCATAAAATGTAGGGAATGCAGATGAGTTTGGTTTCTGAATACCAGAAGATAACCAAATAAATTGCTCCATATATGAATAAGTGCATAGTACTGAGAAAAGAATACACTAATACATCAAATAATGGATTTTACCTACTATTCTCACAATAGTGCTTGCTATATATTAAAGGGACCCCTAGCTGGCAAACATGTCAAAATTTCCTTGACAAAATATTGTTATGTCTAATGTTTCCAGTAACATTAGAAGAAATTGCTTGTTTGCATACACTGTAGAGAGACTACAGTGAGAAAGTGAATTTATGAACCAGTCCCATTCCCCTCCCTTAAGATATAGCATTATTTGAGATACTATTTCAAGGAATACATTAGTAAAAAGAAAATTTAAAAGACTTGTACTTTGTTGAGGAATGCTGGCAATTAAATGGTAAATGTTTTAGTTATAATCATCGGCGATGCGTAGGGGGTACACGCTGGTGCACGTGCACCCTCTGAGACCGGCCATGCACCTTCTGGAAGTGCCAGCCACAAAACCAGAAGTGCACTTCTGGTTTCACCACTGGATCAGTGATTGGCTGCTGAGGAGACCTCCTTCCCATTGGTGATCGGCCACTGAGGGACACTGCCCCCCCACCATCAGTGATCTGGTGCTCCCCTGGATTCGGGAGGCACCAGTCGTCCATGGTTACAATACATTTATTCCCCCCATGCAATGTTGGTAAGTGACAACAGGAGTGTGTAGTTTATTCTTTTCCCCAGAATAACTAGGGTTTAAGTGTTATAATATCATACTCATCTTCATCTTCAAAAAACTTTCCATTGTAATCAATGGGACTTGAAGGGACACTAGTTTTAAAAACCTAATATTTAAAAGCAGCACATATTTTAAAATCTTGTTTAATTGTTAACTGCCTTTTTCTGTACATATCTAGGTCCATCCTAGACCTATTATTTACATGTATATGTCTGGCCATGCCTACAGGGTAACCACACCATGCAGCTATAATAAATGGAAGGATAACTATATTCACCAAGTCCTGTGGGTGAGCTTATTATCCCTGTCACTCAGCAGTGTTGTTGGTTACCATTCCTGAAACAACCGTAGAGCTGGGAGGGACCTCAGAAGGTCACCTAGTTCAGTGGTTTTCCACCTTTTCAGACTCAAGGCACCTCTTGGAAAGATGCCAGCTCTTAGTTGTCACTCGTTTTTTGACTATGGAAAAATATATAGCAATTCTTCAGTTGCAAAAAAACTGAGAAACACCACAGCAGGTCAGAATGTTTTCAACACTATAGATTCCTATTTCGAACCTTTGGGTTTATCTTTGCATCATGTATAGGTGTTTGCACACCTAACAGTGCTATTCAGCATCTCTGCTCCGTGTCCTGTTCCCTACAGCCAGAGAGAATAGTCTACCATCTTCCTGTATAAACACCCTTCAGGTATTTAAAGACTTATTATAGATGTCCCTCACTCTTCTCTTCTCCAGACTCATCTCAGTTCTTTCAGCCTGCCTTTCCTCATGTTTCCCACACCTCTAATAATTTGTGTTTTTCTTCACTGGACTTTTTCTAATTTGTCTGCAATTTCTTGAAGTGCGTGGCCCAAAACCAAGTACTTTAGGGCGGAGCTGCAATAGTCGTACAGTGCAAAATAGAAGAGTCACTTCCCTTGCCTTGCAGGCAGTCCTTCTATTGATAAACTGCACTATGCTGATGGATTTTTTTAAAAAAGCATATTAAGTTTATTGCCTACTACTGTATATGGTTACACCACTTCTGGTTCAGAATGCAGCCCACCTGGGCAGTACAGCATGCAGAAGGGTGGAACTAAGTAGAGAAATTTACTGTATGGATGTGGTCTTGTCTGTCTCCTCAAACTTCTGCAACATTTTCTTTCTTGTTTTTATGTCAGTTGAAGCCAGTAAAAGCTTCCCGACAATTTTTCAATAAATTATGAAACATTAAGACCTGCTTCATGAAATCTATTAGAGAATGTTTTGTTTAATTTTTTTTTCAATTTGGAGCTCCATCCATAGCAAGTTATTGGTTATTGCTCCACCTAATAAAACAAAAAAAAGTATAGAGTTCCCTTGATATGTAGGCTAATATCCTAAATTATATTAATGTATTTTTTTCAAAAGCAATGAAAGTATTAGACGCCTCCTTTATTAGAATTTACTCCCTGCTCCATCAATTCCTTTGATCTCTTTTTAGAGATCATTTCCTCATGCCAGTGCTAACCCAGATGATCTGTAGGCACATTCAGCTGGGCTGATAGGCATCATTGAGTTACAATGCATGTTAGCCTACATCATATTCTTTCACCTGCATGCAGCACAACACAGAGAGGGTTATATTGCTTTTGCTTTTGGATGCAGCCTGTCTGAAGCAGCACAGTGTTACTGGAGGACACCACTGAGGAGCATCATAAGTTTAATGGGTAGATACAGTCACAGTGACATTTCCATAAATAAACCTCCTTCATTTAGCTAGTTAGGTAGTTAAGCTCTTAATAAAATACACATCACAACAGAGTCTGTGTCTCCAACTCAGATTTTTTTGGGGCTCCATATTTTACTTAGTTGAAGATATTGTTAAATATAAAGCCTTATCTTCACACCTTTACTTAGTAACAGTGTGTGTGGTATCTTACAGAATAGTTTAGGAGTCTTATTACAAAACATATCAGAAATATAGCTCACTGTGATATCAGTAGGCTTTAGGAAGTTCACTGATGTCGCAGAAGACAGGACTATCTGTTTGAAGGTTAATGACAACACCCTTAAGCAAGTCAGCGTCCAAAAGCTTCAGAATAGCACATAGTATGCATAAGGTTTGTTAAAACCAGAGGGTGCTTATAGACGTGCTCCGGGAGGCAGGGGCACTTTAATTAGTGCAGTTCCGAGAGCCATTTTTCAGCACAGCGATGCTAATACACATGACACTGAGTAATTATAATGCCCCAGGAGACTCAATTAATCAAATCTGCTCCAACACATTGTAATTACAGTGCGTTGGGCCCTCCCTGCACATTTATAGGAGCCCAGAGATGGCACTCTAAGGTCAGCAGAGAAAGGCACATGGCAGAAACTAATTCTTTATGCTATTTAACAGTAGTATCCCAGTAAAAGCTAGAAAGGGTTATCCATATTTTAATTGATTTTTTATTTGTTAAGTCACAGCAGAAGGGCAATTTTTCAGTCTGATGAATTGGCAGAGATCATGTACAGAGGTGAGGGATGGAGAGACATTAAATGAAAGCTATACATTTCTCCCTTCTACCAGCCCAAGTTCCTTGTGTTCTGCATGGCAGGGACCCACTCAAGAGTGAAAAACAGAGTCCAGCGTGTGGTCAAAATCTTACTGAATTACTTGGCGAGATGCAAAGGCCTGATGCATGACCTGCTTTGACCTTGGGTGCAGGCTTAGAAAGCCAATCCCTTTGGTTAAGTGAAAGCCTTAGCCGCCTGACTAAACTTGAAGTCCATACAAATTGTTATGCTGATTTCTTCATCCACCTGCCCATTGCTTTCTCTGAAGTATAATCCAGCAGAAACATTTTTATCAGATTATCACTTTCTCTCCTTGAGACATGACCAAAATACCTCTGCTCCTCTGCTGATTCTGTCAGAACAACATCAATTGTACCCCAGCTTTTGAAGCATTCTCTCATTGATCTTCCCTTCCTTCAAGAATATGTGGAGAAGTTGCTAATAGCATCATATCTCAAAAGACTTCAGTTGACACCACTTCTGACATTTGCAAAGCAACTGACACACATTCATGGGGCTGATATTTTCAAATCCCAGTAATTGTGTGACTTTCTATATTCTCCCCTACAAAAGGTCTTTGGTATCGTATCAGATGCAGAAATTCTATCCAAAGGTGCAATCACAGTGAGGGCGTTACACTGAAACCACACTCAGGTGCGCTATGACATTCCTTAACGCCTGCTTTAGTATAAAATATGCAGCCAATCAGAATTACATGTGTGAAAAAACTATTTAGAAAGTGAAGTTAGGTGAAAACTTCGTAACAATTTGTTCAATCAATCTATATTTTCTATACACAAATATCTAATGGATTCCTATACAAATTCTTTTTCCTAAAGACTGACTGTGAGCAGTTTACTGTCATGCCATACTGTTTGGTTTTCATTGGTCACATACTGCAGATCACACGAACAATGTGTTTTTTTGATTGAGTACAAGCTTACTATGAGTTCATGAATTAATTATTTTGCACAACTGTAGTGCAATAATTATGAACTATATAAGCAATAGTGGTACTTGGTTCATATTCCAGCACACTGCCTATTGTTTTTTTTAACCTTCATCCATTCTCATGAAACCGTAACTGTTGTTATTCTCTTGGGGTAACTTGTTATCCCAACCACACGAACAAAACGGAACCAGTGACAACAGTATAAATGTACCAAAAACTATTTATTAAACATACAAATTGTTTGGAAGAGTACTTATGATGATTTGAACCCAAAATATTATTTAATTAGAACTATGAACATAATTTAAACTTTCTTTAG
>JAGPOW010002067.1:7011881-7026502 GCA_030014935.1 Caiman crocodilus
CACACAGTATGCAGCACAGCAGGACTAAGGGAGAACAGCCTCTTTCAGAGGCAGTCCAAAGAAAGCAATTACTTGGGAGTGTTGGGCATTCTTCCTCCCTCTATAGAAAGAAATTAATAAGAAGTCTTTTGTGGTTTGCTGCACACCTTTAATCTGTATTTACCATGCAAACAAAAGGCAAAGCCAAGGTTATACAGAAGATAAAACTGTAAGTGAAGTTTTACATACAGAGCAAATATTTCTGCGCTTTAGTAAATTACTGAACTTTATTCAAACAAATTCCTAGTTTATGAATTGCAAATAGCTTCTGTAATTCTCATATGCTTTTGCAAATGGATAAAGGAACTGATGTTATTGCAACATTTTTATGACTTACTCCTACAATGCCTTTTGTACATAAAAATAGCACTTGAGGAACTCCTATACCTTCATATTCTCATAAAATCCACATAGCTGCATTATTTTTATTTAATAAAAATATATAATCTTATTAGTGAATATCATCATATGAACACAAAAGAAGAAACCAAAGAGTCTCAGTAACATCTTAATGCCATCAAGCACACAGGAGATGAACAGAGAATCAATAGAAACACTTAAAGACTCTTTTGACATCATCTTTTGAAATATTTAAGCACTCTTTCAAGTACACCATATAAAATTGATGTACTCAAACTAAAATGTCTCATCGTAGATGCCTAAAGTAATAATTGCTACCAAAATAAATAAGGTAATTTTGATATCTGCTGATTTTCAGAATTTCTGAAAATCAAGTTATTTATTAACTTTAATCATCTATATTCAGAAATTGTAATACTGTACAACCCTCTCTTTCATCCTCTCATTGAAAATTAAATTCATACACAGACTAGGCCTTGTGTAATATTCCAAAGGAGGGTGTTCTTGACAAAAATGTATTTTCATAGTCACATCATTTTTCATTACATTTTATTTTTCTCAAATGTTGAAAACCCTAGAGCTGAAATTGTTCTACTTTTATATTGCTGAAAACTAAACATATGGAAGTGTTGTCTGGAAAAAGTTGGAGGATTCTTGTTTGGTTGGTTGTTTTTGTTTTTTAATTTTTCTTAATACACACATTTTTTTAACCATACTTTCACTTGTCATGCACACCAAAGACAAACATGCCTGTTTTGGGGAAGGCAGAATGAGGGGAAAAAAAGATTTTCCAGAGTCATGGCTGAATGCAGGTTGCATGGTGCAAGGACACAGTCGACTTTTCAGTGTCGCTCACTCTCAGACCGGGCAGCAGCTGTGATGGGATTCAAACTACATATGCCGAGTTCATAAGGAGAGAAACTAACCAACCTGAGCAAGAAGCTTTGTCCCTCCTCCACAAAGCTGAAAAGGGAAGTGAAAGCAGCTCAGCTCCCAGCAGGTATTATAGTGTCTCCGGACACCTATACGCATGCCTGATGCCTGCTCTGATTCAATTAATCGAGTCTGCTACAGCTTGCTAATTAACGTGCTCCAGCAGCCTCAGCGTTACATGTATTCAGCATCCCCACACTTCGAAATGGTGGTGGGGTGCTTTAACAAATGTTTGTTAAATAAGGTTTAGTTAAAGTGTTCCTGCCATCATTTTGAAGCACAGGACACTGAATACATGAGATGCTGTGGGCACTTTAATTAGTGTGGTTCCTGATAGCCACACTCCTCCCTTCCACCCTAGAGCACATTTAAAGGTGCTCTCCATGCTCCTATTCTAGCACAGAAATCAGCTTTCTTGCTTAAAATATGCACCCCAGTTTTGAATGGCTAACTCTGGGGAAAGGGTCAGTATGATATATGAGTAAATTTGATAATTTTACACCTATACACATACATACACTTTTGACAAGCTTGGGTTTTCAGAAATACTGTCTATCATTTTGATTACATGCTATAGCAATTTTCTAAAAGCATGCTAGAGGCAAAGATTTTTGTGAGTGATATCTTTTGGGATAGACTTAAGCTTTCAAACGCATGTACTTTATTTGAATGCTTGTCTAAGTCTATCCCAACCATGAAGTTGGTTCAATAAAAGATATTACCCCAAAAATCCTTGCCTTCTGTATATCTCCTGGCACACGAAAGCTACAGCATCGTTCTAACACTAATGAAGTCATGTTGATTTTTAACTCGATCCTAGAACATATTGATTGTGCTCTGTTTTGTAGAGATGCTATTGAACTAGACCCTGCAAAATCCTTTTACACAGACAAGAGTCCTCCCAAAATACAGCTGGTTTGTCTTAAGGCAGTATAGAGATTCTATCCCCCCCCTGCTTATTCCCTGTTCATGTATTGATCTTTATGTGAATCAAATAGTCATTCTTTTCTTCATATCCACAAGGGGAATCATGGGATCCTGTAAGGTCACTCAAGGCTACCAAGAATTCTTGGGGAAATTTAACTGCCTGATAAACTGAAAATGTTTAGAAAGAGTTCCCCTGGGACTTGGCAGAAAGGACTAGGGGGGACAAAGAATAATTTCCTGTGTGAAGTACTTCAAACTACATCCGTTTAGTACTCCTGGCTCTTGTCTGAACATGGGTTGTGCTTAAACCCTAGACACCCTGATTTTGATTCAAATTTTTAGTTCTGGCGAATCATTTCTCCCTTGTTTCCTTATTAAAACACATTTTCCTGTGAAGCAAGTGAAGTCAAGGTGTTATTAGGCAGAGTGCCTGCAGTCCTAGAATTCTCTTGTATGTACATCTGGCTTGTCTGTGGCCATAACAGATTGGACTACCTAAGAAGAAATAGTTGACATATGGTAGGAGTTTCAGGATTAATTCTATATCTCATTACTAGTAATGAGCATGAATGTAACTAAAGGTACACTGAAAAAGCAGGTTAACAAAGCGTTAGTAAACTAAATTTCAGTGACCTGGAAGAATGTATGCAACCCAATCACTAGAACATATTTGAAATTTTATTCCTTCTTTCATGATAGAAATCCTCAAAACAGCAGAGTATAACAACCACTTCTGAGACTGCAATTCCATTGCAAGAGAGATGGAGACCTCTGCTAGCACTGATATGACAGAACCTGCTATCACTGCTACTGTTCTCTGGATTTCAATGCCTGCTTCTGCTGCTAGTGAAGATGAAATTTCCAACTCGGCATCACAACAAAGTAACCTGCTGCCACTGAGATCAAAGCCTGATTGCTCATGCACGGAACAATCTATGGTCAGAAGCAGCAGCAAAGAACATTGAATACAAACTATCTCCCCAGAAATTTCAAATCCAGTACAAAAATAGGGGAAGTTTAACACATGTTTCTCAGTCTACAATATGTAAGTATCTGAAACTATAGCCAAGGTAACAGAACAGCCAAACAGATGTTCAATGAGAAATTCTTGCATGGAACTAGAATATTATCACAGAACAATGGCCTCTCTGAGTTATATAAATGCTAAGTCCCAATGTTTAATTTTCAGTGCAGACACTTCTATGTGACAGCACTCTGTTACAATTGTGGAATTTACCTTATGTCAAATGAATGGCTCAAACTTGCTTCTTCTATCACTTGGGTGTCTCCATAGTGACAGCCTAACTCTAGCAAGAGAACAGAAGACAAGGAGGCTAGATGATGTGCAAAGACCAGGGATAATCACTGTATCCTGCTATGAAGCATATCGTGGGCTACAAACACATCCAGAAGGTTGAGCATGGTCACCCATAATCCATAGATAACAAGAGCATCATTTATATGTATGCCCCATATCCTGACCTGAAACCCGTTTATTAAGAGACGTAGATTACCAGCTGGGGAAATGGCTCTCTCAGCCTCTCTGTAAGATTAGCCAAGAGAGAGAAATGTGATGGCACAGCATTGAGCAGTCTGGCTTGGAGGCAAGCAGCCTGGCTTGGGGTCAAGGACCAGAGGGCTGGGACTCATGACAGGCAGGCAGAGGCTGAGATGGCCGAGACCCAAAACTACACTGGTGATAGAGGCAGCCTGAGGCCAGGAGAGTTAGAGACCAAAAGGGGCAGCCAGGGGCCCAGAGCAAAGAGATGGGCCAGACCTGAGGGTCCAAGCTATGCAAGATGGGCCAGAGGTCAGAAAAGACCAAAACTTGGAAGCTGGGTCAGAGGAAGCAGGCTTAGGCTGGCAGTCTACAACAAAGGGCGACCAGCAGGTTAATGTTAAGAAGGCTGAAACCCAAACATGTGGGTGCATGAATCTAGAATGATATCTGCAAGGCATGGGTGTGACTATGGGGGTGGCTGTAAGTCATGAAGAGCCCATGAGGCATCAGGTGCCCTGGAAGCACAGATGAGCCAGAAGGACTCACTTGGCAAGAGGGGCTAGATTAGGACTAGCAGGGTCCAAGAGGGACCTGCTGGAAACAGAGGGCTCATTGTGGGACTCTGGGGAACCTCGTTTTCTGTAATCAAATCATTCCAACAAAGGCATGGCAGGTGGGAGAAATGGGAGAATACCCAGATAGAGTGGTGCAGGTACTGCATGGGGGTGTTACGGTCATCCCTGAGGCCATGGTCCTGGTACACTCTGGATTTGCCATTTAAGTTTTCCTCCCACAACTCTTAATAATCTATGTTTATTAAGATACACTAAAAGAAGATGAAGCTCATTAAAAACTGCACATCCAAGCTGGATTCATTATATTTCAAGGACCTTCTGGCAAACTTTTAGTAGGCACAAACATAGGCTGACTTTTTTTTTTAATTTGGCAAGGGAGGGGGAGGCAAGGGGTTTGTGGAATATACTGGGTTTTACTTAGCAGATCCTCTCAGCTCACTCATCAGAACACTCTTTGTTACCATGTGGCATGCCTACATCTTGACCCAAACTAGACATCCAGCCAGTCAGTTGTTACCTCTCAATTATATCCTGCTATTCTCCCTACAGAAGCAGGTACCTCTGGGCATATTTATTTATTATCCACTCTTGTACACAAAGGGAGAAGCTGGTTGAGGCTTCCCTAATTATCCAGTACTAAAAATGCCTTAAAATCACATCTGAAGAATATATCATGCTGGCACATGACATGACCTACAGTACCATAACAGCAGCAACCCTCATTTGATTATGGAGCAGCATTTTTCCAAGCTTCAACTCCTTACACTTATCTTTTTAGACAACTGAATGAAGTGATCCATTTTTTTGGCAGTATGTCTGACTTTTGCAAGACTTTGACAAAATATTGTCCCTGAGCACAAAACACTGCATACAAAATTTAACTGGCCTGGAAAAGATGGCATCTGCCTTATTCTTGTTTTCTTGGACTGCTTTGCCTTCCCTACTAACTACATCAAATGTTGCATTCTATCCCCAAACCGCTTACATTTTGTTCTCACCAAATTTTAACTAAATTAAGATAAGTTCAGATTTCCCCTTTGGGGACCTCAACAAAGCCCTGCCATAACAGTTCTGCAGACATAGTATAAGCTTGCTATAGTTACTTGCACATAGAAATATTTGAAACTGCTTAATGCTGCTTTGCCAGCATGATGCATATATGGGATGTTTGCCAACTCTTGATCCAACTATCCAGTAGATGAACTGCTGTATGTAACTTAAAAATAAATTAACCTTTTACAAGGATGCTCAGTATGGAGTTGTAAATAACCTTATTGGAACTGTGTAAAAATTTCCTTCAAAAGGCAAAACAATACTTAGAGGGTGATAGCGTGTAAAGCAAAACAGAAAATGCCATCTATTAGTTTGAATTTATCTAGCATCTCTGGCAGGACACATCGAGCCAGACTGAGCCTGGTCCTAGCTGAACACTGCACATGGCATGAAACTGCAATCCAGATAAATGAAAACATTCATCAATGTTATCTGCAGGTAGATGAATTTATCTGAAATCCCCTGGTGTCTTGGTTTCTTCTTCTTCTTTAATTTTCTATTTTTTTGAGGGGGGATGAGGGAAGAAGCTTAATAGCAATATCTGTATATGTGTGAAACAAAGGTTTGTAAATGTTACTCCCATGCTACCAATTTCCTTCTTAATTTCCCAGGACACCAACTGGAGCAATCATAATTGTAGCTTCAGAGTTTTCAGCAACTCATAATGTTTATATGCCACTTACGGTCTTGGTAAACAGTGGCAACATAAAGGACAGTTTTTCTTTGTCTGTTAGCACTAGCTTTCTGTAAAGTTTCCATTCTGGTTAGTAATTTTGCCTTTAACAATTGGCTAAAACTTCATTTAAATTTCAGCTCATTTAATTCTATCTGGATATAGACTGTTTATGCATTTGAAAATTGCCAATGGCTTCCAATAATTCCATTCAATTCTTTAAACAGAAAATGAGAGAGAACTTTTCTTTCCTTATCTAGATCAACATACACAACAAATGCTGAAAACTCATGGAATAGTCAGCTGGGCATAACATAGATGACAGAAGCAGAAACCACAAAAGGAAGAGTAATTTGTTCCTCTCATGTAGAGTATAAATTAGTAGCAGCATCTCCCAAAGCCCACCAGAACCTAAATGTATTTGTTTCTTTTCTGTGTCTGTACAATAAAAGTTGTTTTTAAAATCTTTGATGCATGCCTAGAATACTATTTAGGAGCTTTCTTTTTTATTGTTCATGTGCCACAAATTGTATGCCTTTTCTAAAAAAAAAAAAAAATTCTGTTACTCAAGCCTTTGTTTTTCAAAGGGTGATAGTGACTCTTTGGATGAACTGGGAATGTTAGGTTGTGTCAGTCACATAACATTCTGAAAACAACATGTTGTAAAATGAATTGTGATTGATGCAGCCAGCTGTAAAATTCAAAAAGAAGAATGTGGCTTTGAGTTTAAAGCCACCTTGAGCTTCCCTAAGCAGAGCCAGGCCTCCTGTCCATGGTAATATTCCCATTCTTTAAGCCTTCGCAGCTTGAAAGTTCATAAATAATACTGGTTAGTATTTGCACATGCATATTCCCATTACCTAGACATCAACACTATTTTATCAGTCTAGAACTTCCGAATTGCACATTCTATTTAATCAGCAAGGATATAAATATTTCTTTGTAACTAGATTATGGTGCCTCCATGAAAAGTTCTCCAAAGCTCTGGCTAGCTCTGAATGTGAAGCTAGTTTATGTGCCTAGTTCAAAATTTTCCAAACACTACTGATTTTTGGTGCTCAGTTTTAGAAACCTATTCAGGATGTCTACAGATGTAAAATTCTGAGCAAATTCCAAAGGAATCAGAAAGTAGGTTCATTATTGGTAGTGACTGGTTTCCAAACTCTGAAACCTGTACAAGTATCACAGTATTTCAAATCTCTAATCTAAACTCTTTTCCTCATCTTATTTTATATATTTTGGAATTAAAGATTATTTTCAAGAAATTTCAACCAATATTACAGTCTGTTTCTGTTGTTCGAGGCCAGGCACAAATAGAATAAGTAGAATAAGTGCTAGACAGGAATCTCCCAAAACTTTGTCTTTAATTAGATAATGCCAGTTCACAACAAAAACTGTCCACAGGGAATGTTTGACTCTGACATTTTTTTGTGTTTTGAATTTTTGGTAAAATAAAATCTGCTTTTGATATAATTTTCAGAGGATGTGTTATGTTTTGAGGGGGTGAAGAGTTGAATAACTTTTGATGAGCTTTAATGTAATGTCTCATAAAAAAATAGGAAAATAGATTACAAAGATTAAAAATCACACCAAAACATTACCAACTTACTGAAACACATTTGAAGTGACCCAATCTAATACTTTTCAGGGAGAGGGTTGGTTCATGACGATTTTAGAGCTTTTGTATATTCTGTTTCAATTTGGAACAGGAAAAATCTGAAACATTAAAAATGACTTATTGGGTGGGTGTGAAAATGATTTTTCACTCCAACAGAGAGGCAGTGTTCCTGCCCTGGACATCTTGCAGTCTAAACAGACAAGGAAGATAAAGGAAAAAAACTGAAGGGAAGAGGGGCAAAGTAACTTTGCCTCATATCTTAGACAGCATACCCTTGGTCTGTCCAGCAACTGGACCCATGCCTCCGTCCCTAACACCCAGTCTCACACCCTAACCACTGGAATCATGTTCTCTTCTATTGTTTATTCAAAATTATTTTTAACTTGTTAAAGTTTTCTTTTGAGAGCAACAAAATTGTTTAAAACCTTATTTTTTTCTCATGTAGCCAAAAAATTGCAAAGACCAACTGGTAACATTTCCTTCAGTTCTACTATACTTCCACTGTTAGGCACACAGCACATCTGTTGCTCTGCAGTTATATGCTTCAGCATCTAGGAAAAATAGAAATACTTTATGCTCTGCACTCCGTTATTTATCTGAACCAAATTGTTTTTCCTTTATTTATGCATTTGCCTGTTCTTGCTTACCAAATAGCTAATTTTAGGCCTTTGGTAACTGAAGGAGATAGCTGATGAATAGGTCTGCATTTTATATCAGAAATGGCTTCTCTGATTCTCTTTCACCTACTTTCCAGACAAAACAAAGGGAAACTGTTACTTGTTTCAGAATGTATGTCCCGTTTTTAATATTTATAGAAAATCAATCATGTCAAATTGATTGATTCTTTCCTAGATGGAAGCAATTTCCATGTAGACTATTCAAGTTTCAATTTTTTTAGACAAAGACTCCACTAAATTGTCTATAATTTAAGGAAAAAAAATCAAATGATCTATTAGTCATCTTAGAACTAAGGAGGTTTTCTCTATCCAAAAGGATTTTTTGTCTACTGCATCAGATTATTTCTTTCAGCTATTGCGGCTGTCATATTGTTTTGCTAAAAATCAGCCTCTTTTCACACATCCTGATCCTTCATTCAACTGAAAGTCTATTGAGGTCTGTAAGAGTTTTGCCTCACTTAGGGCTGCATAATTAGGTTGCTACTATGACACGGATTCTGTGGGTGCATCTACGTGCTGTTAACATGGAACAATACACTCTGGTGCATATTGTGCCGGAGTTTATTGCTCCCGGCTGCTGTGTTTGAATGTGCACCTAGGACCGCAGTCAGGTTGGAGTAGCCCTGGCTGGCAAGAGGCCCAGGGGGATCAGCCTGCAAGCCTGGAGCTGCTCCGACCTGGCTCAATGTACTGCAGAGGGGCTGACTGGCTAGGGCATGAGGATGCTCCAGTACAGGGTTAGCCAGCAGACAGCTCCAGCAGCATTTACATATATGCTGTTGTGCACTAAAAAACTCTGCCATAGGACAGTACTTGTATTTACAAGCACTAATCTGTGGTGGAGTTAATTAACTTCCTGCGGCCTAACAGGGCCACACATGTAGATCTTGAGACTTTACTGCAGTCTCAGTTTGACATCAGTAATCTTTCTTCTTTGTGCCAAAACCAAGGCAAACATGGTTTGCCAGGCAACAGTCTTCAGTAATCAGTTTAAGCAGTCCCGGCTTCAATCAGCTGAGGTCACCTTGTGGCCATTTACCTTCAGTCTCCACAGTAAAAGATTCACAATTCCCATGGAAGACAGGCGAGGATGTCACCTCCCCTCTTGTACAATATGCAGATGGAAAAACACTATGCCAGAGTAGGTGGAGCACAGCTGCGCAGAATGAGCAAGCAGTCACATGCAGAAGCTCTTTACAATTTGTTCCTTCACATCCTTGAAGAAAGACGACATCAGCTCCTCTGTGTTCAGGGCTTTTACAAGTTCTCAGTAGGACTACAGGATCTGAAACATTGTGAGTATCATATTATAATCATCAATCATATCCATCTTAACAGTAGCATAGAAAAGCCAAAGTAGATAATTGAAGTTTTAGACAGAGGGTCTGTAGAGCTGTATCCACTCACAGGCTCTGGAAAGGTCTAGAAATTTGGTAATAGGGCAGATGTGTAATGTTAACTGTCAGATTTCTGCACCTGCGGGGACCCTTTTGGTACAGATAACATGGACCTGCATGCTAGGTTGGCCTGAATCAGGCCCAAATGGGATCTGTCCTATGGACCAACCCCTCATCACTCAGAAGGTGAGGTGATGCTAGATTAGACATATTCATGGAGGAAAGTTCCATTATAAATAGAAAAGTTAGACTATATCCTCTGACATGCATAAACCAATAATGGGGGAGGCCAGGGATGGTATAACAGGGAACAGGTCACACTTGACATGCCCTGTTCATATACTTTCCCCATAAAGTATTGACTACTGCTACTGTCAGATACAAGATACTGGACTAGATGGACCCATTGGTCTGACCTTCTTGCAGTTTCACATTCTGCATTCATATTTCATGAATTAGTGTGCTAGCTGGAAAAGTGTCTAGTAAGATCCTACTACCTCTGTGCTTTCCCCCAATATGATGTGAAAGAATCGCCTCCTCCTTTCCCACACACATGCTGTATTTTCATGTCCCTACTGCACTCATTTGTCATCATGAGGGAAAACAGGTCTCAGATGCTCAAGCATTTAGAGGGGGCCACACTTAGCTCTGTCACATGCTTTCAGTGTGACCTAAGGAAGTCACATGGGCCATGTCTAATTGGTAAATGCACTGTACTCACAAACATGGCCCTGGTGCACCCCAATCTGTTTCTAAATTGTAAACCATGTCTGTCTGGCAGTTTGGGTAGGCTAATTAACACGGCTGAGTGACAGTGCCAATTAGGCACCTGGTGCTGGGCAGACAGACACATTTCTTCTGGTTTAGGAAGCAGGTCACCCAGAGCAGCCCAGATGTGCTGGATGATTCTGTTTGGAAGAAGACTAAATTTGGTGCATAGACAGAATTGTTAGTTTCTCAGCCCCCTATCTATAAAATTGGAATAGTAATATTCGCTATCTTTTGTCTAATTACAGGATAAGGTCTTCAGTGTCTCTTACACTGTGTGTTTATTATCTAGCAGAATGTAGGCATTAGTAAAAAATGTTGGAAACAACAGTAAATTGTGACCTTGCAAGGGCCCTCAGTACCAGTGGTTTAACAAAAGTTTAGCTGAAAAGTTGAGAGTTGACTCACAACTAGATAGTAGTCTTCCTCAGTGGAGGGAAATGTAGCATACTGTTTCCTCTATTCATTCCCTTCTCAGAACTACATGTGGGAAAAACGATACAATTTGGAACAGATTTGGAACAAAAATCTTTACTATTATACCAACTCTTCTCACATAACAAAGGAATATTTTTAAAGCATTTTAATTGTACTTTTTCTGCAAAGCTTTTATTTTTTAATTCAGTAGAATGCCTGCAAGATTCTTTTCCTAAGTATCTTGTAACTCTATGTATTTTTCATTTCTTTTTTTATTTGAGTAATGATTCCAGAAATTTATGGGGCCACATCTATCTCATCTTTAATTAACTACTTAAATATATATAATGCTTGTTTTCAAAGAAATTAGGTGAAAATACAGCTTTCATGCTACAGGTTGTACAGATACTGCCCAACATCAAAGACTGCAAACTGAAACTTAACAGAACAATTTTGCTCTTCATATATATGAAAGTCAGTGAATTCCTATTCCTACAGACATAATAGTTGGGGGTGAAAAATACTATTAGATTGCAGGCAGCAAGTGTAGGATATAAACCCCAGTTGAAAATTCGAAACCTCTATAAACAGAGTAACTATACACCTCAGTTTGGCTTGGACAGTCCTGGATTTTGTAGGCTGTCCCGGTGTCCTAGTTGACTGGTGAAACTTGAAGCAACAATCCTGGATTGGTAGGGATTGGCTGGGGCAGGGCAGGATAGTGGGAGTGTGGTGCTGTGAGTGCAGACTGCTCACAACATGTACATGTGGACATGCATGATGTCCTGGGGAAATGGGGTGGGACAGCTTGGATCCCTACCATGGCGGAAGTGGGAGTCCTTCCCCTTCTCACGGCTTCCAACAGAGACTCGTGTTTGCAAGGGGAAGCTCTGGGATCTAGGCTCTGCTCTGGGACTTCAGCCCTGGCCAGGGTAAGTTGGGCCAAACAGCAGCATCAGCAAGAAGCTGTCTGGCTACAGCTGCTGTCATGCCAGGTGCTTGCATGCACTGCCCATGCAGGATGGGAGCAGAGGGCAGTGGAGCCATGAGCCTGGCTGTGCCAGCCTCAGGGATGTTGTGCACTGGGATATGCATGGAGCACAGTGTGGGGGAGATTTGGGAGTGTCATGGTGTGCCAGGCAGGTGGGTGGGAAGGCACTCCTGCTCCACACCTACGTGGTGCACCAAGCCACTCTGCCTCCTCCTGTAGCAGCACCACTGACTTGGGAGAGAGGGGAGGAGGGGCCAGTGGCCCAGATTTCCAAATGGTTCAGTACGGTTACCTGTGAAAGGGGGCCATCACCAGGCCAGTCACAAACATCAGCCTGCTCACCTGTCTAGGGTAGGTCGCCCACCTGACTTCCCTGTCATGCCTTTGTTATAATTAAATAGTTGTTCTTAAGTGGGAGGATGCCCATTGAATGCCCTGATGCCAAGGGCATAATACACAGTTCTGACCTTCCCTTTACTGTGCCCTATGCCTCGCAGATGGCATTCAAATCCACTACTAATCCCCTAGCCCCTTAACTGGGCCACACTTGGCCTCTGGCCTGACTTGGCTTCAGGTGTCCTTAGACATGCCTGGGCCTCATGCGCGCTCACTGGGGCCTCAAATCTGGCTACTCTGGCTGGCCTATGTACAGTCCTTCAGGGCCGTTAAGGCCCTATGTTACATGACTACTATTCTGCCCCCTTTATGGGGCTTCTGGGCCTTATGCCCCTTGGGCCTCAGGAGTCTATGACATACCTGGACTTGCAAGGTGGCCTATGACCCACTCAGGCCTCAGGTATCTGTTGGTGTGACTGGACCCTGCCTCAGGACCCACTCAATGGGCCTGGGTCCTGGGTCCTGGCTCAGGCTCCATGCAATGGGCCTGGGGCCTGGCTCAGGCTCCACGCAATGGACCTGGGTCCTGTGCTTTTTTCTCAGGGTGTTCTCCCTTAGTTTTCCCCCTCCATGGGGTCACCCACAAGGCAGCAGGGGCTAAGGTTTTCCAACACCCCATACTCGCCTTTCACTAGGGAGGCACTGGGGTGGCATTTCCTGAGGACTGCCTCACCACAAGCAGCCCCACAACACCATCCTCCCCAGCTGGGTGTAGTTTTAGGTCATTCCCCAGGATCAGGAACCTTCTCTATCCCCATGGTTCCTACCCTGTCCTCCAGACATTCTGGGAACAGCAGTACTCCAGCCAAGAGATCTTCATCCTTCAGCTTCCCAGTTGCAAATGGCTGGCTCTGCTCCCTGGGTCTAGTCTTATACCATGCTGGCCAGTCCTCCACCAATCAGATTGCCTCCTAACTGCTATGTGACCACCTGATTGGGCCTGTTCCTACCTGCAGGTCAGTCTGCTGTCTGCCCATGCCCTTAAAGTGGCAGGCACCCAAAGGTGCTCTGCCACATAACCCTATCCATAAAAGACTGTATAGTAAGATGAGCTTCCCACCTGGTTTTAGCCATAAGTTCTGTCATAAAGCCCTACCATTGGACAGCATTCTAGAACACACCTAATTCACAGCAGAAACTTGTTGACATATTTAAAGGAATCCTACCTATTTAAATTAATCTGAAAACTCTCTCTCTTTCAGGTTCTGGTAGCATAGCCAAGTACATTTCTTTTAGGATAAATGTTTCTTTCAAGATAAACCAAGATCTTGAAAACTGCATTTGGGTTCACAGGACAAACCACCCCACCTGCATAGAAAAAAATACTGGATAGAAATCCAGACTATTTGAGGTTCTGTGCAATTCTGGCCTCAGCTCCCCATCTACAAAAGAGACCACAGCACAGCACTTCCTTACCTGATACAGGGATGCTACATGTGTAGATTCATAGTCTGTAAGGCCAGAAGGGACCTCAGAAGATTGTTGGGTCTAGGCCCCTCCACCAACCATGAAAGACAACTGCGGGGCAGGAGACCCCAGCAAGATGACTATCTAGTCACCTAAAGTACTTCTAGAAAGATCTCAAGAAAGTATTCTTTGGGTACCTAAATGAATATTGAAATCAATGGGATTCAGCTGCTTAAATACGCTTTTGGGATCTGACTATTAGAGAATACCATGATGAGGGCTACATACAAATGAAGTTAGCACATAAACTACAGCTTTGATGAGCTTGTTCACTTGAGCTCATGAGTGGGGCAAACAAACAACTGAAGGTCTCATGTATTTATATCATCTAATTTAATCTATGCATCTAGTCCTCAAAGTGATTGATGATGCCTTTGAATGTAACAATTATTGTATTCTCTCAAATGCTTAGTATTTACAGTGTTACAGATAACACACATATTTGTAGGAAGATAAAAATCGACTTTTCCCCTTATCCCCCTGGAGAGAAAACTAATTTTAAAATACTTCATAACAAAATCATACCTTTCACATTCATTTTAGATATTTCAAAGGTTCATCAAGATACTGTCTTGGGTGGCCGGAGCTGTCCAGAGGATCTCTAATTTAATCGGATGTCAGGCGGGCCGGTGATGGAGAGGCGAGACAGTGTATTGGTTGCAAAAATAACTTTTACTTTAACTGTACTTACGCTGCTGGTGGCTGCAACGCAGGTGGTAAGGTTGCTTATGTAGTTACAGGTAACGAGTTGCTTGCATAGTTACAGATAACTGGCAACAGAACGAGCCGGCGAGTTTGTAGACAGAAACGAGCATGCAGGATGAAGGAT
>JAGPOW010002067.1:7026602-7045363 GCA_030014935.1 Caiman crocodilus
CGAGCCGGCGAGTTTGTAGACAGAAACGAGCATGCAGGATGAAGGATATGTTGGGAGCAAATGGTGATGGGGAGATGTTGGTGGGTGATAAGTCCTCCAGATTTTCTCTTCCACGTGGCAAAGTTTTCCATACTCTACCATGTGCTTAGAGCAATCCAACTTGGGCAGAAGCTGCATGGACCTTTATACTTTTAGAGTAGCCAATGACAAACCACCAGGTAGGAATAACTAATGAGGCAGAACATACTAAATTTAAAAGTAACTGTAGTTGCTTAGGGCAGTTCTATTGTGACAGGGACACTCAACTGACTTGGTTATGACAGATATCACCATGTGTCTGTCTTTAAATATACACAAAGTAATGATTAATTTAAAGGGAAAAAGCAAACCTCTAACAAAATAATTCCATTGTTGCTGCTCATCTAAATATTGTTTAACAACTAATGGCATGCCAGGTTCATCTGCTGTTATTGGAGTCTCCAAGACTCATTGTTTGAGCAGAATATCCAGTACTAGTAATACAATTTTAATCAAACTGTCTATATAGCATGTAAAATGATTTTAATTATGCATTACTTATGCTTCTATAAATCCCTTTACATACATGCTACTATTAAATGATGTAGAACTAGTTTCATGATGATATGAAACAAATATGAACACATATTTCAATTTGTTCCCGCTATTATTAGCCTAAAGGACTATCTAGCTACTCATCAGATACTGGATCCTGAAGTCAACACACTTGCATCAGGCATGTCTAATGAAACAATTCAGCTTTCACCAAGCTTTTGCCTTGCATCTCATTGAGCAAATGGTTGGGACACATTTTGTACTGTAACTCAGTGAAATGTACTTTTCTGCTTTCACTTCTTTCTTGCATGACAGCACCATCTGTTTATAAATACATCATCAGAATGACAGTGCTCTGATGATGTACTAATATAATACATCATCAAAGTGCCATCAGTGATGATCTAATGATGTATTAGAATGTTGTTTATCAAAACCCTGTTGCTCTGATGATGTATTGGTGTAATACATCATTGGAATGCTGTGCACTGGTGGCAATGCACTGATATAGCTCTTCTGGGGAAAAATGGGCATTGTGAAGGTAGTGTATTAGAATGAGGGAAGTGCTGAGAGATAATGAAAAAGAAGTGAGGATGAATTAAATAAACAGGAAGAGCTTAAATGAAATAAATTAAATAGAATAAAAGGTGAAACCCCAAAAGGGAGGAGCCTCAGAGGAGAAAAGATGTGCTTGAAAAAACTGAGGGTCTGAAGAAAATGAATTAAAAAGTGATTCACCAACTAGAAAGACAGAGCACTATGATCACATTATAAATGGAACAGGAAAATAGTATTATATGAGAACATCATGAATTTTAAAAAGATTCTCAAACCTATATGCATAAATTTCAATCCCCAAAGCCCCAAAGTCAAACAGAAAGTGCAGGCCAGACCTAGTTCAATGAGCACCAAAGGGGGCAGGAGTGCTATGAAGTCCCCATGGGTCAGAAAAGGCATCCAGGGATACCTGAGGGCAAAAAAGGAGGCATACAAACAGTGGAAGCAAGGGACTGTCACCAAGAAGGACTGCATCTCCATTGCTCGGGACTGCAGGAAGGCTGTTAGGAAGGCCAAGGCAGAGATGGAGCTAGGGTTAGCAACCAGAATTAAGGATAATAAAGTCCTTTTTCAAATACATAGGAAGTAAGAAGGCACCGTGGGGCCCCACAGAATAGGCTTGGCAATCTGGTGATTGTGGCAAATGATGTCAAGGATGACCTAGTTAGGGAAATTTTGGAGGGGCTGGACATGTTTAAATCAGTAGGTCCAGATGCTCTTCACCTAAGAGTGCTAAAGGAATTGGCAGTGGTCATAGCAGGGCCTCTGGCATGGCTCTCTGAGCACTCGTGGGGCACTGGCCAGGTACCAGAGGATTGGAAAAGGGCCAATGTGGTCCCCATTTACAAGAAGAGGAGAAAGGAGGATGTCAGCAATTATAGGCCAGTCAGTCTTACCTCAGTCCTTAGGAAGACCTTTGAGAAAATTATCAAGGAGCACATCTGCAAGGGCCCAGCAGGAGATGTAATGTTCAGGGACAACCAACATGGGTTCATTGAGGGCAGGTGCTGCCTGACTAACCTGGTTTCTTTTTATGATCAGGTCACAAAGTCCCTGGACGAGGGTGTCGGGATGGATGTCATCTTCCTGCACTCTATGAAGGCCTCTGACCTGGTTTCCCACCACATTCTCTTAAAAAAAACCTTGGTGACTGTGGCACCGATGCCTACACAGTCAGATGGGTGGAAAATTGGCTAGATGGTTGCACCCAGAGAGTGGGGGTGGATGGGTCATCTTCAACCTGGAGGGATGTGGGCAGTGGAGTTCCCCAGGGCTTGGTCCTGGGGCCTGTACTGTTTATCATCTTCATCAGTGATCTGGATGTGGGTGTGAAATGTACACTGTCCAAATTTGCTGATGACACCAAGGTGCTGGGGGAGGTGGGCACGCTGGAGGAGAGAGACAGAATCCAGCAAGATCTAAACAAATTACAGAGGTGGGCAGATAAGAATAGGATGGAATTCATTGCAGACAAGTACAAGGTATGGTTTCTAGGGAGGAGCCTATAGGCTGGGGAACACCCCTATTGTGAACACGGTGGCAGAAAGGGATCTTGGAGTCATTGTTGACTCCAGGATGAACATGAGCCATCAATGCGAAGAAGCAGTCAGTAAAGCTAACCACACCTATCGTGCGTCTACCGATGCATTACAAGCAGGGACAGGGAGGTGATCCTTCCCCTCTATGAGGCATTGGTCAGGCCACAGTTGGAGTACTGCATCTAGTTCTGGGCACCATACTTCAAGAGGGATGTGGCTAGCATTGAGAGGGTCCAGAGGAGGGCCACTCTCATGATCAAGGGGCAGCAGAGCAGGCCCTATGAAGAGAGACTAAAGGGCTTGAACCTATTCAGCCTCCATAAGAGGAAGCTGAGAGGAGACCTGGTGGTCATTGACAAACTCACCAGGGGAGACCAACGAGAATTGGAGGAGGCTCTGTTCCCCTGGGCACCACCAGGGGTTGCTAGGAATAACAGCCACAAATTGTTAGAGAGAAGTTTCAGGCTGGACATCAGGAGACATTACTTTATAGTTGGGGCTCTGGAATGGACTCCCAAGGGAGGTGGTGCTCTCTCCTACCTTGGGGGTCTTCAAGAGGAGGCTGGATAGATATTTGGCTGGGGTGATATGATCCTGGCACCCATTCCTGCCTGGGGCAGGGGGTTAGGCCTGATAATCTGTTTAGGTCCCTTTCAGCCCTAAGAACTATGATACTATGATACTATGAGCCACCAGAAGTTGAAGGCATGGCTAGGAAGGGGCATAACCTGCTGAATTCGGGGACCATTGGTAGCAGAAGGATAAGTGAGAGCTGTGTTGATACTTGCCCAGGAGCTGCTTAGTCCTACTGCCACCGTTGCAGCCACTGGCCCTGTAGACCCAGCCTGTGAGAAGTCTCCAGTCTCCAACTGTATCCAGTCTGGATCTAGCCTGAGGCAAGTTTGACACCCCTTCTATAATTCATTTCTATTGGTAGGCACAAGAAACAACTAAATGGTATGAGTTTATTAAGCAAAACAATAGTGATCTGCAGAGAGTATCTGACAGGCGTCACAAAGATCAACAGTTATTTTGGGGAATGCCTACCTTAAAAGATTTGATGTTATTTATTTATTTTTCTCATTTGGTCATGCAGTTCTGAGTGCCTTGCACTTCTTAAGAAATGCTGTTCACTTTTTTTCAGTGGTATAAAATTAGAGGCTCAGATTCTGCAAGGTCAAATGGGAATCATACATTTTGCATGCTACCAGTCTTAGAGCTCAAGGAATATATGAGATATGGCTGCATTGAACTGATTGATCAATGCTGTATGGAATCTCAAAGTAGCATTGATACAGCATTTTTTCCTCAAATTTGCCAACTACTTTGACTTTCTATGTTAGATAATGGTTACAGTGTACAGTTAAAGATGGATACCTAAAATGATTTCCCAGATTTTAAGAAATGCTGCAAACCTTTTATTCACAAGGAACTTTGTGATCCACATACTCACTTTTTCCATGCTATATGTGAATCCACAAGCTATAAAGTTCTGGAATGACAATCCAATCTGTTTATCTGCAGAACAGGCAAAGAATGAAGAGCGATGCAAAATATTTCTGTTCAATTTCACCAGCATGTTTTAACTCTGATGTAGGGGCACAACTCTAGGTGAAATGATGCAAACCTGTCTACAGGCGCAGGTCTTGAGAACATAACATAAAAATTGCCACTTACTGGGTCAGACCATGGGTCTACGTTGCCCACTATCCTGTGTCACACAGTGCCAGAGAGCGGATTATGAAGGGGAGAATGAACTGGGCATGACCAAGGTTTTTTCCGCTGTTCCTCGCTCACTTTCAAACTCCAGAATTTATGATTTAGAAAGTTATGATTCAGAGCTGTATCCCTAACTCTCATGCTCAGTAGCTACCTTTGCCCTTTTCCTCCAAAAACATTGTCCAATCCCTTTTTGAATCTGGGTAAATTGTCAGCTTCTGCAACATCTGGTGGCAATAGGTTCCACACTGTAATTACATACTGTGTGAAAATAGCTACCTTTATTAGTTTTAAACTTACTACCTACTAGTTTCATTTTGTGACCCCTAGTTCTTTTATTGTGTGAGAGAGCAAATAATAAATTCCTATTTACTTTCTCTTCACCATTTCTCTTTGTCTTGATGTTTCTACCAAGAGTTCTGAGTGTGATGTGGTCAGCTGTTAAATAGGAACTGAACAGCAATAGCCTGAGGATTAAATGGTGGTTTTTGACCTCTATTCTCCTTTTCCACTGTGGGACTCAAAACCTTTTTTTGAAAATGGGAAAGAGACTTTGCCTTCACTTTTATGGATAAGGAGATAGGCCCAGAGACAGCCAAGGTAAAAATGGCAGAGGTAAGTCCCAGCACCATCTACCTCATCCATCAACTTTATAGTTTTATCTGGAACATTATCAGGGCCACATTGTATCAATATGCATTTGCATGGGGGTCAGGGGATCCATTTCAGCTATTTTGGGCATCTGCAGTGCTGTTGAATTCTTGGCTTTGAGACCTTTTACTTCCCTCAAACTGAAGGATTCCAAACCCATGTGTAACAGGGTACTAATTCCCAGGCCTTGTTATATGCAGAATCATGTCAACAGATGGGCTCGCTGCCTCCTTGTCTGAGGTCCTGCCCATCTGCCAGAGGACTTGCCAGGGTCCAGCATCGGCCTCCAGGACCAGCTGGACCCCAGCTCCAATTTGGAAGGATCCATGTCCATACCCAGCAGCCATGACAAGCAACCAGGAGTGAACCCAGAAGTGCTTGAAGTGCAGGGTCTGATGGTCTCCTGGCTACTGGGGGGTCACATAGAGAAGGGAGCAAAAGACCTTGCAGAAGCCATTCTGCTTAAAAGTAAGCAAGGACACTCTTTCCCCAAAAGGAGATTGAAAGCACTATCTCCTACTCAGGAGTTGTGCAGACCTGTGCAGAGGCACAGAGATAGGTTTGGCAACAGGATGAGTGAAGACTGCTGGGCTGTGCAACTTAAGGATTGAAGCCTGCCGGAAAAGAGTATCAGGCTGAGCAAATGTTACAGACAGGGTTCCAGCCATCTGAGAAAAGGAAGTTGGCTTGTGGAACTTTGCTTGTTAGAACTGAATTCTGGATGCCAGACTCATGTTAAGACTCTGTTTGTGGGATCTGGCCCTAGAGATCCCTATAAAGGATTTTTCCTCATCTAGGAGGAAGAGGAGTAATGACTCATAGGGTCACACAAGTAATTATCTGGAGCAGTAACTGCGAGAAAAGGAGCAAAGCCTGAGAAGGCAAAAGGCCAGGCAGTGAGGGCCTGCTCTCAAGTTGACTACTCTGGAGGCAGGGTGTCACAGAAAATCCTACTTTCACCATATGGTGAATACAGGGTATAGGGAAGGCGAAGCCCCATGAAGTGGACCTATCTGTGGGAAGAGACTTCAGTCCTTGTTATTTAGTTTACTACAATCAGCTTCCCTTTCCTTTTCCATCAAGACGTGCAGGAAAATCTGAGGAAGCAGACTGTGACTTGGACCCAGAGGTGTGGGACAAGACCATCTGGTGATACCATGCCATTATAAGTTCTGTGCCTATGGAGAGTGTAGTTATTGTGCCCAGTAATAAGATGCAAATGGACAGAGGGAGAAAGAGAGAGAGAAAGAATAATGAGAGAGTGTCACAAACCCTACTATGGTCTGGGATGTTCTTAAAGTGTCATGCATGTTTTGAATTTATTTTACCGATATGGTAGGTGTAGTCTCCATAGAGTCATGCTGGGTTGTAGGCAGCCAAGGGTGGGGTTCACCTCAGGGTAGGTGAAGTAGCCAAGTCCTGAGGGGGGTGTGCTAAGTCTGACCATAGGAAAGCCAGATAGCCAAAAGTCAGGAGATCTGTCCAGGGAACTAAGTCAGAGATCCAGAGGTCAAGTGGTTAGCCAGGTCAGGTATCCAGAAAGTCAAGCCAGAATTGGTTCAGGTATCTAAAGGGTCAGGTCAAACTCAGGGTTCATGGTCAAGGCCACAGCCTGACACAGGAGAGATAGGGTCAACCTGTATTTAGCCATATCATATTATGTTTATATGCATTCTGGTATTCAATATAACATGTATTTCTTATACGTTATAATGGGGGCCAGGGCTGCACAAGATGATAATAACTTTCAAGTGATAAACAATTAATTTCTTTGGCACGTATAAAAGTGTCCCAAAACCTAAATGGCTGAAGAACAGTAATTTCTAAGAATTCGTATTTGACACGAGTTATTTACTCATCTCCCTGGTGGAGATACTCTAAGGAACAGGAACCAGGCCCTTTCACATGATGATGAATTTACATTTTAAAACAAGGGGCCCGAAGAATAATACCCAGCTCTTTGGGAAAGGAATAATACTCGCCTATTCAAACTATTGGGGAAAGAATATCTCCCAGAGTGATTTAACCCTTTACTGAGAGACAGTATTATTAGGATATTGGTTTAGTATTCTTCATGTCGTCTTCTTGTGTTCTTCATACACAAGGAGTACCCAAGGACCAGGACTCCCTCACTGAGATTCAGGACAGACTCAGGAGAAACTTGGCCAAGCCTAGGATCAGGGAGGACAAGGTTAGATAATTTCTGGAGGGGCAGGACGTATTAAAATCAGCTGGTTCAGATGCTCTCCACCCCAGGATTTGAGAGAATTGGCAGGGGTTATCACAGGGCACCTGGCATAGCTTTACAAGCACTTGTGGTGCTCTGGCCAGGTGCTGGATGACTGGAAGAGGGCCAATGTGGTCCCCATCTTTAAAACAGGGAAAAGGGAGGACCCAGGCAACAATAGGTCCATTAGTCTTACTTCAATCCTGGGGAAGCTCTTTGAGAAGACTATCAAGGAGCACATCTGTGATGGGCCAGCAGCGGGGACGATGCTTGGGGCAACCAGCATGGTTTCATTAGGGGCAGTTCATGTCAGACCAACCTAATTGCCTTCTACGATCAGGTCACAAAATCACTGGGCGCAGCTGTCTTTCTGGACTTCAGGAAGGCCTTTGACACTGTTTCCCAGCCTATTCTCATTAAAAAGCTAGATGATTGTGGCATTGATGCCTACACCGTCAGATGGATTGCAAATTGGCTGAGGGGTCATGCTCAGAGAGTGGTGGTGGGTGGGTCATTTCCGACCTGGAGGGAAGTGGGCAGTGGGGTACCCCAGGTCTCGGTCCTTGGGACTACACCATTCAATTTCTTTATTAGTGACTTGAATGATGGGGCGAAGAGCAGCCTGTTTAAATTGGCAGATGACACCAAGATTTGGGGTGAGGTGGGCAGGCTAGAAGGGAAGGACAGATTACAGCAGGACCTGGACAGGTTAAAGTAGTGGGCAAATGAAAATGAAAATAGTGGGAAAATGAAAATAGCATAGGATTCAATACTGACAAGGTGCTGCACTTGGGCAGTGGGAACCAGCAGCGTACCTACAGACTGAGGAACTCTCTTCTCAAAAGCACGGTTGCAGAAAGAGATCTTGGAGTCAATAATGACTCCAAGATGAACATGGGCCGACAATGTGAGAACATGGTCAGTAGGGCTAACCTTGTCCTGCATCTACAGATGCATAGCAAGCATGACCAAGGATGTGATCCTCCCCCTTTATGCGACCCTGGTCAGGCCACAGCTAGAGTACTGTGTTCAGTTCTGGGCGCTGCACTTCAGGATGGATGTGGATAGCGTTGACAGGGCCCAAAGGAGGGCCACTCTTATGATTCGGGGACAGCCGGGCAGACCCTATGAGGAGAGGCTAAGGGACCTGAACCTGTTCAGCCTTCACAAGAGAAGGCTGAGGGGGGACCTGGTGGCCATCTATAAACTTATTAGAGGGAACCAGCAGGGTTTGGGAGAGACTTTGTTCCCCCGAGTGCCTCCCAGAGTAACAAGGAATAACGGCTGTAAGTTGCTAGAGAGCAGGTTTAGACTAGACATTAGAAGGCACTACTTCACAGTCAGGGCAGCTAGGATCTGGAACCAACTTCCAAGGGAAGAGGTGATGGCTCCTACCCTGGTGGGTATTTAAGAGGAGGCTTGATGTTTCCCTGGCTGGGGTCATTTAAGCCCAGTTTTCTCTCCTGCCCACAGCACTGGGGTCAGACTAGAAGATCTACAAGGTCCCTTCCGACCCTACATCTATGAATCTGTGAATCTATGTCTGAAAGGATGGAAATATTCTCCTGGTCTTAATTAGGTCAGGAGAGATTTCTGTTCTGGTAAACCTTCACTTTCAAGGGGGTGGAAGTAGTTTTATGCACAGTACGGTCTCCCTAAGAATACAATCAGGATGGGCTTGTAAATGGCCAGGTGAGAAACTTTACTTAAACTTTCCCTTGAGAGAAGGGTTTGGTCTTCGGTTTTCCTGGGTTTAGGGGAACACTTGGAGTCCCAGACCCAGCAGGCTGAGTAAAGAAGCTAACAGGAGAACTTGGGAGGCCCTGATGGACAGGCCAGAGGCAGGGATTGTTTCCTAATGTGCTGAGACATGTAGGAACTGGATTCTTGGATTCAGATGTGGGGTAAAAACAGGTTATTGTTCTGATTTTTCTTTTGTTTGTTTATTCTTATATCTCTGACTGTCTAATAATATGGTTATTGATGTATTATGCTGCTTCCTTTTATTAAAAAATCTATTTGTTATCTTATATACTCACTTATTGTCAGTAATTATTATGATTCCAGAGTATTTGACCATATAGGCAGGCCTCTTTTCTGGAAGAAAGGATTCATTATTTCTCAGCACATGATCAGACAAGGGTGTGATTCTCTTAGCTGGAAAAATCTCAGCGAAGAGCTGGCAGGACCTGGGCAAGATGGGTAAAACTGAGACGCCACAGACTAAGAAGTCAGCTTCTGGCACATCTCAGTTTGGTTCTCAGTAGTCAAGTAGCAAAGGGCAGGGAGGTGCTTGGGGCTGGAGGCTACCCGTAAAGGTGTGACAACACCCTGGAAAAGTGTCTCAGAGGTTCACCTGGCCATACTGGGGAGTCAGGGTGAGTCACAGAGAGTAATAATTAAATGAAGGTTTCTCATTAAACATGATGACATACTGCAAGATAAAATTTACCAGGGTCCTCAAATGGCTAACACAGCATTGCAGTGGTGGTTAATAGGGATGTGCGATATGAGCCATATTCAATTCAGATTCAGCCTCAATTGGGGACAGTGATTTGATTCATTGATTTGGATTACTGTTCTGGTTTGATTCAGCCAAATCTGAAGATCCGATGCTCCTTCGGGGTAAGTGGTTTGGCCATAGACACGGTTTTAAATGTTTTTTCTAGATACCTTGAGGTACCAGGCGGGGCAAAAGTACTTCTGGTCCACATCCAGGTCTGTTGGTGAGTGCACTGGCCCCCCACACTCCCCGCACCAACCCAGATTGGTAATCAGCTGTGGGGGGACCCCAGGTGCCCCCCCAGACCCAGGAGGCACCAGTTGCTGAGCCAGGGGGAATGGGGAGCTAGGGCTCCCCTGCCTGCTCCCTGGCACACCTGGAAGTGCACCAGAAGTGCTTCTGGTCCACTTTCGGGTCTGCTGCTGAGTGCATGGGGACCCCTTCGAGCTCCCATGAGATACTCCATCCACCCCAGCATCTCAGCATTCACAAGCCGCCTGGTACCTTGAAGTATGTAGAAAAAACATTTACATTTAAAGCTGTGTCTATGTCTGAACCATCAAATCTTTCTGAAACTTTCTGAATTGATTCTGTGGATTCTGATTTGATTTTGGAGTGATTAAAGGGTCTTCTGATTCAATTCAGGCCAAATTTCTGCCAAATCGAATCAGCGACTGAAGCTTCACATAGCCCTAGTGATTAACTGTGTTAACCTCATGTTGGGCAGAAGGTAGGGCAAGCTCATACCCTAGAAACTAACTGATTCACAGAAGCATGAGCTTTCCTAGACAACAACCTAAACACCTGAAACAGTGCACAATCTATAGTACGCAGTAGCAGCAAATCTAACAGAAGAGCTACGGAACTGGCCATTATGCTTTCTCCAGAACTTGTATGCAGCCACACTGGCACAAGGGGTTACAGCATTAAACCTTAGGCTGGAGACTTCTTTGTCTCTCAGGCCCATGAATGCCTTTGTGCCTCTCCTGTCCCGGCTATGAAGGAAAACTGTGCAGAGAGACAGGACATTAAGCTTCCAGTTCATCCACAAATTCCTCTGGAGCAAATATCTCCAGATACATCTGGAGTATGTCACCTGATCTCTCAGAGCTTTCTTTTCTTTCTGTAAAACTGGGACATTACTATACTTTTCCTTCCTTCCCTTGTATGTCTTGTCTGCAATATTCAAGAACTACCTTATGGTGTGTTTTTACAGTTTCTAGCACAAGAATGCCCTAATTTTAAATGGGACTTCTGTGTCAGGGGTGGGCAATTATTTTGGCTGCAGAGCCACCTAAAGAGTTTTGGTGATCTTTTGAATGCTGGAGGGATGGGTGCTGACCTGGCCCCAGTCCCCTGTCACAGCTGCTTACACCACCTGCTATGGGGATGGCAGATGGCCCAGGGAAATACCAATTTATCTGGGGACTCTGAACATCTGGAGATCCCACCTGCCTGCCCACTCCATCCAGCACCACAAGCAGTGTGTGTGTGGGGTGTGGTATGCTCAGGCATCAGGGCCAAAGTCTAGCAGTGGCAGTGGCTGTGCATGCACCTGCTCCTAAGTAGTGACAGTAGCAGGGGCTGCTGAGAAATGAAATCTGGCTTCAATGCTGCCCCTGCTCAGCCACTGTGCTGCCCCCACTCCACTGCTGCAACATTCAGTCTGACAAAATACAGCTCCCAGAGTGCCCAGGAGCTGCACACGGGGATAGGGTGGACTGTGCTAGGAGGCATTTCCATGCCTTAGGGTGGTGAAACCAGCAGCATGCTGCATGGTCTAGGCTGCACCTCATGTCTGGACAGGGTAGGACTGAGGGACCCTCTGTGGGCTGGGTGGAATCACCTGGTGGGCCAGATGTGGCCCACAGGCCATATATCGCCACCCTTACTTGTTGTGTTATTGAGTATAAGCCACAGCAAAGATGTCATCATCTACTGAGGGCGTTTTGTAGCGTAGGTCTTAAAAAAAAATCTCTGATATTCAAAAATACAAGCCCTTTTAAAGTGATTTCTTGTTCATCTCACTCCACTTAGCTGTAAATATTGTTGAAATCACTGGTCAAGATGTGGACTGAGAACAGTTTAAATGGATGAATGGAAGTCTTGGTTCAGAAAAGGTTTTTTATTTATTTATTTATTTATTTTAAAAATATCACATAATCAAAAGGAAAAGAATGAAAAATGCTTCAACAATCTGACAACTGATCCAGCTGTGGTTGGGCACAGGTGGGGAAGCTTATAATAAAGTAGGCTTCTTTAGATTTGTTTTTAAAGGGCATTTTTCTTTTAGGTAAGCAAAAGGCTGCTGAGTTTGTTTTGCTGGCATGAAGCCGGCCTCATAAATTTTCAACAGCCATCATGGTAACAAGCTCATTTTATTTCTTTTGACCTCATTGTTATTCATTTTAGAGACTCCTTACTGACTGAACAAAGTATTTTCATTTTTTTAAAGGAGGGTCTTCAGGAATTGCTTGAGGGAAAATTAACTCTTCTTTCTGAATCTAAGCCTAGTTACTTTGATGCCAAAAGACTCGCCAAAAGACTCACCAAAAGACTTGTAGGATCTTTCTGCAAGATAAACATTTTCCTTTTACACTCAGAGGCCAAGTTAGCCCATATTTGAGGACCTGTTCTGACTATAATTGAACAGTTTTGAGTTATTACACATTTCCTATTGAAATATGTTTTTGTTGGACTGTTGATAGTATGTACACACAATCTCTCTCATCATACATATTGTCCTATATAAACATTGGGGTAGGTACATACATTGAACATAAATAGTGCATGGTTTCAGAAACTGGTCTAAATCTTTAACAAAATAGAAGTTCAGCACACACAGACTGGTTTCAAAATGGCATAAACTGGTTTAAGATAGACTTGGATAGATGCATTAGACTTAATCAGTTTAAGTTAGAATAGTATAATAAACTTCTGTCCTAGAACCTGGAGTGAATCACCTTAGTTGACTGTTTTCTGGCATCCCAGGTGCCCCTCACAGGGTGGCATGCTAGCCTTGGCTGGTTCGGAAGGTTGCTTTGGGCAAGCAAGGACCAGCCCCACACCTGAGCTGTCACAGACAGGGCCGACAAAAAATCTCTGTCTCCTGCCTGCTGGCTCAGGGGGGAAGAGGGAAGGGGAGGTGTGGGGTGGGAACAGAGCCCCACAACTATATGGCCTCAACCCTGAGCCAGCACAGTAGAGAGGGGGTCTGTGTGGTGGGTGGATGCGTCCCCCACTCCTCCCCCCGCCTGACTTTCCTAACAGCTGCAGTCAGGAGCTATGGCTCAGAGTCGCACAATGTTCCTGATAACTAAGGGCAGGGCGGGGGAAGTAGAGCCCCCCACCACATGGAAACAGCCCATCCTCCCCTCCCCACCCCCCCGGCCCATGCTAGCAAGTTAGGAAGGGCCCACTTCAAATTTCTGGCTCAGGATGGTGGCTCCCCCAAAACAGCACATGGCTCCTGGTTGCAGCTGTCAGGACAACTGGGTGGAGGCGAGGTAAGGAAATGAAGCCCCCCCAGTGTGGACCCAGATCCAAGTCAGCACAGTGGAGGGAGCCCATGTGGCAGTGGACTCCTTTCCCTTGCCCCACAAGTTCCTTGCCCAGTGGACATCTGCAGCCAAGAGCCATGGCTCAGAGCTCCATGGCTATCAGGAAGGTTGGGCAAGGGGTAGTGGCTTTCCCCAGATGTGCTGGTTCTGGGCTGGGCCAATGCAGTGTGAAGGGGGCTCCATTCCCTTATCCTTCCTCTCCTGCCCAACCTGACAGCTGCAGCCAGGAATTCACACTGTTTATGGCACAAGGAATGGGTGGAGGAGGAGGGGGTGATGCAGGCCCTCCCTAGCTTGGCCCCCATTCCCAGCACCATGGAAAGCTGAGAGACCCCAGTCCTGGGCGAACCAGACCCCAGCCAGCATAACTGGAAGGGGCCTGCACTTGGCAGGCTCTGTTCCTCCCCCTGCCCCAGCTGCTCTTGACAGCCAACAGCTGATGGGGAAGGTGAGGCTGGGTTCATGTTGGCCAATCAGGGGTGGCTGGCTGATCAGCATTTTCCATCATCCTGCTTGAGCGCCCCCAGCCTGCCTTCCAGGGCCCCTCCCTGCCAAGCATATGCTGGCCCTATAGCCCCTCCCTGCTAAGGACAAATGTGAGTTCTGTTCACTCCTGAATTAATCTAGGGTGCTTTAAAAAAGCCACAAAAGTTAATGTGAGCCTTAGGCTTTTTGAACCTCTGTACCTAGCCTACATATCTTAGGCATGGTCTATAGCTTTTACAGCGGAAAAATCTGAATATTTGATGTATATTCGATCCTTCAAGTTATGTATTTGTCCTTGAGAGTCTTTCTATTAATAAAGATTTAGTGTTTCAGGCTTACATTCCCAAAACAACTTATTCTGGATACTTTAAAGTAGTATCTATACTCTGAAGAATGAAGCCCTTTCATGGAGTTTCAGGTTTAGCCCTATAAATACACTAGTTACCTATACAAACTCACACCTGAATGCCTGCAGAAATGAAATATGAGATGAGCTTGAAGATGAAACATATGAAATATAAATATATTTCTACACCAAATATAAATTCATTCACCAAAATTTTCACAAATGTTTGCTCATTTCAATTTTCTGTTTACTGTTCTTCC
Source organism: Caiman crocodilus (assembly GCA_030014935.1). NCBI lineage: Eukaryota > Metazoa > Chordata > Crocodylia > Alligatoridae > Caiman > Caiman crocodilus. The sequence goes on from JAGPOW010002067.1 coordinate 7,041,024, forward strand.
CAGATCAAGCAATCCTGCTATTCATTGGTATACAGACAGTCTACCACATACAATGAGTGGTATCTGATAGGAAAATATTAGTGAGAAAATATTTTTTTCTTCCCCCACTAAGAAAGTGGAAAAGAAAGGTTGCCACCATTTGTTTCTATCTTTAGTTAAAAACTGACACTTGCACACTTTGGGCCATCACAATTCATATTAATACACTCACTTCAGAGATTGCTGACCCCGAAGAAATCTTTAAATGTCATGGTGGGTAAAATTGTGGAGAACTTTCACGCCTCTATTGTAAAAGCAGAATAAGAACAAGTGCCTGGATGGAATGATTTATATCTGATCTGTTGGAGGCCACTGAGCAGCTCAGAGCTAAACAGGAAGATTAAGAACTAAGCCAGGTGCAATAACAGCCTTGTCAGGACCTCCAGGTTTCTCTCACAAAGAATTTCACCAGGGGCCACCAATGAAATGAAGAGAACAGCCACTTTTCACAGTGGAAGTAGTAGTTTCCTGGCTTAACTTCCTGGCTCCTTGACAGAACATTTGATTAAATAAATGTCTTGAAGACATGGATTCTAACAAGATATACGGTTCTGGGGAGGAGAAAAGCCCGTTATCAACTGTTGGCTATTACATCACATCTCCACTCAAATGGAGAAGATATCTGTTGCCTACAGAAAAATGGTACAGTATTCTGCCTCTCAAATACTGTCTACTGTAATACGAGCATTGAAGTCAGGAAACTCAGATTGAATACTGGTATGGAGTGTTGGCACTTTAAAGAATATCAAACAGATTCTACATTCAGAAACTGCAACACAGTTAAAAAAAAGCGCAAAAAGCTTATAGTTCTAGAGTACATTTTACTTCCACTAGAAGTTAAATAGACTATAACCTATTTACTATGGATCTTAAAGAAGTTTTTTCTTTATTGATGTAATTAACTAGACTGATAATCTGAGTATTAGATATAACCTGAATATTAGATATAGTAAATGCTTTAGGAAAATAATGTTGCCATTTGCATCAATAATGTTGATCTTTAATGAAGAAAACCTATATAGAATCTATGTGTAACTATGTAAAATAATTCAGTGGTTTGGTCTCAATAGAAAATCTTCTACAAGTTTAGATGTCTTCCTTACTATCTATCAGACTTGACTAGGTAAGAATCACTACAGGAATAAGTATGAGTATTTGGAAAAAACAGCTAATTCTTCAAAGTGCAGAAATGATGCTGACACTCAAGGATTTTTTTTCTGTATTTTGGGTGTATACAGATTCAGGGACACCTGAATTTCAGTGAGGGCAGGAAGGGTCTTCAAGAGGTTGGTGGGGACCATGAGGATTTGGCAGAATCAGCGAAGTTCACGGGGTCTGTGGGGTGAGAGGGGGAATACAGGGCTCTCTCCACTACCCCCAGGGCCAGGGGCTTTTTTTATCCCTCAGAATCCCCCCACCCCCAGACAAACAACTCCTCCCTATCCTACCCATCCCTTGACCCTGGCACTGGTGAACATCAGTAAAACTGGCCATAGGAGCAGTGTGTGGGATGGGAGCATAATGAGTTCAGAAGAATTAGCTAGGGAGGGGCAGCAACTTCTCTCAGGGTGCCCCAGGAAGTACAAGCAAAGAGGGGTTTTAGTCCCCCTCTCCCTTTCCTATCCCATTGGCAAGGACTGCAGCCATCCTGGCATGGCCCCATTTTGGCTAAGGGAGGGGTTTAATTCTTCCCCCTCCATTGGGGGACCACAGCCAGGGTGGAGCCTCCCTCCTGCCCTCCTGCCAGAGTGCAGGGTGGGGAGGGGGACTCTGTGTGGCATGGGAGGGGGACTCTTTCTGCTCCTCCTCCTCCCCAATGTCCCCCAGCCACCACGGGGCAGGGAGTGGGGCTCTGTGCAGTGATGCCCAGCCTGGCCCAGCCTGGGCATCACTGAGGCACAGCTGCTGGGGAGGGCCCCATCCCTGAAGCCTGGACCAGCCCTGCTGAGCCCCCGCTGAGGCAGCTGCATAGAGAGGCCAGCCTAGGCTGGGCCATGGGAGTACGGCCCATCCCAGCGGCTGCAGCTCAATAATGGTGAAGCTGAGCCCTGTCAATGACAGCAGCCTGGCCTGGTGCACACGGGTAGTAGCTGGCTGGATAATGGGCTACCCAAGCCAGCTTGGAGGCTCCACAGGGGCACATGTGTTCACAGTGAGACCCTGTGGAGGGTGGCTGCTGGGTTCTGGGCCAGCCAGTGCCTCCAATCTGGCCTGGGTATCCCACTGCCCAGGGTGGCCATCATACAGGACATTCTGTTTTTCTGCTACTCTGTTCTCTGTCCTCTATTGATACAAAACCTGATGCCTTTAAGTCCTCTATTTTATCTTCAAGAGAAAAATAGGATATAAAGGTGTCCAGTTTTGTATCAATAGAGGACAGAGGACAAATGGACTGTCCTCTATGATGGCCGCCCTACTGCTGCCTGGCCAGCTGCTGCCCATGCATGCTAGGCTAGGCTGCTCTCATTGACAGGGCTCAGTTTCCCCTTATTTATTATTTACTGAGATCCACCTAACTGGTGCAAGGTGCACACCTGGGCAAACAAAGTTAGAATGATCTATCCTCCTCCTAACCTCCCTGAATATCTGTACCTAGCTTTTATCTTTTTAGCTTTTTTAAGGGCTAACCAGACCTTATCGTGCACCCACAGCTGCATCTCAAGAAGAAATTACACATTTTGGATTCAAATCCCACAGTCAGACATAAAACAATCATAAGTGAGGTTCACTACTGGTGAATACATATCCAACTGCCTGGTTAGATTTGCATGTTATTGTAAAATGTAACTGTATGCACCCTGAGAAAGAGATGAGCATCTCCGGATAGTTTTGGATTCCTGATCAGCAAGGCTAGTTCCTGGCCCTATTAAAATCAGTCTGGGTGTTACCACTGACTTCAGTGGAATCAGGACTTGAAGAAGCAACTGCATTTCAGTTAAAGCTAGGACTAGCGCCCAAGATCAAAGATAATAAAAAGTCTTTTTTCAAATATATAGGGCAGATGAAGAAGGCACCGGGAAATGTGGGGCCCCTGCAAGATACGCAATCTGGTGGTTGCGCCAGAGAAGGCAGACCTCTTTAACAAATTCTTCACCTCTGTTTTCTTGTGCAGGGACCGGGGTCTCCCCCACTGTGATTCAAGATGGACTGGAGGAGAATGCCTCAAGACCTAAGGTTGAGCAGGACCGGGTTAGAGTACTTCTGGAGGGGGTGGACATGTTCACATCAGGAGGTCCAGATGCTCTCCACCCCAGGGTGTTGAGGGAGCTAGCAGAGGTTATTGCAGGGTCCTTGGCACAGCTTTACGAGATCTCATGGTGCTTGGGCCATGTGCCAGATGATTGGAAGATAGCCAATGTGGTCCTCATCTTTAAAGAATGGAGGAGAGAGGACCTGGGTAACTATAGGCCCATCAGTCTTACACAATCCTGGGAAAACTCTTTGAGAAGATCATCAAGGAGCACATCTGTGATGGGCTGGCATCAGGGATGATATTCAAGAGCAACTAGCACGATTTCATTAGGGGCAGGTCATGTCAAACCAACCTGATTGCCTTTTATGATCAGATCACAAAAGCATTGGATGCAGGTGTTGCTGTGGATGTAGTCTTTCTGGACTTCAACAAGGCCTTTGACACTGGCAACCACCCCATCCTCATTAAAAAAACTAGGCGACTGTGACATTGATGCCTATACAGTCAGATGGATTGCAAATTGGGTGAAGGGTGGTACTCAGAGGGTGGTGGTGGATGGGTAATATTCTACGTGGGGGAAAGTGGGCAGAAGAGTCCCCCAGGGTTCAGTCCTTGGGCCCACACTGTTCAATTTCTTTATCAGAGATTTTGATGATGGGGTGAAAAGCAACCTGTTTAAATTTGCTGATGATAAAATTTGGGGTGAAGTGGGCACACTAGTAGGGAGGAAAAGACTGCAGCAAGACCTGGATAGATTGCAGGGTGGGCTAACAAAAATAGGATTCAGTTCAATACTGATAAGTGCAGGGTGCTGGGCAGTAGTAACTGGCAGCACACTTATAAGATGGGAAACTCCTTTCTTGAGAGCATGGAGGCAGAAGGGGATCTTGGAGTCATCATTGATGCCAAGGTGAACATGGGCTGACAATGCAAGGTCACAGTCGGCCCGGCTAACCGGACCTTATCATGCATCCACAGGTGCATCTCAAGTAGGGCCAAGGAGGTGATCCTCTCCCTTTACGCGACACTGGTCAGGCCGCAGCTGGAGTACTGTGTCCAGTTCTGGGCACCCCACTTCAAGAGGGATGTGGACAACATTGAGAGGGTC
>JAGPOW010002067.1:7056453-7111262 GCA_030014935.1 Caiman crocodilus
AACTGGACACAGTACTCCAGCTGCAGCCTGACCAGTGTTGCGTAGAGAGGGAGGATCACCTCCTTGGCCCTACTTGAGATGCACCTGTGGATGCATGATAGGTCTGGTTAGCCCTGCCGACTGTGACCTCGCATTGTCGGCCCATGTTCACTTTGGCGTCAATGACTCCAAGATCCCTTTCTGCCTCCGTGCTCCAAAAGAGGGGAGTTTCCCATCTTATAAGTGTGCTGCTGGTTACAACTGCCCAAGTGCAGTACCCTGCACTTGTCAGTATTGAAACGCATCCTGTTTTTGTTTATTCATAGACATATTATATAAATATGAATACATGATATATAAATGCATATATCAATACCAATATAAGCACATATAATTGTATAAATACTCAGTTTATAGATCATATATAAGATTGATGACCAGATCCATAATATATTTTTGCAAAATCACTTAGCTGACCACTGAGCTGAACTGAGGGGGAAGTTACATGTTACACTTAGACCGTATTAAATATGCTGAATGTTAAGCAGTTTTTAAATGAGAACATGCTGTCAGCACCTGCATGTTGAGGGTTAATACATTTCTTGTTTACATAGCTCTACTTGAGGATCTAAGCCAGGGGTGAGCAAAATGCGGCCGGCGGGCCACATGTGGCCCACTTGCCATTCTATCCAGCTTGCAGGGCCCCTAAAAAATGTAGACAATTAATATTTATCTGCCCTTGGCTGCCTGTCATATGGCCTTTGATGGCTTGCCAAATCTCAGTAAGTGCCCTCCGCCCAAAATAATTGCCTGCCCCTGATCTAAGCTCATCTTCAGACCCATATGCAACACTGATGAGACTTCCTCGTTAAATGACTCAAAGGTGTCATTTGTTATATTTGCAGGTGACTGTAAGGGGGTTTGGCCCTGTCACTGAGGGAAGAAGCTCTCCTGAGCCACCTCTGGCCCATTATGGCTCCCCACCACCAACGAGACAGAAGCAGCCACACCTTGGCCACACATACCAGCCAGAAAGCCTGTGCAGCAAGTGCAACAGCAGTTACCAGCCCTAGCTGAGCAACTGTCCTCAGCTGTGTGCAGGTGCAAGCCTGGTCACTCAGACAAGGTAGAAGGGCCCGCCCCTGCAGGCATCGGGATCTAGGAGCAGCTGGAAGCAGCTACACAGGATAGCTTGGGGCAAAAGCAGGCAGGCAGGTTTTCCCTTTGCCTGACAACAACCCCACATCCCACCTGTGCCCAGACCTTGGCAACTGGGGCACACCGGACCCACCACCTGGAGAGCAAGTGGCAGAGACTGCACACAACAAACACAGAGAAGTGGTAGCTTTTCTGTTAAGTTTTTATTGATTGATGTTTGATATTCACAGACTCTGGGCAAGGAGCCTAGGGCCCTGCAGGAAGGCCTGTGGTTCCATCTTAAAGTTCTTTACAAAAGAGGTCAGGAGAATGATGCCCATTTTATAAATGGGGAAACAGAAGCACAAATATTTAAGAGCACCTCATAGGCCAGCAGCTCACTTAGAAACAGGACCCAGTCTCCTGTTTCAATTAAAACTATGACATTTCTCTTTCTCCCTGTCTCATATAGAATCTACCTCAAGAACTTCTGAAAGAAAGCAACATGAAATTTCTAAATGTTGTACCAAAAACATGCTCTATCTCACCCAAGCACACTTCTGTATGTGATCTTTGTGAACTCTGAAAAGGGAGTTTTGGGGGGTAAAAACCTCAGGTGTTAATTACTCTAAAAACTGAAACAATCCCTTATATGTGCAAACAGGCCATCATGCAGGCCGTCTTTTTTATTAGTTTTTTATATGGGTACACCCCACCCCTCTGTTCAGGAAATATAAAAATGTAGAGATATCCCTGTCCTCCACAGCCTGCAACCTTTTTTAAAATTTAACCAAACAATCCCAACATTAGGAAGTTAATCCAGTTGAGTTGTACATTTAGGGTTCCTCTTCACTGATTCGGATGCAGTTCTCCACATTTATGTTTCCTGATTACTTTGTGCTTTTAAAATTGCGACCCAAATAATGAAGAGTTGCAATGATAATAATGAAGGAAATTATGGTCACCTTAAACTCAGCCAAATTATTAATATTAGTAGTTAGTAACATTAAAATTAAATCCTGATTTCCAACTGCATCCTAACGTGTGTGTGTATCGGGGGGGGGCTATTTATCATGGAAGAAAGAAAAATGGTACCTGCTGTCACATCATGTATCATATAAGTATCAAAATTGCTATGGAAACTGTGCACTTTTATACGGTAGGCACATAAAATTCACATAATGTGTCACAGGATAAGTTACTACTGTCCTGAGGCTGTAATAAGATCTACACCCTTATTAGTGAAAAGATTTGACAGATTTTGTTTATAATGAATACTTGTAGCTGATGAGTTTGAGTCAAAATCACCCTATTTTGACCAGACCAATTGTTATTAGGGTTTATAGATATGGAACAGGAATAATAAAATAAAAAAAATGATTATTAGATAGTATTATAACCATAAGTAATGTATATGGAAGTGACAGACTACACTGTGCCTAGCTCTTAAGACATAACCTTTTGGAGCAAATATCTTTAAAAAAAAAATCTTACCTTTGGATTATTTTATCATCTTTTTCAATTATAGAGATCTGCAGGTTTCAATTATTCAGAGTTGAGCAGAAAGACACAGAACAGATTAAAAATTTAGCTGTGTTGATGAGAGAGAATGAACATGAATTTAATATTTTAAAACATTTTGTTGATTTGGTTCCTGTAAATAGTCTAAAAATGCAGCTTTTTTGTCCTATTCTATGTGACATATTTCATGTTGATTGACAGCATCTGTGATGGTTTCACTGGAGAAAAATGAGCTTGTTTTGGAGAGCAGAAGATGGTACAATTAGGTTTTGCAGTCCAGTGATGTAGAGACTGGTGCAAGAAAGCACTCAAAGAAAATTGGTTGTACTCTCAACACCCTTGGGTGCAAAGGTAGAATTTATCACCTTGTTTTAGATGACATAGTAGATGAATGTTGATGAAGATTGTCACTGTCAATGCCAGTAAAGGCAATGCAGTGAATAAAAAATAGCTTACATTAAAAGACTCCTAACCAACAGAAATTCACACAATTACTTGGTAAATAAACAACCAGCTGCACAGAAGATACAGATAACTGTTGATTAAGAGTCACATACTCAACTTTTATATGATAGCCGCCTATCGAAAGAAAGGAAGTCTCATATGTAGAGTTCAGTAAGTGCATGGGCTTGCCTAGCCTATCAAAAAATAAGGAAAAGAAGACCAAACTAAGTACAACATTTAGCAATAAAGAGGGAATTAATATTATTTGAACATAGATTCTAATATAGTTACTGCTGTTATAGTAGCAGCATCCTCAATATAATCCTGGAAACGTGGGGAGAGCCAGAAACAATAGACACACAAAGACTTATAAAAATAAGCAGCGGTAGTTAGCCATGGGAGACTGAAAGCAGGTAGAAAGTAGAGTATGGTGGCACCTTAGAGATTACCAGGTTCAGAGTCATAAGCTTTTATAGGTGACAGCCTACTGAAGTCAGAAGGGTTGTCACCTATCAAAACTTATGCTTCTCTGAACCAGGTAATCTCTAAGGGTGACTACAGACATGCAGCAAGGATGTAATCACAATGTGTCAGAGCAGCGTTGCTGCATGTCTGTAATTACAGCGCATCAGAGCAGACTCAGTCGATCGAGTCTGTTTGAGTGTGATAATTACTGTGCTCCAGCAAACTGCAGCATCACTTGTGTCAGCGTCCCTGTGCTGAAAGATGGCAGTGGGGGCACTTTAACTAAAGCTTGTTTGGCCAACTTTGGTTAAAGCGCCCGCGCTGCAATTTTTCAGTGCTGGGACACTGATACTTAGCTCTTGGAGCTGCTCTAATTAAAGTGCTTTCCCTGCCCCCCACTCCTGGAGCACATCTATAAATGCTTTAAAAAGCTACCCTGTCCTGCCTTCTTACCATTTTAAAAGTGACTTTATAACAATAAACCTTAATGATTTTAGCAACAATCTCCTCCAACACAGGCCAAAGCTTACAGGAAGCAAATGGATAACTATTATCAATACATCAGTGAACCTAATTCTTAAGGCAGAGTTAATTCAAGAATTAACATATTCCATATGGAGGATGTGTCACCTTTCAGATGTTTGAATAGAATATAAGGGAATTTTCAATGAAAAAAAATCCCACTAATTTCAAATGTGAATCAAGTTAGCCCAATACTAAAGACTGTTGAACGATTGATTCCATTTTGCATCAGCTACCTCTGGGACTAAGCAAAAATCTTTGACTGTGATGGTGCCCACACATACTAACTGCAAGTGAAAGGAAACTTGCTTGACTGGGTTTCCATGTACAGTTCCTGCCCAGAAAAGATTACAGATTTAAATAGAGAGGTTGGCAAAAGAACAGGACATAATGCATGAGCAGAACGAACAACTGAATGGTTTATGAACATGCTTTTTTCAAGATTTTGAGGGGGAGGCGAGGAAGAATCACAATGGTCAGCTATGTTAAAGGATGAGATGCCATCATGTTCAAGACCAACACTGCTAAATGCTGCAAAATCCACATGCTCACTTGGGGTGACCTGACATTTGAAATGTCTTCGGTGTGCGAGATAGGACTGGTGTCCCAACTGTGTGGTTGTCTTATTCATATGTACCATCGTACACCTCCCAATGGAAGAATAACACAGTGTTACATCGACAGATTCTGCTTCTCTTCTCACTTGACCTGGGGATCAAACTACAGGCAGGATCATGTCTCAAATGATGTCAATCACTCATTGCTACCCCAACCTGGAACTCTGTGCCAAAATTTAAAATAGTATTCAAGAAAGAGGTAAGCACTCCTTGTGGACATGAAGCTAATCGTCATGAGCCAAACTGATTAAACTGTGCCTGCGTGGACTGAGTAATGAAAAGGCTTTGCTCCCTGCTGGTTTTCATTAAACCTGCAGGCTCAAGACAACATGCAATAGCCACTGAACATAACCTATGCCAGCAAGCGTCTGAAAAAATCCAACAAGAAAAAAAAGCCATCTTGCTAAAATCTGACTTTTGCCAATTTGTTTGGGTAGGGTGGGAGGGGAGGGGAGAAAGGGAGTGGCATTTCAGGGGAATAGGAGGTGGTAGTTTGAGTCCAACACAAGAATTCAGAATTCAGTCAAACTATTCGGAAAAGAAGCTGGTACAGATGTGAACTTTTGGTGAAAGAGAAAGGAGGGATAGCAAAGTGGGAGAAATGGGGAAATAATTTAGGAGTAATGTTGAGTACAAGGTAATTGTATGGAGGAGAAATGAGCAGTGTTGGGGGGGAACACAGTTTAGGAGAAAAGAGGATCGGGGTGTGGGAAACATGAGCGGGGGCAGTAAAGGCCCCTCCACTGTCATTCCCAATTGTGTGTGCCGGGATCTGAGAAGCCCCGTCTCCCTGAGCAGATCTGCACAGCTTTCCCTGCCCTTGTGTGCTCGCTAGTATCTGCTGTCTATGATTAGAGACCTACCCAAATTGAGGAGGCAGGGGGCTGACTTCATGGACAGCTCATGGGGCCGGCTGCCATTTTCATTGGCTTGCTAAGGTGGGGGCCCCCATGCCACTGACTGGCCAAGGGACCCAGTGGCTCCACCCTTCACCTTAAAAAGTCCCTTTTTAAAAGCAAACAAAATCAACAACAAAACCTTGCTGAGGTAACACTTTTCTAAGGGCATTAGATTCCACCAAGCCAACCTGAATTAACAATATAAATATATATTTGCTATTGAATTATCAATCAGATTGGTCAGCTAGAAGATTTCGTGGATCACATGAGAAGAACAACAAATTGATAGTTCTCATTTTTAATGAAACTTTAGCTCTATACATTTGAATCCTGATCACATTTTAATTTTTTTATTAGATATGGGAAAGCAAACTTACGGAAATCCTTTTACTGAAATGTCATTTTCAAGATTTTATGTTTTATAAATGTCATATTTTCAATTTATCTATATTCTCAATTAAATGTTCAGCAGTCCATTTTCAATATATTTAGAGAAATGTAATGAGTTTAATAAACTTAAAGGGATGGTATGTTTGTTCACTCTGTAAAGATTGTTTATTTCAGGAAATAAAACATTTTGAAATGGGCAATGTGACTTTTAGAGTTATGACTATCTCATTCAATTAGCTTCTGTAATTATTGTCATTCTATGCAGCATATGCAGTGCTGAAGGAGAAAATACATTTTCAGGAATTACAGTGTAGGTGTACAACTCTGTTATTGTTAATGAGCCATAAACCTTAGTCTCCTGCTCTAAAAAATTCACTCCAGTGTAATGTCATTTGGCAAAATAAGTTGACAGAACAGAAATAATGTTCTGCTGCTTTAATCTGTTCTGTTTCTGAGAGCTTGTCACTCCGACAACACATCATGTAGAAACTACACATTATTCTCTCCTTTTTGGGGGGGGGGAACACATTAATTTGTTCAAAAATGTGGATAATCAAGCTACAATGACAATGATTATTATGATGGGTGACGTCCATTGGACCAATTGCATGGTTGGGATAGATTTAGACAACCATCATGGCTACAACATCACTCCAACACTACCAAATAAACCATGATAATTGTTACTGTTATTACCAGGTCTGGCAATGCACTATCCCCACCCAACTCTTCCTTTTTTTTCTCTCAGGAAAACATCTCTTTCAGTAATCTGTTTCCACACTCTGTCTTCCATCTTTTTGTGTTCTCTCCCTTTGCATCTTGCTAAATATGCATCTTCTGCATTTCACATAGCATGCTGTTCTTCTGCATTCTTCTCATGTTTCTAAACCACATTCGCCTGCCTTGCTACTCTGGTGTTCCAACTCTTCTGATTTTACATGTTTCTTACACAATCATTCCTTATTTGATCTTTTCTCAACTTCCCACACTAATCTTAAACAAATCTCATTTCTTCAGTGTGCAAGAGGCCCAAATCTCTTTGTCAAAACCCAAAGCCCTGAAGTATAAAAATGTAATTGTGATTAAATAACGTCCTCAACATCTCTAACTTAGTTTCCCTAGAGACATTTCAATCTTGCACGTCCATAGAAATTCCTTCAAATCCTCTTTTCAGTTCTTCTCCAAACCTTCCATCACTCATGATCACTGAGCCAAAATGCTGAAATCCATTAACTACATTCACCTCTCCTCTTAACATAACTGACCAATTTATATGATGCCTTTTCCTTACTACTATCATTGTTTCACTTTCATCCCACTAAAAAGTTCTGAGCACCCTGTGCAGGCATTGTACCCTTATTTCCTTGAAGGCTGTGTTCATACCCACCAAGTCACTTCCCCTACATTAGCTGTGAGAATGACCTTCACATTTTTCAAAGGTTTTGCCTAATCCCCGTCTGTTATTTTGTAAACAGCGGTGAACCCACTTTTTCCACTGTAATGGTAACATACAATTAAATGACTCTTGTTTCGTGAAACCATTATTTCTAAATCCATTCCTCTGTCAATAGTTCAGTAATAACTCACACAGTCAGTCTTCATTTCAATTTACATTTACATATGGTCCTGAAATTTCTTCATGTTGTGATGTCTATACCAGCCTTCATTTTGAAATCAACCATATCCTCATTTTATAAGTGTTCTTCAAATCCATATTATCCATTGTGTGATCCGGACACTTGCATTGTTTTGTCATCATTGTCATAACCATCGTTACTTTGTTGGAGATGTGATTCTGTCACCAGTTCTTTAGTTCTTACATTTACCGCTACAGGCACACCATTTTTCTGATGTTTCCATTCCTGACTGCAATAAATATTCACATGTCCTGTCAGAGCAACTCTTCTTTGCCCTTTTACTTACTTTCACTAACACAAAACACATCAAGGTTTATTTCTTCCTCAATGTCAACCAGTTCATAATATTTTTGTGTGATTTATAATGTTTAAAATAGCGAGTCAAAAGTGTTTATAACAGTTCAGTTAAGCAAAGATCTTCTTCAGGCTTAGCATGCTTCCATTTCCCTAAAGCAATTCAAAGTTCCCTATTGGCTTGTAAGGTCTGCTGTAGGGCCACAAAATTATGGAGTTACATTAGGGTTAATTTTAGTCCTCCTTCATTACTTCACCGCAGTCTTGGAGAAACGAACGTGAAATCCCTTTTTCTGCCACAAAAATGAAGCCCAACATACTTACTATGGAAAGGGAACAATTTAACATCTAACTATAAAAAGTACCGATTTCTCTAGGCATTAGCATGCAAATAAATACACATGCATGTATATGAAGAGCTCTAGATAGGAGAGGAGCATGAAGCAGACTCACCTCCTCCGTAAGTCTGGCTTCCTTAAGCTTGCAGGAATATCATATGAGCTGAACAGTGAAGCAAAACTCTAAGGCAGCACCTAGAGCAACTATTTAAGAATCTGATTCAAATCCTACTGTCAACAGAAGTCTCCTGATAACAATGGACTTAAGATCATAATGGTTTCTTCCTGATTAGAGATTCTACAACTTCTCATGTCTAATTATTAAGTCCTTAATTGGTGTCCACTATATTCATATTACTGAGACTCTATTCATTGAAAAATCAAACCCCTTTAGGAGATGCCAAGTTAGGCCATGCAAATAATATGTGCAAAAACTTTTGCAAATCCTGGCCCATGGGTCATGCTTAGGACCTTGCAATCCCGACCTTTGGGAATAAAATATTAACACTTCTGCCAGATTCAGACTGAACAGAGAAGGACTATAAATGCTGCAGAAACCAGCCTTGCAAATACACTGCTTGTATAGCACCTACCAACATGTATCTATTTTCTGGAAAATCTTGAAAAATGATCAGAATTGGCTTTGGTACTGCTATTTAAAGTAATGTGAAAACCTCCTTTTCTGTATTCTGCCTGTGTAATAGAGAAATAATGATGTATAATGCTCTATGTGTAGTAAACATTTTTAAATTCCTATCTGTTTCAAAACAGGAAGAATGAATATGCAGTAATGAATCTGGTTTTGCTGTACTGTCAATGGGTGTTGCCCTGTTATGCAAAGATTGTTATAAAATAGTCATCTTTCCAAAAAGTGACAAGAGTCAGGTTGCTATCATGTCATCCTTAGTAGAAAATCTTTGATGAGTTTCTTTGCTTTGAGCTTTTAAAGATACTATTGTTGGCAATTTGAAACTAGTATGTCTGAACAACAGCCATAAAGTGTCTTTTGATATCTGTATGCACGTTAGGTTTCTCACTGGGATTCCTAATGCCTATGTAAGGAGTATTTGGGACTAAAATGCAACCTTTACATGATAGTTTACCGTCCAGGTATTGACATAGTGTGAAATGCCATTTAATGTGATCCAGCGCCCACATTTAAGTTCTGTTGAAAGGCTTGCTGCTTCTTTACAGTGAATTGATTTAAATCCCAAATGACTATTCCTGTTGCCATTTCCCTAAACCCTGTCAGTTTATCTCCTTAAATCATGAGCAAACTCGGGTAAGGGGCATCCTTCCCAAGTGGCTGGAAAGGACCCAACACATAAGGAAGCACTACTTCAAGGTGTACATTTTGTGCATGCATTCTAGGAGCAGTGCTACGGAGCCATTCAAGGTATAAAGTAAAAACCAAGATTTTCAAACGCAGCTTTTCAAAAAGTGAGTCTGTTTTTTTCATTCACAGTTTAAGTCATCTTTAAAGAGGAACAATTTAAGCAATTTCCCATAATTGGACCATTTCAAGTCACTCATACTTGGAGGTGCCTCCTAGTAATCACTTGTTAACTTCTACAAAACCTTAAATATGCTGTGCACATGGAAATATTTATTTGTGATGTTCATTTAATTGGCTCAATACATTTTCTGTCCTGGCATTTTGCCAAGATTAAATACTGTGTTTTCTCACATGCAACAGACATCCTTCTCTCCTAAACCAGCTCCTGCAAATTGCTTTGCACATTATATGAGAGAAATAAGGTATGAAAATTTCTACAAGTTATGGGAAAAATGAAAGTAGAACTTGTACAGGATATGGAGCAGGACAATGAGCAGGCTTTGTTCCCTAGCAGCTACTATTCAGGCCTGTGCTACACATTACATACATTACAAAATTAATGGGTCAACTGTGCAATAAATTTGGACCAGCCACACATACAAAGTAATTATCATGCCATAAAAATGTCCATCCAACTACAAAAAAAGCCAACTCTCTACAAAGTTAGTGCTTGAAAATGTGTAACAACTTTATGGCTGTGTCTAGTTTTAATTTGAACAGAAAGCAGGATCCTCAGTTACTACAAGAAAATATCTCTCCCCCCATTTTGCCTTTCAACAACAGGTGTGTTGCATACAAGAAAATCTGGTATTACTCCACTCGCTTCCAAGACCAGCACAAATCAAACATACTGTAATTTTCCCAAGAATTTCAAAATATGTTTTACCTGACTGTATTTTTACTGGTACCTCACTGTTTGAAATTTACTGTGTAGGAAGAGAAAAATTAGTAATACATCACAGTTGCCTTTTCTTAGCACACTGAAGACATAGTTGGCCAAAATGGCTGGACACTTGATCATAAGAAGCATCAGAACTATAATGTCCTAAGGAACGATAGGAATACAGTATATCATATTGACATCACACATAGCATTTCACTAGCACATACTGAACCATCACCTAGTTCCAAAATTATTTTAAATTATATTTTTCCACATCAATATCATTGTTCCATCTGGCAGGATTTTGATCCCCACTTCTGCTGTCTTACACAGGGTTTAATTAGCTAAGCTGGCCAAGCTTTCTTTAACATTTCAGTTGAAGATTTATTTTCTCAGAGGTCTCCTTGCAATGGCTTTTGCTTTTGCCCACGTTGACAATTAGAACAGTAGTTACACAGAGCATTTATTTTAAGTTTAAAAAAT
Source organism: Caiman crocodilus (assembly GCA_030014935.1). Classification (NCBI taxonomy): domain Eukaryota; kingdom Metazoa; phylum Chordata; order Crocodylia; family Alligatoridae; genus Caiman; species Caiman crocodilus. Next base: position 7,067,399 of record JAGPOW010002067.1, read on the forward strand.
GCTAATCAAAGGAGTAATGAAGAAACCAATATTTTATTGAAGATAGCATTTCAGAAGTACATACCCTCTATCTTGAAGTCCCTTCATATTTTCCTACTGCCAGCTATCACAGATAACAAATGAGACATTTAGAGGATGATTGAACACCCCATGAATGTTAACAATGGAGGAGCATGCAGTTGTTTAGCACAGCTGGCATTGTAATTGTGATACATTGTGAAGCTTCTGAGTACTCATTGGCTTTAACACTTCTACTTGTACATATATAGTGCAGTGGGTAAGCATTAGCATGCGGGGCTGCTACATGGAACTTGGAGGTAAGAAACACTGGATGCCTCAAATCTGAAAGTTTTTATTATTATTATTATTATTATTATTATTTTAGCTTTTCTTTGAGGTGAATTGCAGATAAGTCATGGGGCTTCACTGCAAGTCTTGGATAACAAGATCCCAAATTTCTAATACTAGCTATTTGTATTACTGTATAGATCCTAGGAGCCCTGCCCAAGGACCAGGATCCCATCGTGATAGGGCTGTACAGAGGAAGAACAAATTCAATGTTTCCAATATTTTCTCACTCTCCTTACCCTGTCACCCTGAAACAGAGGGCAACAAGTGATAGTCCATTTTGAGTTTATGAAGGGAAAAACAAACATACAAACTATAAATGAATTCAATGCAAGTTTGCCCAGCCTTGCAAATGCTTGTGCTATCTTGAAAGTGTTGCCAATGGAAATTCTAACCAGAGATTGTTGGTTTCCTTTCTCTCTCTTTCATTCAGGCATGCTCACTGTGTCTGCTTCTTCCTTCACATACATGCATCACGGTAAAAATAAGACTGTACAAAGGACATCTCTACTCAGTGGCTATTGCATGGTCCAGTGGGAAGGGAAAAATGGGAGGAGGCTTTGAGATCCTTGTGGCCTAAGCGGGCTAAGTTCTCACCTGGAGTTCTTGTAAGGAGCACTTTGGAGGGCTCAGGGTAAGCACTAATTAGGATACCTAGATGCTCTTATCACCCCAAGAGAAGTATAGTAGAAGTATAGTGAGCACAGCAGTACGCCTGCAGACTGCTTTCTGATTAGTTCCAAATATCATTGTTTTATTTTATTGAATGTCTGTTAGTCCCAGGGTTAACGATCATAGTTTTGTTAAATTATGTTGATAGTGTGGCACACTGTGCCTGAGAAGAAGAAAAGGAGTCTGGAAGGGGAGAGAAAGCAGGAGTCCTAGGCCGAATGAGGGAGGGTGTGGGGTGGACAAAGGAACAGCTGAGCTGATGATAGGGTGCTTGGAGGTTGTTTAGCACTCTTTTGGTAAAACCTGTGGGGACACAATAAGGGCTCTTGCTTGAAACAGAGCTGTCTGCTGTCATGTGGCACTCTGATGATGCTGCCTGCCTCCACCCCCTTGAAAAAGAGCCAGGGTCTCAAAGAAACATCCCCCTCTAGAAGCCACATTAGGACTTGCTGAAGGGGGTCCTATAGAAAGTGGCCTGTTCAAAGCTTTTAGGGAATTCCTGAGATAGCATTTCCCCTGAAAAGAAGGGACCTGTGACAATTCTTGCTTACCTATATCCACTGACCCCCTGAAACACACAAGGAAGACTGCGCAGAGGGACAGCAGATATTAATACGAGGCTAGGGACAGTTATTCAAAAAACCTGAGGCAGAATTGATCAAACCTTCATGGATTTCTCTGAACTGCGTAGATTGGATTGGGAGTGAACAGGACACATGTTCATCCTTTGTTACAGGTTTAGACTGGTTTCCAGTCACTTATACCAGTTTATGTGTAATGTCTATACATACACTCAGTGATAGGATGGAGTGGCAGCTGCTGAGTCTACTGGGACTGCAATAGACTCTACTGGCAAGTATGCTTCTCTGAACCCTTTCCATACTTCACTCGCACACTCAGTCTAGACAAACATGAGCATGGGTAGACTGAAATTTTTTTCAGCATGCAGCATCTAAATTTGCAGCAAAAAGTATCACCAGCTTGATATGATGCAACTATGTTAATACTTAGGAAAACCATACCAATTCCATCCCAATTTTTGCATCGGATTATGACTTAATGGGCACATCTACACATGAGCTTTACTGCAGAGTAGACTCATTGACTCCATAGTAAAGCATCACTGTTTACACATGCACCAGCATTAGGACACAGTAAATAAACTTTGTTCAGTAAATGAACTATGGTAGAGCAATTTACTGTGCTGAAATGCACATGTGGACACTGACCACGGGCATAAATTGCACCCGGATAGCCCAGCTAGCCAGCAGTCTGCTCCACCCAGGCTCAGATTGCTGCTGCTCCAAGCATGCATGTAGGCAATGCACTCAGGAGCAGTTTCCTTCAGCTCAAATGGCACCAGAGTTTATTGCATCATATTAATTGAATAGTTAATATAAAATATAAAAATTAACCAGTGAAGAGTTAATATAAAAAATATCCACAATGAGTCATTTTCTCCTTTAACTGCTCTTGATTATATAAATAAAAATCTGAATCTTTAAAATGTGAATTAAATGAAGCAAAAATTTGTCTCCCATCCCTGACTCACGGCAAATCTTGCTACATGGCCATTTTTGTTACTCAGTGGGGTTGAATTGTTGGCCACCCATTTTGGCAGCAGACAAATTGTATCCTGAAGGCAGTTAATTAATATAAGCTAATGGATCATATGCTATATGCTTAAGTACTGAGTGCCTATCAATAGATTTAACTTTAGTGAGAACAATTTATTTATAAGGAAAACATTCTTTGCAGTAAGTTTATACGCACCCCCACTATTTTATCCTTTAGTTTCCTATCTTGTCAGTTCAGGACTCTGTCAAATTTTGTACTAAGTTCATACTGCACATCCATACAGAATATCCATTCATTTTGCTGAATAACAGTAGCTCACCAAATATATGCTATTTTTCAGCTGATGCTGCATCCCATATGGAAATATTCCCACAGAGGAATTGTACAATATCTGGGAACTTACAAAAATCAGCCCTATTAAGCATTAGCGAGAGTGTGAATGCACTTGAGTCCTGCTTCAGATACAACTGGCTTTCGAGAGAGTTAAGAGTAAGCTTAGGTATAATTTTAGAACACAGACTATTGCTGCTTTAGATTTTTGTGCATACCCAGGGAGTTCCAGGCAGCAACATGCCAATACACAGAATTATCAGCACATCAAAGGCATTATATTTATCAAGCCCTGCCACAGCACATTTAATAGCAGTATGATGGATGTTGTTGTAGCAAGCAAGGAACACTTTGATGTACATGGCCTTCTTTGATTAATGAGGGCTCTTGCTGAGAAGCTGCATATGGAGTAAATTACTCTTTTCAAAAATGGCTGATTTGCACTATTGTACTAATTATGTCACAGGCTTGGAGTCCGTTCCAAATTCAGTCACCATAAATAAATAAATAAAAACACACACATCCAATCCCATGGTTTCTAACTGAAAGGGCCAAGTCATAATTATGGCAAAAGCAGTTTGTTTCACCCCCCAAAGAGAGAACTGATAAACACTTCTCCCTCCATTGAGCAGTTCGACAGCCTAGTCTCTCATCTGTGCCTGTGAAATGAATTCAAACTTCCTTTACTAGATTCTGCTGTATTTTTCATAAATGGCTTGGGAATTATGGATACATTTTAATTCTCCATTTAAAAAACCCAAAACCTAGCAGGATATCCACAATACACAAAGCACACTTCTTAAAAGCATTTTCTAGATTAATTCTATCAGCTAGTGAAATACTGCAAAATTTAAGTTATTCCATTAGCCTCAATTCTCTGAGTGTTAAGATGATGGGATATGGTGCCTTAAGCAATTTATCCACTTAGTCTTAGAAATGGAAGAAAGATTTTCTTTTGGAGCATTAAGGCTATGTTACTTTTTTAAACAAAGTTTTGAACAGTAAATATTTTATCATATTAATTATGTTTGTAGTCTCCAGATTGTTATTACGGCTGGCAGCATCAATATCTCTGCTCATTCTAACAGACTGCAGACCAATCTGCACTTTTTAATATGGGACAAGCAAGCAAGACACAAAACAGAAGTAAGTATGGAGGAAAAAAGACTCCACTGAGGGGGAAATAATTCCTCAAGTTCAAAATCACTTAGGAGGGTCAGCCTTAATATGATCTCAGGTTCATAATTTGATGCTGCTTTGATTTTTACAGCATTTTGTTTTCTAAGGTTGTAGGACTACTTGTTTGTTCCACAAAAAAAACCCCTGAAAGCAGTGATCTGTGTTAACCTCTGGCCTACGTAGTAATATATCACATGGTATCTGGCATGTCACAGAACAGGGTGAAGTTTAACAAGCTTGATCTTAAGAGTGTACAGGCAAAACATACAGGTGAGCAACTATCAGTGCTGTAGATAAACCAAAGGGGGTAGGAAGAGCAGGTATTTGGGCTTTTAATGTGGACACACTTATCACCTAAATATTCTAGTGTGACTCATTTTTTGGACCCACAATTTGGATACTTTACAGGGACTTGATTTGCAGGTGCTCTACACTAACCTAAATTGGGGCCCTACAAATCCATGCATTGAAAATCACTTTAGATAATGTAGGTCAAAACCATAATTTGCATTTAATGTAGCCATACATTAAATACAAACAAGGGTATCTAGTAAATCCCCATTCTTCCTCACAGCTTGTCAGCAATAAACCAAGGTAGAAGAAGAAGATAGACAAGACAGATTATTATACCAAGTCAAATTGTTCAAAATGTTTTTTGGTTGAACAGGAATTGTGAAGAGTCCCAGCATTTACAAAATGCTGCTGATTTTTTTGTGAAAATGACTCAGGCCTATGTGCTGGCAAAGTAATAGCCACAATGGTACCTTTCCAAAGCACTAGAGGGCAGCCAGGTCTGAGTTCCAAAGCTTATCTCCAAAAATATATATCTCTTGCCATGGAAAGAACTGAGTTGCATTTCTTTCCAAAGCAAGTTCAGGTTTCTCTATGCATACTACCAATGCAGGTGAGGGGAAGGAAGCAGCATGCAGGGAAGACATGCGGAATTTGACAGGTCTTCCTTGAAGTGCTTCCAGTGTTAAGGAAATGTACATTTGCAGTGAAATATGGTGCTGCCAATGGCTGACCAAAAAGGAGTTCCATGAACTTGTACACGATCTCTTGCAAAATGTCACATAATTCGAACCAAAATAACTCTTGGATCATTTAGAAATAGGACAAATAGGCAGAGTCACATGGATCATCAGTTTTTTTACAGTGAGGCCCAGAGGATTGAATATAACTGTCAAACTTGATTTCCAGTTGGAGAGATCCTCTGATATAGACATTAACTATAATCATATAAATCCCAGTGCATTCTAGTAACAAAAGAAGGCAGCATAAAAATTAACAATTACATGTAATCATCTCTTTTTTCTCTTGAAAGGGAAAAACTATTTCTCAGCATTCCTTCTTGCTGTGAATCTGTGTTCAATATTAGAATGAGATTTATGATCTCAACCATTAACAATTAATATGTATGGGGCAAATTCTTAGTGATTTTACATGAGCAGCATGTAGGTCTCTAGTATTTGGAGATAAACTTGTGAGCAGTATAGATACCTCAGGCTCTTACTTCTTGCCTTGTTCACTGAAGAATTTGTATGCCTTTAAAATTCACACTAATGCACAAATGAAGAATGGGCCAATCTCAAAAGATTTCTGAGATTTGGTTTGGAGACTTATCTAAAATGATTACAGACCTGGTCTAAATTCACAAATTAAGCTATAGATAATTTAGTAACAATTAGTCTCATAGTATTCCACTTCCAGTCACAGTCAAGCTGAGAAGTACGGTCTCTTAATCTTACAAAAAGAAAGCATACCAAAGATGTTAGCCAACCTATATAGCTCAAGTTCTGAGTGAAAGTTCAGGCTGGGCTTTATTTGGACATAAATGGTTCATCCAGCCCAATGTTTTCTTCAGATTTTCCAGACCACGCCTTATAGAGTTTTCTCCCAAGTTGGTGATGAATAACGGGGTATAGCAATTTACATTTTTCCCCTCAGAAATGTTACCAAAAATATTTTCTCTGGTATTCCACCAAAGCAAAAATTCAACTTTCCATCTAATTCTAACTCTCAAGCCAAGAATGACTGCTCGTGAAGCTTTCAGATTGCCTAAGGTAATAAAACTACATCTTTTCAGTCACTGTATTATACCCTAAGAATTTCTGATACTAAGTGATTTCCTATACTAAGTAATACAAAAGTAAATAGATTATCCAATGCAATATTGGAAATGTTGTAAAAGCGTATGCGCAGACTACCATTATATTGTCTCAGAAAAAGCTCTGTTTTATCTTATTCTTCTATTGAAATTGCAATTTTAAATAGAAGAAAACAGAATCAATCCATAAAGAAAACAAATTATGTTAAATGAACATTAATGGCTTGTGTTGACTGCATAAACTCAAGCCAATGTAGAATTTAATAGACTAAGAATCTTATCCTGATCTCTCATTAATTCTGATTTTCTGATTTATACCAGAATGACTCATCTGACTTCAGGTAGTTGAAAAAACTGATCAATCCTGTGTTGACAATGTATGACTGGAGAATAGCAAATGTAATAGTGGTAGACATGAGGGGAATGACCCGGATAACTACATTTTGGTATTCTGAGCTCAATAGCATGTTGAGGTTTAAAACAAGTTTTAAAGGAAAGAATGATTAAAATATGGAAGTAAATGAAAAATAAGGTAAAATATGAGATGTGTTTTAAAAAGGCAGAACACGGAAGGCTAACTTGATACATTTCCTTGACAAGCTAACTGATTTTAGACAAAGGATATGTGAAAGATCTAATCTTACTGGAATTCAGCATAGCATTTGATATAGTGACACATGGGAAGATTTTACTACACTGAATAAGAGGGTGATTAGTATGAGATTTAATAAATATCTTTTATTTGATGAACTTCTAATTGGGACAGCTGTTGGACAAGCTTTGCAGTATAATACCCTTCCCAAGGCCGGAGAAAGAAATGACTATAGCATAACCTAAATACCAGCAAAAACAATTAGAATACCATCATATATAACGAAGTTACTAATTAAAAAGGTAAGTAGGTAGTAAACTTGTATAGCAAAATCGTTGCGACTAACCTAGCTTACGCTAGACTTGTTTCTTTTTCAGACGGGAGGAAAGGCATTTTGTGCCTGAATGCTTTTCTCTCTCACCTATAAAGTTGCCAATAAACATACAGGCGCCTAGAAGAGCTATCAGAATGATCAGGGAAATGGAGGATTAATCAAGTTTGCTGGAGCGTGGTAATTACTGCACTCCGGCAGCCTCCTACGTCTCATGTATCAGTGTCCCTGTACTTCGAAATGGCAGCAGGGGCACTTCAACAGAAGTTTGTCAAATGAGCTTGAGTTCAAGTTCCCCCTCCCACCATTTTGAAGCGCAGGGATGCAGATGCATGAGATACTGCAGCGCTTTAGAGTGATTCTTGGAGCCACTCTAAAGTGCTGCCTGCCGACTGTCCCTCCCCACCTCAGAGCACATGAAAAAGTGCCTGGAGAGCCTAAGCCTACTAGGTCTGGCAGAATGAAGGCTGAAAAGGGCATTGCTTTATATAGATACATCAAGGAGGTAACACCATTGCAGCTAAAGCACAAAGTTGGAACAATAACAAATCAGTGTAAAATAGCCAAAAATAACAGTAAGATGGAAATTAGAAGCAGATTCCTAACCAACAGACAAGTGAGGCTCTGAAGCAATCAGAGTAGTGAGAGAATAGTAGCCAACTAATTTGAAGATTGAGCTGGATAAGTCTACACAAGATTGTTCAATGTTGTGTAGCCTGTAATGACAGGTGGCTGGCCTTTTGCCTGGAAGATACTTCCCAGTCTTACTGGATTTACCATGGTATAACTCTGATGACAATTAGGTAACATATTCTGCTATTCTTCTATCCTGCTCTTCTATGCTGATTTCTTACAGAACACATAACACACTGTAAGCATCAACACTTAGTACGCAAAGCAGGCCCTATTCAATTCGGATTTGAATTTGAGACAGTGATTCAATTCGTTGATTCAGACCACTGTCCCTGATTCAGGTGAATTCAAATCTAAAGATTCAGTGCTGATTCAGACATAGAGACAGCTTTAAACGGTTTTTCTACATACCTCGAAGTACCAGCACGGCTCATGAATGCTGTGATGTGGGGCGGATGGAGCGTTCCACAGGAACGTGTCGGGGCATGGGCTTGGGCAGACCTGGCAGTGGGGGGCATGGGCTCCCCAGTGGACCTGAAAGTGGACTGGAAGTGCTTCTGGTCCACTTCTGGGCCTGCTGCCGAGCCTGCTGGATAGCCCCCTGTGCTTCTGTGGGACACTTCATGTGCCCCAGCATTGCAGCATTCATGATCCGCCTGCTCCCTAGAGATATGTAGGAAAAAAAACATTTAAAGCTGTCTCTGTGTCTGAATTGTTGAATCTTTCTGAATCTCTCCGAATCGATTTGGAAAGTACTGATTCAATGCAGAGAGATTAAAGGGTCTCCTGATTCAATTCAGAGATTTGGCCACCAAATTGGGCTGAATCTCCGCCGAATCAAATCAGGAACCAAAGCTTCACACTGCTCTAATACTTAGGTATGATGAGATTAGTAGAGAAAATTGCAACTATAATTAGGAATATAATTAATTTGGGGGACAGGGAGTCTTCATGTCATGGTTGGGGAAGATGTATTTACATAGCTTCTGATGAATATTGAATATGACATATGTGACAGATGTTAATATTAGAGACAGCAAAATAGAGTGATTACAAATCATACATGCTTTTCATGGACATCTGGTGTGGTTGCAAAATACAGAGATGTTAAATTAATCAGGTACTTCACTCCCTATATGGATACCAAACAAGAGGTAGGAAAGCAAGTGCTGCCTCCAAACTTTAGTTAGCACATGAAAGCAAAACTAAGAGAAAAAGGAAGCATGGAACAGATTCAGAAAGGAGACACTAATGGAGATATAAAACAAGTTAAAAGTCATTAGCTAGAATACATAATATGGAGCATTAAAACAACAGTGGGTGATCTGTAGTACTTCATTACAAATCTTGCTTATAACAACCCTCCCTCCCAGCTTGTAAAAATTCCCCAAAACGGTACCAGCAATTCTATTATTATGATGCAGCAAAATGCCTGACCCTATTGTAGTAAACACCATATTTAATGATTTTTTATGCCATCCCATGGGGGTTTATTATAGCAAGGTTGCATCTTTCCACCTGCACCCTCTTCACAATCGGTTGTGCTGTTGCTCCTACAATTGTAGAAAAAAAAATCAGTATAGCAGGTAGGCAGCTGGCACAATATCTATTGAAACTAAATTCTTCAGGGATGGGGCTAATTCTCATTGTGCATATGTCCATCACAGCTGGCACAAGGGATCCCATTCCCAGTTGGCAGATTCTTGGTACAATCATAAATTAATAGTATTAATGGTAGTAAGCATTATGTCCAGCAGGTCACCAGTCCATTAGTAGGAAAATGACTACACAGGACTCCTGAGGTAGTTTTAATTGATCACAGTTTCATAACATTTTCACATCTGTGCTTACTTCTTGGGATCCAGTCCATCAGTTGTTTTTTACCCAGCTTAGCAGCTCTAGGAGTCCTAGGAATTATTGCTATACTTGGGGTAGGCTGGAGCAGGCAATTATTTGTTAATTTAATTTCTGATTTTATTATGAATAGGAAAGGAAATTTGGTAGATGAATTAACAAAAGTTTGAAATCCCTCCAAATTAACCTTTCTAAAAATATTCCCCTCTGCTATCATTGTCTTATGTCAGGAGAGTCCCAGCAGTGTCATACTTGTTCCATATAGTTTGATTTCTTATCATGAGAGGTACAAGGGGGCTCCTCCTGGAACTTCTGAGACTCAACCCAGCTAAGACCTGGGCATCATTCCAGTACTGGAAAGGAGTTAATAAGGCCATTTACAGTTTTCAAACTACTTGCACTTGCATTGACCATTGCAAGCCTCAAGCAAAGCTGTCATGAGGTTTTTGTAGGGGAAACCTTAAGGGCTTTGGTTAAGGCTTGCTGTCAGAAAGCCGCTTGAAACAAATTCAAATCACCAGGCTCCTTTACTGAAGGTCAAACACAACATTTGCAGCTGGAATTGCCAACACAATAGCAAGGGGAAAAAATCTTTTGAACAGAATGAGCTTATGATTATCAAAGGTTTTCCCAGCTAGATGGGTTTGGGGGAGGAGAAACGTAAGGGACCAAAAACAGAGCAAGAGCCCACTCATAGACCAACTGTTGGGGCCTTAAGACTCAAAAGTCTTTCAGTATAAATCTTTCAATTTGCAACTGCTTTTATCCCAAATGTTTAAACTCACTTTCAAATCCAGTTCTTACTAAGCTAGAGGATAAAGGGAAGGCAGGGGACCTTCTTCTTCACACCCCAGGCCATACAGGGCAGGTCCTTTCTGAGCTGTAAGGAGTGAGACTAGAAGTCCTGGCCCTGTGGAATTAATATGGTGGGCCATAACAGTCTGCCTTCAGTCTGGCATATTTGAAACTGTCAGTATATAAGTGTTAGAATATGTTTTAAAATATCTTATATTTTAAACTGGAGAATACCCAGTTTAAAGAAAAAGCATTCCTGCCTGTACTGCTTTTGTACGCAAGCACTAGTGACATAGAAGTCACTCATCCCAGGTCCTAGGGAAATATTTTCTATTCCTGTACCCCAGCAAAGGGAGAACCCCAGAAGTGCTCAGAGCTAAGGTAAAGTTCAACCACCTCAAGGAAACTTACCTGAATAGTCTTCTGCCCGGTAGGATGAGAGCTGGCAAAACCAGGAAGCTCTCTGCCTGCATCCTTAAGTGAAAGGGACACCATGCATTGAAAATGTATTCCTTGCAGTCATTTACTTCAATACTTCCGTAAAAAAAAAATAAGTTTCCTTTGGGCTCAACTCTAGTCAAGGGGTCTAGTCTATGTTTCAAGGGGATGGGTTGGTCCTCTTCTCGTGTGCCCCCTGGTCCTCCCTCCCAAGCTTTTCCCATCCATAACTGATAAAAGTGTGAAGAAAAAAAACATCAAGCCAGGTATATCAGAGTTCACTTAGTCAGGAGATCAGTCCAGGATGAATCCATAAGAAGAGTCCACATGGAATTTCCAGCACCATGGTAGAGACCAGTGAAATTTTTTGCCCCATGTTATATTAAAAATATAATTCACATTCATGGTGACCTCAGGTTCAGATGTTACCAACAGCAATGTCCAAAGAGCAGAAGAAAGCGTAATGTTTATTTGTGTTGGAGGGTGCTGACTCAGCAAGCCACTAATACACCTCCCAGCGCAAGTGAGCAAGAATAATAAGATTTGTTCCTGTGACCAAAATCAATCTATTAGCCAATATGAGCTTGAGACCTTGGGGCCTCTCTCATATTTTTTCTGTAAATTGTATTGTGTCCTCCTGAAAAGCAGAATGCACCTGGTATGTAACCATGCCAGCTTTTCTATAATCTATCGGTGTGAGATAAGAAAGAGAAAAGACCGAATCAAACTGAAGATATTAAAATAAAACCTGTCAGTAGCTCACAGGAGGAAAAGTAGCCCCATATCACTCCTACCTTTTTCTTCCTTAGTTGTCCCACTAAAACAAATATATATCATTTGTATATTTCAAACTATGGCCCCACAAAGTGGGGGCTATTAGTTAACTAGGTGGGACTTAAAGTCCATGATCTCTGGAAGATACAAATAGACAGGAAGAAAAGTAAAGGCATACAAGTGAGCAGAGTAAAAAGAAAAAGACATCCTGACATAAAACTATGAGGTTGGGGGGAGGGAGGTTGGGGGGTTAAAGTTGTATCATAAAGTGAAAACTGTGACGGAGATTGTGTGAACACACGTGTGGATGTATGACAGGCTCCCCGTGCTGTAAGAAATTCTAAGGTAATGAATTAAAACACTGCAGAATGAAAGCTAAGTACAATCTTTACTTGCTTCTAACTACTACATGCTTCAGCAGATAAACCAATGCACAGACATTAATGTTAAAATACCAGCAGTTCCACACACCAGGAGTTCTTCAAACTATATAGTCTTTATATTACTGCAGATGGAAAATAGAAGGCAGAGCTCTAATGAGCTGTTAGCTTGAAAAGGCTAAAAATTGTAGTTTTCCTTTAGAAAAAAGCAAAAGTCCTTACAAGGCATGCATAAAGAAGGGCAAGTTTTGCTTTTATAATTACTATGGTTAGCTGCTCTATTGTCCAGAACACAAATGTTTTGGATTCCTATTTAAGCAGTGAATGCCACTCAGAATACGTGTGCATGGCTGTGTTGTGAGCCATCCTGTGGGTAAACAGAGTGGTCCTTTACTATTTGAAAATCATGTTGGTAATGCTTATTATTGAAGATGCTCTACTTGCTATTGAGGAAACTCTCAGAACCACTAGTGTCAGGAATTCAGTTCACCTTTGTAGTCATTCTAATGAGCAAGTACCCTTTGTAATAAACGTCGTAACTCCAGGCAGAAAGAAGATTTCAAAGAGATGCCAAAAATATTGTTTTCTGATTGAGTTTCATTCTCTCGTGTTTACCCAGAGCAAAATCTTGCCAAGTAGAATGGTCTCAAGCACTATTACAGACAGCAGGAGAAGAGAGTCAGCACCTTACAGGAGATACTTTGTCTCTTATAGGATCAAGCAGGTTTTTCCAGCAATGCTGCCCCTGTTTGTCTGGCTCCTGTTCCTAAACACCGCCCTTGCTTTGGAAGAATTGCTTGCCACCTGCTTCCTGCCTGTAATATTAAACATTCAGGGATAAAATCCCGTTTTTTGTCCCAAATGCTTGAACAACCCATCTACTGTCCCTCCACAGCTGCAAACAAGTGTTTTCTTGTTGCTGTTGTTAAACTTTAGTTCATTAAAAAAAAAAAAAAGCTTTTAACAAGTACTGGTGATTGAGAAAATCAAAACTTTCAGCCAAGGAATAGAGTACCATCAAGCCTGGGGCCTGAGTCCATAACTTCTACCTCTATTACTCTATCTTAGACCCTGGAAATGCACTGAGAACCCAATCAGGAGGGGAACTGAATACATCGTCAACTTCATTTACTGCAACAGGTTTGAAACTCAGTGAACCGGCCTCTGTCCTACATCAAGTCTTCTTCACAACACTGGCAGCATGAAAGACATTTCTAAGTGCCCTAACTGGACAGCATTGCAGAAACCGTGGCTAGTAAAGAGCTGGCATATTTCCTCTAAGACACCTGATTTCTCCAAGATTGTGGGGGATACTGTGGCATTCTGGGATTAGGAAGAGTTATAATGAGACCACATTGCAGTAAAATGATTCTTGCTGGTTTAAAAACTGATATAAATGGTGTAACTTAATCGTATTTCAAAGCTGTTCTAAATTACACCGAGTGAAGAATTGGCTCCTGGATGCTTGTAAAACTTGAGATAGGAGATAGATACTATAATGCCTCCACACTTAAGGAGTACCGACCACTTGACAAAACATGAGAATTCAGCCCACTGCAGACAAGTCCTGAATTTGACATGTGGGAACTGTTTAATTCATTACAGATGCAGACAACCACATTTACTTCATTCTAATACAAGATTTCCCCACCATTTAATATGGTGAGGAAAGCCCCTCTTGGAGCAGGGGCTGCCATGGCTCAGGCTCCAGCTCCTGCCCAGGGTTGTTGCTGTAGCCACAGCTGCTGCTTCCCTCCCATCCTCCCCCTGCTGCCTCTGCACTCTGTTATCTTCCCCCTGCAGCTCTTCCCCATGCTTCCCACCATACAGCTTCTGTTTTCCCACCTGCTCCTTCCCCCTGCCATCCCCCCTTACCTTCCTTCTCAGTTGGCGTGGTCTATCCGCACTGCAATCAGCCTGGGTCACAGCCTCCACACAGCTCCAGTCCAGCCAGCAACAGAGGCGCACAGCCCACTCAGCTGTTATGGGACCTTTCCTATGACCTTACTCAGTGCCCCAGACTAGGTCAAGGGTGGACGGCACTTGCCAGCATGGAGCAGAGGCTGGTGAGGGTGGAGGCCATGGAGCAGAGGCTGGGGGGTGGAGGGCAGGCAGGGGGGGGGCAGATGTACCAGGAGGCAGACATAAGTAGGGAACAAGCTTTTTGACCTCCCAACATCCTATGCCTCCCCACTGCCTGCCCTCCTGCAATGGTGGGAGGGATGAATTAAAGACGAACCTCCAACAATTAGGTTTTATGCATGGAAAATTATAAGGTTCTGTGGGTAGATATGATATCTTTTATTAGATCAACTGAGTAGTTGGAAAAAAGTTCTTTGTAAGCTTACGGACGCAAGCACCTGTAGGCTTGCAAAGAACTTTTTCCCAACTACTCAGTTGATCTAATAAAAGATATCACATGAACCCAAAGAAGCTTGCTTACTTATTTCCTTAGACCAATATGGCTCCAACCAAAACCCCTGGAAAATGATAAAAAGCGTATAATTTTTCCATGTACAGAATTTAATTATTGAAGGGTCATCTTAGATTTGGTTAAATATCTTAATTATGGTACAATGGTATTTATGGTCATTACGCTTTGCATGTCAAGACAGTACTAAACAATATCAGCACTCTAGAAATCATGCTAATGGTAATTAAAACTGTCATTCATTGGTAACTTCAAATAGGTCTTGGTCACCACTTTTTTTTTTAACTTAAGTCATCAAACATATTCTACTCCTAAGCATAATGACCTATGCTTCCCTGTGCTAGGAAAAGGAGGGAGGAGAACAAAAGCTATGAATCTTGTCCAGGAGTAAGGTCAGCTGCAGAAGGGTCGGATCCATTCCTCCTTATGAATAATCACTGCTCCAAGACGTACTTTGTAGGGATCTAGGACCACAGCTTTGGCAAACATGATGGGTTCCTGCATGTGACATCTTTGAAAACCCATAGTCTCCTGATTTCCAGGTTTACTTTAGTATAGATGTAACTGGAGTCAGCTCTCATTTCCCCTGGGCGCAAAAAAGGGTTTATTCAACATTGTTGGGACACATTGCCGTGGTTTCTGAGAAAATGTTTGAACTCAGTTGGTTAAACCGAACGTTGATGGCTATAAGTGCTAAGATTTTTGAACTGCACTAGTCTCTAGGGATTAGTGACATCTTTGTTCCTGCTTGAGACCTGTATTCATAATTTCCCAAAACAGGAAGAAGTCTTTATTTGACTTATAAAATAGCCATTGATTGCCTTGATACAAGGGAGCATTCGTATAGGGCATCATTTGTTTTCCTTTAAAACCAGAACCTAAATATCACATTTGGTTACACTGCCCTTTTGCAAATAAACCCTGAAGGAATATGAGGAGCAGATATTGTAGGTAAGGGCTCTGTATTGCTTGCAGTAACACCAATCTATGCATCTTACTGAACTGTGCCATTTAGCAAAGGGCAGATGGAAGAATAGGCAAAAGAAAAAAAAAGAAGCATGTTATATTGAAGCTTGCTTAATTTATAATTGTATTCTGCTTCTTGATGCTTTACTTTAGCCACCTTCAAGACATAATATGGTCTCGGTACGCTTAGTTGTTCCACTCAATTTTTAAATCTCATGAATAAAATACAAATCTTGTTCAAAGAATGTTTATGAAAAAAAAAGACTTTGTCTATTAAATTCTGCCTTTTTCAATTTTTTTTCACCCCAGCAGTGGCCTAAGGCTTGAGAGTGTGATACCTGTCTTATCAGACTCAGCACTGGTCAGAATGCATGCTATGGTTCTTACTACCAAGCTTACACCATAGCCCCCATTGGGACCACTTATTATAGGAAGCATTAGGGCCAGATTCAGAGTAAAGGTACCCTATTAAAAAGCACCTTATCCTATGTACAGCTCCACCAAAACATATGAGAGTATTCATAGGTCAGAGGGGACCCATTTATCCATAAATAATGGAGTGAGACTAGAGAATGTAAAGTGCTACCCAACATGCACAAGAACATTAGAATCCAACCCTAAAATATGTTCTTTATTTAGTAGGAACAGGCTTATAATAATAGGATCATTCAGATAAGGATAATTCAGTCTCAGATCCCTTAATGCTCCTTTCTATAATAAAAGAAATAAATATTCTAAACTATAAATAGGAAGGTAATTTGAGGTTTTGCACATGGACACAAATATTTACATACAAAATATTTCTAAACAAGCAAAAAACTAATTCTGCATTATGATCAAACCTTGAAATGGAGCCTAATACAATAAGAATTTTGATAATATAAGTATTTTCTGAACAGTCTAGAAGCAACTGTGGCTGAAAACAAAGGTTTTCTTAGGCAAGCTACAACCACGAAAGTCCTAGCAAAATTATGTATTGCATTTTCCATTGAAATGCATGGGACGTATATAACCAGTATCATCAGAAAAGACACATAATTAAACTTCCTGGGTACAATTCTCCTTTCACAGCATTTCATACTGGTGAAAATCCAGTGACTTCAATGGGGTTACTTGATATTTACATTTATTTCTAAAGTATTTTGAATTGACCTGCAGCATAAATTGTCTTAGAGCTTGATTCTGAGCTTAGGTGCATATTTTTAATGAGTGTGCAACACCACGGCCTAGAATGGAGTTACTCCTGATTTGTGCCATTGTAAATCAGGCAAGAGTCAGGCCCTCAGTATTATCTTCAAACTGCTAATTAATCCTAGCTAAGTAAGCAGAAGCAGAACATTAAAATGGCTTGTCCAAGGCTACAGAAGGTGCTATAGTCATCAATATCCTGGCTCCCAGTACTGTGCTCAGCATCTTCTAGGCTGAACACATAGGATAATTAAAAGTTGTCTGTTCCACTAATAAGAAGGGAAGCAATGCAGACCCCTAGTGGTACGCTCAGAAAAAGCATTCGTCCTTGTTCTGTAAGGTAAGATGATTTCATCTCAGCTCTAGAGGCCAAGTATCCCAAATGTCTGCAGTTCTCCTATTTCCCCAAGAGAAAGAGAAACAATTTTTCAAGGCATTTTTCATGTTGTTTTCTCAGACTAGAGATATGTCAGTGTAGTGAAAATAAAATGATTATAGTACATGTAATCATATGTTTCTCCCCAACAAAAATCCCTGTCTTCTATTTTAGTATGTCTCACATGTCTCTTAAACTGTCAGTTCTGATAAGTGTACAACCATTCTGAGGACACTGTTACTACCACATCTTCCTCTGTCAGACCCGGGTTCTGCCTTTACTTTACTATTATTATTTTTTTTTTTGCATGAGTTGCCTTAGGTGCCAGGAGAATTCCCTCACAGAATTTATTGTAGTGATCTTAATTAAATTAATATTCCTGAGTGCAGGGCTACTGGGATCTGAGGCTGGTATGAGGTTCATCGACTTTCACTTAGAGGGTAAAGTTTCCAGTTTTCACTCTCACGAGGCAATATGAAAAATTTATGACAGAAGCAGGAGAACTCTAGCTAGAGGCAATGACATCCCTGTGCAATTAAAACACTTTCAAGTTTCCTTTCTTCCTCTCCCTCCTCCCTGTACTCATTGTAGAAAACAATATACAGAGCAACTTTATTCTGCACTATTATGGTTTTTAAGCGAAAGATCTGTAAGCAGTTGACAAATTATATCCTGATCATAGTTTTTTTCCCCTTCAGTTTGAAATGTAACATATTGTATAAGACTACAGCCAGATGGTAAGGAGCTGGACTTTTTTAAAGCATTTTTGAGAAACTAGTTCTGTGTCTTTAAAGAAACAGAAGTGGCTTCCCACCACAAATAGGAAATATATGGAAGGATTTTCTATGCTCCTGTGAGATCACACCTGCATCATGGAGTCTTGCATTAGAAGGAGGAACTGGGAATCAGGGCTCTTGAGTTTTATTCATGCTTTCATTATTCCTTTGCTAGATGACCCCAGACAAATTATTATTTAGTGCTAGACTGCATCACTTAGCTACAGCCTGCAGCAAGGGATGGTGCAGGTCCTGCAGGTATACTCTCTTGGGAAGGCAAAACACTTCCCAGAGCTCCTGGGGTCTGCTTAGTGGGAATAGTCTGCAATACCTCTCTTAAGTCAGGCACAACCTTTGATTGTAAACTCATTGTTCCTGCTTTCCCCCACACCTGCTCAAACTAGCTCCTTGTAGAGGAGGCACTTAGTACCACCTTGTGCTTTTTTATGTGCTGGGCTGCACATTTAGGAAGAAGTTTTATTTACTATCTCTACTGTGGATACAGTTGCACAATGTAATGCAGTGGAGGGATACCACAGCTAGCTCTGAACGAAGTGATGGAGTTGCATCTGCTAATATGGCTATTGGACTCGTTTGGAACCAAGCTTATTGAGAGCAAGCATAGGGATCTGCACAACCCTGCACTGTGCTGTGCTGTAAAGATGTACCTTGTATAGCTTGGCCTTTAAATGTCTGTGCTTATCCATTGGAAAATGGTTACAATACTGATCTCACAGGAGGCTGCAAAGTTTAGTCAATAAAGATCTGTAAAGGGCTTTAAGAACATTGCATGAAAGAAGGACATGGAACTGACAAGTGTAAATGACTACTGGTAGCAATTATTTGACATGGCATTTCACAGGTATCCGATCTCTCCGTCTCTATCTTTTATGTCCTGTTTTAGGAAAAGAAACTAAGCAATTTTACAGGAAAAAAAGTGTGTTATCTAAGAAATTCTACTTTATTATTTGTATTACAGCATCATCTTGATTCCTTAGCTAATCAGAGCTCTATTTTGCTGCCCTCTACAATTCATATTAAAAATGTTAGACTGAGCCCTGCCCTTAGGAACTGAAAGTCTAAAGATGCCAGACAAAAACAGAAGTGAAATGATCTGCCCAAAAGTCACGCCTCACCATCTGCAATGAAAAATAACTTAGTTTACTGTGCCACTAATGTACAGTCTTTAACCGTTGAGCCTGTAAATATCGGTCTTAAATTCACAAGAAAAAAGCTGCAGTTAACCACTAATACTTCAAATAAAATCCTTCTAAGTCAGGTGAAGTTCAAAATGGCTGTATAGTCACAAACCTTTTGATTTTCCTATACAACATCACTCATCTATTCCAAGTCTTGGCACAAAAGAGCCATGTTACACAAGGTTTTAATGTAGTTGCTGAGGCATATCTTCATACACACCCAGTCTTTCTGTATCTTAGTTTCCGTAGCTGTAATATGGGGATTATATCTATCTGCTCCAGAGATTAATACATTAATATTTGTAAAGATCTTTGAAAGCATTTGGAGAAACATACTCAATGGCAAAGCAGGTACTGTTAGTCCCTTCCTCATACCCCCTGTTCTAGCTAGCAGACCCAAGCACAATACCGGTGTTCCTAGAACCAGACCACCCACCCACAGCCAAAATGACCTTCAATTCTAACTTTAGGAGCTTGGACTCCCAGAAGCTCTTCCATTCACCCTGCCACCAGCTGCCCAGACTGGAAGCACTGATACCCACCTGCTCGACTTTGAGTTGCTTCTAATATTTATAAACTACTGCTGTGTGCTGTATTTTATTCCAGGTGCACTGTATGTGAGAAAATACTGCATGTAGTAGTATTTAATTAAAATGTTATCTACTAATCATTCTGGATACTTGTAAATAATGAGAAAGGACATTTCATGGCTTTTGGCATCACATCAGTTAGTACTCAGAGAAATAGATCAAGGACCCTGAGCATCATAGATGGCTCAGAAATGCAACTGAGTCCCTCTGTCATTTCCAGTTATGTACTATCTTACTTGTTCCAACCTGCAGCTACCTAAATATGCCTTTCCTACTCATGTTTTCATATTGTTTGCCCTGGCGTTTAAGAATTCACTTCTAGTCTGCAAAGATTTTCAACTTCTATTGTTAATAGCCAAATGGCTTGGGAGCTGCACCCAGAGAATGGTGGTGGATGGGTCATTTTCAGCCTGAAAGGAGGTGGGCAGTGGTGTCCTTCAGGGTTCAGTCCTTGGACCGGTGTTATTTAATATCTTCATCAGCAATTTGGATGAAGGTGTGGAGAGCTCCCTCTCCAAGTTCACAGATGACACCAAGTTATTCAGCAAAATTAACACATTGAAGGGCAGGGAGCGGATACAAGCCAATCTGGATAGGTTGGATCAACGGGCAGAATGAAACAGGATGCAATTCAACAAAGACGAATGCAAGGTACTCCACCTAGGAGGAGGAATCCCCAGCACACCTATAGGTTGGGGGATGACCTCCTCAGCAGCTCAGCGGCTGAAAGGGATCTTGGAGTCATAGTTGACTCTGAGATGAACATAAGTCAGCAGTGTAACACAGCCATCAACAAAGCCAATCGCATCTTACTATGCATTAGCAGATGCATGACCAACAGATCGAGGGAAGTGATGCTCTCCCTCTACGTAGCATTGGTCAGGCCTCAGTTGGAGTACTGTGTCCAGTTTTGAGCGCCGCACTTCAAGAAGGATGAGGAGAATCTGGAGAGGGTCCAGAGGAGGCCACTCAGTGAGTGGCCTCCATGCAAGACCCTACGAGGGGAGGTTGAGGGATCTGGATCTCTTCAGCCTTCAGAAAAGATGTCTGAGGGGAGACTTTGTAACAGCCTATAAGTTTATCAAGGGAGAACAACAGAGAATTGGAGATGCAATACTTACCAGAGCATCCCTAGGAGTAACTAGGAATAATGGGTACAAACTAGTGGAGAGTAGATTCAGGTTAGACATTAGGAAGAAATTTTTGACAGTAAGGGTGGCCAGAATCTGGAATGGGCTGCCAAGAGTGGTAGTACTATCATCTAACTTGGAGGTCTTCAAGAGGAGGCTAGATAGGCACCTGACTGGGATCATCAGATCTCGATCCTCTTTTCTGCCTGGGGCAGGCGGTAAAACATGATGATCCTTCAGAGTCCCTTCCGACTCTATGAAATCTGTGTGTTGGCCTCAAATATCTTTGTAGCAAAACTCCAAGTTTTCCTTTTTTATTTATTTTAAAATGCATTCCCTCCCCTTCCCCAACCATTTCTGACTTTTTCTCTCCCTCTTTTTTCCCTATAGATAAGTAAGCTTAGCTGTAGGATAAGCTTTAACATTTTATTTTAAGTAAGAAGTATTATTTTATCTCCCCTTTTTGCAAATAAATTCCCTGCTATTTTGATACCAATGCCCATTGTTTTATAAGTGATAATTATTATGTTTGTACTGCTCTTATATTGTGTGATTACTGTTTTATGCCTATATAGGTAAGTTAGCGTAATTCATGTCAAGTTTCCATTTTGTATGTCAAGCCTCCATCTTGTGTCTTCTGCTCAGGCATTCCCTGTGTTGCACCTGTATGATTCATGTACCTCTCCCATGTAAATTGGTTCCCAGATGAATGAGAGTGATTGGGAATGATTGAAATACAATGTTAACAGGCCTCTTCTGAATGGCCTGTAATGACCAGGCCATCACCTCACATTGATTCATCCAGGGACCTCACTCAGGAACAGAGACAAGAGCCCAGCATTTGAAAGACAAAAGACCCTCCAGAACCAGCAACTCTACCACTGTACCCCACATTACAGACACCCAAAACTGCACGTCCCTGCATGGAGCACACATGCTCAATACGCCAGGGGCTGACCCTTGCTTGGGCAGGCCTCCTGTCACTAGGGTCACACAAGGTCTGCTCCGATAAAAAGGGGCAGTGACGACAGACCAGGTGGGACACGGTCTCCATGTGGACCAGCACCATGCCACAGCACCTATCCACTCAGAGGCCCTGCTGGCAATCCGCCTCTGGACAACACCTACTGGACAAGGACCCCTTTCCAGCCTGGATAGGTAGCTATCACCCCCAACCAAGGACTTGGACTCTGCTTCTCTTCCCTATCTGGACTCCAACCCTTTCACTGAGTCTCTTTCTCCTGCTGCCATTTTAAGTGCATGAGAGAGTGTGTGTGAAAACCAATAACTTCATGGGGTGGTGCAGTGTGTTGTCTGTTTAATAAAACTGTTATTTGGACCCCTGAGTTGGGTTTTGCTTTACTATGGTTTGGCCCTGCTCCAATCTCTGTTCCTCGCTGCTCTAACTTCTGTCTCATTTCTCCCTCTCTTGCTTCTGGCTCACTGCCACCCCCAACACCGGTCCTGAGGTCCTCTCTGCCTCCAACCTCCCTGTTTCTTTGCCACTGCCTTATCCTCACTGCCTTTTCTTTTCCCCTGAGCAACTACGTTTCTGCCTCAGTTTCTTTCTTGGCTGTCTCCTCCTTGCCACCACTTATCTGCCCACTTCACCCCACCCCCCCACAATGTCTGAGCTGTCTGCCTCAGTTTCCAGCCCCAGTCTACCTTAAGCAAACCCAAGCCTCAGTTCCTCAGCCAGCTTCTCTGTAGTCCACTGGTTTTAATCCTGGTTCTGGCACCTTTCACTCCCTACACTTTAACTCTCTCACTTGAACCTTCCCCCAAGTATCCCAGGTATTCCAAGCACACACATACAGACTGTACCATCCAAGTTAGGAACTTACCTATGTGTATGTGTAGGTGGGTTGTATGTGTGTGAACTGGTGAGTGTGTATGTGTATATACATATATGTCATTGTGTGCATGATATACGAATTAGTGAGCTATGTCTAGCTTTTGGGGTGTATAGTGTATGCATTTGAATTGGTGAGAGGTATGCATGTACCTAGGCTGGTTTGGATGTGTATGTGCCAGAGCTGGTAGTGTGTGTGTGTATGCACTTAACTGATTTGTGTGTTTGTATATGCGCAATTGTGTCACAGCCTAAGAGCGCAATATTGAGATCCTGAGAGTAGACCTGATCCCACAGGGCAACATCTTGAAGGCAGAAGATCAGAGCTATGTGGTTCCCATGAAACAGACCCCCTACAGTCATTCCCCCACACCACTGTTTCACTCCCTTCACTTAGGCTGGCAATAGCAATAACTTTCTAGTCCTGGAGACCTGGGATATCAATAACATGAACTTGTTGAGGGATTCAGGATGTGCAGGAGGTAGGAGCGGCAGTACACTTACAGTACAAGTTAGTGTAGTATAGTGGACTGTACTAGAAGTGCAGTTGTACTTACTCATGTAGGCTAGAACCACAGTCTTCATATTTTTCTGCCAAAATCAGCTCTTCAGGTAGTATAAAAGTAGTGAAGCCCAAATAAATGCCTCTGACTTCTATCTGGGCTCATGGTAGAGGTGATATCTTTTATTAGACCAACAAGACTTTTGCAAAAAAAAAATTCTTTAATTGCAAACTGTTGGGCACAAATACCCTTCATCAGGCATTGAAGAAAAGATTGTAAAAGTTCTCCTGGATAGAAATGAAAATTCATATTTCACAGGATTTCCCAGAGGAGTCAATAGATGGAAAATTCCTCTAAGCAGGCAAGTCTTAACTGTTAAAGAGACTGTCACCTCTCTTGTGAGGTCCTGTGATGATGCAAATTAGCTTGAACAAAGGAAGAAACAGTATCTTAGGTGGTCATAGTTGCTTCTGCCTTGGGAAAATATGAGGATTTCATTTTTAAAAAATGGGCTGCAATTCAAGGATTTCACAGAAGATCAATACAACTACAGCCCAGATACCTGACACATTTAAGATACTGAATTTTAGCTGATATCTGTGCATGTATCTATTCTGTCTGTATGTGTTTGTGTGTGTGTCTGGTCCTTAGTGTTTTCGCGCTTGTGGTTGTGTGTGTGCATGCGCGCATGCATGCGTATGTCTGCTTTTCTGTCTGTGTGCATGTATATGTGTCTGGTTTTCTGTGTGTGTTTGCAAGTGTGTGTGTGTGTGTGGTTCTTTCACTGTTTTTCTCCTTTTTTCCTCTCTCTCTTCTCTTTCTCCTTTTTCTTGCTGTTCTCTGATTAGTTTTCTCTCTCTCTTCACAACATGCTTAACAAAAAACTCCACAACAACAAAGGTAGTATGGGAAGTTTTATTTATTGTCACCAGGTTTAGAATTTTTAGAAAACCTGGTATTTACTGTAAAGAAAAAGCAACATTTATGATTATTAACTATATTAATATGCAGCACATCCTGCCATGTACCTCTTGCCCCCAGATTTGTTTCTCTGGCCTGCCAGCATCATGTAATCATACCTTACAAGGCAGACAATGTGTTTTTTTGGAACTCTGGCCAAGAATGTTGCCTACCCCTGCTCTACGGGGTCTTAAAGACTGGTGTGGAGCCAAGTGACCCAGGTGACAAATAGTATCACGCTGCCTCCCAGATCACTCAGCCAGTGCTGATCAGACATGATCTCTTTGGGGAACCCATAATGACCTATTGCAAAACCCCAGGGTTCCACGGAATGTAGTTTGAGAAGACTGACGCTAAATCTTTGCCCTATCACAGACTTCCTTTGTGACCCTGCAAAGTCACATTAACTTTTCTAGGCCTTAATTTCGCAACTGCAAAGCAGGGATCACAATGCTTTCTTGCATCACAGTAGTGTTCTGAAAATAAATTAATTAAAGATTATGAAGTAAAAAGGAAGGAATTGTGGTCAGAGAACTACCCAGGACAGAAGATGTAAGGGCAGAATTGGAAGCATGTACCCTTACTAGCTTGCCTCCTATTTCGTGAACAATCTAAAGTTAAATATTTACAGTAGCCTAGTTAACAAAAGAAAGAGACTGGGGCACCAGGGGCAATTGATTCTGCATCATATATTTTACCAATTTAGCCTCACGGAAGAAATCTCTATTTCCCATCTGCACTGTGTTTGCTAACATAGCAAAAGACAAATACTAACCAATAGCTGTAATAAGTGAACTGAAGGATGAAGGAATTCATGAAGTTCAGGAGAGTTTCCCAAAGGTCAGCAGCATATATCACCAAAATAAAGCTGGGATAGAGCTGGAGCTTGACTTTGAGTGCAAATACCAACCTGAATGGAAAAAATCCTGTTCAGAGGAGTACATCGTAATTGGCACTGTGGAAAAAAAGAGGGTGCTTATTAAGGCTGAAGAAACAGACAGGATGATGGAGGTCATAAAAGGCATCTTGCACTATAACTGACCTTGAAACCCTCCTTTTCTTTCAGCCTGATTAAGGGAGAAAATATTTAGTTAGTTAGTCGCTTTGTCCTCCACATGGATAAGCACATGAAACATTGAGAGAGAGACAGAGAGAGCAATCAATATATGCTGTCTTCAGTTTTTAACCAGAATGTTACAGTGGATAGGTTTATGAAACCTCCAGTAGGAAAGAGCACAATAGTTCCCACAACAGCAGATGTTGCCAAGTTTTACTGGAATGGATTGTCTGATGACTGGAATGTTACTTCTTATGTGCCAAGAAACGAAAGGAAAATGCATGAGAATTATTATTCCCCACAGAAAGCACCTTGAACAGGGACATAGGAATTACAAGATTGGATGAGAGCCATGGTCTACCACGAGTGACCACTGCCAGATGCTGATCAGGAAACAATGGTGACACTGAAGACATGCAGAATAACCTGACAATAGGAATATTTCTTGCTAACCCCACTATTTACTAAAATGAAGAGTACATAACCCTTCTTATACACTTTTGATTTTTAATATGGTTTAATGCTATTTTAAACTATAGATATTTCTCTTCTCTAGGTAAGTGCCCAATTCTGTTTTTGAATCCTGCTAAATCCTTCTGCTTTTTGGTACCTTGTGGCAGTGAGTTCCACAGGGGTTTTGTGCTATCAGACAAAAACACAGTATACATTTTTTTCTTTTCTTTCCTATCTTTCTCTAAAATACATTTTAAATGTATATATTTTAAATATGTTCTAGCAAAGGGCTGCATGATCTTGTCAAACAAAAAAATAAAATAAGACAAATATCAAGATTAAAAAAAAAGGGCTGGGGGGTAGTAAGCAGATGGTCTTGCTTTACTATGCAGGTGCTGTTCAGCAATTTTTCCCACCAGTGAAGCTGCTGTATTTTGCACAATGTTTTCCCAATTCACTAGACAATCAGGAACAGAACAACATGAATGCTCTGTTCTGTTACAATGTGCTGAGACAGCAGGTTATCGCTGGTGACTCTGAAGCTTGCTGACATCTGACATGAATTCCTGGCATGCTGACTTTTTAAAAATCGATGGGGACAGACCTCAGAGTAACAGAAATAGCTGTGAAGTTTAACATTGCTGAAACTGTTCAAGCTTGATTGGCTGGCGAACATGGAAGGTCAGGGAGAGGAGCAGTAGATCCTCATCAGTAGGAACAGAAGCAGATTATTATAGCAAAAAATCACTCTGAAGTTTCATAGCCTACTGTTTCTGTAAAATAGCCGAGATCAGGAGATGCATAATGTGCAGCAGACCTCTTCTTTATTAATACAACCTTAAGCTAAGGATGAAAAATGTATATTGGCACAAAGAAGGGCTCAATGGAGTGTTATAAAGCCATTGCTTGACCTCCATTTTTGATAATTTTAGAGTACTTCCTGAAAACTTTGTTAAAGGCAACACCTGAGCCAGAGCCAAGGACACTTAAATCTGATTCTTTTTGGTGACGTATGAACTGTGGAGCTTTGGCATTAAATGTTACCATCTTAACCCCCTATGCAGTCAGTTCTGCCTAAAACACAAATGTAACCATTAACAGTTTAACAAGTTAAGTTTGGCCACAAAGAAATTAATTATTGGAGTGTTGCCTCAATCTAAATTATGCATAACTACAGAACAGCCTATTACTACAATTCCTTAAATACAATTTACTTTTCTCCTTCGCTCATTCTAATTGTGTATAATTCCTAAAGAGATGCATACCAAAAACATGGAAGGAGGTACATTTCATTTAATGTGAATTATGGCTATGAAGGGGTCAAGAAAATTGTTTGGATAATCTTGAAAAAATAGTTTTTGCAAAATGACATGGTGTCTTTCCTGAGAGACTGCAAACGGAAGTTAATAATGGGGTAATGAAACATGTAAAACTCATAAGGCTTGTGTTGAGCAGCTACATATGTAGCCCACATACTTACTGGACCAACAAATAATTGTAAATGCTATGTAATAATATTTCTAGAGAACTTCCATTCAGACAATGTAATATCACTTTAAAAACATTAATGACCTATGCCTTACAGAAGAACTTTAGGGTAGAGAAATAGTATATTCTAAAGGCACAAGGCAAGCATTTGAATACCTGTAGATTTATTAATATAGTGCCTAGTGCAATGGGATCCTGGTCAATGACTAGGAATCCTGGGCACCATGATAATAAAAATAAATAATAAAAGGATTTAGGCCTCTGGGCCTGTCTCGGCTCACCATGTCTCAGTTCTCCTTATTGCTCATTTTGCTTTGTTTCTAATTGCTCACAGGCTGTCAGGAAATGCTGTTATGTTTGCATGCTGCAGAATTATGCCCTGCTGAATGCACTTCAGATGAGAGCGTTCTAATAAATAAAGAAATTATGAAGTATGCTATTTTCTGCTGTAAAACATCCATGTGCTACATTTGTGCCCAGATGCCAAATGGTACCAAAAACTGACATTTTTTTCTTCATATTTGCCGAGATCCATGGAGTTGGAAAATGACTGTAGAAACTATTGCAACATTCAAGGCAACAAAGGCTGTGTTCATTAGTGTATTTCAACCAGCTTTTTTTTTTTTTGTAACTTTTCAGATTAAGCAGTGGAATTCATCTTAAAAAGTAAGAAAATATGATTATTATTAATACAAGCTGAAACTAAATAAATATTTAATATTTGAATCTACTAATAATCATAAATGGGTACTGTCAAGTGTTTTTATGTAGTTTCTAATGTAGCATTTTACTCTCCACTGAGTGTAAAACATTTGAAAATAACAGCTCTTTCCCTACTAATTTTCTCTTAGACTGTTTGATGGACATTGCTTCTGCTATTTGTTTTGCACTACAAACCAACAGGGTAATGAACTTTTGATTGTAATGATAGTCAAAAAGGCTATCAATGGATAACGATCAAGACAAATAGGAGCTCCTCACTTCCATTCTATGGCATAATTGGCTTCCTCTATACCAAAAAACTTGGAAGCAATTTCTGTATTAACAGTACTTTACTTGGTCTTCACTTTTTTCATTTCCCTCACAGGCAAGCAGATTGAAAGGAGCGGGTACGTATTCAGACACCAAGCGATATCCCATTTATTTAATTTAGTAATTGGAAGACCACTCAGTGACATGCAGGGTCAAGGCACATGTATCTTATCAACCTAATTCACAATCTAGTCTCAAATTTATCCTACTTGTCTTTGAAAGGTTCTTACTTATAATGTGTTGATCATACAATTATTTATCCTTTTTAAGGTGAAGCATCTCTCTACATACTGTCCACCTCCACTCGCATTTCATGGCGTGCAAGGACTGCCTTCCTTTCCAAATGCTGTGGTTCTGTATGGCAACTATGCTAATTGCTTATCTGTGAGAGTTTTATATTAGGAAGAACTTCATGCTTGACACAGGAAATGAAAAGGATACTCAGCACTGTGTGGCCAGCCAGCTCTTTGGGAACTGCCAGTGACTGCTTCATAAAACCTGTTAGAGAACTTGTGCAGTAGTTGCCTTTACGGTTTAGCTCCACTTATACCCATTTAGGAAGAGAGGAATAAAACAATAAATCAGAAAGTTTGACATGCTCTCAAGAGACAATTTCCTCTTCCTTTAAGATACATATGTCCATAGTCTTGGTTTTCCACTTCCAAACATCTTCCAAAGAGTTAAACTTTGCTGAGCTGGGCCTCAAATAACTACCTCAGGTGCAGCAGTTATACACAGGATCAAATTCCAACCTTCCACTTGTGATTTGTGATTTAGCAATACAGGTAATTCCACAAAAAGGACTGCAGCATTTTTAGTTTTTATGACCATAGTAAGTGCAAGCTGCTACTTGACTTCTCTGGGCATTCTTCAAAGCTCCCCTGAATGACAGTCATTAAGAAACTTCACAATAAATCAAGAAATCCCCCGAAAGAACCTTTGAGTCCTTGAACAAAAGTGGAAACGGAGGAATAGTGGATAAGAATTTGAGTTGTCTCCAACTGAGTCTTCATGTAACATACTTCTAACAGTCCCCTTGACTTAATATTTTGTTTCTCAACATTATGGTGACTCCTGCCTGGTTCAATATAAGTAGGAAGCAGATATCAGACCCTATATACCATTCATTTCCTTTGCACTCTGATACTAATGTCAGCTATGCCCATCACATCATGTTATGCTGTCCTATTCTATTCACTGATGTGAACTGAACGTGACCTGAAATGTTACAGAAACACCCACATTGTTTTCTTGTCAAATACTCAAATTCTATTAGCACTTATTCAAATATTTTGAAGGCTATGCAAGGGTCAGGTAGCTGATATGCACAGATATACTATACTGTTGGTAAAGAACAGTGTGCTAAAATTAATTGTAGGGATGCATTGATACATATGATGGTAATTGTCATGGATTTGGGAAAGAAATGTTATTGGATTTAGCCCAATGTATCTGTCTGTGCCAGCTTTTGCACAGAAAGCTGGCAGAAAGGTTAGGTTGAAAGTCTACAAGGAGATAAAGTTGCAGCGAAGGAGGAATTAAAGCTGTTTCCTCTATTTTTGGGAAGTCACAATGGGAACAACAGTAGGACCACCTGTTTTCCCTTGTGTTGAACGCCCCCTGAACTACAAAAGCCTTTGTGGTTGCAAGGTGCTGTAATACACCTCCCTATTCCAGTTTCAGAGATTCTTTTCTTATACTGAAAAGCTTAACTAAGCCTAACGTTTCTCAGGACCTCTATTTAGATCTTACAAATGGCCTAAAATGTGTCCACAAAAAGCACATCTTTGCCTCATCACCCAATATGAACAGGCACATCTCAGACTACACACAAGGTCAATTGAAAAAGGTCCAAAAGTTTTGGCTGAACAGAAATGTTTGCTGAAACTCTCTGCTGCTCTAAAAAATTGCCGAATGTATTAGAAAGTTTGAAAGCCTGAAAAAGCCAACAGTTTTCAGTCTTTTGTGAAAAGTCAATAATTTTCCACAGAAAAGGCTATATTATTTAACAAGCAACAGCAACACCCTAACAGCTCTGTGGGGTTGTCCCCTCAAATATTTTCACCCAGAATCAACTGACTTTATTCAGAGCCAGATTGAAATTCACACTAAGAACTAACCGATTATATTCCTATAATTCTAAAAGGGCACCGAGCCAATTGCCTAGGATAAAAAGTGTATTGTTCAATACTATATTCCCAGGATTTAAACATCCCACATAGCATCCAACTCACTTGATAGGGCAATAGCCACCTGATTCAGCCACTTCTTGTGGCTGAAACCCTGGTGCCAGACACTGCAGCTAATCAAATAAAGAGGCTTGCTTGACAGCACCGTTGCTTCCTGGAACTGGAGCAACAATCTACCACCTCTGGAACATCCACAAGCACTTCTCATAATGAGATTTCCCCCTTAAAGCGAGGAGGGTTTTATGTTGGAGAATGTTTTAAAAATAGCGGCATTCAGACAGAGCATTGGAAAGGAACAGTGACACAAGGATAGGATGGGTTAAAACAAAATTAGTATTAACATGAAAGAGGTACACAGTGCAGCCAGCCCTTCCTTACATGCTGCTTTGGCAGGATAAAGGAGGTGGTATATTATACAGGTTTTCAAGTCTGTAGTATTGACTTTCTCTAAAAAAATGTTAGCAGAAGAAATCATGGTCATCATTCCATATGCGGGTATGAACTGACTCAGCGTTACAGGTCATTCTTCAAGGAATATTCCCGATGTTTTTGTTTCCTTCTGAATCAAAAGAAACCCAGATTTCACGGTGGTGACATCTTCCGCAAAGTAGATTATTTTCTGCACACAGTTCTAGCGGTGTCACCAAAAGACAAATAACATGAATCCATGAAACATGATCGTGATTTGGCAGCTGAGAGATTTTCAAGGCTCAGAGCTACAACACTGCAAAATAAGGAGTGCTGCCATGCTGTTGCTCGGAGTACGTTAGCAATGAAAGGACGGCATAAGACATGCGGAGCTACTTACAAACTCAGTGAAGGCAAGGTTGTGAGGTAGTGAGTAAAGATCCATTCGAAGACTAGGGCTTATATTCAAGAGAGGTCCATGGGAGGGGATTGGGGGGACAAAACGGGGTGGGGGGGAGAGTGGTGTCTGTGGGGGGCTTGCTTTCCCACCACAGGACCTTAGACCCCTCCACCCCAGACAAACAGCATCCCCTCCTTCCAGCAAACCTACCCCTCCCATCCTGCCCCCCTCCCTACACTGCACTTTACACCCTGGGCTCCCAACACTGGTGAATTCTGGTAAAACTGGAACCAGGGATGGGCCTTTGGCAGACTGAGGGGGGCTGGCTGGCCCACAAAAGGCAGGAAGAGGTTGTCTGTCGGGGGTAGGGCAAGGGGTCAGGGGGCTAAAAATAGGTTGATGCTGGTGGGGAGGGAAGGGCCGGAAAAGTGCAGCCCTGGGGCTGAGGCCGACAGCTGGGCTTTCCCAGCCACAGGACTGCTGAGAACTGTACAGACTTTGAATTAGACCTGTCCGGCCGGACCCGATCTAAGTTACGCTAAGTCCAAGGTGCGCTTAACTTAGATCGGGTTGTCATTCGAAACCTCCTCTACTTCCGTACAGGTCGCACTTAGATCAACCTAGCTCGGTATCCAAGTGTAAGGTCTGCACCTGGACAAACTAAGCTAGATCTGGTGGCCATTGTAACATGATCTAACCACCCCAAACACCAAGCTGCAGGTACTGTTACATAGCTGTTAGGCTGTATTGCAGCGTGCTAGGAGTAAGTCCAAAGACCCTGGGCTGCATTTTGGACCAAACAACTGCCTAGGAAAGGTGCTGTATCTTATAGTGGTCAACAGGGCTATCTCAATTCTGCCTAGGACCTCCCAAGTCCTCAGAGAGGTTTAGGATATGGAAGGAAGGGAGAGAGGGTTTAAAAACAGTCCTATCCCCTCTCTACTCCCTGACCTTCCCTGAACCTCTGGACAGCACAGACTCTCAGTGAGTACTTCTTAATCTATCTGATGTTTAACTTATATCCACACTGGTTTCTGTAAGTCACTTTGCAACATTTAAAATAGAGACTGGCAACATTTTCTGGCAGTAGAATGGAAAGACCCACCTTGGTAAAAGGAGGGCCAGTGCTAGGAATTGGCTGCTGCCACCACTTCTCCCCAGTGCCCAGTCACGATGCAGAATGGGAAATGCTCCCATTCCTACCCAAGACCATGCTCTGCAGGCCTGGATCCAGCCCCTGGGCTGTGAGATGCTGACCCCTGTTCTAAGGAGACTGAAGGGATCCTAAAATGGTGGATTTTTAATACGACAGTTTGCACTGGAAGGGAAATACATGCTAAGGATTCTAAGCCTGGAGAACCGGGTTAAACTACCTACTTTTTGGTCTTTTAGAAACTGTTTACAGATCCATGTATTCATATTGTTACTGTGCTAGCCACCTGTGACAATGTTGGCATGCTTACAGGATTATAAACACCATCATGACCCAAGTATATGGCTTTGCAACCTAGGGCCCCATATAATACAGAGCTCTGCGGTGTGGCATGAATGCTAATTAGGCCCTATTAAGGTCCTACAGCTAAATTTTAGCTGAAGTTTCTGTAGAGAAAAAAAAGAGACTCTGAATTTGAACTTATTACCTGATCATTATCTCAGGCATCTTTCCGACTAATTTTCAACTTCAATTTTTAGAGGACCTGTACAATAATTTGACAGAAAGTATTTTAATAATGTAAACAAATGTTGATTAACCAAAAAATTGCTTGTGTACTGCTTGCATTCTTACCATCCATTACAGAGCTCTCACCGTGGACCATTTTCTGTGTATGCCAGTGGTGTTCAACCCCTGGTCCATGGAGCCACATGTGGCCAATGGAACCACATCATCTAGCCTGCAGGTCTCCCCACAGATCCAGCAATTTGGTAGAGTATAACAGCAGCAGCATTAATTAATGCTCCTCTGCTGCTAGATTTCCAGACCTCTGGGGTGCCCCACGGGCTGGGCAGCCCCATGGCCTGTGTGAGCTAGATTGGGTATAAGGCAAAACTGGCTTTCATAGACTGTTTGACTTTAATACCTGTCAAAAATCCAAGCACTGCTTTGAAAATGTTTGAGAACTGAAATATATTTGCCTCACTATATGAGATGAGAAAAGTTACCCAAATTTTTATGTAACGTAGAACAGGTACAAGTAGTAAAGTTCTCTCTTTGGGGAAATGAGCTCTATCAAAATTCATTCTGTACAAAGCACTACTACAGGTAAAAACAACTAACATACCCTTTGCTCATTTGTTAGGAATGTCGCATTGACTAATTTCCTTCGAAGAACACAGACTTAGCTGGCAGACTCTGTAGGATGCCAACTCTGCTACTGAATTCGAAATACCGATTATATAGTTAGCACAGTTTTCTATTAAGAGTCCCAACCCAGAGGAACAAAGCCAGGGAATTAGAGCTGTGATACTATTAGGTTTTGCTTTGTAATTTTCCATTTATAAGCACTAGGATTTTTATGAGAATGGCCAAATCTGTGAAAGTCAAAATGTTGCCATTTAAGTCTAAAGCTTTATAGAGTTACCCTGGGGATGGAGCAAAACTTCATTGAAACTACTGGATTTAACCACCAGTCTGCATTCAGAATAAATGGACAAAGCAATTCCACATATTTATGGAACAGGCTTAATTATGTAATATTTATATGACTATATTGCCTAAGTGTCCTAGTCACAGAACAGGAGCCCACTGCGGTCCTGCCCCACAGAACTACTGACCAAATCACAGGCTACCTGCAGCTGCAGCAGGAGTTGAGCCATGTGGTCTGGAAGGGCTCCCTGGGTATCTGAATCTGAACAGAGCGGGCTGGAAATTGTTTGCTGGAGCTGTGTGAGAGGGCAAACAAAGCTGAAGAAACACCACAGCAGCAGCTGTGGGACCCAAGAAAATTTGAGAGACTGGCTAACTGCTGGATAGAAAGAAACTTGGAATGGTGTTTAGAGGTCTCTTGTTTGATTCCTTCTGCATTCAGGAACACAGGGCTTTGTTCAGAATATATAAATGCATGGACTTTCCATTTTCAGTTCCTTCTGTTATAAGCATCAACCTAAAAAAACCTCCATATTTTACCTCATTTCAATTCAAAGAGGGAAACAATTTATGTAAGCCAAGTGGAATTGAGAAGGCTATGGAGTGAAAGCAGTTCTCTCACTAAGAGCCCCAGACTCTTTTACTCCACCCTGCCAAGAAAACCTTTAAAAAGTGCTCAAGATTCAGTCCAAAACAGAAGACTTTTCCACTTCTATTCCAACTTCTTTTCATTCTGTATTAGAACAGGAATAAATTTCAATATTTTAAAAGTTACTGCAAGACAGAATTCTCTTCCAGTGAGCTATTGTATATGACGCAGTTGGAAGCAAAAGCAAGATAAAAGATCAGCATTCATGTGTCCAGCCCCGATAAAATACAACATACGATTAGCTTCTTTTGTCTTTGTGGAGACAAATTGCTGGAGATGACAGAGATATGTGAAGAGTAATCAGCTAAGGATGTTGTCTACCAAAACTCTGCTGCCTAGTGCATGGTAGCCTTACTTTAGTAGAACATCTAAGATTTAAATGCATTTTATTAGGGAATTATAAACCCATATTAGAAAGATCATCTGTTCGTAACTTAAATTCACATTCTTTTATGGCACCGTAACTCACTTCTCCTAACTGGGACAATAACTGTTGGATTCAAAGACTGACCAAAACAGTTATGTTTAGGGAATGCTGCATACCATGTAATGAAGAGGGGAAAAAAAGCAAACTAGCAAAGGAGAGACCTCCTGGCTTTCATAAATCATTTTTTGACAGGAGGGTTATTTATCCTGGGAAATAAGCTTAATCAATAATAGTGAGTGAAACAACCTTAATAAAAAAGAGTATCAAGCCTATTTCTGTTACAGCATGATAATTAAGGGGGGGATTGCAGTAGGGAAATAATTATTATCTTGACAAATGAATTCTGGATTGTTTCTAAATCTCTGATTTCAGAAGCAGAAAGTGCAACAGATTGGATGTTGAACTCAGAAGAGATGAGCACTCCCAGGAAAGGTGGCTCAAAATAAAGAAGAAATTTGCCAACCCAAAGATATCAACATTTTAATTGTATTGTTATATATAAGCTTCTCCAAAACCCCTAATTACCCCTAATGGTGGGGTAATTAACATAGCTCTGTCAAACAAAGGACAAATAGGACAGCTAGGAGAGATTTTTGCAGCCTCATGAGAGTGTCTTAATTTTCCTTTAGGACTCAAATTCTTGTGTGGTAAAATTCATTATTGTTTGGTTTAGCTAGTTTTCCCTATTTACCTTTCCAGGCCTTTTTAAGTAATTAATAATTTCATAAGACTTCAAAAAGAATTAGTCTACAGATCTGAAACAAAGTATGTACCTCCAGCTGTGAAAACAAGATGCACCAAATACTTGCAGGGGGATTACAGGCCATCCAAATCACACATTGCTACCCTTCATACAATTAATTATGTCAAAATGCTATAGAAAAAACCCCATAAAATTAACAGAATTGAAAAAAAAAAATCCCAAATCCTACTGCAAGAAGAGCTCAGACTCCAAAATAGAAGAAGTGCCAGAGATTCCAGGAAATTCGCTAAAAACAACTACTGATTTTACATGGAGTTGCTTATATACTATGGTCCTGACTAATGGTAAAAGAACCATCATGCTGGATAGAGACCATAAATAAGTGAAAGCATGTAGGAAATTAAATATGGATAAGTTAGGAAGGAAAACAAGGAAATAAGAAAATGAGTAACATGCTCACTGAGCTGAATTTGACACTGCATATTTAAGTAGAAAGTCTGCAGTCCAGAATCTTGACCTCAGAAAGTATGATTGTCTTTTACATTCACAGAATCAGAGAAAGTTAGGGTTGGAAGGGACCTGAGGTCATCTAAATCAACCCCCTGCTCAGAACAGGACCATCCCCAACTAGATCATCTCGGCTAAGGCTTTGTCTGACCAGATCTTAAAAACCTCCAAGGATGGAGACTCCACAACCTCTCTGAGTAACTTATTCCAGTGTTTTGTTCTCCTTGAAAGAAAGTTTTACCTTATATCTACCCTAAATTTCCCTTGCTTCAACTTGTGATCATTATTGCTCCTTGTTCTGTTATCTGCCACCACTGAGAACAGTCTAGCTCCATCCTTTTTGCAACCAGCCTTCAGGCAGTTGAAGGCTGCTATTAAATCACCTCTCAGTCTTGTTCTCTCCAGGCTGAATAACCCCAGCTCCCCCAACCTCTCCTCAGAAGTCGTGTCCCAGCCTCCAAACCATTTTCATTGCTTTCTGCTGGACCCCCCCCCAATTTGTCCCCATCCTTTCTGTACAGGGGGGAAGGGCAAAACTGAACACAGTATTCCAGATGTGGCCTCATCACTGCCGAGTACAGGGAAATCATTACCTCCCTCGATGTGTTGGCAATACTCCTACTAATGCAGCTCAGAATGCCATTAACATTCTTCAAAACTAGGGCACATGGTCGGCTAATATTCTGCTTATCGGCCACTGTAACCCCCAAATCCTTTTCTGCAGAACTGCTGATTAGCCAGTCAGTCCCAAACCTGTACCGGTGCATGGTATTCTTCTGTCTTAAGTGAAGGACTTGTCCTTATTTAACCTCATGAGATTTCTTTTGGTCCAATCCTCTCATTTGTTAAGATCTCTCTGAATCCTAGCCTTACTCTCCAGAGTATCTGCCGCACTCCCAGCTTGTTGTCAATTGAAAAACTCACTGAAAGTACACCCTATCCCACCTTCCAGGTCATTGATGAAAATATTGAACAAAATGGGCTCCAAGACCACTGGCAGGGGCACTCCACTTGATACCAGCTGCCAACTAGACATTGAGACATTGATTGCTACCCTCTGAGCCCAATGAATCAGACAATTTTCTATCCACTTTACAGTCCATTCATCCAATCTGTACTTCCTTAGCTTGCTTGCAAGAATGTTGTGGGGCACTGTATCAAAACCCTTGCTAAAGTCAAGGTAAATTATGTCCGCTGGTCTCCCCTCAACCACAGAGCTAGTCATCTAATCATAGACGGCAATCAGGTTAGTTGGGCATGACTTGCCCTTAGTGAATCCATGCTGACTGCTCCTCATCACCTTTTTGTCCTCTAAGTGCTTAGAAATGGATTCCTTGAGGATCTGCTCCATGATTTTTCTAGGAAGTGACATGAGGCTGACTGGTCTGTTGTTCTGTGAATCCTCCTTCTTCCCTTTTTTAAAGATGGGCACTGCATTTTCCCTTATTCAGTCATTGAGAACCTCTCCCGATTGTCATGAGTTTTCAAAGATGATGGGCAGCAGCTCTGCAATCATCCTGGCCAACTTCCACAGGGCCCTCAGCTGCATCCTTTCTGGCCCCATGGACTTGTAGAGATCCAGCTTTTCTAAACAGTCCCTAACCTGTTCTTTTGTCACTGTTGATTGCTCACCTCCTCCCAAACTGCTGCCTGGTGCAGTAGTCTGGCAGCTGACCTTTCCTGTGAGGACAGAGGCAAAAAAGGCAAAGGAGTACTTTAGCCTTTCTGCATCCTCTGTCACTAGGTTGCTTCCCAGTTGCTTTCCCTGATCTTCTTCTTGTTGCTGACACACTTGTAGAAACCCTTCTTGTTACCATTCAGGGCCCTTGCTAGCTACAACTCCAATTGTGCTTTGGCTTTCCTGAATTCATCTGTGCATGCCCGAGCAGCACTTCTCCTCCTCCTTAAGGAATATTCCATTCTTAAGGAATACAGGGCATCTTTAATTTGCCTGATTCATACCTTTCTCAGATCTGACTGACAAATCTGACCTCTCATTAAAGTTACCTCTTAAGCAAACGTATTTCTTCTTTTGTGAACTATCTTCTGCACCGGGCCTGACTTACCCCCACTTGCCTGAGTGCAGCCTCTCCTGCAGGCTCTCTGTAGAAGTACCAGCCTCTAGGAGAGCATATCCTTGTTCATTCCTGAGAGCAACTTCAATTTCTGCAAAAATAGTGATAGGTAACCTGGCAATGGAGGCTATTGAGGGCTTGTAGAGAACACATGCATTATCTATCTGCCCTAGACAAAGATTTTCCCCAACAAGAATATCCCCATTTTATTAGTCTCTGATAGGCAACACGATGCCCATCTACTGCTGTAGCTTCCCTTCCTAGCTTATTGCTAGAACTCCGAGTTAGGGCACAAGAAGCCAAGGTACTCCTGTAACTTCATATATGTCACTGTCTTTACAAACAGGCGTAGGTCAGAAACCACTGTCATATGTAACCACTTTACGATTGACATCTCTGACTGGATCCTTTGAATAGCAGGGGGTCCGATATTTCTCAGAAGCAAACATTTTGTTCTTGCTCCAAACATTTTTCTAAGCTCCAACTTACACTGACTATTTTCAGTGAACTCACAAACAAGCTATAGACCAAATGTGATTTGGAAAAAAAAAATCTGGGAAGTAATTCTTAGTATATCAAATCATTTAGGAGAACCGCTTGGAGATGATCTGTGAAGGAAAAAGGTACTCAGTTCACTGAATACATTACTCAATTCAAATTATTCCAGAGTTCTAAGACCTAGTCCTCTCTTTGGAGTCCCCAAGTAAATAGAGGGAACTCTTGAAAAAGAATACATTTTGGATGCTTTAATATGAGATTTTTAACTTTCGTTTTATTTGACTGAGGGATCAAGATTTTTTTTTTATAAAGCAAGATTTACATGGGTTCTTCCAGTGAGGAGTATCATGTGTTATTTCTGCTTCATCCTACTTCCATTACATAGGCAGTATTCTCATTGACTTCAAAGGTGTGGGATCAGGACCATCAGCCTTGTGCCCCAACTTTCTGTTCACTTGTGATTTACAGCACCCAAGTATAATACCTTGAAGTTACTGGCATTACAAAGATGTGAAGGAGAGGGAGAGGAATAGGTAAGCGAGATGAATATCAGACCCTCAGCTTTCAAATTTTATTGCCTTGGGCTTAATCTCACTTCATTTTGCCCCTGGGAACAGCTTCAATGACTTGAACAAGTATAGAATCAAGAGATAGAACAAGATTTGGCCCTTTTGAGAAGTCTAGGTTTAAAGCCTAGGGTTTTTATACAGGCTAACCTCTTTTCCTGAACATGGATTTCAACCAAGATTTTCTGTCACCTAATATTCAATCTCTACAAGTGCCACACTCCTAATACCTGTTAGTTTGCATTTCACTCTCCTCCATAACAATCCGAATGTAATGTTTTGACATTGTTATTCTGGTTGCATGTTGAAATAATTCAGTGTTATTGATAATAGATGCCATAACCCA
Organism: Caiman crocodilus; assembly: GCA_030014935.1. Lineage (NCBI taxonomy): Eukaryota > Metazoa > Chordata > Crocodylia > Alligatoridae > Caiman > Caiman crocodilus. Next base: position 7,106,763 of record JAGPOW010002067.1, read on the forward strand.
GAAGTTTATTCCTTTGGAGAGTGAACACCTTAAGCCTAGATGTGCTAGCAGTACAATGTGTTAATTTCTTACTCTACTTCAAAACATTGTGGTTAGCTATATTTTATTAATTATTCCTAGGATGCATCAACAGTGCTGTCTGTTATAGAGGCATATGAATGAGAGAGATGGACTCTAGTTTAATGTGTGTATGTGTGTATATTTATAGGAATCATTACAGATGCAAGAAGAATCTTTAATTTGCAGAAGAAAGACAAGGTAATAGTGATGGACTATTCCTGTTCCTGCCTTGCTTGCAATAAAACATTTATTCAGACTACATATTTAGTGCTGCAGGTGGCATTGTTACTGTTCAAAGAACCTACTCAGCGTATAATGTGTTGAGTGCTTCGTCTTCGTGAAAATGAATCTTGAAAACTTCTGAATTATATATCTCCTCCTGCTTTTCAGTGGATCCATAATTTTCTTCAGAAGATGAATTGAGGACAGCCACACTGATGAGAACTAAACTAGAAAGGTTCATGTTAAGAACATAATCAGTATATCAGATGCTGAAAGTAAAGTGTACGACTCCAAATCATATACTGACAACATGCCTGGGTGCCAGAGATGATGCAGTCAGGTAATGAAGCCATGAGGCTGGGCAGACCAGCCTGTCAGAGACATCTTATTGCAGAGAAGGCATAACACTGCTCTTCCCATTCACTCAGATTTCATTCTCTGCAAAGGAAGGAGCAAGATGTGGAAAATAGAAACAGCTATTTTTGAAAGGAATTCTGTATCTTAGGTCACAAACAGCAAACTAATCTCTTTACACATAATAAGTACAAGTCAATAAACTGAAGAGCTTTATAAAACTACAGTGAGAAATATCCTATAATACTATAACAGACAAACTTAGAACAATTGGCATAAATATTGAAAAAATGTCCTTGCATTTTAGAAAAGTTTTTCACTTTTCTGGAAGTGATTTTCCCCCTCTGTAACCATTATACTTCCCTTTATGAGCAATCACATTGATCCTGTATGACTGATATCATCTACTGATAATATATGGATCAGACACCAATTTACTGTATGAATGTTTTATTAATGTCTTCCATTTTCCTGGTGAATAACCCTGCCAAAATCATTTATACATGGATCGTATCAGCTGTCTGTGTGAAGCTGGTAATGGTTATCAGCAGATACTCTGCTTCAGTAGTTATTTCCTTACCACATTTGTAGACTAATGAAGATCTGTGGAAAAGGTAGAAAAAAGGATTCATACCCTTTAAACTTTACAGCTGTGCCTTGAACTACTTGCATATTCCTCTCTGTGTGTCTCAAACATTTCTAGTTCTCTGTTCATAAATAATTTGTCGAGGATGAACACATTGAGGGAGTGAATATTCAGCATGATGTGTGGGGATTTAGCTGTGTGACTATGTTAAAGTTAATGGGAGTCTTGTGGCTAAATCTCTGTGCATTGCATGGAATCTTTACCCCTTTACAATGCTTTAGGCTTTCAGGAGTGTCGGAGTCTAGTAAATTGATGCGCTGTATTTTCATCTCAGTGCACACAGATTTCTGTGTATGGGATTTATGTGCAGAAATGCACATGCAGCAAGATAAAGAGATATTTTTAGGTGAGCGGTTTTCAACCTTTTTAGACTTGAGGCACCTCTCAATAGATTTAAGGCACCCATCAGAAAATGCCAGTTCTTAGTTTTCACTATTTTTTTAACTACAGAAAAATAACAGAGGAATTATTCTGTTGTAACTTATTCTGACCTGGTCTGGTCTTTCTGTTTTTAACACTATAGATCCTTCTTTGAAATCTCAAGGTTCATCTTGTGAATCATATTTGCACATAACAATGCATATACAACAGCATGACACCCTGACTGAAAAGTATCATCTTGGATCATAAAAGTAACCATATTAATTCATAAAATCCTTAAAATTAAAATCATACCTGTATGCTGAAATCCTTTTTAAAATAGCCTGTGAATATCCCGATTGCTGGGGATTGCTGCACACTAGACTAAGGGTTGGCAATTTATACAAATTATAATAATTTGTTTATAATATAATATATACTAATAATATATATCTATAATAATTGCTTATAATTATAGTGGTTGGCACACTAGACTAGGGGTTGGCAACCTATGGTCCATGGGCCAGATCCAACTTATGAAGTGACTGGATCCCACCCATGCCAGCCTAGGGAACCAGCAGCAGCACTCTCCAGTAACTGCAGCAGAAGAAGCATCTTCAGGGTCTTGTGGCTTGCTGTGTTTAATTTATTCTCTGCAAAACAGCAGAAAAGGCATCCCTAGGGTCCAAGAATCTTTTTTCTATACATTCCCTTCACAGCATCTGCTGATCACTGGGGAGGTATTTGGGATGCAATCTGGGTCAGGGACAGGATCACAAGCAGTAGATCACGGCGGCAAAAAGGTTCCCAGCCTCTATGCTAGTCAAGAACTCCCTGTTTGTGTAGGCTGCAAACAGGTATCACATTTATTCTGTATAAAGTTTTTTTTATTCTAGGACAAGGGGTCATCATTCAAACATCCACATTTGTTGTCTTGAGAAAAATATTTTAAAAGGTTTAGGAAAAAATAGTATTTCATGGGATAAGAAGTACTGTTTATCCCAGGACATTTTAAAGTAAGTCTGAAAGTATTTATCCTAGGATTGTATCATTGATTCAATGGCAGAAAGTCAGTAGTGCATTTAGCTGCTCACTAAACATTGATAAGAAGGGCAATGTCTCTACATGCCAATCCTGGGCTATTTCTGTTCGAGCACAAACACAGGCACAACTTTTCCAGGGATAAATGCAATGTCTGCTCCTAGTCCTACAGATATAATACAGATGGCAGCAATGCCAGGCTCCCTCAATACAACTCACTGTTGTATTTCAACCCTGACCAAAATAAAAGGGTAAGTTAGCCTGCATGCTGCTTATAGCTTTTGATGAGACTATTAAAAAGGGTGCTGATGATTTCTGTTACAGACAAGTCTGATTAAAGGCTAAATCAAAATATGGTATCCATCACATGCCTTCAAAACAGGAGGAACTTCATAGGCCAGGGCTGATGTAAATTCGTTTAAGTGCACTGAAACTACATTTATTTATACCCACTGAAGATCTAACTACATATCTCATTTGTTTGACAGAAAGTTTCATTTGCTAATGTAAACCTTTTGTAGCTTAATATAAACCTTATGGCATTTGCTAATGTCATAATGGCTATGGCATTAATTCATTTGGCAAAATGCATGTACCACCTATCACTTTTTCAATTTGGATCACAGAAGAAAGTTAGGCAGTAACAGAATTTTTTGCAATAATTTTCCATATTTAATAATTTTTTTTGCATTTCTAGAATTTATTTTTACCCCATAAAACTTTAACCAAGTATCTCACCTCTGTTTACTGCAGTGGGTTATTTACAGGTCCAGTAATTTAACCTTTAACATTCCTCTCCCCCATCCCCACCCCACACAAACTTTCTTCACTGCAGAATTTTGCTAGAGCTTTCCAGTCGCACAAAAACACCAATTTTCCCACCCTTTTCCAAACATCCTCTCTTTTGATGTAGGACTGGAGATCAAACTACCACTCCCAGGACTCTAGATGGCAAATTTAAAACACCCTTAATTGGATGCTGAAAAAACTAAGCATGCCTCACAAGGGCTGAGACACAAGACTTATGGTTGTTTACTGTAACACTAAGACAGTCCCATTAACAAGAATGATGGGAAACTGCATCATGGCATTATTCTTAGCAAAAGACTTGACAAATATGTTTTGTAAATGAAGGAGCTACAACAGAGAAAACATATAACGCACTTTTTTCTTTTTCTTTTTTTTCCCAGTGAAATGGTTGCATGTTTAATGCTTTATACATTATTCAAGGCTCCATTTTCCAGGGTTCATCAATACCTAGTCCACAGCAGCTAGAAGCTTGTAACAACTGACAAATGTAGACAAAACATGCTGCTTAACCCAAGAACAGTGGGTCAGAGAACAAACAGGAAAATTTATTGTCTTCACTATATTACTGTTGGAATGGAGAAGTAAATGAATACCATATGTTATGGCTTATCACTTACAGTATGAGTGTATCATGAACAGCCCAGCATGTCCTACTTAAATAATACTGATGGATAACACACAGGCAGCTTTTGTTCATTGCTGGGGTTTTGTCTTGTCTACATGTTGTTTATAGTTATTTAGGGCGAGAGAAAGAAACAAAGACGCAGATAGTCATACTGGGGGCTCAAGCAATCCCCTCTTTTACAAGCTCATAACGTGTTCCCAGCTACATGTGTTTGGGCTGTACCTAGCGACAAAACCACTGCAAGAAAATAAATAATGATAATTAAACTTTTCAGGATAACTAGCAGATTCCACCATATATTTTTACAACAAACATTATATTAATTTTCAAACCCTACTTGCAAGATGCTTGCAAAAGGTGTCCGGGGGGGGGGGGGGGGGGG
>JAGPOW010002067.1:7111362-7147543 GCA_030014935.1 Caiman crocodilus
TGCTAATGCTGTACTAGAACTGCACTTTACACTTGCTTCTAAGTCACCTTCATAGTTACTCTATAGAATATAAAAATTATCGCATCTGCCTGCTTGGAGGATTGTATGGACATCAGCAATAATTTTTATATTCTATAGAGTAACTATGAAGGTGACTTAGAAGCAAGTGTAAAGTGCAGTTCTAGTACAGCATTAGCATAGCAGGAAACCAGTCACCTATTTCTCCATTCTGTCCAATATCCTCTAAACCCATATGTTTTCATGGGGCCTGATTTTTTTCTCACCTCACACAGGTGAATGATGGTCACTTCAGCAGGATTTCCTTGAATTTGCACTGTTGTCTAGATCAGTCAGACAATGCCTGACCCTCCCTCTAGCCCCTTGCGCTTTATTCGATCTTTTATATCTGCAGCAGCTGAATGCAAAATGAGTGGAGCATTCCAACTCTGTGTCACGTTACACCCACTCTGCATGAGGTAAATCATGGGACATGTTGCCAGGTAATACAGAATCAGGCCCTGGGGAAATATCATTATGAACTACATCTTTTTATGAAGAATTTGTAGCCAAATAGGACTAGCGTGAACAATGTGAGAATTTTTCCCAGGTAAATGAAGGAATATGTGGCTGAGGAGCCAAATTTGTCTTGCTGGGTAACTTAATTGGAATCAGTGGCATTGTTGCAGAGACTGAGTTGGCTCACATATTTTAAAACACACTTTGAACAAAAGAAGGATGACTGTTTCTGGGCACACACCTCTCCCAAGTTATATGAAATAGGGGTTCTCCACTCACAAACTTGCCTTATTTTAAAGGAAGTGGTCCAACTACTATAGGCTAGGGCTAGGTACAGACATTTTAAAAGCCCAAGGCTAGTTAATCTATGTTCGAGTCATAGAAAATTAGGGTTAGAAAGAACCTCACAAAAAGTTCATCTAGTTCAACATCTTGCTCAAAGCAGGATCTCCCCCAGCTAGATCATCCCAGCCAAAGCTTTGTCTGACCAGGTCTTAAAAACATCCAAGGATGGAGATTTCACCACCTCTCTGGGTAACCTGTTCCAGTGTTTTATTACCCTTCTAGTGAATATCTTTTTCTAATAGCTAACCTAAACTTCCCTCTCTGCAACTTGATAACATTGCTCCTCGTTCTATCATCTGCCATCACTGAAAACAGGTTATCTCCATTTTCTTTCAAGCCTCCCTTCAGATAGTTGAAGGCTGCTATTAAGTCCCCTCTCAGTTTTCTCTTGTCTATACTAAATAAGTTCATTTCCCTTAGTCTATCCTGATAAGTGGGGCTCCTGGTAGGGCTGTGCGAAGCTTTGGGTGCTGATTTGATTTGGAGTAGTTTTGGCCCAATTCAGCAGCTGAATCTCTGAATCTGAATCAAATCAGGAGACCAATTAAAAGGTCCAACTTGATTCAAAGCTCTCCAAAATGGATTCAAAAGAAGATTCAGAGATTCAGACAGTCCCCGCTTGCCGCTGCAGGACGCTGGACCCAGACTCTGCTGGTAAGTAGGGGGTGGAGGGAGGGGCTGGATGAGGGAGGACCCCTGCCAGGTCCTATCCCCTGTCTGTTCCCCCAGACTCCCAGAGCGGGGCAGTGGGAGCAGCAGGGATTGTCCCCCTGCCTGGCAGGAGTCAGTGAGTGAAGGGATTTATTTATTTATTTATATATATATATTTGAAGAGCCTGGAGGCTGAGGCTGGGCGGGGCAGCCACTGATTGGACTGGGAGAGTGGGCAGAGGATGGGGCCTGTTAGATTCGGAGATTTCCCTGATTCGGCAGTGGCTGAATCTTCGAATCTGATTCGGCTGAATTGTTTCAGGACAGTGATTTGAATTTCCAAATGAAATCACTGTCCCCCTGAAATAGGCCAAATCCAAATCCAAAGCAAATACTAGCCACTTCACATAGGCCTAGCTCCTAGTTTTCTCTGATAAAAAAATTGTGGGTTCTCTAATAAAAAATGGCAAATTCTCTGATAAAAACTCCAAAATCCATGATGAAAATGAAAGGCTCGCAACAGCCCCCCTAGCACAGTTGGCCACCACTCATTCCCACCCACAGTCTCCCTAGTTCTGCTCAAGCCCTTCACTCCCCGCACAACCCCCAGCCCTACTGGTGCCCCTCACTTGCCCTCCACGGCCTTCCCAGCCCTGCTGAACGAGGCCCCCAGCTGCCAGGGCTATGAAGCCAAAGACCTGGATCCGCAGCTCCCAGCAGGAGGCAGTGGCTGTTGCAGCACAGCAGATCCTGGCTCCCCTTCTGCTGCAGTCTTGGGTAGGGGCAGTACCAGCTCCCTGCTGCTGCATGCACTTCAAGGGGGGCAGGGGAGGAATCTCACCCTGCTGCTCTCCCCTGGGGCCTCTGCAGCGAGGTGGGAGCAACCCAGTGTAGCAGGGCAGAGTGAGGCCACACAGGAAAACTGCTTGCCACTGTGAACTCCATGCTGCCCTGGCAATACATCCCTTGTGTGTGGGGCTGCAGCAAGGTGTACCACCCTGTACCACTGCCCTCGCTGCTGCTATGCATGCAGAGGAAGCATTGTCAAAGCAGTGTGGAGCTTGCAAAGGCAAGCAATTTTACTGTGTGGCTGTGCTCTGTCCTGCCACACTAGGTTGCACCCACTGGGGGAGGGCAGCAGGGTGGGAGCCTAAGTCCATAGAGTGTACTCTCCCCCATCCCGCACACAGATCTGGGGGGAGGCACATGCTCCCCCACCCCGTGAGTGCATGCAGCAGCAGGGAGCAGGCCCTACCCCCTGCCCCCCAAACAATTACTCATGTCCCCATCCCACTCCCTGCTGGGGTCTTGCAGCTGTGCATTGCAGCCCTGGGCCCCAAGCCCCATGCACTGCCTGCTGGGCAGCAGCCCCAGCCCTCCTCAGCCCCCCTCAGGAGTCCCAGCCCAAACTCCCTCCCTCCCTATGGGGGCCTCAATCCCCCTCTCCTACTTACCTGCAGGAGCTGTTCTCCAGGCTGCCTGGCAGCCATGTGCATATACATGCACATGGTGCCCCATCCCTGACTGCCCTCCTCTACTCCCTCCCAGCCCCTTGCAGGCTGAAACTCTGCCAGCCTGGAGAGGGTTTGTTGTAATACTGCAAAATCTGTAGGTTTGTCTGCTAAAATGAGAAATCCATGTTTTCCTCTAGTAAAGGGAAAAATCCACATTTTACTCCATTTTTCCATGGGAAAAAGAAAACCATGCCTGCACTCTCTGCAATTTGTCCACACCCGTTCTGGAGTGGGGGGGCCCAAAACTGAACACAGTGCTCTAGATGTGACCTTACCAGTACTGAATAGAGGGAAATAATCACTTTCTTTGACCTATTGGTAACACACTTACCAATGTAGCGCAGAATGCTGTTAGCTTTCTTAGCAACAAGGGCACACTGTTGGTTAATATTCAGGTTATTGTCCACTGTAACCCCTAGGTACGTTTCTGCAGAGCTACTGCCCAGCAAGTCCACCACCAATGTGTACTGATGCACTGGATTATTTTGCCCTAAGTGCAGGTGACTTCGCACTTGTCCTTGTTAAACCTCATGAGATTTATTTTGGCCCAAACCTTCAGTTTGTCTCAGTCATACTGACTCCTAGCCTCCAGTGTGTCTACTACTCCCCCCAAGTTTGCTGAGTGTGCTGTATATCATCTTCCATGTCATTGATGAAGACATTGAACAAAACTGACCCTAGGACTGACCCGGGGGTCACTCCACTTGATACTGACTGCCAGCTAGACATTGAGCAGTTGATTACTGCTTTCTGCGTCTGATGCTCCAGCCAGTTTTTCAATCCAGTTTACTGTCCATTCATCCAACCTATGCTTCCTTAGCTTGCCTGCAAGAATGTTGTGGGAGACCATATCAAATGCCTCCCTAAAAATCAAGATATACCTCATTCACTGGTCTCCCTGCATCCACAGAGCCAGTCACCTCATCATAGAATTCAATCAGGTTGGTCAGGCATGACTTGCCCTTGGTGAATCCATGCTGACTGTTCTTAATCACCTTTTTGTTCTCCAAGTGCTTAGGAATGGATTCCTTAAGAATCTGCCCCATGATTTTCCCAGGGACTGCAGTGAAGTTGACTGGTCTATAGTTCCAAGGATCCTCCTTTTTCCCTTTCTTAAATATGGGAACTATATTTGCCCTTTTCCAATCATCTGAGACCTCTCCTGATTGCCATGAGTTTTAGAAGATGATGGCCAGTGGATCTACCATCTCATCAGCTAACTCTCTCCGCATCCTCAGGTGCATCCCATCTGGCCCCACGGATCTGTTTATATCCAGCTTTTCTAAATAGGCCCTGACCTGTTGTTTTGCCATTGTTGATTGCTCATCTCTTCCCCAAACTATGCTGCCCGGTGCAGTAGTCTTAGAGCTGACCCTACATGTGAACACTGAGGTGAAGAAGGCTTTGAGCTCTTCAGCCTTTTCTGCATCCTCTGTCACAAGGTCACCTCCCCCATTCAGCAGGGGGCCCACACATTCTAACTGCTATGACCCCTACTAATAACAAGAGGTCAAAGTAGGAATTAACGCACAGATTCTCAAAGATATGCAGGCTTCTAACTCAGAAGAGCCCCCAAATATCTGAAGCAAAGACAATTTTCACTAACAAAACCATTGTTGACAGTTTACCACTGATACAAAGGATTTTCAGATAGAAAAGCTTGTAGAAAGGAGGCAGAACTAAAAGACATTTGGGGAGGTACCATTGCTGCTTTCAAGGTAGTGACATGGATCTATGAGAGGGCACATAGGTGAATAATACCCATCAGTACCAATAATAAAGAGGGAAAAAGAACAAACATAACAAAGACAAAAATTGTAGATGACAAGCAAATCGACTAGGACATGGCTTTAAACCAAAAGTGCTATATTACTTTGCAAAGGTTTTTCAGTGTAATTTGAAAACTAAATCTTATTGCAGTATCAAAAAAGTGCAAGTCCCAAAAGTCCCTTATTTTTGAATATCCACATAGAACTCAGACAAGCCACCAAAAAGGAAATAAACTAGCACTACAAAAAACTCCGAAAATGTATGGCATGCCAGAAAAGTCTCAAAACATACAATTTCTCACTGAAATCTAGTGGTTTTATACCTACCATAATTCCTTCCTCAAACCACTTCAAACAGGAAAGCTGTTCTGGAGACTGTGCAACACTAAGTTATCCTAATGCAGTCATTCTGCAAGATGACCAGGAGCATGAAATGGCCAGGGTACTGATGGGCCAACATCAATAGTTTTGAGCCTAAACATGTGAACAAGTCTCGTGACTTTGAGGTGTCCAACCAGAGATGCTTTATAGTGATCTCAGTTGCAAAAACTGCTCCACATCCACCCTTGAGAAGTGAGGCTCATTTAAAGCACCCAAATTGGGGCATCCAATATTTTTGAAAATGAAGCTATAATATTCATGCTGTTCTCTTTTAATCAACATAGAAGTTTGTTATGACAACTTCATGACACCTATATGCCCTGACATTTCATTCCTCCCTCTTGCGTTATGCTTTTCCAGTCCTTTCTTTGTAATATAAATTATTCTTGGCATGTCCCAATGATGTCTCCCTTCTCCTCTGCTCATTTTCCAGTCTCCTGAGTGGGTAGCAGTGACACTGGAAATTATTTATGACCCTTACTATCATCACCAGTTTGTCTCAGCAATTTGTTGATTTGTTCACATGCACATTTCTTTTCTTGCACAGAAAAATTATGTATCCCAAGATACTTGTGTACATCTGTTACATACGAAGGATTGTGCAAAAGACTATGGTGTGGAGCTGCTAGTCATGAAGGATAAAGTCATCTGTTTCACAAGAGCAAAAGGTAATGAGTTATATATAAGTACGATCTTAACAGTGCAATTTGCTCAGTATGGGTAGATTCCTAATGTCATGCATGTCCTACTGGGTGTTACCGAAACGGTTCTGGCACAAACGTGGCATATATTGTGGCGATACCTGTCCTAGGAAACTCCATTTTGTCCTGGTATAGTCTAGCAGCTGGAACTGCTAAAGCAATCTGAGAATTTCATCCCAGTGCTCCCCAAACCTGAAAATTATGCCCACAGAATAGTCACCACAGTTAGATATAGTTCCAGATACCTACTTCCCAAACACTAGCTGTTGGCTGACAGGTACGTCGTTCTCAAACACCTTCCTACACTATATAACTCCATTTGGTGGCTTAGGGTGTCAGTTTGCTTCCATCTCTATAGCATCTTTTGCTATTACACACATCATTAGGCTGACAACACAGAGAACTCTGATAACTTATTTGCATTCAGGTAAGTTATCAGAGGGGAAAACTATGATAATATATTTACTCAAAAGATGGTGACATCCAAAGCAGAGCAGGTGGAGGTGCTTATTTCTCCATAGATACTGCCCCAAGGGTATCTGCAATCATAAAGGATGTTTTCACAAGGTTAGAAGCTTAGATCTGTAATCTCTGTCAGCCTTTGGGGCTCAGGGAGATTTCCTGCAGGCTTAGTTACCTAAGCACAAACATGGATCTATCTCCAAGCACAAGAAGCCCTAATTAAGGCTGCCAACAGTAATCAGATGATGAAAACAAGCAATATGTGAACTTTTCAGGTAGTAGCATAAAATATTTTGAAACTGCTCTGTCTCTCAGTCAGCTCAACTCACCTCCAGGAAAGGCTGCAAATGAATCTGTGGTTTGCAACTGGCACCTCATCTTCCAGTCTGGATTAAAAAGCTAAAGTTCTCTTTGTTTGCCAGGATAGCCCTGCCAGTGACAGATGTTTGTACTGCATTGATGTAATTTTCAAACAAGCATACATTTGGCATTAGATCAAAATCATTTTTCTCTGTCTTGCAGAGAGTCAAATCTCAGGGTAACTTGTTTGTCTAGGTTCCATCTAGCCCCACGATAAGACAACTTCTAGCAGGAAGGGCAAAAGCCCTTGGTTTTGAAATAAACCAATATCAATATGATTTAATGAACTAGCAAGCTTCACACTGACTCATAAGGCAACTTCCTTTCCATCCCTTCTGACATTCTGGTATTACCTCTGCCCTCTGCAATTTCATTTGCCTCCTGGCCTGAAACATTGGCTGAGAAATAGCCTTGAACTTGAGTTGCTGCAGTTCCCTGGACAAATCATTATGTCTGCCTTGTACGCCTCTGCCCCACACAATTTAGCAATGCCGGTTTGTCTTTTAGGCTCGCTTAGAGATTTCAGGAACAAAAGAAAAGCAAATGGAAACAAACAAACAATCTTAGTAACTTATTAAGATGCCCAGGACAAGTATAAGTGGAAACAGGAAGTGAAAAGAAAAACACTCACCACAGATTTATCAAATAAATACCCTTCCCTCCTATGTAAATGTAAACAAATCACTCTTTTGCTGTACAAATTTATTTTTGGATCAACATTTCTGTATCCTTTCAACAGAGACCCTGAAATTAGGCTTGGCACAGGCACCAGTCTAAATTCATCAGGGGCTCAACTATGTCTGTAAAGTATAGCCCTACACCTAGGTAGCCCACAGGCCAAATGTAATGAAACTCATCTAATGAAAGGAAGTGACCTGCTAATAGAAGGGTTCTTTTTTTAAAAACTGTACTTGAGATTAAAAGGTAAGCTCAGAACCAAAACCTCTTCTCCACAGGACCTGTTCTCCTGATCTCACCTGCTTTTCACTGTGCCACACTGAAAAGAAAGTCAAGGGATTCACATGACAAAGTGCACTCTCATTAGCAATAAGAAAGAGAAAAGTGGAAGCAAATGAATAGGTACTCACCAGCTGGAGGTCAGCAAAGCACCCCAAGCAGTTCCTAGTTCCAGAATAGCTTTTCTAAGCAGCAGTTACCTGGCTTTCCCAAACTTAAAGGCCTTGGCTTAGGCAGACTTGTTAGGAAAATTCCCGTTTTCCCCCTTACAGAAACAACACGTCAGGGAGAAAAATTCTGAAATGCATCAGTGTACATGTAAAGAATTTGCATATCATATTATTTGCTACTGTTATATCAACCTTCTGTTTTAACAGATACATTATAGTATTTTTTTATTCATGTTAACCAATATAACTGTCATGGTGCAATATCTAAGTTGGCGCAATTACAAATTCTGGACTCATTGTAAACTGTAACTCGTCAGATTTATTCATTTTTATACATACATACTTTTACTATCCCTACCTTAGCCTTTTTTATCGCACTCCTCTTTCTCCAATTATGTCAGTGACAAAACATGTTAGTCTTCCCTGACTTGAACTGCCTAAACTGCTTGTGAATTAAAGAATATTGTGAACAAAAGGCCAGGCTCAAAATGTTGAGCCTGGCTTTGTAGTTGTTGTGGGAGGGTAGAGATCAGAGTCTGTGTGTGATTGTTTTCTCTTAAAACATCCTTAATAGTCTGAAGTTTCAAAAAAATATATTTTATTCCCTTAAAACATGCACAAAAGATATTTGATGTTCCCCAGCTCCCCCATCTGCTCTCAAGCTCTCCAAAAGCACTTCAGACCATTTCTGCCACACCTGCTAACAGTTTCTTCACTCCTTTGATGTTCTCTATCCTCCTTCCTTATTTCCTTTTGTCTCTGGTTTCCTTAACTTACTGACATTCCCAGTGACTGACAGATCACTGGGGTTTAGGGGACTGGAAAGAAATGGCAAAGAAATATAATGGATTACATTAGTTGGGACCAGAATGCTGACACTGATGACAAAAACTAGAGGAACATACTTAACAGGAAAAAGAAAAAAAATCATGAATGAAAGAACTGTCACATCTAATCTAGTATCCTGTGACCTGTAAAATGTGATTCAGAGGAAGAGGTAGGAGGAAGAGGCCTCAAGGGAAAGTGCCTTCATAAATCCAGGGAGTTACTGTTTGTTTTATTCAGAAGTTAAAAGCATTTATATCTTCTATCATTTTAATACAGTTTTAGTTAACTGTGCGTGTTTAAGATGCTAGTCTCAATGGTATCTTGTAGCAATGAGTTGCATAGGTTAATTTCAAAGTTCACTAAAGATGTATACTTTTATCCATTTTAGATAATTCCTATAATCGAGTAATTGGATGTACTTTGGTTTTTCTCATATGAAAACCAAGAAAAGAAAAACCAAATAGCAACTTGGATTTCAAAGGACCTTTGCAAAATACAGTACTATGAAATGTAAGTGTGTTTCTGGAATGGCTAGTGACTCACCTGGTCTTGCCACTTTGCCAACTGGTTCTAGTCACTAGTGTCTTCCTTTTTCTAAACTGGCTACAAACCTATTAATATAAAGCTAAGAGATGGACTAAGTGGTGAGCCATTGACCTCTATATTACCATGAACACGAAACACATTTTAACAGCAATAATAAATGCCTGAAGATCTGATTCTATAACGACTTAATCCAATTCTTCATTTTGAATGCAAATGCTCATATGCTTAAGGTTAAGCCTAGAGTCATGTCATGACACCTCCCTTGCCACATGTTAAAAGGTCTTGTGAATGACCTGGCCAATTTTCAAGAAAAAAAAAATTGCATAGTAGTTGAGATTTCAATTTTTTTCCAGGCATACTTTTCCTTTTCATTTCTTTAAAATGAAAACTGAAGAATTCTAGTAGAAAGCTAGAATACATTCAAATATAGTATTTTAATAGTACTGTCAGAACCTCATCATCATGCAGTATTCCTTAGACAGGCCCAACATTCAGAGATTTAAGATACCCATGTTTCTCTCTGTTACAAACTTCAGGCCATATACTGTTTTCAAGCTGTGCATAGAACACAAATTGGTGTCAATAGGAGCTCCGCTGTGGATCAATGCTTCTATATGGCCCTTTATAAATAGAGGTCTATGGGCTGGATAAATGTGCTCCAGTCTTTTGGAAATTAAAGTCTGTCAATTAACCACCTGCATCTAATTCCTTTGCAAACTAATTGTACCTTTCATGTGGCTTCAGATAGGCTATTATACAGCAATAGAAATAAATTTAACTTAGTAAAAACACTTGTTGCATGCATTTTATAGCCATTCTCTTAGAAAATGGGGTCCCTCTTGGCTTTATATATAAATTGGTTGGCAGTAAAAGCAGGTGAATTTTAAAGAGACATAGTGTAGGATTTTAGGTATCTGACTCCAATTAACCTTATTGGGCCTGAAATGGCACCTTTCATTTTTCAAATCAGTGTGTGGGGAATTTGACATGCTGAGTCCTGATCGTTACATCAGAATAAAGCAAGATAACTCTGTAGAGCTCCTTCCTGACTCTAGACAGAGATCAGACTCCAGAGAGCAGCTTCTGAAATTATTCATTACAACCTAGATAGATCACACTGAGACACGCTGTAATAGTATGAACTATTATTATGAAAAGGAGTTTTGGTCAGAAGGAGAATATACTCAATTGTGTGCTTGGACAGTGCATGTACATCATAAATAAGTTATTATTTTCATTTAATAAAAAATGCTATTTCTGGCTTGACTTGATTTCTGTATCCTTTATATAAAGCATTTCTTTTCCAAAGAAATCTTGCAGGAAAAATAGGGAGGGGGAAGAAAACCAAAGCTGTTTATTGGTCTGAGGGCTGTAGTGAGGAGTTTGTACATCAAGGACCAAGCCGATGAATATTTTATTAGAAGAAACAGGAAAGTAAAGTAAAATTGGATCTTAAGCAGAAAACAAAATTGCAAGATAAACTCTTTACACCATAAGTTAAAGTTCTCCACTTGCTTTTGACTAGTGCTGTTTTTATTATTAAGGCTTTTGCTGAGTATCTGCATTTTGATGGTAACGTATTTGTCACTATCTCTGTGGAGAAGAATATTTTGAATGGCACAGAAAAACAAACTCATAAATTTCAACTCTAAATATCTGTTTTAATGTATTATTGTACTTTATTGGCAATATTCCACCAGCAAATGTCTTTTTATTATTGTATCCCATCTTTGCAATAAAAAGAGGAATCCTGTTGACTGGTTTCCACTTTGGGAAATATGAAATTATCTTCTCTTGCTGGCTGTGGGCAAAAAAAAAAACCTGAAACAATTTCCAAGCCAAGCTTGAGTTACAAAAGTGTGTTCTAAAAAAGGACATTATATTGGTACATTTAATAAATTCCCACTGCATAGATATAGCAAGATCATTCCCCAACATTAAACAGTCTCAACAAGGAAAATGTACTATCCTAAATCAGACATCTTTCCACCTTATGATGAAGATAAGCGTTTAAAAAAAGAAAGACAGATTTAAGTTTATTGCTTTTTTTTGAAAATCTCTCACAGTAAGGGCAGGGAATTATCTGATATGTTTGAACGTTCCACTATTTTGGTTAAATCCTGCCACTGTTGCTTAACTCCAATTGACCTCATGGAAGCTTTACATGGGTGAGGATGAAAGGATTTGTCTTGTACAGTTCATTCCAAACATTAGTGTGCTATAAAAGCCCCAGCCTGGCTAGATAAGAGGCCAATAAATGAAGAGGAGGGGTGAGAAAAGGGTGCAGAGACCAGTTAAATTAACTAGGATCACATACTAGCTGCCAGAGTCTTGTGGAAGAAGTAGAGCGAGAAATGAAACCATGGATATGGCACCAGATTTTCATGCTACAGTAATGTTTTTGGCAACAGAACTGCATCATTCAGCAAAGATGCAGGTATAATAACTGTTCCTCTCCTCTTCGTTCTATTTCTTTTCCTCCTCATTTCCTATTTCTACTATGAGAAAAGATTCTCTCCTTATTCCATGACTACTTTTTCTCAAAGGCTCATGCATTAGATTTTGTCACCCTGGGTAGCAGCAGACTTTGCACTTGCCAACTGGCAAACTCACCACAGATAAAAGAAGGGGTTGGGATAGTAGATCGCTACCATATTGATATTCATTACTTCCCAAAGAACATTATGCTGAAAAGCATTATTTATAGGATACTACCCTTCATTTCAACTTATACATACTTGGGAGAATCTTCTTCTTCAGACTTGTACTTCTGAGTTCCAGTTATTTTGGAGTTTCATTTTTATAGGTTAATTATCTCATTGACATTTATAACAACCCCTTGCTATGCATAGCATATATAGATTCACCAGTGCAACACCAACTCTGATGCCAGTCTGATGTCAGTCCTACCTGCTATGTCTTCTGGCCTATTGTTTACCTCCCCTATTTCCCACCTGTCATACTTTTGATGTCAGTTGTCATTATTGTAACTTGGGAGGCTGCCCTCAGTCACCAGAGTAACAGTGGGCACATCTAAATGAGACACTACTGTGCAGTCATTATTGTGCATTTATGTACTACTTGCATAAGAACAGTAACCAGAGTTCCTATGCAGTAGTGCCAGTGAACATCTTTTAGGTGACATTACTAAGCAGTAGGGTATAAGCACTGCCCATGCTGTCCATGCTGCACTACTGTGCAATATTTTTCATTTACTGTGCAGTCAGTGTCTCATGTAGATGCTTTTTTTCTTCCCTTCTGCCCATCTGGCCCATTCTGAACTTACTCCTAGGGCTGTCATCAGAGTCAAAGTACATCTGGCCAGGATGCAGTCTTCAGATGTAAGTCAGATGTAAGCAGCCTGGAGGTGGAATGCCAGGGCACACACTCCCCCTGAGTGGGGTTGATGAGATGGGTTAGTGGTGCGTCCTCTGTCCATGGTGGCCTTGAGGACCCCACCAAGGGGTGGGGACTTTTTTCATGGACCCTGAACTCAAGCTCCTTCTTGGAGCCCCTCTTGGGGGGGGAGGAGGATGGGAGGGACCCTTCTTGGAGAGGAGGAGGACCCAGGCAGGACCAGGGAGGAGGGAGGGATGGGGAAAACCCTTTGCTGCTCCAAAGTCCTTTTTTTATATTCTCTTTCCCTCCTGATGACTCCTTATCCATGGCTATTGCTGACTGGTCACTCTGTGTGGTTGTCATAAGTCCACAAGCTCATGACATGCACACATACTAATTTGGTCTTTCCGGGCCTTCTCCTAAGTTTATCTGTTCCTCCCAAACCAGGACTCAAGCCCCTCTGCTCTGGGGTCTTATTAACTGGTGCCACCTTATCTCATGTTATGGAACAGTATGGTACATGCCCCCTTTTCTCAGGCTGTATTTCTGTTGCCCCGAGGGGTCAGGCCAATGCTCAAGATCTCAATATTGAACTGTTAGACAGGAGGATGTGGTGTACAATTGCAGATGTGCACATAAAAATCAATTGAGCATACATACATTCACTAGGTGCATACACCCCTACTAGGCATACACACTCATACTAGCAACTCAGATACAGACACGTTCAAAATAACCAGTCTAGGTTCATGCATACCTATCACCAATTTAAGTCCATACATGCTACACATGCCAAATTTAGAAAGAATCAGTTATCAACACCTGCACATCCAATACAAATGCATGGATTACTAATTCATATATCACACACACAATGATATCTATATATGTGTATTCACTAATTCACACACATACCACTCACTTACACATACACACAGGTGAGTTCCTAAGTTGGATGTTGTGATATGTATGTATGTATGTGCTTGGCGTACTTGGGATACCTGGGGAAAGTTTAAGGTAAGGAAGTAGAAGTGTAGGGAGTGAAAGTTACCGGGACCAGGATTAGAACCAGTAAACTAGAGGAGCCTAGGCTGAAGAACTGAGGCTTCGGGGTAACTTTAAAGACAATGCCCAAAGCCTGCAGAACAGGGGAGTGATGTCAGCACAGAGGCAGAGACCAGAGCCAGAGCTACGGTGGAGCTGAAAAGGTAGGTGGGGAGAGGGAAAATGGGACTAAGGGAAGTGTGGGTGTTAAAGAGGGGCTTTGGGTGTGGGGAGCCAAAGGATGGCTCCAGGGCAGGTAGAGAAGCTGCAGGGAGCAGCAGTAGGTGCTGGGAGCTGGAAAAAGGCTCCAGCTGCTGGATAAAACCGCAGGACAGCC
Source organism: Caiman crocodilus (assembly GCA_030014935.1). Lineage (NCBI taxonomy): Eukaryota > Metazoa > Chordata > Crocodylia > Alligatoridae > Caiman > Caiman crocodilus. The sequence continues at coordinate 7,125,283 of JAGPOW010002067.1, forward strand.
ATGAGAAGTTTGAGGGGGGAGGACTACAGAAGGTGTGGGGGAAGCCTGAAAACAGAGAGATGGACAGCAGAAAATTACAGAAAAAAGCAGGAGGAGAGACTGAAAGGCAGCAGGAAAGCAGGGAGAAGCAGCAGAAAGTTACAGGGAAAAGGCAGTAGATGGCACAGGAGGCTGAAAGGCAGCAGGGACAGCAGAAAAGCAAGGAGAGGGTTAGAGGTGGCAGAAAAGGGGAGACAGAATTGGGAGGAGATCAGGAAACTAGCGGGGGGTGCTGGAGCTGAGAGAGAGAGAAAACGAGGCTGGAATTTAAGATAGGGAAGGGACTAGGATTCAATAAAATACAACCCAACTCGGGGTTGCAAATGACAGTAGTTTTATTGAACAGGGGAGATGATGACACAATGTCTTATTGGTTCCCTTGCACCCACCCCCACACCTCCACAATGGCAACAGGGGTTAGAGAGGTTTGGTGCAGGGTCTGAAGTCCACTGAAGTCCAGGAGGAAAGAGAGAGAGAGAGAGAATCCAAATTGTAGTAGGAGGTGTGCAGGTAATATCTACCTATCCCAGGCTGGAAGTTGATCCTCGATGGCCAGTCGGGGTCTCCTTCAGCTCAGTGTTGTCCAGAGGGGGTCACTGGCAGGGCCTCTGGGGTGGATAGGTGATGTAAAGCTAGTCTTGTCCAGATGGAAATGGCATTCCCATTGGATTTGTCTTGACTGCTGCTTTTTATAGGGACAGACCTTGTGTGACCCTAGTGAAAGGAGGCATGCCCAGGCAAGGGTCAGCCCCTGATGTACTGAGCATGTGCGCTCCTTGCAGGGAAGTGCAGTTTTGGGTGTTTGTAATGGTGGGATACAATGGTTGAGTTGGTGGTTCTGCAAGGTCTTTTGTCTTCAAATGGTGGTCTTGTCTCTGTTCCTGGGTGAGGTCTGTGGTTCCTGGATGAATCAATGCGAGGTGACCATTGTATTTCAGTCATTCCCAATTACTCTCATTCATCTGGGAACCAATCTACATGGGAGGCATACAATGAATCATACAGTTGTAACACAGGGGATGCCCAGGCAGAGGACACAAGATGGAGGCTTGACGTACAAAATGGAAACTCAACATGACTTTGGTTCACTTACAAACACAGGCCTAAACCATAAAATATCCATATGAAACAATAAAAATCAATACGAAAATGATAATAATACAATATCCAACAGTAAGAATCAATACAAACCTAATAATTATACAATATAAAACAGTGGCTATCCAAAACCAAAAACTTGCTACCAAAATAAAAAAGTTAAAGCTTATCCTAAGTCTGAGCTCACTTATAAATAAAGAATAATAGAGAAGGAGGGGAAAAGTCATAAATAGTTGGGGGAGAGGAGGGAATGTATATCTATCATTTATATATATTAAAAAAGAAAAACTGGAGGTGTTGCTACATTTGTATCCTTTGGTCTTGTTGTGTTAGACAGCCTGTCTGCTTTGAAGGCTGTGTGAAACTGTGTGCGAGACCCAGGGTTTCAGAAATCAGTTAACCCCTGCTGCCCATCCTGAACCATTCTAATGCCTATTATATAGAGATAGTAAGATAACATGAGGAGATTGGGAGAGGCCAGCTAACAGGGGAGGAAGTTTTCTGTAGTAAAGGCATCCAGAGGATTTGTTGTCTTGTTTGTTTTAATGTATAGTTGTGTCTGCTGTTTAGCTGTGAGGCATGGTGTGGTAGTAGGGAAGTGTAGAGGTTGCAGAGGGGTGCTGTACTGCTTGTGTGATATTACCCATATGAGGACTGTTGGCTTAGAAATGGTCTTTAGAGGTTTGCTTTTTAGAAACTGACTTATAGGTGTGTGTGTATACGTATATACACATTATACATACATGCACACATACACCTTTACTACACAAAACTCCCTCCCCTGTTTGCTGGCCCCTTCCATCTCCTCATGGTATCTTATTACTATATATGAATCCAACACAATACAGCCTTCCTGAACAAACTCCTCTCCATTTCATAATCAGGCTCAGACTGCAATCTCCAAGAACCAGGCTTACATAGCCCTCTCCTGATCGCTTGATCTTTTATTCACTCATCGGGGCACGGGGGTTACTCATTAATGCCATCAGCATACCTGAGGCTCTCTGCAGCTTTGTAACTTGATTTTGGCCCCCCTCAACTACCTACATCTTTCAGCCTTTTGTACATCAGCTACCTGTGACTGTATTCAGCTGTATAACGATACCAGCTTAAGCAACAAGGGTTAGGGCAGGGGCGGGAAAAGTTCAGCCCACAGGCCACATCAGGCCCATAACAAACTCTATTTCCTAGCAGCCCCTTTCCACTTCATTCCAGCTAGTTTTCATGGTGACCCCAGGAGCAGTAGGGCTGTGACAGCGTGGGACCAGAGTCTCCATTGAGACCAGCCCAAGCTGTGCTGGCAGAGCTCATGGCTGGGTGGGGACCTACTTCAGGGCTGGGATCTCATAGCAGTGACAGTGTAGGTCAGAGCCAGGGCAGAGCTACAATTCACTGCCCATATGCCCTAAGCAGGATCATGCCTCTGCTCCAGCTCTGACCCATGCTGTCACTGGGGCTGCTGGGAAATGGAGTTTATTTAAGAAATGACTAAAACACAACTCTTCAGATGATTTTTGCATGCTTATCACTCAAGTAATATTGTGAGTGGTTATTAAAATTCACTATGGAGTCACCCAACTGTATTAACTAAAGGGTTACATGAACATGTTAATGATTTTCAAGTCTAAATCCAATAGGGTTACTGGTTACTGAAAGTTGATTGTGCAGGGGTGAATTGTTTTCTTCTACATAACCTCTGATGGTTTCAGCCCTGTTCCCAGTGAACAAAGGTCAATTACATCATAAAAATCATTGTCACTAATTGGTGGTACTTTGATGAGGATATTGGCAATACTCCATGGGGAAATTTGCCTTGTTCTTTCTCATGCTAACCCTATCCTGTAGATAAATAGAAGATTTCAGTATCAAGGATTGTGAATATAATAAAATTTATGAGCACCAAATGCAATGACAAATAAAACTATCTGCAACTCCATATACAAAGGAAAAACATTGACTACAGGGAAAGAATTAATGCTGATTATCTAGATTTGTTTCTATCTACGCAGCAGCTCTTCCTTAGGGATTTCCTTTCCTTCACCATAACTACAATATCTATCTGCATCTCATTTGCTGCCAAATGCAAAATTCCATATCCCTCTGCCTGAATACACATTACATGTGGGGCATCATACAAAACCCATTTGCAGTCAATGGGAGACTTTCCATTGGCAGAGAGGGATTTGAATCAGGCCCGGATATAACACAGTGCATGTCAGTTACTTTTCTGACAGCCAGCTCTGAAGGGATTTCCATAACTTGTAATAGATATGATATTCACAAACTCTTGAGCATGACAAACTTTCTCTATAAAATGTGAGTGAGCTCAATAGGTGAGTTTTCTCAGGCATGTCTAGTTACTAGCATCTAAACTGTCTAATTGGCTAAACAACAGTAAATTATTTTTTATAAATGACAACTTAATAAAAAGTGTTACCAGATCTAAAACAATATAAGCTGGAACTCAGTTGAGTTCTGAAATCACAGTGTTCAAATCTTCAGAGTATGAGAATGGCAGGTAAAGACTAAGCCATTTTTATTTAATTTGTATTTACTGATTCTACTCAATCCAGAATCTGATCCTGCAATTTCTGAGGAATCTGGAAACAACCTTCAATTTTTTGAAGTACAATATTTTACGTGTATTAGCAACGCATGCTTCATTTTTGTATTTTCTATGTAATCTAAATGCAACGTCATAATGATAAGTATTTTTACAATGTGAGATGAAATCAAAAGATAGTGTCTGGAAGCTACCTTAGTGGTCATTTATTATCTGGCTTGCACAGGCGGCTTCTCTGGGATGCTGGTCATTTGGGATTTGTAATAAGTGGTGTGACAGCAACTGCAAGAGATGTTATGGATCATGGTAATGGTAATGACTGTGTTGTCTTGGCCTGTAAATGAAGAGAATTTTGAAATTTTCATTCATTGCAAACCCTGCCATAAAGCAGAGACTGGAACTGAATCACACATTTTCTAATTCTAGGCTTCAGCTAGCAGTTACTTGCTTGGGCACTGAACATGTACACAGCATGTTACTTTGGACTGTCTACCCCTTTTCCATGTGAGGTATCAAAAAGACAACACGAAATTTGGACAGTTGCTGTTTAAAGCCCTGATCCTGCAAAACATAAACATGCAACTAAATAGGCACATGAATCAATTACAATCCCTCTGTATTAGTATCATCTCTAAATGCTGAAAGTAGTTATTAATATGACTACTGGACAGTATTTCATTACCCATCTCTTTTCCTTACTGGCATATATTTCTTCTACTCTGCATTCATGTAATATTTCTAGGATGATCAGATTATAAATCTTGACACAGTGTTGCACCCAAATCTTACAAATAAACTAAGTAGCTGTGATGTGGATTTTTTCACTGTCAGGTGGGTAGAAAACTGGCTTATGGCTTATGAGACTCACCCAGAGAGTGATGATGGAAGGGTTGGTTTCTACCTGGAAAGATGTGGGTAATATTGTCTCCCAAGACAGGGCTGTGTTCCAAGTGGCTCCACCACTGACTCTCCACCACCTCCCGCTGCCAGGCTCAGCTCAGTGGGGCTGCGGTGCCTCTAGCTGCCAAGCTGTGTTCATCTGGGTTGTAAACAGTGCTTCAAAATGAAATTAAAATTAAATGAAACAATGAAATGAAACACTGTCCCTTCAGCATGGCGAAACAGAAGTTGAAACAAAATGACACTGTTTTGCATAGTCCTAGTGTTCAGTCATTTTTGTTTTAAGAGCTGCAATTTTTTATACCTGTCATTAGCTTCCAAAGCTAACATGTGCATGGCTACTCAATACAGAGGTACTGACTTGACAGATGCTCAAAATATGAGATATATTGAATAAAGGGTGTCCAACATGTGAGTGGCATGGGACCAGTCCAGGAACTAGATAAATAGTGCAGGGTGGCCCCATGGACTAGATTTGGTCCAAGAAATGCCCCCATTCCTGTATGCCAGATCCAGAGCCTGGTCTGGCCACTCTGGGATGTGAGCCAAGGGTAGTGCCCACTTCAGCCAATCCGGGACTCACACAGTATACTTTAGCCAATCTGGTACCCACACTTTATGCAGCATCCACCCCGAACAGACTGGAGCAGGTACAAATGTGCAACAGGCACCCGAGACTGGCTGTAGCAAGCACTGCATGGAGTTTGTTTCCTGGCCCAGAGAGTGTGGGTGCTGTGTGTGGATTTACCAGACCAGGTGCCAGAGGTGCTAGATCCAGACCATGAGAGATGTCCCAGACTGGACCTGTACAGGTGCTGGAGGAGGTGCTGCAGAAAGCATATCTCAGGAGCTGACCAACAGACACCTCATGTGGCATTTGGGTCAACTTGAGACCCAAGGCCAGCACCAGAAGCCCTAGCTCTGTGTGCTCTCCTGGCCAATGGCTCCCCATGCCTCCAGGTTCAACTCCATGGGGCTGGCAAAGAACCAGAAGCTGAACGAAGGTGCTCTGCAGGACACATCTGGCCTGTGAACCATATTGTTGACATCCTTGAAATAAAGCAATTGACACTGGCGTCAACAGGTCAAAGCTGAAAAGGCCAAAATAGTTTAATTTGGTAATTGTTAGATGCTGTAATGGTCAAAGACTTATCAGGAACTAAAAGTTAGTGAATAACTTACAATTAATAACTTCAGTGATTTTTAACCTTTATTCCTGCTTGCCAATTATGAAGAGATTTTAAAAGCCTTTAAGTTACCTTTCTATCAGAGTTTTTTGCAGAAGTTTTCAATTAATGATTCTTTGCCAGCAGAATATTTGTATTGTAAGTATTGCAAAAGTATACATAGTTAGTGTAGGCTGGCAAAGCTGCTTGGAGTACAGCTGGGTGGCAGGAGATGGGTGAGAGCCAGGGCTCTGCTCCGAGCAGCTCTGCCAACCCCATGGAGCTCAGCCTGGTGGTGGGAGCCAGCAGGAGATCCAGTGGCGGAGCCACTCGGAGCACAGCCCTGGCTCCAAATGTCGCCCTGGCCAGTGGCTCTCTCCAACCTTCTCCCATCAGGCTCAGCTCCATGGGGCTGGTGGTGTTTCCAGCTGTGGTCTGTGCTCACCAGGGCTGTGCTCAGAGCCAGGGCTATGCTCTGAGGGGCTCTGCCACTGGCCCTCTACTGCCTCCTACCACTTCCCACGACCAGGCTCAGCTTCCAGGCTGTGCTTGCCAGGGCTGCACTCTAAGTGGCTCTCCCACTGGCTCTCCCACTGCCTCCCACCACCAAGCTGAGCTCGATGGGGCTGGAGGAACTGCTTGGGGCACAGCCCTGGCTCCGAGCGCAGCCCTGGTGAGCACAGCCTGATGGCTGGAGGCTCTGCAGCTCCACAGAACTGAGCCTGGTGGCATGAGGCTGGGGAGAGCCGTTCTGTCACTGGCTTTCCCTCCACCTCACACCACTGGGTTTAACTCTGTATGGATGGTGGAGCCGTTTTGTGTTGTGTCCATGTAGCATTAAGAGTTTGGTGCAGTCTGTAGGCTGATAGCAAGAAGGATTTGAAATGCAATAGCCACATTCAACCTTTTATGTCCTCGAGACAAAACACTAGCATTAGAGAGCAAGGATGTCACATGGCTACAGGTGGCAAAAATGTCTCCACATCTGGGTTAAGAACAGCTGGAGCGCAATTTGCAAATGGACAGTCACTCAAAAGAGAAACCCAGGTTTGATCTACTTCTTCCTTTGTTCCTTCTCCATCTCCAAGTGTGCAGGCCATCCTTTAAAAAATATAGCTTGTAGCGGCAAGAAAGAAAAGCGCTAAAAATGAGCTAAAATGCAGTCTGCTTTTTTCCATGACTGACAAGTGCTGACAAACCAATGAATGATTTTTTAAAAAAATGTAACTTGGGGTGTAGTTAGATTCTGTTTGCCTGCATTTTCTCCAGTATTTTGTTTTTAACAGACAGATGAATGGGATAACTTGATTTGATTCATTGGTGCTGCTAAAGCACTGACTTCTTTAACAGCAATCATAAATGGTTTCAAGATATGAAACAAGTGTTCCAGCATGGTCCGTTGAGCAGAATGGAGAACAATGCCTTCCCCAATGTCACTGTGCATGATATATTTAATGATTGCTACTGTACATTTTGATCAAGAAGGCTTTTAGTCATGTAGTACATAGAATTCCATCTTGTTTATACACCCTGAATCAGCTGCAGAGACAAAAGAACTCTACTTTTCTGGACGTAGACCTCTGAAACTGTTCTGAAAAAACTTTTGGGTTTTATTTTTACTTTGGTATTCATATTTGTTACTATATATTTCACTCTACATTATACTACATACTATCCACTATCCACTGTACTATACATTTCAAGACAATTGATGAAAACAATCTATTTTGGAAATATCAAAGCAGAATTTTTCAATATTATTGAAATGTACTGTGTGTATGCGTGTGTGTATATTAAAGAGATAATCCTGCAAAAAGTTTTGATTCCAACAAAATGTTACTTTATGATGGCAAAATGTTCTCCTAGAATTTTTTTCAAACACCCTTGTAACAGTTGCATTTCGTTTCTCCTGGATACACAGATTATTAAAAGAATACTTAACACATGCTTCAACAGAACATCAGTTGGTGTGTATCAGAAGGGCCCATCCACTCCTAAGGTCCTGTTCTGATCTAAACAAGCTATTCTCCAGCATTGCAATTTAAATGAAAGCTGCCAATCCTGAAAAGAAACAGCACTTACTCTATCACAGTTCTTCTTCACATTCTTAATATAATGTTCCTATTATTGTACTTATAGTTATTCTCTGAAATTCCTTAATGGAAAGCAAGTGGCCTGTTATTAGAGAAAAGTTATGAGGTAATATGCTCAGTTTAGGCTAGCCTGGGTGAAACAGCCATAAAGCTGTCAGATACTTTATTCTAGATTAACACAAAAGTGATAGGCTGTGGCATAAATATTATCTAACTTGTTTGCTAAACTTTCTTAAGCCAGGGCATCATATATTCCATTTAATAGTGAGACCATTGTTTTATTATTTCACATAATTTTTCTTTAGACGTGATTTGCAATGTTTAGACATTCCTAATGTTTTCTAACAAAAATAAAGAGGAATGTTGTTATACCTGTCATCGAGAAAGCTCCTTGGTTGCTATAAATTATATCCTGTTATTTTTAAGGACTTAAAAATACATCAAGATAAACAGATGCGCTGAAATGAAAGGCTAAATCCTCTTTTATTATTTTCTGAAGTGGCACTATAGAGCTGTGTAACTTCAGTTTTGGTACCTAGGCACCTGGGGCGTTGAGCTTTGGTTGCACAGTTACGTGGCAAACCAGGATCTCCCAGGTATAACTATAAGGCTGGGTAAGTCACAAGATTGTAAGTGGGCAATATGACATGATTACAAGGTCATAGATGCCAGAGAAAAAGGAGGGGCCAGAAGGAAAAGAACAAGCTAGAGAGTGTACGGCTCAGCTAGACAGCTGCTTCCCTAGATGAGAAAGCCTTAGAGTCTAGCCTGGGTTCTTTTTTCTAAAGGGGAAGAGACTTCCCAGTGATGTTTTTCCATTGTTTACAATGAATATTAAATGAAAGGTGCATAAAGTTTGAAAGGTCGGCTGGATAAGGGCCTGGATAATGCCTCACCTGTAGTCTAGTGGGCAGACCACTACTGTGAAACAGAAAAATGCAAGTGTAAGTTCCACTGTGTGCAAGGCAGGCCTAGGACCTGAGTCTCATGATCCCTGGGCAAGTGCTCTAACCACTACACCATTGAACTAAGCCATGGACAGGTCTTCCCATTTCGTTGTACAAGAGGGCCAAAAACTACAGGTATGTAGCTGCATATGTCCTATTCAAGCATGTAAAGTGAAATGCAACTGAGCCCCAAATGTTTAAATGCCATCATATTTTCCTCAGATAATTTATGTTGAGACCCCCCCACCTCTATCTAGCATCTTCATGGGACTGCAAGCATCCACAAATAGGGTATATATAGAGGTTACCGAATGGAATGGGTTAACTGTCCCAGGATGTGTCCCAGCTCAGCTAATCCACTTCACTGAGTGAAGTGCATGTTACCTGTTGTCCTGCCCATTGATCCTGTGAAACAACGGGCAACAAGTTCCCAGCTTGCAAAGAGGTGTCCTGGGGAATCTCCGTGGCATGCCTCTGTGGCTGTATCTACACGAGACGCTAAAGCGCAGTAGCTCATTTTTATTGCACTGTGGCACAAAACTGGTGTCTATGTCACAGCCACCCACAGATTTGGGATATTTGTGGCATGGCAAGAGGTATGTTTTCTTTGTCATTGTGCCACCATAATTTTTTATAGTGGCACAAAGGCAACTTCTGTTTACACCCTAACGGCATTTTTACACATGCAAGCACTGCAGGGCCAGGTGCTTTGAAAAGTGCCCGGTGCTGTAACACTTGCAGTTGTATAGCTGGAGGAATGCATGTCAGCACTGAGAAAATGGTGGTGCCACATTTTTTAACAAAAACACATCAGAGGTGCTTTAGTTTAAAAGCGCACCACCACCGTTTTCTGCACATTGATGGGCATTATGCCACTTATACAACTGCACATGGTGCAATGCATTTTGCCTCAGTTCATGTGCAGAGCAGACTTGATTAATTGAGTCTGCTCCGAAACCACGGATGTCCGGCACCTCGCAAGACAGAAAAGTATGTGTATAAAAGTCCTAAGTATATAATCTACCCAATGTAGGAAAATATTTTATAAGGTTTCTCAATACTCTATCACTAAGGCACAGTCTAGGTCAGGAACTCTTTGTCATATTTTATATGACAGACTAAAATGCATTCTTTGAGCAGTTTAAGTTTTTAAGCACTTAAGCATCAAAATACAGCTTATGTTTTTTTTACAATAGACAAGCTCCACAGCATCTATTTACTATTAAATATTATTACTATTTAATCTTTAAGAATATTTACCATAAGGAAAGCCAAGAAACAGTTTTTTTGGAGAAATGTTAACAGTGTATACTATCCTATATCTTTCAAACCTGATCCCTGCAACTGCCCTTCAATTTTTTTGAAAGAATTATAATAGGAATATTCTTTGTGACAAAGGAGCTGCCACTGAGCTGAGAAAAAGGTTCCTTATTTGGACAATTTTCCTTGGTTTAAACAGGTATTAAAGCAAATTTCCTTTGACACTCTTCAGGCTTTTATGCTAACAGAAACCTCAGAATTCTTCACTTCTTTATGGGTTTACTCCACAGTATTTTACCATTCCCCAGGCTTCCCCCATTTCATCGATGTACATTCTCATCACCTGCCTGCCCCGCAGCAATTGCTCCTCCTACAGCTGACAGGACTTTCCCTCTGTTGTGCTCCAGGCTGTTGTCGACCACGGCAGTGCCTTCACTAGCGTGAGTCCCAGCTGGGTGGGCAGCACCCATGATGCCCAGGTCTTCTGCAACTCCACCCTGCTAGCTCTGGTGAAGTATAGGTGCTTCGCAGCAGGGGTGCCAAACCTCCAGCTGGGTGTGGGGATGGTCCCAAGACTCCTCACTGGGGGTCCCACCTACTTACTCCTCCTCTGGCTCATGGGGTGTTATACTGGCCAACTGGACCCTTCCCAAACACACTTCAACAGGTGCCTGGGCCGGACCCATGAGATGGTGGAGTGTGTCTTCAGCCACCTGAAGGGGCACTAGCACACATTCACAACCTGCCTCAACATCATGGAGGGCAACATCCCTTGGGTCATCATCATGGAAGGCAACATCTCCCAGGCTTGTGTGAGCATAAAATCTGTGAGGCCAGGGGGAACTCTTCCACAAGGCCTGGGAGGAAGGCACAGGAGTCAGAGGATGCCTAGCACCAGGAGTGCCAGCTACAGTGACAGGCCCCCTGCACCGGGGTCCCAGGCAAGCCACACACCTGCCAGCAGGGGGTGCAAGAGGCTGCACTCCTCGCTGTAGACCACCTGTATGGCCAGCCCCACTCTCAGCCCCATTGTGCCCACCCCCAGCACCACACTCACTGCAGACAATCTTCAGAAAAGCACTTTATACCCCTCCACAAACACGAACTCCATCCCTCCTTCCTCCCCAACAACAGAGCCCCTCTCTCCCCAACAACAGAGCCCTTCTCTCCTTGTTCCATCATAGCAGGCCCTGCCCCCCTCCAAACCACAGAAACCCTCCACCACACAACCCAGCTACTGCCCATAAAGCACCCTTTCCCCTGTACAGCCCATGTACAGTGCGTGCTGTGTGTGCTCTCCTGGGATGGGCAGCAGTGGGGTGGGAAGGGGCAGTGTCTAGGGGGTGAAGCCCAGAGACAGGTGTCAAGTACCCTGGCTTCTAGCCACAGCACCATGGGTGCGCATGCTGTGGCGAGGCCAGCTCATCCAGTCGTGAGGGCAGCTACTGCTCTGCTAGTGCAGCCAGCTCCCCATCCTTAATTATCCCTTGAGTAGCCATTTCGTAGGCTCCTTCTGTTTTTGGTGAAAGCAGAGATATAGCTTGCTTTTGACTGCTGGTTTCGTACTCCGATTATGTACTGTACCTTAATTGTGCAGCTTCAAAAAGGTAGCTGATATCCTCAGGATCTCTCTAACCTTTATTTTATGCATACTCCAGGGTGGTAACACAGTAATCAATTAAAACTTGCTGATGGCACATAGAGAGTCCTAAATCTCCTATTGACAGTTCATCAGAGAAGTCAGCATTTTTTATGCCATTTTCCATTTAAACGATTCCTTTCTACAAAATAATCTCAAGGTATCTGAACTGTTTGTTCACTGTCCCACCTTCTTGGAAGGAGGTTTACAATACTTAATTGCTTGAAGGTTTTAACTTCTTTTTATCCTCCAAATCCTTATTTTAAAGAAAACAGCTTAGAAGTATGTAGACTAATCTCCACACAAGCTGAATATTTAACAAATATAAAATAATGAGGAAGATTCTTACCAAGCATTGTTTCTCTTTCTATATAATGCGTATTCAGGAAACAGAGAGAAAACATGTGTCAGTTACTTTAATGGATTTTATTTCATGTGAGAGGACCTACAGTACCAACTCACATACAGATAAATTGGAGGGAATGGGACAACAATCCATTTCTAAAAAAACCCTAATTCATTATATTTAATGCTTTAAAAATTGCTAGAAACTACCTGTGAAACTATTCTATTTCCCATATATACCACAGGAGTTCATTTTGATCAATGCTAAAGAACAGTGAATGTCAAATGAATTCATAATGAAAACACAACATAGAAAATACATAGAAACAGAAATTTCCACAGCAGGGCATATCAACCTAAGAAAAATGTCTCGGAAAACCTTTTCCAAATATAGAATAAAGCAGTTTGTAACACAAGACTTTTTTTGATCACGTAATATCATCATTGCAAAGACGAAAGACTCAGAATTAGAAAACATGACACAATTAGGTATTTGTTGGAATGATTAAGTGTGATCTGGAAGAAAAAAAAACTTGGAGGTGAAGTCTTTTATAAGCTAAGCTTCACTTTCCATGCAACTCTGGTGCTCTGATATTTGTAACAAAGCATAAGAACACAATAAATGTGATATAGTGAGAGAGTTTTCTGGCAAAACTTTCTTATCCTTGAACTCTAAACAAGGACTCTCCCCTCACTTCTTTGCCCCCTCTCCCTCGCCCCACATTACAGACACCTCCTAAGTATTAAAATACAGCAGTTTGATTTGGATTTAAATTGTTATGCAATAATGAATCTGTATTCGTTAGAGTGGCTTTACCTATTTACAAGTGAGAATTATGAACTGTCATCAATCACGAGTGTTCAGCCAGCCTTACATAAAGGTCAGTTAGTTTCAGCGGTAAATGCAAACATTCTGCATCATGCCTCAATTTCATTTTCACCACCATAGTAACATTGAAAACAGATGAGCAGGTTAAATTATGCAACAAAGGGCAGAAACTATTACAAAGAACTGAGTTAATGTAGCGGGTGCTTTTGGTTTAAAATGCTTTGGGAATCTGTAAAGCAATGGGGGCCAACTTTTTTGGCAAGCATGCTAAAAGTCCCACATCCTTCCCAAGTACCACTACAATCCCCTTACCTGTCCAGCCCACTGGTTTGCTTTCTGCTCCCTGTCCAATCTGCTGCTCTGCTTTCTGCTCCTTGCTCCTTCCCTGATCTGCTGTGTACCGCATGTGGCACACGTGCTTGGGTTGGCCAACTCTGTTGTAAAGGAGAAAATATGAATGGCACTTGAATCTTTGTACATGCATTTTAATTGTTATTAATCACTTGTATTGCAAATCTTGTAATCTTGTTCAGGCATTGACTCCCTACAGTGACCAAAGGAGATATAGTCTTCCTGATGTCTATGTAAAGTTCCTTATTTAATAACAAAAATTGCTTGTAGGTCCTTAGCTGAGTAGACCTTATGCAACCATGGATGAGCAATTCAGAATCTGTTGTCATCATTAAAATGGTTAATCAGTGTGGAACAGTTATAACAGACTAAGGAACAAAGTTTGGAGCCAAAGCTTGGAGATATTCTAGAGTGGATATAAAAGAAATAACCCAGGTCAATTTTCGGACCTCAGCTGAAGTTTGTAAGGAAGGAAAAAAAATCAAACAAACATTTTACACTTCAAAACTAAGAACGTATAGAATTTCAGATTATTACAGGTCATTCCCCTGGCCTTAGCGGCCTATAACAGGATGACAGAAAGCAATGAAGGGTCTTTTGAGTCATCCTAAATGCATGTGCCTTAACCCTGTGTAGGAAGGTGCAGGGTATTTAGTGATGAATCAAAAAAGCAAATTTTCCATTGTAATGCCATCCAACAAGAGGGGCAGTATTTTTCTGAGCAGTGGGAACTAGCCTCTGAGACAGAGAGGTCTTGCAGGGGGAAAAAACACAATAACAGCCAAGCTTGGGGACAAAAACTTAAGCTAAAATTTATATTTGGTGGTGTTATGTGAATCACTATAAAGTAAACCCTCAGGAAAGGAGAACATTTGAACTATCTATGATGTGCATATAGTCTGTTCCAACCAAGACTAGAACGACATTGCTTACACTGCATTTTTGCCTGACAGTTTCATGGACCTGTTCATCAAGCAGTATAACAAATGACAGAGAAACAAATAACAGGGATCTGGACCCTGCACACATTTTTTCTTTGCCTTTTATTATTGCCTACACTTCCTTTGAGCATCAACAAGCTTTGTTTCTAAAGATAGAAAAATCATTTTCATTTATACTGACTTAGGGAAATGACAGGGGCTAATGTAACCAAGTGTTTCCATGAGAAGTCCTGATAGAGGAAGGAATTGGAATTCTTCAGTTAATCTCAGGAACAATGGTTTTCACCTCCATTGCGATATCCTGTCTGTATATGTCAAAACCACAAACTCCTGTTTTTAAAATAAAGAGGCACCTTAAACTTACAAGCCAAAAATATCTACACTTAGTTTTTAAAACCTGCCTTGGGAAATGTCAGTTTTGTAGTAGAGCGGCGTGGGATCAAAAGCTTTGAAAATCTGTAGCCAGCACACCAGAGGAGGAGGCAGAAAATATTATTTGAGGGGCTGAGCATGCATGCACACATCCCCTCAGAGGCAGGTCTGTGGAGGGGAAGTGGTGGGAGGAGAAGGATGGGTGGGGGCGCAGATCAAGGCTCCCACATTGAGGGAGGGAATAGAGCAGAGGCAGGGGCTGGGGTGAATGGGCCCTGGGGCTGGGGCGGGTTGTGGGACAATCGAAGCCCTGGGCAGCTGGTCCCAGAGCGTGGGGGCTCCCACCACTGTGCCCATCCCTGGGGAGACATGGGGGACATGTGCCTCTCAGATTTGTTTGCAGGGAAAATGCAAGCTGCCTGCTGTGCGCTGGGCTCCATGTGCCACTGCTGCTGCCTTAGGAGAGGCCTGACTCCAAGTGCCCGCTGCCCCTGGGCTGCGATGTGTTACCTGCCCGCGGCGGCAGGCACATTGTGTCGCATAGCTGCCACAGCAGCAGCAAGTGCAGCAGGGCCAGAGTCCCAGCCCACAGTGGCAGCCCTTCTCTGCCCCACACAAAAATCCAGGGGGCATGTGCCCCACCATACCTCCCCCAGGGTACATGCAGTGGTGGGAGCCCCCCGCATCCCTGGATGAGCCACTTAGGCTCCAACCACCCCTCAACCCACCCCAGGGTCCCATTCACCCCAGCCTCTGCCTCTGCCCAACTTCCTCTGTCCCAACACTGTGGGGGCCTCGATCTGCCCCCTCCTTTTCTTCCCCTTCAGACTGAGACTTGCCTGCCAAGCTGGGCAGTGATCCACATGCCAGGCTGCAACTGTCAGAGCTCACCCCTCTCCCTCACTGTAGCCACCAGGAGCCTGCACCCAGGATGCCCTGTGGCCCTACGCACTGCCCTGTGCTAAGTCCTGTTAGCCATGGCTTTCCTCCACATATACAGCATATTATTTGAATAATATCACTTTATTTAGCATTCTGAACTAAGTAACATGTTGATACCCTCTGCAATACTTTTTTTTCCATGTTCTTTAATCCTTATATGCTATTCTAGTTGCTAATATTACTAAGGAGACTATAGCTCTAATAGTCAGCTATATAACAGATACTCCTATTGTAAGAAACTATCCTAACTCTGTGAGCTTCTCTCCAATGTTGACCTCACTTTTCTGTCTGACAATATGATCTCATTAATGTCAGCGTTTAAGGACATTAGCCACATAGGGCATTAGGGATAGGCGACAAGCTTTGGATAGATTTAAAATAAAATCTATGCTGAATTCTTAAACTGAACTCAAATACAAAAATCTTTTGACATTTGATTAAAATATTGGTTAACCTTTTTTGCAAATGATACTTTATTATCTTCACATGTCACATTTCTAAAGACTGCAAGTGAGAACACAGAAACATGAACAGATTCTATTATGGCAATATACTTAGAAATACAATCCATCTGGAAAAGGGAGAACTAAAAATACCAGCAGCAGCATGTGGAGAGATTTTTAGACTTGTTTCTAAACTAAAAGTTGCTTGATAATATTTGTCCTAACATGTGAATAGTCCACAGTTTCTGAACCGAATCAAACTTCTAGACATTTTTTGAGGGGCACATCTTGCATACATGCTCCAAAACCTTCCCTAAAGGAATCTGGACAGAGCTTGCACACAAATATACAACCTACAGATGGCTTAAGAAAAAACACAGCTTCCTAGTTACCTGCAGGAATCTAGAACAAGTGAAATATTTGACTAAAAAGAATAGGTCTTGTCAACATTGTTTGATCAATGTTTGAATGGGAAAATTGGAACTACAGTCCGGCAAGGTTGAAGTTCTGATTACTACTGAAGAAAAGATATGTGGGGGGGATGTATTTTATTTTATTTATTTATTAGAAAAAATTAATCTCAAAAGCTTCCCCTATTGTCCATCCTATGCTTGGGTTTTTTTGCTCTCTGAGTGATGAGGGATATAAGAGCATGCATGAGAAAAAAGCAAGAGGTGATATGTTATAAGCAACAAAACATATTTACTGTCATATTAAAATCTAACTTCAAAATTCATGAGTTATCTTCCATTATGACCCTTATCCCACCCCTTTCCCTTCACACACGTGTTCTCTGATAGTTGGCCTTTTTAATATTACATTTATATTTCTCAAACTGCATTTACTTATGTATAAAGCAACAGCCTTAATGTTTAAAAGGTGTTTGTCACAAAACTACTTTTTTTTACTATTTAGGAGTGAACAAATTGAGTGTTTGAAAAAAACATAGAGTAAACTACATGGAAAAGTGTTACTTTTATAGGTGACTGTGATAACTGTTGAAAACTATACAGTGTACATTTAAATGTCTGTGTAGGGGCAGCTTTAATGTTAATATGTTTGAAGGCATATATACATTTTACATCTACTTCAGAAAGAAAATAAAAGGTAGGTTCGGAAAGGAACCTCTTTGAGGGCTTACTGAAAGTCTGTCATGCTGGAGGTCTCATCTTGGTTTTTCATAAGCAAGTGTCCAAAATGCCTGTATATGCCATAGGGACGTTTTCAATAATGGTAGGCTAAATTTTAAGCAACATTTCCTAAAAGTTAGATATAGCTGAATGGAAAATAACTTCACCAAAGAAGAGGGGGCAAGCTATGAACAGGTGTTCATTTCTCACAGGGGAGAAATTTCCAGGTGTTCCTTCTGGTACCACCCCCTTCCCTGTTCTCAGATTAGGGTGATTCTGGTCCTAGGAAGGTATAGGGAGCAGTGGTTTCTCCACTCTTCCCGTTCCCAGGCAAAGAGTCCTTGCGTCTCCTTGGACCAGAGATGCCCTGGTCTGGAGAATGGGTGAGGAACCCTTCTCCTCTGGTTCACTCCTCTCTTAGATCAGAAAAGGTGGGAATGAGGCAGCATGCCAATGTCCTCTACCCATTCCCCAGATTAGGGTGTGCCCCTGGAAGCATGGCTCTGCAAGTGCTGCATGGGAGAAGCAGATCAGGTTCCCCACTCTACAGCACGTTCAAAGCCAGCAGCAGCAGCCCTGCCAGTGCCACCGGTGGTGTGGGGAAGGAAACTGACTGGATTTCCCCATCACTGCATTGTTAAAACTGGTGACCACAGCTGTATAAGGCGGTGGGTGCCAGCTTTGAACTTGCTATGCAGGGGGAAATTGATCAGTTCCCTGCTCCGACCCTGCAGCACTTGCAGAGCCCTGCACTGGATGGGACAGGAACGCAGCAGTGGGGCAGTGCCCTACTCCAGCCCATTCCTCAGACAAGGTACAGCCCAGTCTTTGGAATGGGCGGGGAGCAATGCAGCAATGCTTCGTGATCCTTCACTAGACTGGGGTGACCTTGGTCAGAAGAAAGCACAAGGGAAGCTGCTGCTCAACTGCTTTGGGTCATAGAGGAGTCAAACAGAATCATTCAAGCGACTGTGTTTGTGAGGGAAACTCTCTAACAAGGGGATCTTCCATCCTGGAAGATTTTTGTCCCGGAGGCGGCATGTTTCCTCTGTGAGAAACTGAATGAACATTGTATGTTTCTAATTTCTACTAGGACAGCAGGGACTGTCCCAGTAGAAGTGTAATATCTGTACATGACCACTGACTATCTAAAAAAGACAGGGGTTTGCAAGGTTTTTTTATATATATATAGACCAGAACATATCATGCATTGCCCTTAATATCATTCTGTACAACCACAGATTTTATAAACAACTTATGCCCATACATAGGCAGGTTTATTGAATTGCTGTAAGAGAGTTTATTGCTTTCTACAAACACTTAAAAAATATTGGTTAATAACTGTTTTGCAGTTTAAAATTGTGGTTCTTGCTGCTTCTCTTCTTTACAATAAATCATTTTAGAGGTTCTCCAAGCTTTTGTTTAATTTCAGAGCCACAAGATTCAGCTCTGTATCCAGATTTTTCCTGTTCACTTTGTTTTACTACTTTTTCCCCAGTGGAGTCCTTTCCTGGTGTCCCCTTGCTTTATGGCAATGATTTCACATAAAGAAGAGGTCATTGCAGTGAAGCATGAGGATGCATTGACAGTCTTGCTGTGAAATGTGATAAACTTTAAATTCAAATCACAAATAAAAGCTTCTTGAAGCCCAGAGGATTCAAAATATGGCAAAATTCTGCTAGCTGTGTCTTAGTAACTTGGTGATTGGTCTTGTTAATAGTCTGGGAATTATGAATAACTCTGTCTTTATAAAGATATACGAAAGAAATAAGAAAAACCTTGAGATTCCAAGGTATCAATAAAATACGAACAGTCAAACTGTCTTTATTGCTTTTGATGGAATATCTTCACAGCATTCTACCGGAGCTCAGAAAGTATGAACCAAAGCTATATTCATGGAGCTATACAAAACCGACGAGAGAATCAGTAGATTTCCTTTAGGACAACTCCTTCACAAATTAGTTTAAGCTTTTAAACTTTGTAGCCTTTGGTTAAAAGTCCATCAAAACTATTATGATGACCAACATGTAAGACGTGTAGCCTGATTCAATTCCCACTTCCACCATTAATGTTTCTAATGTCTTCAGTGGAGTAGTCCTGATTTACAATACAGTAGTGTAACAAAAAGAGAGCGAGAGAAAGGGAGAGTGAGCAAGGCGATGAAGAACATGACTGATATTGGCAGACTGAGGCCATCTCAGTAAACATATCAGAAGGATTTCATTTCCCTTTGTACTTGGACTCACAAGTACTGACAAAGAATTTAGACAATGGATTTTGGCTTTCTGGGAATTGCCCATATTTCCAGGTCACAGTTCATAGTCCAGAGATTCTGTCAAATATTTTATAGGTTATGTTAATGCAATCATCCCAATGATCCTATAAATTAAGACACAAAAAAATACATATATAAATCGCCACATTATCATTATCATTGCTGCTGTTCTTCTTACTATTTAGATTTATATCCTGCTTTATCTAGACAAGTGGCTTGCAACAACAGACAAATAACTCAGAAAATATAACAACAAACTTCACAGTAGACACCCTAAAACTTAATATCACTTCACCAAGAAACATGCACTATGGCTGGATTCAGACATGCAGACACATGTGGTCTGTTGTGCTGCAAACCACATGAGTTACATGTCAATCAGTGCGTATTGCTACTAATTTGCAGTGCCAGGGCAAAATTTACTACTGCGATTTTCCAGTAGGAACCCTCCCCCCGCAAAAAACCCCCAAAACAAACCCTGGAAAAAGGTGTCATGAACCATGCCAAAGTGGAGTGAGCCAGGACAAATGCAGAGACAGGCTGCCTGCTCCCCCAGTCTCCGCAGAGCCCCCATGCTGAGGCAGCCTGCACCCCAGCCAGCTGCTCCCCGGCTGGGCGCAGGATGCCTCTAGTATGGGAAGCATGCAGCCCACTTCCTGCTCTCTTGTCTCTTTATGGCCCAGTGGCTCCACTGTGGATCCCCTGCACTAAGGCACATGGAGCCCCCACACTGAAGCACACTGCATCCCAGGCAGCTGCAGATCAGCTTGCTAGATGTGCCTTGAGACAGGGGAACAGCAAACCCAGGGCTGTTTGCTCCCCTGTCTCGAGGCACACTGTGCCCCAGCCAGCTGGCGAATGGCTGGCTGGGGGGCAAGGTGCCTCAGTGCGGAGACACCTTGAGCTGCCTGCTCCCTGATCTTCATGTGCTGCTCCCCAGCTGGTGAGGACACAGGGTGCCTCAGTACTGGGGCTGCCTGCCAGCTAAGCCGGCATGAGGCACCTTGTGCTGCAGCTGGCTCTCCCTGCCCTAGCACGTGGAGCGGTGGAGCCCCCGTGCTGAGGCACATGGAGACAGAGGAGCAGGAACCTCTGGGCTACCTACTCCCCTGTACTGAGGCACACTGCACCCAGGCAGCTGCGCAATGTGTGTCTGGGGCTCCATGTGCCTCAGTGTGAGGGGTCCACAGTGGAGCCCCGGTGCTGAGGCACAGAGAGATGGGGGAGCAGCCAACCCAAGGCTATCTGTTCCTCAGTCTCAAGGCACACAGCCCGCCTGCCATCTCTACAGTCCCCTGGGCTGCCTGCTCCCTGTCTCCATGTGCCACTCACTGTCTGGCCAGAGCACCGAGTGCCTCAGTGTTGAGGCTGGCTAGCCGCTGCTGAGACACCTTGTGCACAAACCAGCCCTCCCCTGCAGCACATGGAGCACCAGGACACTGTCCCGCTGCAAAGCACACGGGTAGGGACATGCGTTGCAGCACAAAGTAGCAGCGCAAATTTGTGCCACTACTATTTGATTTGTGCTGCTGCAAAGACACACCTCTTCTCCTGTGGTCCTGGCCTACTGGTCCAGAAATTGGTACTTAACAGCTCTGTGTTTTAAATCCGGAGCACGCAGCATTTTTCTAAATGTGCCTAGTCCTGATACATCAACTGATACCAATAGGAACAGCTCTTCACGCTGGTTTGAGAGTTACCCCACCCTCTTATTCTGTACCATCTCTCCTATCTATACTAATCAGCATACCCCATTTTCTGCTTTGAAATATCTCTTATGGAGTTGGCTCTGTACTAAATTCCCTGATCAAATCACACAAACACCACAATGTTTTTTAATGTGAGGGATTTATGTTTTAAAAACACTACCTACAATTCTTTACACAATGCTACCTGACATAAACAAGATGTTATCTGTGAAACATGCATTGTATCAAATGAAAATCCATTAATGTAATTTTTCAGAGGACAGTTAAAATATACTGCATGAAAGGTAAACCTCTTTGCTGTAACATAAATATGAGTTTTCAAATGCTTCTAAGCAATAATTTACTAGCTTACAAGATTAGCTTGTTAAACAGTAATGTAGTGGTTTTAGATTAAACAGATTTAATTTCAAACCTGTGAGATGATACTCTTAATAAATTCTTCTCTTAAAATCTTGTTCTGAAGACAAACCTGACAAGGTCCTATAATATATTCATTCAGCTAAACTGAAAGAAAGGTAATGTGGAAAAATTACCTGAACAGAGGTACAAGATGTTCATTATAATTCAACACGGGCCTGATGCTCAGGGGTTTTGAGAACTTTTAACTCACAATGGGAGTTAAGGCACTCAGTACTTGATATCATTGCCTCGCTCTTGGTGTCATTACTTGGACTATGTTTTTTTGCCAAACCTTTTCTGTTGTCAGATTGGGTTGTCCACAAACAAAAATTGTCACTAAAAACACGTTTCCTTCAGTTCTTTATATTCTTTATCTAACAATGGAAATCTTTTCAGTTTTCCCTGAAAATTTTAAATCAATGAAACTCCTGAAAATGTCAAGGAAAACATTGTTTTTCTCAGTGGAAAAAGTATTTTCTAAATATCAAGTCGTAACAAAATTCTTATCAACCTAAAGAACCTAATTTAGCAATGCACTTCAGTGCCTATTTAACTTAAAGAACAGATGCTTAAGTTCCACGGCATTCAATATGTTTTAGTGCTTTGCGGCATAGGGGTGTAAGTGACTGTTTAGCTGAATGGGACCTAAAAGATAAGTGAACAATTATACAAACATATTTACTATAGAGTTTCATAGTATCTAGGGTCAGAAGGGGCTTAAAGCAGGCCATCTAGTCTGACCCCCTGCCAATGGCAGGAACGAGTGCTGGGGTCACAGGACCCCAGCCAAGTACCTATCTAATCTACTCTTAAAGATGCC
>JAGPOW010002067.1:7153517-7234397 GCA_030014935.1 Caiman crocodilus
CCTAGGATAGAGGTGAGACTGACTGGCCTATAGTTGCCTGGGTCCTCCTTCCTCCCCTTCTTGAAAATGGGGACCACATTGGCCCTTTTCCAGTCCTCCAGGATCTGTCCTGTTCGCCACGAGTGTTCAAATATTCCCGCCAGTGGCTGTGCAATGATGTCAGCCAGTGCCTTCAGTACCCTTGGATGAAGCTCATCCAGGCCTGCCGACTTAAAGGCATCCAGTTCCTCCAAGTGATTCTGCATCATCTCAGGGTCTACACATGGCAGTCTGGTGCCCTGCTGCTGCCTCTCTGCAATCCCAGTGTGAGGCTTGTCTTGCCCCTCACTTAGGAACACTGAGGCAAAGAACTCATTGAGGAGTTCAGCCTTGTCCCCCCTGTCCATCAGCAATTGCTTCTGCCCATTCAATAGGGGTCCTATTTCCACCCTGGGCCTTCCTTTTACTGCCTATATAGCTGAAAAACAATTTCTTGTTATCCTTAACTTGGGATGCCATCCTCAGCTCCATGGTAGCTTTGGCCCGTCTAACTGTCTCCCTAGAAGCATGAGCAGAGGAAGTATATTTCTCTTTCGTAATCTCTCCCTGTTTCCACTTTTTATATGCTCCCCTTTTAGTCTGTAGGCTGCTCTGGATTTCTGTGGTCAGCTAGAGAAGCTTTCTGGCCCTTTTCCCTCTTTTTCCTCACATTGGGATCGTTTCTCTCTGTGTACGAAGGATCATTTCCTTAAGGCACAGACACCCTTCCTGGGCTCTCATCTTTTCAAAACTCCTATTCTGCAGTGCGTCCTTTACAAATTGCCTGAGTTAATTGAAATCAGCTTTCCTAAAGTCCAGCACTTTCACCTACTTGTTACCTTACCCACTCGATGTCTTATGATGAATTCTATTATTTGGTGATCACTGTTCCCCAGATGACCACCGATCTGTAGGTCCCCTATCATGTCATGGGGGATGGGAGGGAATATGATGGAGGGGGGAGGGCAGTGGTGCCCTGCCCTTGCCCATTCTGTTGCCCCTCACTGATAAGCCACATGCCCCTGCCAGCCCTGCTGTTGCCCCTCACCCTGGACCCATTGACCCCCACCCTACCAGTGTTCTGCACACCCAACCAATAGTCACCCATCTCCTGTGCCTCTCACTCCTGATCTGCAGCCCCCTTGCCCCCTTCCAGTTCTGGCAGTGCCCCTCACTCCTGGCCCACAGCCCCTGCTCCCCCCAGACTTGCCGATGCCCCTCATTCATGACTCACAGCCCACTGGCACTGCCAGTGCCCTGCACACCCAACCCAGTCACCCGTCCTGTCCCCCATGGCCCTCACTCCTTATCCACAGCCCCTGGCCCCCTGTCAGCCCTACCAATGTCTCTCAGTCCCAACCTGCAGCCCCCTGCCCTGACCCCCAGCTGTGCTGGTGCCCCTCACTTCTGCCCCATACCAGCCGTGCTACTTACTCACTCCTTCTCTTTCTTGCCTGAGTGTGCGCAGGGAACACGTGACCCCTAACAACCAATAACCTTTTCTACTTCTCCCAGCTCAAAACAGCCAATCTGGGAGAGCAGAAAATCTGGACATTTGCTCATTTTTAAAAGGCCTGCCTGCATGCAGCACAGTGGTCTAAAAAAGAGGATAGATCTGGGAAAACCCAGACGTATGGTAACCCTAGTTTTACCCTAGTCATGGCTTGTAATCCAGGGTGAAGAGCCTGAATTTTAGGCAGGTCCATCTCCCATACCTAAGAAACATGGTGTCTACCACATATCCAAGATGAAATGCATACAGTTCTGTTGCTGGGTGGGAAGGCACTCACCAGAGTCCACTAATGAGGTCAGCAGGCTACAGCTTCAGCTGAACAGCCATAAAAATCCCCCTGTGTTACCTCAGCCATCTGTGAGGAATCAGTACTACACTCCCAAAACACTTCTTGCCACAACAAAAATATACCTGGACAGAGCCCTTCTCTTCTAACCTACTTCACTGATTAATCAAGGGCTCCTTTATGCTACCACTCCAGACTGCAGATCAGGTTGTGTCTTATATAACCTTGTGCACCCTTGTCAACTCATTATCTCCAAAAGGTAAAATAATATTATTGCCTCCAGATCCAAAGCTGAACAACTGGACTGACATGCGAATGGAGTCATAGTTTCATAGTTGGTAGGGTCGGAAGGGACCTGAGCAAATCATCAAGTCTAACTCCCTACCGTGGCAGGAAAAAGTACTGGGATCAAACAACTCCAGCAAGGTATTCATCTAACCTCCTTTTAAAGTCCCCGAGGGTAGAAGCCAGCACCACTTGACTTGGAAGTTGGTTCCAGGTCCTAGCCACCCTGGCAGTGAAGTAGCGCCTCCTGATGTCTAGTCTGAATCTACCCTCTGCCAGCTTGTGACCGTTATTTCTAGTCACTCCTGGTAGTGCTCGGGGGAACAGGGACGGTCCCTCCTCAGAAGGTTGAACAGGTTCATGTCTCTTAGCCTATCCTCGTAGGGCCTGTCCTGCTGCCTCCTGATCATGCAGGTGGCTCAGGTCAAATGAGACCTGACCCATTCAACCATTTCTTCTTGCTCACCAAGAGAGGTCACTTCTCCCTGGGTCCTCTCTTCCTCTGAAATTTTGTTACAGATGTCAAAAGGGAGCTCCCTGCCCTCCCAGGGCATTAGGAATGCAGAGATTACATCTTCCTCAAACTGAAAGTTGGCCATCTCTATTGAGAATATATTTTCCAAATAAATTTGGTTGCCCCCACACTTTCTGTTTTTGAGAGAGAAATTATGTACTGAAAACCTTTTATTTAGGAAGAAGAATAAACTCACCAAAGATAGATATCTTTGTGTACAACTTTGCTGATTGCCTTCACAGTGCAGGAAGGCATGAGTGTTGCAAACCCTGGACAGCCTTTGATTCTAATCCAGGCTGCAATTTCAATGAACCTTTGGGTTAAGAACCAGGAAATATGGATTTCCAGAGACCCCACCCACTTCCTCCTCTAGTTCTTCAAGCACTATACTTTATTGCCTCTCCTGCTTCTTCCTATCATTGGGTGCATCTACACAAGATGCTTTACTTGAGATTAGAGATAATTACTGTGCAGTAAGCATCACCATCTGCATGTGCAGATATTTACTGCACAGTAATTTACACTAATAATGAGTAAATTTGCTACCTGTAAATAAAAGTAGCAAATTTACTCTTGGTTATTTACTGTACAGAATGGCATGTGTAGAATGCTGACTAGGAACAAATGTGCTCTGGTCAGCTGAGTAGCTAGATAAGCATCTTCCATCCTGGGCCCCATGATAATGATTGCAGAGCAAGGCCTAGGAGCTCCCTGCTGCTGGAACAGGGGGACATTGCTTTTGCCTGGGTTCCAGTGTCAGAACCCACCCCGTCAGCAGGCAGCTCCTGGAGGCAGGGAGAAATGTCCCAGCCCCTGCCAGGAGGGAGCAGTCTCCTGGCACCATGCTCCTTGCCAACCCCTGGGCTAACACCCAGGGAGAGCCTAGAGCTTCCCCTGGCTGCTGCAGGGGTTTGGTGCAGGGCCACAGGGAGCAGGAGCAGAAGCGGGAGCAGTCTGCTGCTAGGAGCACCAAATCTGCTTCCACCTCCCTGCATATGTAGACAAGTGCTCAGGATAGCTTACTCTAGATTAATTTACTTTAGTGTAAAATGATCCCACATTATTTGCACATGTAGATGCACTCGTATATCTGAAGAGAAAATTAACAGGATAAAGGCACACCTCATTTGAAAATCTGACAGATTGTGAGCACAGATCTCTCACCTCATCAGTTCTGCCCTAATAGGTCCCAACCCTGTGGCATGACTGAGAAGTGGCAGCTGCAGCTTTCTAAGGTAGGAGTAATAGCTTTTGCTTATTCCATTTTTGTCCCACTGCCCAATATCACGCCTGTGCTTATTCAAGATAATATCAGGCCTTTAAGTGGAAATGTGATTCTGCTTAGTCTGTGAACATGTTCCCAGCTACTCATTCCCTCCCCCACCACTGCCTAGTTTTAAAATTCCTACAGCTATGCCTTAATAGTGATCTTGTTTTAATCAGACATTACTTCTGCTGTAATCAACCTCTGTAGAATTGGTAATTATTTATCATTTGGGGCCTTCTCCCCCTCAAGGCCCTGTCTATTTGATTTATGTACCTGGCACCCTTTTTAACAGCTGCCATTGTGTTGTGTATTTATTTGTACCTACGGAAAAGGAAAAAAAGGGACAGTAGGGAGGACTGTGGTTGGGAGAGCAGCACAGTAACTTTAAAGTGTTTAAACAATAACAGTATTTTCCTCTAAAACAGCTTTGAATATTGAGGAAATGCAACAAATAAAGTCTACAAAGCACAAAGCCAAATTCACCCAATGCTTCTGAACTGGAAATACATGTTATCATCACTAAGGCTTGAAATGGACATTGCCAAATGAAGTAGATCAGCCAGGATCTCTGGGGTGCATTTCTATAAGCAGGGAAAGTCAGGTTTTCCCTGCCTATATAGATAGACCCTAGAGGTCCAAAGCCTGATTCAGTAAGTGGGGCAAGCCAGGCAGGCTGCACCCAAGGGGGGGCTTAAGAGGGCCCATTCTGTATAGGGATTCCCAGGATGTGTAGGAACAGGCCCCTCAAGACCCAGGAGAATGCTCTTCCCATTGTTCTATAGCATCAACAGTTAGAACAACAGGCGATGTATTTCACTCAGCTTGGCCAGGATGAAAGGCAACATCTGTTTCCACCCTAAGGCTGTATCTAAACTAGCAAAATAACTTGGGTTTAAAAACAGATCAGTGAGATACTTCAAAGTGAAATGTGAAGTAGACACCTAACTGAGTTGGGCTGCTTTCAAAATCCCAGCCTTAAACTTAATTGATGGCAACAATTGATGGTTTTCATTGATCTTAAGCTCTCCGGAACTATGACATGCTTGGACATTTCAAATCCTGTCTACCTCTGGTTATATATTCCATTTCTAACATGTTTTTCTACGTTAGACATGGCACAAGTTAAAGCACATAGATGTTTTATGTATAGTGAGATGACTTGTCCAATAGTTTTACTACAAGAAAGCTTTTAACTTGAAGTATAAAAGGCATTTTAGTAAATAATGTTGATTATAGTGAGATAAGTTCATTTGTTTCCTGTGAGATTACGCCCAGATATGCAGTGGAAAGACAAGAAGCTTCCTTATGTACAGTGGAAACAGGAAGTTCTACCCCTAAAAGTAGAACTTAGTCCACACCAACAGAGATTTGGGATATCTATGAATAAATCTTGCTTCTTCACAGTTTCCCAGACCCATCTAGCTTTCTGCTAGCACTGCATCTACATGACCTATGATGCCAGGCTCTCCTACTTCCTGGATTTACAGAGAGCAAATTCTCTTTCCAAAGGTTCACTGCTAACTTGCCCATCATTCTATGAGTCAGTTCCATGGACCACATCTCTTGTCATGTATCAACCAAACCCCACAAAAGAGAGGGCTTTTTGTAGAATCAAAGGGATCCAGTGTAAACTAATGCCAAGAGCTGACCTCCTCTTCACCTACTCCCCACATTTCACCCCTTCACGCCCAAACCAAGATCTCTCTGTTCATTTTGTCTAACAAAAGGTATCTTATTAATAGCATGGATTTTCCCTGAATCTTTCTTCTGATGTTAGGAATAGTCTTTGGACCCCTCTGCATATGTTGGTAAAGGCACAATGGGATCTAATGAGTGATCCACACAATCATGCCTCCTGCGATCAGCTTACAGGGCTCTCAGCAGTGGGGGCACAGGCTATGCATGCACATTAAAATGGGATAGAAACCAGCTATAAAGTTATTACGCATTTTACAGCAATACCTTTATAGCTGGTTGGATCTTCTTAAGGTGTCATAGTAAATTTGCACATGTAGCCAGTCTGAATTAATTGCATAATTAGCCAAGGAATTGTGTAATATATGTAACATGTAAAGGGTGCCATATATTTGTCAGCCATTTTTTATTACATCATCTTAATTAATATTGGGTTAGATTCTCAAAAGGCTGCAGTTTTAAAAGCTTATCATTCAACTTCCTCTTCCTGTTTCTGTTTTTAATGGCCCAACTCAAGAAGCACTTGAAAAAATATATTAACTTAAAGATTTTGCATATATCCACCCATATTCAGAATGGTACTTAAGTACACAAGGTAAAATCTTTGTCCACCGATGTCAAAACAAAGCTCCTTGCAACTCTAATGTGTGACATTCTTATCTCCATTTTAACAGAATATATGCATATGTTTTACTGCAAAAGCCAAATAAAAATATAGGGGAGAGAAAGGATTTCTAACTAAATACTAAATGCCTAAATGACAATGTTTCAAACACTGCCATAGCAGGAAACGGGTATGAAGACTATGGCTATGACTTCAGACAGGGAAGACTCATACACTTCAATTTGACTGATATAGTTATAATCCTAATTAAATAAAAGGGAAAGTGGGAAATATTTAAATCAACCAGAAAGAGGTCTAATTTTTTAAGTGTCACATGCCACTTTATTAGAAATGATGCTGACATTTAATATTCATATCAAATCAATTGGTAAGACCTACTATTTAGATGGCGTAGGGTACTAATTAACTCTGGTCTAATAACAAAGGTACAATCACAGCTTTGGCATTTTATTTCCTTCTGTAGCAGGAGTATGTTTCTGAAAATGATATGAGAGCTCAGATTTTTGCTGCAATGACAGAAGAATAAAAACACTTACACAGAAATCTCTACTCAGAATATTGCCTTTTGTAATCAATTTAATAAAGCAGAGCCATCAGGAATGTTAAAGGTGAAATCTTACCAAAGGTTTAACAGATTTGTGCTCTCCTTCCACCATGCTGGTCCTCTAAGTCTCTTTATCACATTAATGCTGGTGGCTCTCAGTATTTTGGAGTTTGTATCCTGCAGCTCCTGGTACTAAACAAAATTAACAGAATGCATTGCATCTAATGCCATGTGGGCTTGAGTGGCCAATATATCAAATGACCCTCTTTGGAAGGTCTATCCCTAATATCCTTTACAGACAAAAATCTTCCTTGCTATCTTTTCTTTGTGGGAAAAACTGCTGTGTGCAATTCATGAAGAGTGAGTTGTTCCTTCAGATCAACAGAAATAAGTACAGATTACAGCTCCTGAGAACAGTTGAGTAGAATGATCTTTATGAGGAGGTGGAAACTTTAGATTAGGTTTGGCTGGTATTTGAGGTTCTGGTTCAACGTGCTGAAGATTCTAAGAGGGAGTTTGTCCAGGTTTCTGCTCTCCCAGCATATACAACCTTCCCACATCATTTCTTACTTAATTGTCTCCAAAGAAGTTGTGAAGTTTAACCTGAGACTTGTGCCAAAAAACTCCTCAGTGACTCACCATGTTGGAAAGGTTTGGCGGAACCACTGTATAGACTAGATTGGTCCACATTGTCTATATTCTAGTCTTCTTGGAAATAAATACTCTGGTATTATGTGTTGTTTTTATAATTTGACTAACATTTATCCATTTGAGCCGTTTTCTATCTCTTAGCATTTTTATAAATTGCTTTGTTGATGTATGCATTGAAGAATCAAAGGGGCAAAGACAGGATTCAAATGGTAGTGAGTGATACAGTGGGGAACAGTGAATGATGAAAGGTAATATGGCAATGGCTGGACACTTTTGGTCTTGATTCAGCAAAACAAGTAAGCATATGTTTAAGTCTTATTTACTTAATTAGCTATGAACTTGTGTGGACTTAAGTGCCACTTAAGTATTTCTGGAATTTCTACACTCACTGCAATCAAGTGCAACTGCAGCATACACAGATATCCTCAAGCCAACTTTAAACTAGGGGCTCCTATATACATGGAGCAAGGTTGCTTCAATGTGTTGTAATTACAGCACATCAGAGCAGACTCCATTAATCGAGTCTGCTCAAGCATGGTAATTGCCACGCTCCAGCAGACTCCAGCGTCATGTGTATCAGCATCCCTGTCATTGGTAGGTGTTGCAGTTAGGGGGCTTTGGCCCCCTTTTGTTTGTTGCCTTTCCTCCCAGTGACATCAGGGTGAGATCTGGATTCAGTGCCACCTAAATGGTCCAGGCACTGCTCCTACTCACCTGCCATGTCTTTGATATTCATTGTTGTTCTCTGGACAGGCAGTTCCCTGTAGGTGACTCAAAAGGATCTCAACCCTGGGCTTTCTTTGTGGGGCTTCAACCTCCCCTTTACTCCACCCTCACCATATCCATGGCCAGGGATGGACTCTGCTATCCAGCAGGTCTTGCACTGGGCTGATCCCACCTCATCCACTCTGTCCATCTCCGAAGGTCAGGTTTTCATCACTGTCCCTCCTCCCAGGTTGTCCTTAGCCTTTGGACTGAGGCCTAGGCAACTAAATAGGCGCTGGGCTGGGGTTAACTGCAATTTAGGATCAGAACTAACTTAAGAAGTCAGCGTCTGCTGACAGATTCCTAGAATCTCATTTCCTGGGTGCCCACAGTCTTGTGGAGGACTCTGCTGTCCTTTCTGCTCAGTGGGCATTCGGATGGATCAGTTGTCCAATGCCAGGCATCTGTTGGCCCTCTCAGGCAGGTTCCCTGGGGGTCCATGTCCCTTCCCCCTTTTTACTCGTCTGACTGATAGCTGCACTGCCAGTGTCCCACTAGCTGGTGGTGCTTGCCACTCCCACATGGGACTCTAGCTTCCTGCACCTCTCTTTGCCATGCTGCTGCAGGGTGCCAGCAGTCCCTCATTGCCACTCCCTACTACAACACCTGTGTTCCCTGGTGTGGCTACGGTTCTGCTCCTGGGCGTCCCAGGGAACTGCTTCCCCTGATGCAGGCACAGGCAAGTCTGGAACTGCCTAGCCTGTGCTGGCATTTCTTCCAGCTGCCACTCATCTTGGCTCCTGTGGTGAGTATTGGAGTACATTGGGTGTGGGTTTGGGACCTGTTGGGGGCTTTTGCCTCCCCTCTCACAGCCCCTGTGCTGAAAAATGGTTGTGGGTCACTTTGAATTAACACTCATTCAATGAGCTTTAATTCAAAGTGCCCTGCTGCCATTTTTCCGCATGGGGATGCTGATACACATGGCAGACGAATAAAAACACTAAGACAAAAACCTCTACTTGCTCAGAGCCGTGCTAATTAAAGCATCCCACCCCACCTCTTGGAGCATGCTATAAATGCTCTCCGTGGTCATGTACTTGTACCTTGACTAATACTTGCCAATGGGGCCTCAGAATGAGCTGAAATATTAGCTCAAGAGGTTAGGTAAATGGTGATTAACATATTCTGACTTCACACTGCTGTGACAAACTCCTGCCAGCATCCTATCCTAGCTAATCTATAGCTAACACAGGTATGTCTTTCTGAATTGCAGTCACTGTTGTGTAGACAAACCCTCGGCATTAAGGATATTCTCAGGGTATACAATATGCCTATATAGGAGCTTGGATAACTGGAAGAGCAAAAAAAAAAACCTTAAACGTACTTTTGGAGATCCAACTGAACTTCCAGCTTTGCTGAGGTTTGGTAGCTGTTATGAAAGAAGTGACTAAAACAAAATCACTTCAAATCTTTCAAGTTACCACTTTATCATTTTATTTAGGAAATCTATAGGCTCATCACTTTCTGGAAAAAAACAGCATTTAAGTTGACTCCATTTAGGGAACTAAAAGGACACAAAATCACTAGTCCTTTTAGAAAATATAGGCCCCAATTTGCAGAGCAACAGAGGAGGTAAAACTAAAATAATTTTTTACAGCTGAGGTAAGGTATAAATAGAAAGTCCCTCTAAATCACAGGATGTGTTTGGATGCTCAAGGACAGTTTTGAGCATTAAATGCATTTGTACATCTTTCACTGACTTTAGGAAACAGAGTATATTGCATAGAATTGAAAGCTAGAAAATCTAGTGCCAAATCTGGTTCTTTTTATGAGTTTAGCAGATGAGCTCACCAGCAGTGCCAAATTAAATACCCCAATATGCGACTATTTTAATATCTCACAAGAATATGGGAATGATTTGGTAGAAATTGTTGGAATTCTGTTTTATTTTCTTCCATATAGCTTTTTCTACTACCTTCACTACTATAGTATCTGAACGCCTTCCATTAACCTTTGTCATGTATACAAGGTATTGTGAGTATATTTGTCTAAAATAGGAGAGCTGCCATAAATATATGGTGTGATAGTAACTTAATTATGTCATTATTTAACTCTTCCCCTGATAATTAGTTATACAGTGGGAGAAAAAAGGATTTGTTCATAATTTAGTAGAAAAAGACATTTTCCAATCAGGCTATCAGCATTTTTAGACACATGCTGCTGACAACTTATTTTAATTGCATTGAGAAGATTCCAAAGGATGTGTTTTGTAATACATTTTTAAATTTAAGATAAAAATCAAAGGTAAAATTTATATGAGATATCTATATGATACTGAACCATCATAGTAAAATTACTATTTCACAACCAATATTTTCATTCATTTCACATATTTCCCCCTCGCCCCAAACATCAATGTCTCCCTTTGAACATATTTCTGCTCTTAACAGCAACAACAGCAACAGAGAGAGAGAGAAAAAATCACAATTTACATTTGTCAGCCTAAGATGGTTGAGCACTAAATAAACAAACAGGCTTAGCGAAGTACTAAGGAAATTATGCAGTTTCCATTATACATGGGGAGCTGCAGGGTCCCAGTGCACAACTTATTTTGTTGTGTGAGGTTTATATGAAAATCTTGGTCATAAGAAAGAATTACATCAAGACACAGAAAAGAAATCAGATACAGGCCATAAATATTCAGGGAGCTGTAAGGATTTTTGTGAGTTATTTTTTATTGGACCAACTGCATGGTTGGGATAGACTTAGGGAAGTTTTGGAATGCTAAGCATTCTTTATCATTAGGATGCAAAGCATTCCTGGACCAACTACCAATATTTTACCCACACAGGTTGAAAGGAACTGACAGATCTGGAAAAGAAAGTCAAAAGGCAGAGAGAGATGCAACAGTTTTATTTGTATTCTGTAGTAATCTCCATATTTTGTTCTAGAGATTCTAGTACCCTCTGTCTTTAAGTGATCCATTGATGACATACAGGAATGGCAACTCTTTTGTTCTGGGTTTGGTGCAATCACAGGGCACCTATATGTGTGTCCAATGCCTGCTCCGATGCATGCTATTTAGCACACTCCAGGAGCCTTGGCATCATATGTCAGCGTCCCAAATTTCAAAATGGGAGTGGGGTGTTTTAAAGAAAGCTACTTAAATGAGCTTTAGCTAAGTGCTCCCACCACCATTTTGAAGTGCAGGATGCTGAATACATGAGACGCTGCAGGTGCTTTAATTAGATCAACTCCCAAGAGCCACTCTAATTAAACCCCCTCCCAGCTTCCCCTCCCTCCCCCCAGCACATGTAAAGATGTCCACAATGTCCAAACGAGCTGTAATAGAGGTCTGCTTCTTGGAACATCTATGGGTACCTCTTTGTTAGCTAAATCCATGCCCAATACCACTCCAGGGACATTATAGACATCCTCAGTAGCCGTTCTTTTTCAGGTTATAAATACAGACTTTTTTACTGGTGGCTTTAAGGATATTTGAGTATTGAACATAAAATATTCCATTACAAAAGGTAAAGTTAATAAGGAGCTATAATACAGCATACCAAGGGCAATGATCGGGCAAACTGTGAGAATTATGAGAGGTATGTAAATAGATTGGCAGTATGTATATGCGTCTTCATGTTGAAAGGATACAGCATATGCATCCACTCCATCTAAAATTTTCTCAACTGCAGCACTGATTGGAAAATAGACTGTTTTGTATTGTATGCATTTTAGGAAAGATTAATTAAATACACATCTGTTACAAATAAGCCATAGCTATACCACAAAGATCCAGAGAGCTGTGATTCATTTTGATACTATTCAAACTGAACATTTTATAAATGCTTGGCTGGTGGAGCAGGACCTTCTTTCTGTCATGGGAATATCTCCTGACATGCTCATCCTCTGTGAGATAAAAGCTTCATAGTTGCACGGTGATTTTACAGTAAATGCCTCCTTCAACATGCATTCAGGTGTAGTTAAGGAAGGGAAGGGGGGAAAGAGTGATAAAGGAGCTCACAGCTACCCTTCCATCACCCAGGCTCTGGGTTGATCCAATTGATGATGACTCCAATATAAAACAATGGTTGACAGAGTTTTAAACTAGATTTAATGCAAAACTTTCTATGAAAGTTAATCCAGGCTTTTGACCAGTTTTTCCCAGTATCAATTAGGCTCATTGTAGACTGTACCACACTTCCGTAACTTTGTAGCATGATATCCCGTGAACATATTCACTCCTGTTTCTTTCCCTGCTTCTAACATTCTCATCTTACAACCAGAGCAGCACAGAATTGTGTATGCTGGCTACGCATTGTTGCTGCCCACAAAACTGCTCCTTACATGCCTGGTGGTACTTTAATGGGTCCCAAATGCTACTGGAGCAGTTTATATAGGGCAGGACATAGGACAGCATCTCTTCCCTAAGCTACTGAACTGAATTCTGCTTGAATACAAAAAACCAGCAGAAGTGCTGAAAGAGAATACAAACAGGGAGCAATTCTGATGATGCAAATGGGCAAATCTTCTCTTACACCCGCAGTTAATCTGGTCGTGATAAGCATTCTGAAGAGAAGAGGTTAAACAGCAATCCCTGCACTATTATTTAATCAAAAGGAAACCTGAGCAAGTGCATTTTGTGAGTGTTAGGTGAAGTGAATTTATTAATTTATAGCACAACTAACTGAGTAGTCACATTATCCTAAAGGCAGGCTGACGACTTGCAAAGAGTCGGAAGTAAATAAATCATAAATGACTATGATAAATGATCAGTGCAGGATATGTCAGAGTGCAGGCCTGATTAGCCTGAACAGTACATCATGCTGAAATGTGCTGAACTACCCATGGGAGGTTTAGGAGCCTCCTAATATAGAACAGCTTATTGTTAGTGTCAGGCAGAGCTGGGCGAACAATTTGCGCTGAATTAATGTAGAAAGAGAGTTTAGCCCATTTCCCATTGGTGAATTACCAAACACGTAGTGTTTTTTTTCCCTTAAAATTTGCTAGTCAGTATTTTCCCTCTTTACCTTTTTGATTGCTACAGATTTCAGCAGTTATTACTAGGCCATCCACTAACAGTATATCACAAATGCCACTCATTCAAGAAACAGCATTTATTTTATCCTCAAACTTACTTACATGCCAATGTTTTGCCAACTCACTCTTGCTGTTGAAAATAACTTAAATCAGATATAAAGGATTATACAACTGAGTTGCATTATAGAAAGAGCTGTTTACAGTAATAAAATTAATTCCACAGCATTTTAAGTTACCCATGTGAATGTTTTAAGGTATTTTTGCCTTATTTTTGAGTCATTTCGCATCTTTCTCATATAGTTTGTATTTTTGACAGGTTATAGAGATTCAGGATTGACATTTCTAGAATTTTTCCACTTTTTAAAACAGAGATTAACAAGCAATACTGTCCACAGGGTCTACAGATATCATAATTATACGCTGTCACAGGCACCTAGGGGTGTCTGCACCTTTAAGACCAGAAACAGCTTAGCAAGGATCATGGTAGGCTACACAGAGTCCCTCAGCTGAAGGTTGCGCGAGTAACAGGCTAACAAGATAATTAGCTGGCACCTGCAGGCGGTCAGCTGACCAGAAGGAGTCAGAGCCCCGGGCACATTTAAGCACAAGCCTGAGGCTGGCCTGGGATCACCATGTCTTTGGCAACTGCCAGGAGAAGGAGCTCCTGCACAAGAGAGTGGCCGAATGCATCTGGCTGCCAGCTTTGCTACCTCCAAACACAGTAAGACTCTAGTGGCTCACAAGGTACCCAGAGATAAAAGGGGCTCATATTCTAAGAGTGGGAACTGGCCCTCTTAAGGGGGCAGGGTACTGCCTTTATTGTTAATGTTATGTTGTAGCCCAGGGGCTTAGGTTTGTGTTATTGTTTGAACTGGTGGACTGGAAAGAGGCTAGCAGGGGAGGAGGAGGCCTCATTGGGGGCACACAATTGTGTAGAGTCCCAGTGCTAGGGAGGGCACAGAAAACGGGCTGCACAGAGCCGATCACCAGAGAGGGTGCATGCAGCATGGGGGCTGTGGTAAGCCCAGCACCAGAACACCAGAAGGGCGTGAGCTGCAAGGGGCCGGAGAGCCCAGCACCAGATGGGTGTGAGATACAAGGGCCAGGGGCCCAGTAATAAGAGGAGTTTGTGGGCTAGTGCCTCAAAGGCAGGCCCAACACTGTAGGTCCAGGCTAGAAGGCCTAACTCTATCAAAGAGGGGGAGTCTGGTCAGGCCAAGGCCCCAACAGAGCAAAACAGCAATGTAACACCCATAAAGCATGGGGCATGGTAAAGGGATGTCTGGAGCCATACAGTTGGCCCATAAAGCCTGAGGTGTCTTGTGCGGCGCCATACTGAAGAGAGGCCTAACAAAGGGCCTACAGATCAGAGAGCTTGAGTAAGGTTCAGTGAACCAAGACTAAGCAAAGGCTCGTGGGCAGCCTCCTGAATTATTTTTCCATCAAAGATATGGCAGGAGAGATAAGAGGGCACCCTTGGGACAGAGCTTGCATGATCCCAGAGCCACCAGGGGCATCATGGCCACTCCTGAGGATCTCTCTCTCACACACACACACACACACACACACACACACACACACACACACACACACACACACACACACACACACACACACACTCTCTCTCTCTCTCTCTCTCTCT
This sequence comes from Caiman crocodilus, assembly GCA_030014935.1. Taxonomy (NCBI): domain Eukaryota; kingdom Metazoa; phylum Chordata; order Crocodylia; family Alligatoridae; genus Caiman; species Caiman crocodilus. Next base: position 7,168,306 of record JAGPOW010002067.1, read on the forward strand.
CTGCATATAAATAATGAAAATGGAGAAGAATGCCCATTTCATTTGGTCAGGTGCAGGACAGTTTCATATTTAAATCCATTTGTGTCCCCTAAATTTCACAATATCATTTGAAGGATGTATGGTTGTTATTTTTAGACATATGACCAAAAATACAGAATAGGTTTGTAAAGACTCATCTTTAATCAGCCTATTTCAGAAGCCAGACAAAGAAATAATAGCAGATCTATAGATCTGTCAAGGTGTCTTCTTGATTAATAATGCTTTAGACTACATTGTCTTTACAGTATATCAAACTTATTATTGTCATTGGGTTGTAAATTTCTGCCTTCACTTTGATATTATTGGCAAAATGAGAAAGTTAGGGCTATAAAATTAATTAAAATCTTAATTACACTGATTCTGCCTTCATTCTGTTATTAGATAAAGCAGTGAGTTACCATAATAACTTAAAAAAAGGGGGGTGGGGAGAGAGGGGACTAGTTACATAACAATGGGTTACAAAAATATAAAAGATTTGATTTTTTATGTCAGAAACCTAGGCACATAAAGCTTTTATTTTGCAGAAACAGATACTGTGAAAGCTTTGCTGATTCGATAAGACATGGTTCAGAGTAATATGAGCAGGTTTATTTTAAGACAAGATGCAGTCAATGTACATTAAAAATACACAGAACAATATTTATTTGAATAAGTAAATGCTAAAAGATGTGTGTTGAGATTTTCTAGGCCCAGGAAAGATGTTCATAGCATTGGCTTTCCCATCAGGAATCAGCTTGTCAGTTAACCTATGGAGCTCCATGTAGGCATTAACCAATATCCTATGACCCTTTGTCCTAAGCTCAGCAACAACCAGTATGCTGCTGCCATCAGCATGTATGCCCCAATGCTTGATGCTGACAATGATGTCAAAGAAAAGTTCTACTTCAGCTTTGACCATATTCAGACTAATTCTGCTTGGTGATTTCAATGCCAGAGTCAGATGCCACGTGCAACTCTCTAGAATGGCGTTATTGGGAAGGAAGGAGTAAGAAAGGCAACTCCAACAGCATCCATTTTCTGAGCAAATACACAGAGCATGGTTTTGTCATCTTAAACACCATCTTCAGACAGTGTGACAAATACAAGACCACCAGGATAAATACAAGACCCCCTAGCTTTAGGCACTGGCATCTCCTTGACTATGTTGTTGTTAGAGCCCATGATCAAATGGATGTCTGTATCACAAAAGCCATGTAGGAACTTATGACTTCTGGACAGGTCACCATTTTGTCAGATCCATTGTGAACATCCAGCTTGCTCCAAAACACAGAAAACAGCCAAAAGCAATGTAAAAGACTCTTGACACCAAATATCTTCAAGACCCAAAGATCCGTAAAGATTTTCAGTAGCGTCTCCATGGAAAGCTCTCTTCCCTGTCCACAAACTGATGAATTCTGAAAGGGGTTTAAAACTGACATTCATATGGTTTGTTCCAAATCTATTGGCTATACCACTCATCAACACCAAGACTGGTTTGATGAGAGTGACACCAAGATCCAAGCCCCCCCTTGACCAAAAGAGAATGGTTCATTCTGCCTGGCAAGATGACAGCTCATCTCAGCAGGAGATGGACCAGTTCCTCAAAGCCAAAGCTCAAAGAAAGATCTGGGAAATCAAAAACCAGCAGTGACAAGATAAAGTCAAGGACAGTCAACTCTGTGCTGAGAAACATGATGTGTGTAGCTTTTTCCAGGCAATGAAAGACATCTATGGTCCAACTTCCCTTGGTCCTATTTTCCTGAAATTGCAGGATGACTTGACACCCCTTAAAGACAATGAATCTATCCAAGCTAGATGGAAAGAGCACTTTGAGGCAGTCTGGACCATGAATCAATTAAAGTGGATACCACCACCAAGTTCATCCCCACAACACCCTGAAAGGGGATACCTTTCAAGCTTTCCTATCCTAGATGTCTGGGATCCCATTAGGGAAACCAAGAACAACAAGGCTGTTGGACTGGATGGCATACCTGCTGAAATCTACAAGGCTGGCAGTGAAACTGGAACTGGTACGGAGACTCCACAAATTTTGTCTACAAATTTGGAACAATGAAGAAAACCCTGGGAACCTGATGAATGCCAACATCATGATTATCTTATAAGAAAGAAGATATGCCTATGCCTGGGAACTATAAAGGTGTCACCTGCCTTTCCAAAGCAGGGAAAACCTTTGCCTGTATCCTCCTGAACCATCTTCTACCTCTTGCTGAGGAAGTCCTGCTGGTCTCAGTGTGGTTTTGGACCATCCCATGGGGAAACTGATATGAACTTTGTTGCACACCAGGTCCAGAAAAAGTTTTGGGAACAGTATCAGGTCTTGCATATAGCCTTCATTGACCTTGCTAAGACATTTGGTTCCATCGGTTGTGCAACCTTGTAGAAAGTCCTGGCCAGACTTGTATGTCATGAAAAGTACATCAGAGTCTGAAGGCTTCTTCAAGACCAGATGATCTGTGACTGTTTTTTTGTAATGGATTGGAGACAAATCCATTTGTCTTCTAAATTCCAGGGTCAAGCAAAAATGTGTCATCCCTTCGAGACTGTCATTTTTTCACGTTCATCTTAGTTCTCATTAAGACCTGCCTTCCTTCTGGAACTAACATAGAGCACCAAAAGGATGGAGGGCCAGGGTTTGAATTATAAGAGAGCTCAAGGGGCTGAGTCCTCCCTGGCCCCCCCCACCATAAGAAATAAGAACTGCCCCCCCATCCCCACCATGGAGTGTAATTCAAACCCTGATGGAGGGCTCTTAATGTCGGAATGTTTTTAGTTGAAGACCAAAGTATTCAAAACAACCATCCTTGACCTTCGATACACTGACTATGGCATCCTTGTGCACACTAAGAAAAACCTCCAGACTGGCTGCCTGTGGTTGAGTGATCTCTGATCAAGTGATATTCCAGGCTAACCCATTCTACAGAAAGCAAAACCTAAAATGTCTTTCGCAGCCTAAAGGGAATCCATTTATACCTGGAAGACATTTGCTTACTGCAGCTGTAAAATCTGGTATAAGGACAGTGGAGCTAAGGCTTGTGGGGATAAGGAGTTATCCCAAGGCAGACCTTGGTCTGTTCCCTGAGACAAGCAGCAAGACAGTGGAGAAAAAAAATCAGAGGGGGGCAGATTTGTGACCAAATCATCATAACTTATTTCAAGAAAAAAGTACTCAAATAACTCTGTGAACAGTTCACGCAGCACTGAACCTTTTTGGGTTCGCAGGCCACTAATTAATACGAAGCTAAGAGGCTTTAAAAATGTAGATTAATGTCTCATGCTCCAGGGAATAAGTTCATCACCAACTGTGTTGGGAAAGATGTTTTTCTACCTCCAGGGAATAGTATTGCATAATCATGCAAGTACACTATGTTTTCTCATCTCTCTCTGAAGCACTTGACATAAGCAAGTGCCAGTAACTTTTATTGGAGTAGATGGGCCAGTGTCTTTGCTACAATAGCAGTTGCTTGGTGTACATTGCAAAAATAAGATAAATGTATTGTTGGTATTCAAGTCATGTTCCTATTTTCTTATTCGATTCTATCCATTAGAAGGGTACACTTTCCTTTTCTATATGTGTACCCTGGCAATTGTTAAGTGACCATGAAACAACCAGATTGTGTCTGTAATCACACACCCTAATGCCCCCCCAATACAACCAACAAACCCAGTAGCAAAACATTTCTAGAGTCTGCCACCAGAGCTTTCCTATTTTTCTCACAGCTATGAAAAAAATAGCAAATAATATTTCTAGGTTGTGCCCATTACTGTGGTCTTATCTTGCTGGGAATCCAGTTATTCCAGACAATTTTGTTGTGCCTTAAAGTAAACATGCAGCCATGTGATGAAAGCTGTAACGAGATTTCAACAAAGGACTGCATCTAAGTGTTGACAAACAGATTCAGCTGGGGTACACTGAACGGTATTTATTTCCATATGACTTTAGCAAAGGTTGTTCTACACAACTGCAAACAATTTTACACTTTTAAAATATATTAGCTTTGAACTTAAACAGAAAATAGTTTAGTTGGTTTTTTTTGGTTTTTTTGGTGTCTCAAAATGGATTAACAGTCAGGTGAGTTTAGCATTGAAGAAATAAATTTTTTGATAGGAAGTTAATGGCACTGTAAAGTGTTATTTTGCTGTAGAAGACATTTTAGATGCTCCCTTTATAATAAAAGTTTTGCTCCTTTCTCAGTTTATATTTCTTTCCTTCTTACATTTTTCCTATAAGTCAGAGAAAGGTGAATTGCCTTGGAGAACTGTGATGTCATTGGACTAAATTAAACCCCAAAAGATCAAAGCTTTAAAAAGCATGCTGAGATCAAACTGAGATCTTGGGAGAGCTTAGGGGAAAAAAAAAAACAACTCTCAATCTTTATAACTTGTCTGCAAACATCTTGCTTACCAGCTGCTCAAAAAAGTAGGAGAAATGTGCCATGTTAAGTGCAAACCTTGAGTGACATTGTAGTATCTTTCATAGAAATAATTACTTCCTGAAAAAATTTGAAATTTGTCTCTATGTTGAGCACAAGACCTATTGACTGTGTAGGTTGTATTTTGAGCCTTCAAGAGGCAGATAAGACATGTTAAAAGAACATATATAAGTAGATGAATAAATATGATGCAGCACCAATATAATGGTGGGGGGATTTATTATTGGCCACCAAATAAGGAAGAAGAGGTAGATGAGGCAGTCTTAAAGCAGGTGACAAATCTAGTGAAAAGCTATGGGATGGTACTGATGGGATACTTCAGTTTTCTGGACGTCTGCTGGAAGAACAATGCAGCCAGACATAAATGTCAAGCCAGTTTCTAACTTGTGTGGATGACAACTTTCTATTCCAGAAGGGGCAGAATACAACTAGGGGATAATCTATCTTGGCCTGACCCATAGGGAAGAAATTGTGAAGGATGTGAAGGTGATGGGTAACTTGGGAGGAAGCAAATCATGATGCAATTGAATTCTAGATCCTATGACAGGTAAAGCATGAGGTCAGCAAAACTAGGATGCTAGATTTAAAAAAGCTGGATTTTATCCAACTCAAGGAGTTAATAGGCATGGTGTCATGGGAGGACAGAATGAAGGATGAAGGTACCCAGGAGCCGAACAAAAGTCTCTCAATATGATGGAAGCAGAAGCAGAATGGCAAGAGACTAATGTGGCTACAAAAGGAACTTCTAAAACGCCTCAAAAGTCAAAGGAAATGATATAGGCAATGGAAGAATGGATAGGTCACCAGGAAGCATATTGGGAAATAGCAAGTATCTGCAGGGATAAAATCAGGAAAGCGATGATAAAGAACAAGCTGCATCTGACAAAGGAGGTTAAGGACAACAAGAGGAGTATGTTGGCCAGCAAAGAAGGCCCCAAAAAGCTGTGAATCCTTTATTAATAAGCCAGAGGGGACTCCTAAATGAAGAAGGACGAACTATTCAACAGCTACTTTGCCTTAAAAAGTCTTCACAAAAAACTTAAGCTGCAGCAAGACACCTAATAAGTATTATCTGGATAAGGAAGGGACCAAGCTGAGGGAGGAAATAACAAAACAGACAGTCACAGAGCTTTTTTTGGATCAGAATGAATCAAGTCAGCATGGTGGGATGAACTAGGGAATTGAAGGAAATGAAAGATGAGATTTTGGAGGCCCATTCCAATGTTCTTCATGAAGTCATAGGAGATGGAACAAGTACTATAGGACTGGGAAAAGGTCAGTGTAGAGCCCCTCTTTAAAAACAGGAAAAAGAAACCCCTACGGACTGGTTAGCTTCACCTTAATACCTGGGAAGATACTGGAACATATCCTAAGGAAGGCCATTTGCAAACATCTGCAGGAGTAAAGGCTGATTACAAGCAGCCAGAACAGATTTCTGAAAAAAAAACCATGTCCAAGAAACTTGATCTCCTTCTTTGACAAAATAACTGCTTGGATGGATTAAGGGAATGCTGTGGCTATAGTGTATATGGACTTCAACAAAGCTTTTCACAATGTCCCACATGACTTTCACATAAACAAACTGGAGAAATGTGGGCTAGATAAAAACAACTACAAGGTGAATAGATAACTGGTTCAATAGCCACAAGCAAAATGTAATTTTTAATGGGCCTGTGTCAGAATGGTAGGGCGTTTTGAGTGGAGCCTCGCAGGGATCTGTCCTGGACTCAATGCTGATCAACATGCTTATTAATGATTTGGATGCTGACATGGAAAGCTTATTGAGCAAGTTTGCAGACAACAAAAAACCAGGAGGGTTTGTGGACACGTTAGAAGATGTAAGTGCAGTTCAGAAGGATCTTGACAGATTGGATAGTTAAGCTACATGTAACAGGACAAAGTTCAATGCAGATAAATGCAAGGTGCTACATCTCAGGTGGAATAATTAAAAACACAAATATGAAATGGGTGACACCTGGCTGGCTGGCAGCACTATGGAAAAGGTCCTGGGAGTCTTGGTATATCACAGACTCAATATGAATCTGTAGTGTGATGCAGTCACTGAAAAAGTGAATGTGGTTTTGGGATGCATTAATAGAAGCAGTAAGCACAAGAGGCCCTGGTTAGGCCTCATTTGGAGTACTGTTCTCTTCATTTTGGAAAGGAAATGGAGAAGTTAGACAGGATCCAGAGGTGAGCAACAAAGATGATAAAGGGCTTGGAAAGAAAGTTATATGAAGAGAGGCTGAAGGAGCTAGGCATAGAATAACAGAGACTTGGTGGGATAGCTCACAGGACTGAAGCATTGACATGGATGGGTACAAACTGTTTAGGAAGGAGAGGCAGGGGAAAAGAGGAGGAGGAATTGCACTTTATGTTAAAGAGCCATATGATTGCTCAGAGCTCCAGTATGAAAAAGGAGATAGGCCTATTGAAAGTCTCTGGGTTAAGGTGAGAGGGGAGATCAGTAATGGTGATGTCATGGGGAGGGTCTCTATAGACCTCAAAAACAGGAAGAAGTGGTAGATGAGGCTTTCTTCAAATAGGTATTGAACATTTCCTGATCACAGGTGCTGGTGCCCATGAGGGACTTAAATCACCTTGATATCTGGTAGGAGGAAAATACAGCAGTGCACAGTAGGGCTGTACAAAACAGCACCATTCTGCTTTGATTTCTATTTGACAGAACAGTGTTTTGGTTGAAGTTTTGTTTAATTTTGAAAGCACTGCTCCATTCTATTTCATCAAAACTCTTTGGCTGTTTCACCATTTCACCCATAAGTTATAATGAGAAATCAGAATGCGGCAGGAAGGCAGATTTGGGGGCTTGCTGCACCCCTGGGAGGACTGCAGGGGCTGTGCTGGAGTCCTCCTGGGGCTGTGGGTCCCCAATCTGCCTGCCAGATGAAAAACCAGTGATGGGCACAGCCTGCACCCTGAGCCAAGAAGATCAGTGCGGCCACTGGCCCCAGGTAGCAGCACCTGCCTCCTGTAATCTGGCAGGCAGATAGGGGGCCTGCACCCCCTTGGGAACTCTGGCACAGCCCCCACAGCCCTCCTGGGGGTCTCAGTGGGTCCCCAGTCTGCCTCTCGGATGCCAGGAAGCTGTCACCTGGGGACAGCAGCAACCAGAGCCGATCTGAGGGGGGTGCAGGGCCTGGGGCAAATCAGTTCATGTGCATGGGGACTTGCCCCACCCCAATCCTGTGTGCCCTGGATGTGAAGAACCTGCCGGTCCCACCCAGTGAGGGGGGTAGCGAGCAGCCATACCCAAAGAGGGTGGTGGTGGCAGTGCAGTCCTCACAGTCACTCTGCCCAGCTGTGTGGGGTCCCCTGAAGTGTGGCACCTGGGGCGATTGCCCCGATTTGCACCCCCTTGGGATGGCCCTGGCTGCCACTGTCCACAGGCAGCAGAATGACCCTCCTGTCATCCATCAGGCAGATCAAGAACCCACTGGCATACCTGGGAGAGTTGTGGGAGCTGTGCCAGAGTCCCCCTGGGGGCGTGGGCCCCCAATCTGTCTGCCACACCTCAGGTGCCCCTACCCAGGATTTCTTAAGCATATATTTACAACATTTCATAGAATTAGGACACTGGCTGCCATGGTCCATGACTGAGGTCCCTTCTGACCCTAAAAATGTACTTTACATGTACATGTACATACTTTGATAGATAGGCCCAATTTGAATTACACCATGTGAATGGGCGTTTAGATGTCAACATATACATTTCAGGCACTTTGTATCAGACATTTGGCACTGATAAGGAAAATGGTCACTTTAGATAATTTAAAAATTATTTGATTTGTTGTAGGTCTCATAGATCTCTTTATGCCAAGATAGGCACATGGCGTATCATTTATATCTAGTCCTGTTACACTGTGCCTCATAAGTCAGATTTATTCAGGGCTTGGGCACCAGAGGGTGTGGGGAGAAGAGCACCCAGAAGAAGGGCTATGAATGAGCTGCCTAGATTTAGGATTAACACTTACAAAACTGGGCTTCCTAAAAATAATGCATGGATTTTTATCTTTGGGGTTTTTTTAATCCTGACCATTATGCTCAGCAAACGATGTATTAAATCTTCTGCCTAATCTATTGTGGCTGCCTATGGGATTTCTCATACAGCTGCCAGCTTTAATATCTGGGTGCTAACGTGGTTATATTGCAGCATTGTAACTGTCTATCAACCTCTCACCTCAGGCATGTAGGAGTCTCCCATCCCATAATTATGACAACCTTGCTTTCATCTGACCAAACAGAGAGGGAAGGTATATTTTTATTTGGTTTTAATTAAAATTACTTTAGCTGGGTTAAACTAGAGTGGTTTTAAAATAAGCTGTTGTGTTTTAGTACATGGGAGATTCAGTTTTGTAAGAACAGAAGTTGCCCGTTTGGAGACATGAAACACAATGCAATAAAACTTAAAACAAGCTACTTTTATTGCTACCGCATCTGGAAATCCATGCCTCAAAACAAAAAGGAAATGCATGTAGAATCCCAGACACAGAAGCTGGGAAGTACTTTAAAGTTATCTTGTCTATCCCATCAAGGTTGCACCTGGTGCACATTTAATAGAGCTGACCGCACTTTGACAAGTTTCCAGTGTCCACACTAGAAGGGAGCCAACTCACCACTTATTTATTCAAAAGGAGTAACACGGCAGGCAGAGTTGCAGGAACTTTCCTACGCATACTGAAGGTCTGTGTTATCTGCTGAGGCTCAATGGTATATCTATTAGTATCCAGATACCAGCTTGCCCTGGGTCTCTGGTCAATTAGCTTAGGTTCCTCCTGAAGCCCAGCCCTGTTTCTCTAGTTCCACTCATTGTATTACTGAGAGCCAGTATTGAGAGCTCCATATAAAGAACTGCCTACAGAAAGCCATTTATAGCACACAAATTTTAACTGGCACTGCAGAATCCATGAACAACATTCTTGAGGAACTTACTGACACACTGGGGTTGGACTAGATGATCTACTGAGATCCCTTCTGACCCTAAAAATATATGAAATCTATGAAACTGCACACACATACACAGCTAAATCCTTGATAGAGCACTTCTGTATCAGCCGAGACCTGCCACACCAACACATAGCAGCAACCCATCTACCGGGCTGTGAGTCCTTGAGTACAAAGGTGTCAGGGCATGTCTCGTTTTCATCATGACACCAATATTCCCTTTACTAGCATGTCAACAGCCCTGTCACATTCTTATCACAGCTTTAGAGGGATATTCCTTAATGTCAGTCCCAATACATCAGAGATGCACAAATTTTAATGCCAGAATGAAGTATTAGGTCAAATAGATCAATGGTTCCTACTTTGTTCATTACTAGGGACATAGATGCTAAACTCCAAATATTACAATGATCACACCTTTCCTCACCATTATCTAATTCCTGTTTATCAAATCAAATACCATTAATGCTAAAGTATTTTTTCATGGAGAAAAGGTCTCCATCCCCTTTTCAGATATAGAGGGTACCCCCAACAACCCTTCCCCAATTGCATTCAGTATTTTGCAATTACTTCACTTCACCCAGGTCAACTAGCATCTAGCTATTCACAGGGTGATTGGAGCAGGGAGCCTAGACCAGGGGTGGCCAAAATAGGGCCTATGGGCTGCATTCAGCCTGCCATGCCATTCTATCCAGCCTGCGGGTCCCCTAAAAAATTTAGAAAATGTATATTTATCTGCTCCTGGCTGCCTGTTGAAGATGACAGGTGCCAGGGGCAGTAGGACCCAGGGGAAGCCAACAGGACTCACCAGAAAGGCCAACCTGGCCCCACCCTACCCTCAATGCCCTCCTACCCCTGTCCTCCCAACCAGAAGTATCTGCCTGCTGCAGCTTTCACTGCTTCCCAGCATGCTGCTGTCTGCTCCAGGACCATGTGACCCCTGGCTGCATCACTGGACTGCAGGAGTATGTAGCTGCACAGGCACCCCCGGGCCAGGAGTGGGAGGGTTCATGTGCATGTGTGTGTGTGTGTGCATCTCTGCCAACAGGGAGGGGGAGAGACAGAGAAAGCAATGAGGGAGGGAGAGACTGTGTGCATGCGTGCACACGCATGCACATGTGTAAGTGTGTGTGTGTGCGTGCGTGCAAGAGAGTGCATGTTCCCACCATACCAATATACCCACACTCTCCCTTGTACTGCCATACAAGCAGATCCCCACACCCACACTCCCTTATGCACACTCCACATATCCACGCACACACCCATATGCTCCGTACCCCACACCCACACTTCCACACCTATCACCCCCACAGAGACACCCATACCCTACATACAAACCCACCGCCCCCCACAAACCTATACCCACCCCAATGCCTTCCCCACAATATACAATCATAAGACTTGTATTTTAAACTATTGTGCAATCACTTCTATGTACACTATACAAACACATGGAAATGAAGAAAAATATTTTTTGAAATCAAATGAATGAATGTTGTAGATGTTCAATTTTTAGAATATAATTTGGTATTTTTCTGGTTCTGAGATGGCAAAACCCCTTGCTGAAAGGACTATTTCTGGGAGCAAAAGGAGGGACTTCTTGTGCAAAGGTCAGGGGTGAGGAGGACCTCTGGTTACAAGATGGTGTCTAGACAGGAGAGCACCTGTCAAGAGGCATGGCTACCAATACAGCCCTTGACAGCTTGTCAAAACCTGGTAAGTGGCCCTCCACCCAAAATAGTTGTCCATCCATGGCCTAGGCTCTCTACTTTGTGTTTGTGTCTAACACAAAGAACTTAACCAGTTACCTAAATATTGAGCTCAAAAACTTTTTTGAACTAAAGCTTGCCAAGAAAAAGGCAAATAGCCCTGATTTAAAGATATTACAAAAGAAACCCGTTGGCTTCAGTGGCTGAAGTAATCATTCTCACTGATGAAATGGATTCAGTTAATTTCCCAGTTTAAAAACAGATGAAGGAGAATGGCTTGAGCAGCAAAAGGTACTATTCTCAGTGAGCCAGACACTGTTCTTATAAGCAGCATTCCCTGCTGAATGGTCTTGTTCTTGTACATAATTAGATTATCTATCTAACTAAGCTCCTGTTGCTTTGAAGCTACTTCTTATAATCACTTCTCTTTGCTCCTACTTTACTGCCATCAACTCACTTAAGTGTCTGTTTTCTTTTACATATAGTTAAGACAAACCACTGTTTTATGTAATATTTAGGTGCCAAAACCTTGTCTAGTATCTCTCCCAACTATACAGTTGGTGAAGGAAAAGATATCGCCAAAACAAACAAACAAATGCAAAGTAGCTCCTCATATATTTCCCAGACCTTCATGGCTACAACAACATTACAAACGTACAGGTTAGATGAAAAAGTAGTTCACTTTTACGTGTCCGAAAACAATGGCCTTCCTCCAGTTTTTCTTCTCAGGGGTTCATTATTTTTAACATCTGGGTCAACATGCTGGTTGATGGTGGAACACTGGCCATATCCACACAAGACACTGACTGTGCAGTAGCCCATGACTACTATGCAGTAGTGTTATGTGGCGGGAAGCGTGATGCAACGGTACTGAACAGTAGTCTCAGGTACTGTGCATTCAGCATCACAAAAAACCTGTTCTGTGATGCTCAGTTATTTAGGACTTGTTTATACACAGTCAGCGTTTCATGTAGACGCAGCCAGTAGGCTGAAGGGGTCTACTGCACAAAGGAGAGGCAATTATTGGACTTTTGTATTTTTTTTTTTTTTTTTTTATACAAAGAGGTTATGGTGGTTAGTTGTACTGATGTGTCAGATGCTGATTTTGGCACAGTATCTGAGGGCTGGTCTTGTTTGTAACAAGAGGTGCTTTAAGATCAGTTTTCTAGCAAGTCTTTCTATTCTTGACAGAGTATATACTATTATTGTGTTTGTTTTTAATCTGCACAGGTTACTGCCTTAACTTTGCCTTTTGCAATCATTTGCTCACAGCAAGGCGCCCATGATTCCACCTGTCATGTATTTTTTCAAATTATACTTTGATAGAAAGATCGTATATAAAGATCAAAACAAGAAAAAACAACCCCTCATTTGTTCAAATGGTTAGAAAGAAGCAGCAGTAAGACTCAGAAGAAGATAAGAAATGTGGTCTGATGCTTCGATGAGAGTGGCTACAGTTATAAGGTTTCAGTTTATGAACACTAAATAGTCTCTCAAAACAATTGCAAGAATATTATTGAAAACATAAAGACAATGAAACTTTGTAAGGACAGGATAAACTACCTTTTTAACTAACCAAAAGCGTAAAATAAAAAACAGATTTCAAAGTAAATAAATAATGTAAAATCTATTCAGGAGATATCAATTCAAATTATTAAATGAATTCACATTGACTATGTTCCTGACCTTTGGTATTCTCTTTCTCTGAATGTTCTACCGAATTAGGTTACTGTCAGGAATAATCATGCTTTTTAAATGAATACTGGAGAAAATTAAATTTCAAATACTTAAGTATTCCCAGTGGAAACTGAATTCTAAGCATTATACTTATCTGGTCAGGAAACAGAAATTCTGCATGAGCTAAATGTATAATCAAAATACTTCTAATTTTGGATATCTAGCAGTCAAACTCATCTTAAACACAGCATAAATAATAGTAGCAAGAACCTATTATAATTTGATAACAAATAAGTTAAAATAATTTCTGTCCTGAAGTTTTTTTTTTAAATTTTTCTTAAAAAGAAAGTTTTAAACTAAGGCTCTCATAAGGGTCACTATATGTGACAGAATAAGGGGAAAAAGCTTGAGAGCAGCTCAGCATTTCTGAGGCTTAAGCAGATATGATTTCTTCATCCAAACTGTAATAATTTTATTACAATGAATCCACAAATGAGGCCAACAAAACAAGAAATTGAAGTATCAATCTCACATAAATGCATCTGCAAAGGAGGATAAGAAATTATTTGAAATACAAAGTATAGTACATGGATCATATAAAGATAAGAAATGTTAGCTTAGTGCTACCTGAGGCCAAGCTCCAGAAGAAGAAAGGAAGCACTGTCTTCTAAAATACAGAGCACACTTGTTTGGACAAGTTTCTACCATGAAGATCCATCCCAAATTACATGCCAGCAATCATGGTTTATCATCCCATATGCTGATTTATCATGGAGCACAAACAAGCAAGGAGGATCAGCTGATTCTGATTTTGAAGACAGTTGGATTCACTTTCCCTCTTAAGGTAGCATCTCATGTCAAGGTGCTGTCTTGCCCTTTGAAAGTTTGATAGCACCAACGTGCCTTATTTTATTTTTTACATGCAACCTGCACGTAAACTGGTTAAACTTTGCATTCAAAAAAGAAAAGAGCAGCACAATACTCAGCTGAGTGGATGGGGCAATAAAACTGAAACCTCTATTTTCCTCAGAGCCTAACTGCAGGTGAAAACCATTGTGTTCTTCTGTTAAGCTAGGGCACGGAAAGCCTTGCAATCCATGTTCCCCCACAAGTTTCTACAGGTTTTTTCTCCCCAGAGGGTTCCTTCAGATGTCACCATGACAACTAGATATTTTTGTATTTTAAGAAATTGTTTTGTATTTTAAAAAACAAGACAGTCTTCAGCATGCATTTAACTTCAAGCATGTGAGCAATCCTGTGCACTAGGAGCCAGGTTTATGCTTCTACCCTTTGGAATGATTCAGATGCTTCAGCTTAAACATTTGCCTAAGCACTTCTCTGGATCAGGACCTCTGTCTTCTCTTTATTAAAGTAGGATATTTTAAATCCTAGCAATAAAAAAGCAGAATGCATAAAGCTGGTTAGTGACATGATAAAATTCACTTCTCTACATGAGGCAATAACATCCGTAACTCTTTCAGGTTTTTATTTGTAAATATTTGGGCACTGTAGACTACCATAATCCATATATTTTTCTGAAATGTTATATATTGATTGTTTGCCAGTTTAGATCTATACAAAAATAAATGCAGTCTCAGGAATTTTTTTTCCACTTTTATTTGATTTTCCATTCCATTCCCATCAGATTATAGGTACTATTAGTTAAAGCGCATTAACACATGTTTCAATGCAACCCAACACTAACTTCAGTGCCAGATCTGCCCAGCCACTAGGGTCACATGGCAGGCCTGCAGGGACTTGGTGCCAAAGTTAGTGCCAAGTCTCTGCACACGTAGATACTTGCCAAAAATCACTTAATACACATTAATGTACATTAAATTTAGTTGTGCTTAAACACACATGTACAGGTGCCCTGAATATCCACAGAACAAAATAATTACCACTGAAATATACCTACAAAAGAAATATAATTATGTAGGTCTATATTCTCCTTCCTCTGAAAAAATACTTACCCAAACCAAATGTCTAGACTTTGGGAAATATACCCATTATTAAAAGCTTATTTTAGAATGCAATTCATTATTTAAAATGTAATATTTCCATATATTCCCGATTCCCTGCTTTCTCTTAGACAGTGGCATTAAACCAAAAAAATAAAAATAACAGCAAATATTTCTCTTCAGAACTGAATCATCAACATGGAAAAAAAAAAATTCTCTTTCCAGTTTTGTATGCACCTGAATGCATTTATTTCCCTAAATAAGAACATAAGAAAGTCAGACCAACCTAGCACTGTAAGAGGCCAAGGGACCATACTGGGGGTCAGACCAATGGTCCATACAACCTAGTATTTGTCCATGGCGGCTTTAATGCTGCCGGTTGGTTGGGTTTGGGCTGTTTGTTAAACGCCTAGGCCTTCACGTCGGCAGTTGGGTGTTTAAAGATAGAGTGGAATTAATTAGGCACTGACATGTATTGGTTGCAGGAAGGTTTTACTTATGCCGCTCAGAGCCACGACGCAAGCAGGAGACTTGCTTTAGTTACAGTTAAGCGGGTGGGTTTGATTACAGTTGACCATGTGCGACGAACGAGGTGCTGACGAAAACGAGCTAGCGAGTTTTGGGGATATGCCAGGACAGTCGGTGGCGGGGAGTCATTGGTGGGTGATCAGTCCGCCAAGTCACTCTGTGGAATGTTTGAATGTTCAGAGTTCTTCAGAGCTCTCCCCAGACTTCTCCGACTTGGGCAGAAGCTGCATAACTATTTATAGACAGTGTCAGCCAATGACTAGCTACCAAGTGGAATGCTGACCATCAGCAAGACGGCGACTTCTTTACTACCAAATTTAGAAACAGTAGGTAGGCTTTGTTTTCTATTAGTGACGTAAAGGACACTTACGCTCTTTGTCTCTTGCTAGTGACATGGGTATTGTTTTACTCGGTTGTGACAGTATTCTGTGTCCGACAGTGGCAGGAGTTGATGCTACTCCTTATAATATTGAGAGGCAACCTTGTGGCTGCCTATAAGTTCATCACGGGAGCACAGAAAAGAATTGGTGAGGTGTTATTCACCAAGGCGCCCCCAGGGGTTACAAGAAATAATGGCCACAAGCTAGCAGAGAGCAGATTTAGACTGGACATTAGGAAGAACTTCTTCACGCTTAAAGTGGCCAAGGTCTGGAATGGGCTCCCAAGGGAGGTGGTGCTCTCCCCCACCCTGGGGGTCTTCAAGAGGAGGTTAGATAGGCATCTAGCTGGGGTCATCTAAACCCAGCACTCTTTCCTGCCTATGCTGGGGGTCGGACTCGATGATCTATTGAGGTCCCTTCTGACCCTAACATCTATGAATCTATACAGAGAGAGCACTGAACATCCTTGCTTGCCTTAGCTCTTGCTAAGCTCTAGCAGAAACCCTTTTTCCCAGAAGTCTGCTCATTCCCCAGAACCTAATCAAGCTGCTTGTAGATCCTCAATTCAGCTAAGTGTGCAAGTTTGTGTTTGAGTCTGACTGGCCTCAGTAACAATCTATTTGAAGTCATGTGGGCTTCCCATACCCCTGTAGTTTTGCCCATCATGTTCTGTATTTGCAGAGAACTGAAATAACAGTCTATGTCCTTGAAAAGAAAAAGAAAACTCAGAGAGACAAATGGAAAGGTCAAATTTGATGGATGAAATACAATATAAAATTATGCTAACTAGATATGCTAATCCCAATGAGAAATAGGCTCCTATTGTAAAGTTTTCCCAGCAGAAATCTGAGACTCTAAAGGTTTGCTATCTCATGACAATTTAATAAATGTAAAGGAAAATTAATTTCTCTCTTACTACAGGCTAGGGAAATTTTAGTACAAAGCACTCTTGACCAAGACAAGGAATCCCTCTCAATTACTGCCTGTTGTGAGATACTCAAGTAGAAGTTTACCTTGAAAGGCTGGTAGAAGAAGCAGAATTATTATCTGATGACCGAACATTACCTTGAAATCAGGCACACCTGTGCATAATTATCATAAAGCAATAATCCCTTCTAAAACAGCTGCTTTAGGTTTCTACTTCATGGGACTGTTTTGTGTGGGGGAGGTGAGAGGGGTAGTGTCACTGGAGGGGGTCCTTAAGGGTGGCTGTAATCTCCCAAGGGCCCTTACCATGCCAAGTTGACTCAATGGGCACCCTTGATTCTCTCCCGCCACGTCTTTGATGGAAAATATATAATAGGGAAGCTGCTTTTATGTCCCTTGGACACAGTTTGCTGTACTCTCTGACCCCATGGACTCCTAGACCCCTTGTAGGTCCTGTTTTGCAATGGGTGTTTCGGGGCACGCTAGCCTTACAGACTATGCGTGGCTCCAACCACCCCTTTACCACGCCTCAAGCCTCATAGATGGAACTGACATTGTTTGGTCTGGGCCTTGTTATAATTTGGTCCCCATGTTCTCCCTGGGCTCTCCACAGCCCCATCTCACTCGGCACCTTCACCGGCTCTTGGGCTCTCTGCAGCCCTGTCTCTCTCGGTGCCTCACTGGAGCTGGGGCTTTCTGCAGCCCCCCCAGATGCTGGGCCCTCTCTGGTGCTGGGGTCCCCTATGAGGCCTCCTCCATCCCCTAACAGCTTCACCTAAATCACCGGTCTTATGAAACAATAAACAAAACACAAGCCCCTGGGCTGTAACATACATTCAAGCCACTTGGCTATAACCTCATCCAAACCCTACGGGGAAATGCTCCATCACTTAACAGTATCAGAGGCTGCTCCCACAGACAGGCCTCTCCCCCTTGCTTGCTCTTGGAAAGCTCCTTCCCCTTGGCTGCTGGCAGGGAACTACCTTCCTGGCTTCACCCCTGGGGTTTGTGTGATACAGGCCCTGCCCCTTCCTGTCAGCTGACTGCTGGCAGGTGTGGACCACTAGCTCACTCTGGTTGCCCTGGTAACCAGCAGCTGGTGCCTCCAACTCACTGCTAGGGCTCTTCCCCTAGCATTTTCAGTTCTTTAAAGGAGCAGGGCTCCCTAGTGCCCTGAGACAGGCAGGTACAGATGTGACCCTTTTTCCAGTTTAGGTGCTTGGAAACCAGTCTACACCTATGACAGAGCAGAAGTTTGGATCATGAAAATTGGTTAAAAAATGGTGAATCCATGTTTAAGATAGACCTGGACTGATGTGGTATCAGACTTAATTGATCTAGGTTAAACCAGTATACCAAACTTCAGTACCAAGTCTCCTCACAAATAAAAGCAGATCATTGTCTGCTGGTATCCCAGGTGTCTTTGTGGGTCCCTGCTAGCCACCCTCTTAGGTTGCTATACAAGCTGCTGATGCCTGTCACTGATGCTGACTGGTGATGGGAGTAGGGAAGAGTGGCCCAGCCATGCCTGGTTCCATGGCATTATGCTGGCTCACTGGAACCATGAGGGTCCCAGGTTGGGTGTGTGGGAGATACTGAAAGACTCTCATGGCCTGTGAGGGAGTACATTGACTGAGAGCAGACCAGGCTGGAGATGTCTGTCAATGACTTGGCAGTGCTTGGCAATCTCCAGCAGCCTGGGGAGGCCATGGGTCACATTGGTAGGTGGTCTCAAGTGCCCCCAACCTGCTGGCCTCAGCCAGTTCAGGCAGCCTGTGAGCCCCACCTCCACTAAAGTACAAACTTCTATTTTCTTTGCTCCCAACTGAAACTAGGGCACTTACAGAAACCTGCATAGGTCTGAGTAATTCCACCTTGGGCTTTTTGAATGTTTATCTTACCTGTGTGTGTGTTTGCATGTGTGCACATATTTGCAGACACACATCATACTTATGTCATCAAACGAAACAATCTGGTGGTTAAGGTACAGGACCAGACACCAAGCAATATAGATTCTTTTCTTGTCTCTGCCCCAAGTTCTCCTGTGACCGTACACAACTTATTTTATCATTTCTTGAGGAAATGAGGAAATGATAAAGTGAGCTGCCCAGGAAAAAATGAACTTGCTAAATGGGTACTTTGCATCAGTTTTTCACCACTCCCATGGGACAGTCCTGCCCACTGTGGGTCAGGAAGGCCCAGGTGAGGGAGATTCCTTGCCTTCCATCGAAGCTGACCTCATGAAAGAACACGTTGATAGGCTGGATACCTTCGAGTCCGACAGCCCTGATGGGTTACACCCAAGAGTACTCAGGGAGCTGGCAAGCATCATAGCTCATCCTCTGGCATGGATCTTTGAGAGCTCTTGGTGCTCTGGTGAAGTGTCCAAAGACTGGAAGCCCAATGTCATACCTATCTTCAAGAAAGGGAGGAAGGTAGATCCAGAAAACTACAGGCCTGTCAGCCTGAACTCTATCCTGGGGAAGGTCTTGGAAAAGACTATCAAAGAGGCCATCCTTAACAGAGTAGCTGAAGGCAATATCTTGAGGGATACCCAGCATGAGATTGGTCAAGCAATACCTCCCTGCAACAATCTCATTTCCTTTTATGACCAGGTGACTTATCACCTGGATAAGGGGGAAGAGATTAATGTCATATATATTGACTTTAAAAATGCCTTTGATCTGGTATCCCATGATCACCTCTTGGCTAAATTGGCTAGCTGTAGCCTCAACCTCACCATGATCTGCTGGCTGGGAAATTGGCTCCATGGTAGGACCCAGAGGGTGGTGGTCAATGGGAGCCAATCGTCTTGGTGCAAGGTCACCAGTGGGATCCCTCAAGGCTTCGTCCGAGGACCTATACTATTTAACATCTTTATCAAAGATGTGGATATTGGTGTCAGAAGCAGACTGGATAAGTTTGCTAATGACACCAAACTCTGGGGTAAAGCTTCCACACCTGAGGACAGGAGGGTGATTCAGGCAGATCTTAAAGGTTCATGAAATGGGCAGATGAGAACTTGATGGTGTTCAACACCGAAAAATGCAAGGTTCTCCACTTAGAGAGGAAAAACCTGCTGCATGTTTATAGGCTCAGCAGTGCTACGCTGGTTAGCACTACAGATGAAAGGGACTTGGGAGTCATGGTTGACCACGAGATGAACATGAGCTTTCAGTGTGATGCTGCAGCTAGTAAAGCGAGCAAAATGCTGGCTTGCATCCATAGATGCTTCTCAAGCAAATCCTGGGACATCATTCTCTCCTTGTACTCGGCCTTGGTAAGGCCACAACTAGAGTACTGCATCCAGTTTTGGGCTCCACAATTCAAAAAAGGATGTGGAGAAGCTTGAGAGGGTGCAGAGGAGAGCCACGTGCATGATCAGAGGTCAGGAAAACAGACCTTATGATGAAAGGCTGAGAGCCATGGGACTCATCAGCCTGGAAGAGCACGGGCTCAGGGGCGATCTGGTGGCCACGTATAAGTTTATCAGGGATCTTCATCAGGATCTGAGGGAATATCTGGGGGAAACTTCTTCACTGTCCGAGCCCCCAAATGTGACACACAGTCTAAATGTTCACTAAGATATCAAGGCATGGTAGATAACTGTGGGGTGGATGGGCTTGAAACAAGGTGGTGGAAAAAAAAATTGGGAGATGCCCTGGCACCACCGTGTTACATGTAGACTGCCCCATGGGAAGATTAGGATTGGGCAAGAGAGAACTTCATCTAGTTACAATAAATCCCTGTTCTGTGGCAAACAATAGACATCAGTCCTGTACCTAGTAAGGCCCCATATCTAGTGCATTATCATGCCGGGGAGTACCTGTTTTAACCCGTCCACTTCTGTCCCATGTGATGTGGGAAATTAAGCTTCTCTGTGATGCTACCCATAGTATGAATAAACAGTATAAATTAAGCAAGTGCCTTGCAAACCTCCAAATTCTTCTGTTCCTATGCACAAAACAAGCTACAATTGTGTCCATGTAATGTTATCAATTATATATGGTAATTACATTCTGTATTTATATGGAGATTTGGACTAGATGACCCTCCAGGTCTCTTCCAGACCTAAGATTCTATAAATAAATTAATTTGATTATGCATCTGATACTTCAAAGTGTGTATAATGAAAATAAATCATGGTGAGTTTTCCATCCTAATGAAAGTGCATTTTTCCAGTCATTTAAGCTAAGTATAGATGTTCAAAAAGCCCAAGGCAGAAGTGCTTTAAGTACTATTTTACTCAGTGTTCTAGGTTAGGTAGGGAGTGAATGGGGGGCTTGGAGTCTACCTGCACTGGCTAAGGCCAGAAGGCTGGAGTTGCTTCTGCATACCTCCCAGAAGGCTGCTGGAGAATGCTGAGCCCAGATGAGTTCAGCCAAGCATCCAGACACCCTTCCCCCCTGCCTGCTGGTAGCTGTCAGCACTGGTGTTTGGGGGGTAAGGGGAAAAAGTCAGCCCCCCACCACATAGCTGCTCCCAGCTTACTGGCTTGGATCCTGGGATGGGCTGGGCCAGGTCAATGCAGCAGGGTGTCCCAACTCAGCCCCTGCCTACTGACAGTTATAGCTTGGAGAAGTGTACAGTTTTTCACTGTGTCAGGAACTAGGGGCAGGCAGGAGAATGGAGCCCTTTGCCATGCAGCACTTCCCAGCTTGCTGACTTGGGTCCTGGGTGGGTCTGGGACAGGCCTGCATGGTAGGGGGGCTCTATTCTCTCCTTGGCCACCCCCAGTTTCCAGTTCAGCAAAAAGCCATGCATGGCTGAGCTGTAGCTGTCAGGAGGCTGGGGTTGGGGATCAGGGAACAGAGCCCCCCCTGTCATGTGAACCCAGGCTGGACCCCTGGTTGGGAGGTCCATATGGCAGGGGGAGCTCCGTTCTGCCTGCCTAGCAGTGCAGGGAGGAAACAGAGCTTTTCTGTCTCCTTTCTGTGACAGCCGAGGGTCAGAGTTAGGCCTGTGCCCACCCAGAGCAGAGGAGCATCAGCCAAGGCTAGCAAGCAACCCAGTGAGGAGCCCCTGGGATGCTGGTGGAAAGCAATATGAGTTGTCATGGAATCTGGAACTGATATTTGATAAAGTGCTTTAACCTAAAGTGCTTTAGTCTGATACCACATGCATTCAGGTCTATTTTAGAGCAGGATATACCATTTTTAAAGCACACTGTGTGGTGAACATCCATTTGATTATGGTTGTAGAGTGCTCTCTAAGCACATATCACACGGTTAGTGTACCTAGCCTTAACATATAATTCATCTGTACCTATCCTTAATGTATAATTGTACACATTTGTACACCCAAAATGCCATTAGAGTTTTGAATAAAAAGAGGATGCTGGATTAAATTTATAATCAGTTTCTGTGTAGGTACACACATTACTATAATCCATATTGAAACTGACTGTGGGCTGCTGATTGAGTGCTAATTGCTGATTGTTGAGTGCTGTGGGATTGTTGACTGCTGTGTGATTGCTGCCTGGGCCTTACA
This sequence comes from Caiman crocodilus, assembly GCA_030014935.1. Classification (NCBI taxonomy): domain Eukaryota; kingdom Metazoa; phylum Chordata; order Crocodylia; family Alligatoridae; genus Caiman; species Caiman crocodilus. Next base: position 7,190,409 of record JAGPOW010002067.1, read on the forward strand.
GAAGCCCAAACAAAGGGATTGAGTCAGCCCAGGCTTAGAAGTATATAAAAGTAGACTCCCCAGGTGACCAGGGAGCCTGTGACTAGGGAGCCAGTGAACAGGGACTGCAAACAGGAGAAGCAGTTTGCAGGCCTGTTCATTGGTAGTAGCGTAGCCTATTATTACACATTCACTCTTGGCCTTGGCGGTGACTTATCGTATCTGCAGGTGTCTCAGCATCGCTGAGACCTTCACCCAGATAGAGCCCGTGGCCCCAGACTGAGGGGCTGCCTGGCACGGCTGCTGGCAACTGAACGTGGGGGCACCCCCACTTGTGGGATGTGCTCCCTAGTGGAGTCTTTGGAGGGCCAGGTGCGGGAGCTCGAGGAGATGTCATCAGGATCCATGAAGACTTCATTAATGGCCACTGCCAGACCCTTCTCTAGAAGAAGGAAGAAAAGAAAAAGACAGAGATGGTGGCCAGTATGATAGCTAGCCAAGACCCGCCCAGGGTGACATGAAAGACAATCACCTCATGCTCCAGGAAATGCAGGGCCAGGGCTGCTCCCCCCTGCCTCTGCACAACAGGTACACTCCTGTCCCCATACACGAGGAGTCTCTGATGGTGACACCGGAAGAGGAGGAAGGTAAGCAGCTTTCTGCCACTCCCAAGAAGAGGTGCAAGGTGGTGGTGGTGGGGGATTTTCTCCTGTGGGGCACTGAGGCACCCATCTGCTGTCTGGACCCCCCCTAGCCTGTGAGATCTGCTGCCTCCCAGGGGCTTGCATCTGAGATGTAGCAGAGACGAGCTACAGGTTCATTCAGCCTCCTGACAGCTACAGCTCAGCCATGCATGGCTTTTCACTGAAAAGCTTATTCCCCATGCTCCTCATCCATGTGGGAACTAATGACATGGCCAGGAGTAATCTAGACTAGGTCATGAGCAACTACAGGGCTCTGGGGGCTGGGTTTAAGGGGTTGGGGACCCAGGTAGTCTTTTCTTCTATGCTCCTGGTTTCAGGCCATGGTCCCAGAAGAGAAGGAAGCATAGAGGAAGTGAACCAGCAACTTTGACATTGGTGCCACCAAGAAGGCTTTGAATTCCTTGACCATGGCATGAACTTCAGGGAGAGAGGACTTCTGGGAAGGGATGGCATCCACCTCATTAGGAAAGGTAAGTCCTTGTTCGTGACCAGGATGGCCGATTTTCTGGATAGGGCTTTAAACTAAAATTGCTGGGGGATGAGGATACACAAATTCAAACATGTCCAGGGACCAAAATACAAGTAAGCCCTGTAGATGGGGACACTGGAAGAGCCACTTTTGTGGGAGATGAGGGAATAGTTTTCCATCAGTGGGATGGGAAGATAAGGACCTCAGTAGGAGGACTTAGGTACCTATATACTAACACCAGGAGCATGGGGAATAAGCAGGAGGAGCTATTCCTCCTACTCTCCAATACACATTATGATCTAGTAAGGATTACGGAGACCTGATGGGACTCCTCACACAACTGTAGTGTAGCTATAGAGGGACAGAGTGCGGAAGAAAAGTGGAGGCATTACTCTCTATGTGAAAGAGCAGTACACTTCCTTGGAGGCCGACATTGGCTCCAAAAATGAACAGCTTGAAACCCTCTGGGTTTAGTTTTTTTGGAGGGGTGGGAAGGCAAGGGAGACTTAACTATAGGCGTATACTACAGACAACCAAACCAGGGGGAGGAACTCGATCTGGAGTTCACCCAAGAATTGACTGAGACCGCATGTGCATGTGACATAGTCATCATGGGCAATTTTAATTATCCAGACATCTTCTGGGAGGAACATTCAGCCAAATTGGATTGGTTGCAATCCTTCTTGACCTGTGTTGAGGAGCTCTTCTTGACTTAGGAGGTGCATGGGCCAACCAGAGGTGATGCTCTGCTAGACTTGGTCCTGACCAAAGGAGACGACCGGTGACTAACTTAAATACAGAGGGAAGTCTGGACAACAGTGACCATGAAACCATCATGTTCACTGTCTGACATATAAAGCAGACAAATCAGATAGAAGGATTGAAGTTTTGGGCTTCAAAATGCAAATTTCAACAAGCTTAGGTCACTAGTCGGGAAAGTGCTACGGGACCAGGGACCAAAGGTTAAAGGTATGCATGAAGAGAGGTTGTTCCTTAAGGACATGATTTTTGAAGGACAAAGGAAGTCTATTCCCATGCAGAGAAAAGTTAACAGAAGGGCTAGAAAGCCCTCTTGCTAAACAGGGAAATCATGGCCATATTCAGAAAGAGGCTTATAAACAATAGAAGCTTGGGGGGGCCCCAAGGGAGACTATTACATGACAGCCCTCATTTGAAGGGAACAGGTAAGTCCTTCCTTAGGTATATAAGGAACAGGAGAAAAACAAATGAGAGTGTGGGGCCATTGGTCAACAACTCAGGAGATCTGGTTACTCAGGAAAAATCTCAACTTCTGAATGACTACTTCACCTTGGTCTATGACTACTTCACCTCGGTCTTTCACTGGACCAAGGGGAAAACCATGCCAGGTAGAGTAGAAGATGAGCAAGGTAGGAATAATTGCCTTCCTACTATTGCCATAGAATTGGTGTATGACAAATTGAAAAAAAATTAGACTTATACCAATTAGCAGGATTGGATGATCTTCGACTGAGGTCCTTGAGCTTGATGTCTCCAGAGCCAGACACAAGCCTGCAGGGGACACAAGGCGGGGGGGATGCGGTCACCACGCGGGCTGGGCCCAGCCCCTCCCCCTACCATGGCTTCCATGCCAGTCTCCTTGAAACCTGGCAGGCTTCATGGCTTCAGCAGGGCCTACCATGCCTGCAGTTTTCACCCTGCTGCACCTTAACACACACACGACACAAGTTTTGCTTTCAAGACTTTGAGGTGCAGTTTCCCAGAAACCTTGTTTCATTTTGAGGCTTTTTTGACATCCTTAATTTCATTACAATTTCACTGTTTTGAGCTCAAAATAGTGTTGGAATGAAACAGCTGGCAAAATTTCACGCAGCCCTAGTGAAGAGCTCACTGGCCAAGTTCACAGATGACATCAAGTTATGGGGGAGCATGGTCACACTTGAAGATAGGCTACAGTTACAGATGGACCTAGACAGGCTAGCAAGTTGAGCAGCTTAGAAGCTGAGAAACTCCTTTCTCAAGAGCATGGTGGCAGAAAGAGATTATTATTGACTCCAAGATGAACATGGGATGACAATGTGAGGTCACAGTCAGTAGGGCTAACTGTACCTTGTTGTGCAACCACAGATGCATCACAAGCAGGGCCAAGGAGGTGATCCTCCCCCTCTGCGACACTGGTCAGGCCGTAGTTGGAGTACCTGATCAAGTTCAACACTGAGAAATGTAAAGTGCTCAACCTCAGGATGAGCAACCCCCAACACACTGACAGGCTTGGTGGCACCAAACTGACTAGCATCACGAATGAAACCAACCTGGGAGTAATAATAGATCACAGTAAGAATATGAGCCAGCAGTGCAAAGCTGTTGCCAGTAGGGCAAATAATACTCTTGATTGCATCAATCAGTGCACCTCCAGCAAAACCAAGGTGGTAATTCTTCACTCTACTCAGCATTGGTCAGACCACAGCTGGAGTACTACATCCAGTTCTGGGCACCGCACTTCAACAAGGACATGGACAAACTTGAGAGAGTCCAAAGAATTGCCACCTGTATGATCAATCTTAAAAGGCAAGCCACGCAAGGAAAGGCTGAGGCGTCTGGGACTCTTCAGCCTGAGAAAGAGAAGGCTGAGAGGAGAACTGGTAGCAGCTTACTGCTACACTAGAGGAGCACATCAAGGGCTCAGTGAACAACTGTTCACCAGGGCACCTGAGGAGAAAACCAGGAGTAATGGCCACAAACTCCTGGAAGATTGATTCAGGCTCAAGAGTAGGAAAAACTTCACAGTCAGGGTGTCCAGACTGTGGAATAAGCACCTCCAGAGGTGCTGCAATCACCTACCCTGGAAATCTTTAAGAGGAGACTGGATGGTCACCTTGCTGGGGTCACCTGTCCCCATTTGTCTTTCCTGCCTAGGGCCGGGGGCTTTACTTGATGATCTTCCACAGTCCCTTCCTGCCTTACAATCTGTAAATCTATGAAACGTGTAAGGAATATTTTTGGTGTACATCGCCATTCTTTTCTGTTTAGTTTGTTATCAAATAGTGGTGACATTATTTGTCAAGATTGAACTTCCTGACAGATAAGTTTCCAAACAATATCTTTCTCATAGTATCCATGAAAGTGAGAAGAGCCAATCCAAAATATATAAGAAATGGCTGTCTCAAATCTTTCCTGTATTTCTAAGGACTAATAGACTGACATTCACGAAAGTCTGTTTAAAATGAGAAGACTATTCTATTTCTTTGTGAACTTGTGCTTTCCAAAAGTCTTTTCATCCTCCTGTCCTTGACATTTCATTACATTCCATATCCATTTTGACAATCTAAACAGAACTTGATCTGGACATTGTATTTTTTAACTTAATGATCTTTATATCACTTGACACTCTCTTTTCCATTCTTCTTGAAACATGTTTTCAACATCTGGTAGAGCCAGTTGTAGCTGCCAGAACTTTTTAAATTCAATAATAAAAGCAGGTGCCAAGGAAGTAAATCAGCAACTGTTACTTTTCAATTTCTGCTCTTGATTTCTGCATTCCTTAATTGTTTTGAAATGAATGTCAGCTCAACTAGAAGGATTAGAAGGGTTTTGGCTGTCTCACCTTCAGATATGAGAAGTAACTTTCCATTAAAATCTAAATTGACTAAAGTTTGATTTGGATAGTGCTTGAGTAAAGTAGCTTCATACAGCTAGTTCTAAGGCAAAGTTGGTTTTTTTTTGTGGGAGGAGAGAGTTCTGGGTTTTTTTTTGCAGCATAAGAGGGACAGGAGTCCCCTAACTTTTGTGCTAATTCAGAAAACCAGCTATATCCAGCATAGTCAATACGTTTATGGGCTGTAAAAGGGCTTTAAGTTAAGCCAAGTGTATAAGTGCTTTGCTTTTCAGGGACAGGTGTAAGTACCCACTTAAGTTTTTATAGTCAAACACATTTAATAGTTTTGAATGGGACTATCTCCTTAGTACAATTGGGAACTGATTTTTGCGTAATCAGGAGATCTTACTTTTTATTGCTCTGTGTGTATGTGTGTGTGTATATATATGTAAACACACACATAAAATACACAGTCAGTCTGTGAAAGAATTTATTTGTGAATACAACCAATAATCCAAGGATTTTATCTGGTGACAGTGCAGTTGTGGAAAAATCTCTCTCATCCTTTCTGATGTGTCAGTTCAGTTTGGTTTAACAGTTAGAGCAAAGAACCTTTAACTTGTGTCATGTTTGCCATTGACTCTCTCTGTAACTTTGGACAACAACATTAGATTCCTGTGGGATGTAGTTATTGTTGACAATGCACTATGGGAATTGGAATAAAGAATTCGATTCAAGTGCCAAGTATCATTGTATATCACTAGCTATCTCAGTGAAAATGTCCTGCTTCCTTAGCAATTAGAATGGGAAAACTTGGAGCAAAAAAATATATTGCCAGTAGCTGGAAAGAGAGATTCGCTCACAGCTGCACTTGGTTGGTTCTGCCTAATTTAGAGGGCCAGTCTCACAGATGTTTTTTGGAGGGAAAAGTTCCCATCAAAGGCAATCCTACACTGGGAATAGCAGAAAGTTACTAGGAAAGCTGTTCCTGAAGAAATACTTGGATTGGGATGTTCTCAGCAATATATAGCATTCATTAATGCATTGTATACTATTAAGGACCCAAAACAAACAGTTGTTGGCTGTGAATCTTGGTGGAGATCCTCATCATATTCAGTCCCAGTCCATTTTTCTCTCCTTCCCTCACCTTAGTGACTCCATTCTGTCCTTGCTGCTTCTCTGTCAAAGCCTTGTAGACTACAAAGGTTCTTGGATTCGCTGGCTGCTGTGTTGCCAAAGGGTCAGCTCCCTAATGAATAGCAGCAACTTGCAGTGCATGGCAGCAAAACTGGTGCTGCTGTTACAGGTTTGGCTCATTGTCAGGTTCCTTCTAATCAAAGTGAAATTGCACAACCCTGCTTTTTAACTATATTTGCAGTTAGCTATGACCTTTCTGTTTGTCACCAGGATGACTTGCACAGCTACAGAAAGGGGCTGGCTTATATAAGGGAGAATGCCAAGTAATAAGACTATAGAGAACAAAATAATTATGCATTATGAAGGCCAGTAAGTGAAAAATTTGCAGCTGTTCTTTATGTCCTGGCAGGCAGTAATTGAGGCCTATAGGTGGAATCTACTGGGTACAAAGGACTCAGGCATGCTAATCTCACTGCAGTACGCATCTACATTGCTTGTTAACTCTACCAGATTCCTCAGTGACTTTTGCTAATCTCCTAAACCTGCGTTTGAAACAATCTGAATTTCTAAATTCCCAAATTTGCCCTGGATGTCCAGATGGTCACCATGATCTAAATTGCATAGCAGGAAAAAGATCAAGTTTCCTGGTATACCGACTTCTTCTCTTTACCAGACTTATTCTATAATCATTAAAGAATAAAAGTCTGTAACTTTTATGCATATATTAAATATGTAGCCTATATTTTACTAGGTTTGTAGGTTCATAAAGAGTTTATGAGGTTCTTTAGAGATATATAGAGTTTTATTAAAATTAGGAAAAAAAATATCTTGTTTAATGCAACAACTGAGGCATGTTTCACTTGAATCTTTGAATAAACAAAAACAATGAGAATACAATTTTCTTTGCCTCCAGCCTCATATAATTATCCGAAATGATTTATAGATCCATAGAAGTAGGGTCAGAAGGGACCTTGTATATTATCAAGTCCGAGCCCCTGCCCTGGGCAGGAGAGAACCAGGCTCAAATGACCCCAGCCAGGTAGATGTTAAGCCTCCTCTTAAAGACCCCCAGGATAGGAGCCATCACCTTGGAAGTTGGTTCCAGATTCTGGCTACCATGACTGTGAAGTAATGCCTTTGGATATTTAGTCTAAACCTACACTCTAACAATTTGTGGCTGTTAGTCCTTGTTATCCCATGGGATGCTAGGGGGAACAGGGTCTCTCCCAAACCCTGCTTGTCCCCCCTGGTGAGTTTGGAGATGGCCACCAGGTCCCCCTCAGCCTTCTCTTGCTAAGGCTGAACAGGTTAAGGTCCCATAGCTTCTCTTCATAGGGTCTGCCCTGCTGTCCCCAGATCATGTGGATGACCCTCCTCTGGACCCTCTCAATGCTACCCACATCCCTCCTGAAGTGCAGCGCCCAGAAGTAAACACAGTACTCCAACTGCAGCCTGACCAGTGTCGCATAGCGGGGGGAGGATCGCCTCCTTGGCCTTGCTTGCATCTGTGGATGCACGACAAGGTACGGTTAGCCCTACTGACCGTGACCTCACATTGTCATCCCATGTTCATCTTGGAGTCAATAATGATCTCTTTCTGCCACCATGCTCTCAAGAAGGGAGTTTCCCGGCTTATAAGTATGCTGCTGGTTCCCACTGCCCAAGTGCAGCAACCTGCTTCACAATGGTCAGACTTCTGGTTCAATTCAGAGAGCAACTCTCAATTCAACACAATGAAGGCCATGCCTATGTTATCATCAACTTCCATTGTTTCCATCTAAATGTAGGAGTCAGCTGTAAAAAGTTCATGCTACCATGCTTTCAAATGTGAGGGACAACTTGCATCAGTGCTGAAAACACATTAACTGCAAGTTTAGACAAGGACAGCATTATGTTAGAAAATAGAACAGGAAATCTGTTCATCACACCAGCCAGCAAAGCTAACCTATTTAACAATTTCTTTACCTCCATTTTTATGAGCAGGGACTGAGCCACCTTCTCCACCAGGACCCCTGTAGGTCCCAGAGGCGGCGCACCCAGGCCTAGGGTCAGGGAGGACCCAGTTAGGGAACTTTTGGAGGGACTGGACATATTTAAATCAGCAGGTCCTGGCAATCTCCTCCCCAGACTGCTGAGGGAATTAGCAGAAGTCATTGCGGGACCCCTGACATGGCTTTATGAGCATTCATGGTTCTCTGGTGAGGTGACAGAGGATTGGAAATGAGCCAATCTGGTTCCCATTTTTAAAAAAGGGAGGAAGGGGGACCCAGGAAACTATAGGCCAGTTAGTCTTACCTTGATCCTGGGTAAGGTTTTTGAAAAAATTATTCTGGCGCATGTCCACAAGGGGCCAGCAGGAGATATTATGCTTAGGGGCAACCAACATGGGTTCATTAGAGGCAGGTCCTGTCAGACCAGCCTGGTGGCTTTCTATGACCAGGTCACAAAATCCTTAGTCCCAGGTCCAGCAGTGGATGTAGTGTTTCTGGACTTCAGGAAGGCCTTCAACACTGTCTCTCACCCCATCCTTGTTAAAAAACTAAGGGACCATGGCGTTGACACCTACACAGTCAAATGGGTCACTAACTGGCTGGAGGGCCGCACCCAGACAGTGGTGATGGACAGGTCTTATTCATCCTGGAGAGATGTGGGCAGTGGACTCCCCCAGGACTTGGTCCTCGGGCCCACACTGTTCAACATCTTCATCAACAACTTGTATGAGAGTGTAAAAAGCACCCTGTTCAAATTCGCAGATGACATTAAGATGTGGGGAGAAGCGAGCACACTAGAAGGGAGGAATAGGCTGCAATCAGACCTAGACAGGTTACAGGGGTAAGTGGATGAGAACAGGATGAGTTTCAACCCTAACAAGTACAAGGTGCTGCACCTGGAGAGGAAGAGCCAGCAGCATACCTACAGGCTGAGGAACTTCCTTCTCATCAATGCAGAGGCAGAAAAGGATCCTGGTGTCATTATTGATGTCAAAATGAACATGGGCTGACAGTGTGGGGAAGCGGTCAGGAACACCAACCATACCTTTTCAGGCATCCACAGATGCATCTCAAGGAGGTCTAAGGAGGTGATGCTCCCCCTCTCTATGACACTGGTCAGGCTGCAGTTGGAGTATTGCATCCAGTTCTGGGCGCTGCACTTCAGGAGGGATGTGAACAACATGAAGAGGGTCCAGAGGAGGGCCACCCACATGATCAGGAGTCAGCAGGGCAGGCCCTATGAGGAAAGGCTAAGGGACTTGAACCTGTTCAGGCTGCACAAGAGAAGGCTGAGGAGGGATCTAGTGACCCGTTACAAACTAGTCAGGGGGGACCAGCAGGCATTGGGGGAGTCCCTGTTTCCCTGAGCACTACCAAGACTGACAAGAAATAATGGTCACAAGGTGGCAGAGGGTAGATTCAGGCTAAATATCAGGAGGCGCTACTTCACTGTCAGGGCGGCTAGAATCTGGAACCAACTTCCAAGTAAAGTGGTGCTGGCTCCTACCCTGGAGGTCTTTAAAAGGAGGCTGGACAAATACCTCACTAGGGTCATTTGACCCCATTACTCTTTCCTGCCATGACAGGGGGTTGGACTTGATGATCTGCTCAGGTCCCTTCTGACCCTACCAACTATGAAACTATGAGATTATAATGTAATTTAGGAAGTTCCTGGGTGAATTTACAATGTCCATACAGAGCAGTCATACAATATGTTGCAGAGCCTTATATGGATCACAAGTTTAGAAGCTTTTGGGCAAAAGAAAAAAATTATAATACCAATATTTACCAAGGTTCTTATTTGAAAAAACAATTGTCCCTGACGAACTAACCATTGGGAAAGTGTGTGGCAAGAATACTAAGCTTTCATCCAGGCTGCAAGTGCGAGGGAACACCAGGCAAGTGTATATATGACAGGTTTACAGGGTGCCTATCATTTATCCCATAATTCAGGATGGAATCTCTTTACTTGAGCTGCTGTGTTATTGATTAATCATTTAACCAGTATAATTATCATTTAATAAAATAATCTTCTCTATTTACATCCCTAGTTTTAGCATGCTTTTCTCAGTGCCTTTTCTCTATCTCTCCTTCCCGTACCCTCAAGGAAAACAGAGGCCACCAGAGAAAGACCTGTCAGTGAAGATTTCAAGTCTTGCCTTCAGCATGAAAACTCTACCAGCAAGCCCCCAGGCCCTTCTGAACTTTATCTCCACTGGTGACTGAGGGCACCTATACATGTGCCTTACACCTATTGGAGCTGACTCAATTAATCAAGTGTCCAATGCACTCCAACAGCCTCAGCGTCACATGTATTCAACCTCTCTGTGCTTCAAAATGGGGGTGAGGGTGCTTAACTAAAGCTTGTCAAATAAGCTTAAGTTAAAGCATCCCTGCTGCTGTTTTGAAGCATGGGATGCTGAATACATGAGAGACTGAGGGCACTTTAATTAGAGTGGTTCTTGAGAGCTGCTCTAAATAAAGTGGCCCCCTCACCTTCTGCACACACACTCTGGAGCATGTGTAAAGATACTCTGAGGGTGCCAGTAAGTTGGTTAGGTGTCACATAGTCTGACAGCTAACACTTGGCTGAACCTTGTCTTGGGCATGCTTTCATCAAAACAGATATACCACACAAATAAAAATCCTTTGGATGGACAGAAAGTAACCAAAATGCAGGTATAGAGTTACAATTTGCCAATGAGTAATTTGAACCACACTTTCTAACCATGGCCACAAACAAGAAATTTTAAACAAAGTACAGCAGATGGTGTTTACTGCCTTATGCATTAAGCATCACTTCCAAGGGCATATCTGCAGGCCTGGCATTAGTAGGTTCTTAAAGCAGCTAGCTACACATTTTTCTATCCATTCCACCAGTAATTATTCCTGAACTATATGTTTAAATCTAAAGATTTCAAGTTTTTCATTCAGACAGGACAGCTCACTCTCTCATATGCTATTAAAGCATGCTGAAAACCCAGTCCACAGTGTCTAAGTCGCATTTTCTTTTTCCCACCCTTCATGATAACAGGCAAGTGCACCATTCTGTTCCTGCAAGCTTCCTACTACATAAAAACAAAGACTTTGAACAGATAGCTTCCACATGAACTTTTGGTTTGGCAATCAAAACCTACAGCCAGGACACAGAGTACAGAGTCAGACATTCTAAACCAGATCCTAAGATCTTTCTTAGCCCATCAAAGTTTTGTAAGGGAACTGAAAATAGAACAGAAAACATCATCATGCCATGATAGACATCTATGGTGTGCCCACACCTTGAATATGGTGGAGGGTTCTGGTCTCCACGTGTCAAAAAAGATGCAGTGGAATTAGAAAAGGACAGAAAAAGGCAACAAAGATAAGCATGATTGTAGAGCAGCTGCTGTACCAGGGGAAACAAAAGAAGGTAGGACTCTTCAGTTTGGAACAAAGAAAATTGAGGTGGGATGACAGAGGTACCCAAACTCATTAAAAATGTGGATGAAGTGAAAAAAGAACTGAGTCACTGAGTCCCAGAATACTATAACCATGTGGCATCTTGTGAAATTGACAAGAGAAAGTACTTTTCTATGCAGAGCATAGTTAATTTGTGGAACTCGTTGCCACAGGCTGTAGAGGAAACAATACAGTTGGCTTTAAAAAAAGGATGAGACAAATTAATAGATTAGATCTATATCTATATCTAGATAGATCTACCTCGATTTATAGAGCTATATATATCTAGATCTATTGATCTACTCATATAGGTATAGATATAGAATGTGTCCACAACCACAAAACCCTCTAACAACTCTTCTACCACAACTGAGATATCAAACAATAATAAAACATTAGATTGGACACTTCCCAGGAGGGGCAACCACACATTGGACTACTTCATTGACTGTTTCAGGAAGAAAGCTAACAGTTAAATTCTTAAAAGCCAGGACCACAACAACTTCTTTCGCTCAGAGAGAAAAGCCTCACAGCCCATAAGAACCAACAATGAAATAGTAATCAAACAGGAGGACAAAGGTGGAGCTATAGGGCATGTGTAGATGAAATGAGAGGCATGTGTGCATAACACTTTAAAGCAGGTTGAATGCTTTTGCACCACTTTAATGGTGTTGGTGTTTGCACGCATCGGTGGCATATTGCACATTAATTCCAGCTGCTGGAGTACATTCGGTGGCATAATGCACCTTAAATGACTTGGGGGCGCAGCAAACTAAAACACCTCTGAGGAGTTTCTTCCACCTAAGAAAACAAAGCGGTGAACCTAATCTTCCCCCTCCCATCCCAGAGCCAACCTGCCTGCATGAGCTGCATGGGGACTGAGTTCTTCTCTCCATGGCTGTAGTGGCCCGCAGGATGCCTGTGGGTGGGGGCCTCCTGCACCGCTTTCCCTCCCCCCTGCAGCCCAGGGTCTGCTCTGCCTGCTGGCAGCTCCCCCTCCCCTCCCCACCACCCAAGAGGCAGTTAAGACACAGGTGTACATGACACAGGGGTTTACTTTGCCCTAAATTGAAGTGATGTTTTTAAAAACTCACTGTTTCAATTTAGGGCCCCCGTTTAATCTAGACATGCCCATAGTTATCCTCAACCATCCAGAGACATCAGTAAAGCCAAAAGAAAACTCTCTGACACCTGGGGGGTGGGGCACCACATCAGAATTCATTCTGAAACTGGAAAAATATAATCAAATCCTTTGCAAGGTAGTTTCAGGAAAAATCTACTTCCACTTATACCCTACACTCACTCAGGAAACGTTTATATGCTTCACAAACAAGATGATCTTGGCAGACACATTATATCCACATGAAGAATTATTTGGATTCATAGAAACTATCCTGAAACCATTTATCACTCAAAGAGCAAGCTTTCCACAAGACACCACAGACTTCCTCAACAGAATCCAGAACATCAATCACCTCTCTGAGAAGCCATACTTGAAACCATAGATGCCACCAGTCTGTACACTAACATCCCACACTATGCAGGAACAGTTGTCAGCTTGAAATACCTACAAGAACACAGTACACTTAGATTTGCAACAACATGTTGCACAAATCACCCACTTCATCATCAGTAAAATTCAAACTTTACCATACCTGCATTACAGAGATGATGCACCGACTTACTCACTTTTACCACAGATTTAACAGCTCTCAGCCCTTGATTAACTTTCTGTGTACTACAATCCACATGTGGGATGCCACCCTAGAAACCTCCATACACAAAAAACCATGGACCGCGAAACCTACGTGCACGAAACCAGCAATCATTCCAAGCAAACTAAAAAACCTGTAATTTGTGATCAGGCCCTTGGATACCACTGTATCTGCTCAGAGGAGAACATTTGTGATATTAACCTGGCCAGCCTGAAATCTTCCTTCCTACAACAAGGACACTCCAGTCCCCTGTGATCACACACACTTGGGGGTCACCTATCACTCCACACTGGAACCAGTCAGAAAAATTATCACACAACTACAGCCTATACTCAACAAAGATAAGACCTAGCAAAAAAATATTCTCAGCCCCTCTGCTCCTGGCTTTCAACCACCCCCCAACCTTGCTCAACTCATCATCAGAACCAAACACCCGACTGCCAAACAGACATCAAGTGGAACACAGCCTTGCCTTCGGAAATGCTTAACCTGATAGCACATCTCTGCTTCTACACCCCTGAAACAAAAGTATCAGAATCCATGGTTATTACACAGGGCTTTCTCAAAATGTGATATTATAGTTACCTGAATCCAACATGATCTTTTTTTCCCCCCAATTCAACACTGGAGGGGAGGGAAACCATTATCCTAGATTTGAGTACAAGGGCAGGGGGAGGCAGGTGAGAGTAGTGCCTTTGGCTTTGACTCTAATCCTGAGCCCAGGGTCAGAGTTAGAGAAGCAGCCACCTCCTCCCTACAGCCTCCCCACTGCTGCCAACACTTACCTTTTCATCACATCTGTAGCTCCAGATGTGGCCCCACTCTGGTCCAGGCATGTACCACAGAGCATGAAGCACATGCTGCCCCTAGCCCTGGGCCCCCAGCCATGCAGCAGTGGTCATGGAACCAGCTCTGCCATTCACCTTCTCATCATAACCCTGGCCAGTGACAGGGGTAGAGGGAGGTAGCAGAGGGCAAAGGAGGGGAAGCAGTCCTGGGGGCAGGCAGCGGGGAAAGCAAAGTAGGGCAGGAAAGCACCATGGAGCTGGTATTGGGGGGTCACAGTAGGAGGGGGGGCAAGTGGTGGTGCAGAGACAGGTACCAAGTGAATGTGGGTGCAATGGAGAAGGCAGGTGGTGGGGCAAAGTGCAGGGGAGGTCCAGGCAGTGAAGGGGGACAGGTGGCAGAGAGGCAGGAGCCAGGGGGTACAGGCATTGTGGGGGGGCACAGCAGGCAGGCACTGTGGGAGGCAAGCAGCTGAGGGGTACAAGTGGTGGAGGAGACTGGTGGCAAAGTGCTGGGGTCATACCACTCAACTCCCCTGCACCTGTCCTCCTGTTCGTGTTTTCCCTGCTGAAGTGGTAGTGAAGAGACAAATTTAAGACAATCCACCAAAATTAGGTTCTATATGCAACTCTTCTTCTAGGAACCTGTCAGCAGCAACAAGGGCCAGGTTCAATCTTGCAGTGCTAAATATTAAGGCTGTGCAAAGCTTTGGTCGCTGATTTGATTTGGAGGAGATTCAGCCCAATTCAGCGGCCGAATCTCCAAATCTGAAATAAATCAGGACACCCACTAATCTCTCCGAGTCAAATTGCAAGTCCCCAATCCAATTCAGAGAGATTCGGAAAGACTCAATGATTTTGCCATAGACACAGCTTTATATGTTTTTACTACATACCTCAAGGTACCTGGTGTGGCTTATGAACACTGAGATGGTGGGGTGGATGGAGTGTCCCATGGGAGGGTGGAGGGGGGTCCCCCCGTATGCTCCACGGTGGACCTGGGAGTGAACCAGAAGTATTTCTGGTACACTTCAGCATCCACCATGGAGCATGCGAGGGACCCCTCCCCACTCCCTGGCTTAGCAACTGGTACCTCCTGGGTCTGGGGGGGGGGCACCCAGGGTTCCCCCACACCTGGTTGCTGAACTGGGGGGGATGTGGGGGGTCCCCTGCAGTGGATCCCCTGCACTCCTGTGGGGTGCTCCATCCACCCCACCATCTCAGCGGTCACATGCCATGCCTGGTATTTTGAGGCATGTAGAAAAAACTTATAAAGTTTTGTCTGTGACCACATTGCTGATTCTCCAAATCAGAATCAAATCTTCAGATTCAGTTTTGGCTAAATTGAATCAGGACAGTGATCCAAATCACCAAATCAACTCACTGTCCCCTGAATCAGGCCAAATCCAATTCAAATACTGTCCGCTTTGCACACCCCTATTAAATATGTTTTACCTTGGCTTGAGCCCTCACCCATTCTACCTGGGAAACACTAAATGAATTACTAGGGTGCCCAATAATATCAACAACACTTTTTTCACAAGTAGTATAGACACAAATTCCAAATTTATTACAAAGAATAAAGAAAAACCAAAAGTAAACACTAACTATAATTTTACAACACTATACAAAAAACTGCAAAACAGACTCCATAGTGGCACACTCTTGGGGAGGCTTTACCCATACCCAGGCAGTCTGGGACTTTGCACTCCTCAAAGGGTAGTTTTGAGGACCTGCCCCTATACCTGCCCTTCAGCAAAGGTCTGGAAGGGGGAAGGGACATACCAGAGAGTCCTATGAGCTGCTCATATGACCACTGTACCAGGGAGCTGCTAGAGAGCATAGGTATTGCACAGGCCCCCTCGTTGCTCCCTGCAAAATTGTAGTGCTGATCTTCAGATCCACATGATGGCTTTGATGGATTAATTGTCCCGTGGGGCCAGGCCAACTCTCAGGATCTCAATATTGTGCTGTTAGATGGGAGGGTGTGACACAATTGCACATATACAAACATACAAATCAATTAGGTGCATACACACTACCAACTCAGGCACATACACATCCAAAACAGCCTAGGCACATGCATACCTATCACCAATTCCAGCACATACACACTATACACACCAAAAAATAGACAACAATCAGTTGTCAATTCCCACACAGTACACATACATGGATTAGTAGTTTGTATATTATGCACACAATGTCATATATATATCTATATTATTTACCAGTACACACACAAACCACCTACCTACACATACACACAGGTGAGTTCCTAACATGGATGGAACAGTATATATGTGTGTCTTTGGGGTACTTGGGATACCTGGGGGAAGGTTAAGGTGAGAGAGAAAGTGTAAGGAGTGAAAGTTGTCAGAACCAGGATTAGACCTGGTAGACTAGAGAGAAGGTGACTGAGGAACTGACGCTTGGGGTTAATTAAAGTCAAGTGGTCCCCGTGTTACTCAAGGTCACTGGAGCAAAGGGAAAAAGCCTGGTGGCAAGGAGGAGACAGCCATGAAAGAAAGAGGCAGAAAGCTGGGAGCTTGGGGCTGGAAATTGAGGCAGACAGCTGGGACATCAGGGGGCAGATAAGTGGTGGCAAAGAGGAAACAGTCAGAAAACAGACAAAAACCCAACTCAGGGTTTCAGAACAACAGGTTTATTAAACAGACACCACACTACACAGCTCCATGAAGTTATTAGTTCCCCCACACACAATCACAATGCCAGCAGGAGAAAGAGACTCAATGGAAGGGGTGGAGTCCAGGTAGGGAAGAGAAGCAGAGTCCAAGTCCTTGGTCGAAGGGAGGGTGGGGGTGATAGCTACCTATCCAGGCTAGAAAGTGGTCTTCGTCCAGTAGGTGTTGTCCAGAGGGGGGTTACCAGCAGGGCCTCTGGGTAGATAGGTGGCGTGGCACAGTGCTGGTCCAGATGGAGAGAGCATCCCAAGGAGTCAGTCTTCACTACCCCTTTTTATGGGGCATACTACCGTAATCTCCTATGGGGAGGGCCTGTCCAGGCAATGTCAGTCCTGTTCCAGGGGGTTCCAGGTGTTCCTACTGAGAACGTGTGCCTTGGCACAATGGTGGTTTGCTTCATCGTTTGTTTCTCGACTGCTGAGGGTGGTTCCAGTGGTTGGGTCATTGGTCCAGGTATTGGTTTTGATGGTTTGGTCATACAGAGGGAGCTAGTTTTAGACCTACTGCCATTGTCTCTCAAGTACCCTCATTCATCCCCATTCATTCAGGAACCAAGTTACATAGGTGGGTAGGTATGAGTCATAGGTTACACAACAGGGCATGGGGACAAGATGGAGACTTGACAAACAAAATGGAAACTTAACATGACTTATGCTAACTTACATATGTAGGCCTAAATACTGCAGTGCCAGTGAAACAATAATATAGAACAGTAAAAATCAATATAAACATAATAATTTTACACTATAAAGAAGGAGAAAAACCAAAACAAATACAACTTGCTACCAAAATAAAATGCTGGAGCTTATCCTACATCTCAGCTCACTTATACTTATCTATAGGGAACAGAGAGGGAAAGAAAAAGTCAGAAACGGTTGGGGAAGGGGAGGGAGTGCATTTTTAAATTAAAAAAACAAAACAAAACTGGGGGTTTTGCTACAGTTTAACTGCAGTTTTTGTCAGCATATCACCCCCCAAAGTTTTCAATCTTGATCGCAGCTCTGGTGGGGCATGAAGCTGCAAGAGAACTCAAAGAAAAGCCAGCCAAACAACAAAAGATGCTGAACTGCAACCAGTACCAACCACACTGCTTGGTCAGGACACAAAGATATGCCAGGCCTAAAATTGGGCACAGACATGCAACAAACATACAATGGGGCTCAGCAATACAGTTATACTGAGACAACAGCTGTGAAACAATAAAAGGGGGACTCAAACCGCTCCTGCACCAGGCCCTGAACATGCAACAAAAGAGCACCAGGCCTATTTGGCTGCAGCCTGGACATATACTCTCACTTACATGGCTACGTTGATATCTAACAGCTATGAGACAACTAAAGGGGGGCCAGGCCTATCTTGGCTTGGGCCTGAACTACAACTAGCACCCAACCACACTGCTTGGTTGGGGCATAAACTGTGAAAGGGACAAAAGGGTTAGGGACAGAAGTTACACATAAACTGGTTTAAGTTATTAGAAACTGGTTTAAACCTGTAACAGAACAGAAGTTCAGAGTATATAAACCAGTTTTAAAATGGCTGAAAGTGATTTAAGGTAAGCTTGGTTAACTGTAGCATCAGACTTCCCCGATTTAGGTCAAACCGGTTTACGAAACTTCTGTCCCAGACCCCTTCCTATTTTAAGTTAAATCAAAGTCTCCAAACATAACTTCTAGCCCTGGGCTGGGCTGGGATGTGCTGTCTGCTTCAGCAAAAAAGGACTGGGGGGGAACTGGGAGGCAGGGACTGCCCCTCCCCAAGCAAATCGTATCTGGGGTATGGGGCCGGGGAGTGGAGTTAAACTTCCCCTTCTCCAGATTAAATCCCCCTTCCCCTGAGTACAGAGCTGCCTTGCCTTGCTAAAATTACTGAAAGTTACTGCTGGCTGCAACTGTGGACTACTAATCCAAGAGACACCAGGAAAAGGGAAGGGGAAGTGATGAGCAACCCTGGAGAGTCCTGCTTCTGCGATTCTGGACTGCAAATCCCAGAGACCTCAAGGGCAGCAGGAAGAGTAAATGGACACATAGCCCATGCTAGCTATGTATCAGAGAGCTTCCTCCTGGCCCCACTGGCTTCTGGCCTGAGCCACTGCAGGCACGTGGCTGCATTTCCTGAAACAAAAGTGAATGTGTGTCCAGTTGTTTCTCAGTCTAATCACTGCAGTTTAGACAAACCTGAAAAGAATGAATTGATTCAGCCTCAGGCTTTTTGACTCTCTGTACTTAATTAAGAAGGCCAAGGTCTATTTCATTGGGCCTGGAGTGGGCACCCAAAAGTCGGCCAGGCCTGGACAAATGACAAGAAGTGCCAGGGCTTCACTCTGGCCAAAATCTGCCAGTGAACAAATGGATGCTATGGCTGTGCAAAGCTTTGGGTTCTGATTTGATTTGAAGGAGATTCGGCCCAATTGGTGGCCAAATCTCCAAATTTGAATCAAATCAAGGGACCAATAAAAAGGTCTGAATTGATTCAAAGCTCTCTGAATCTTCAGAAAAGATTTGGAGAGCTTCAGAGATTCGCGCAGTCCCTGCCTGCTGCAGCAGAGACCTGCAGCCAGATTCTGAGCTGGTAAGTAGGTGCAGGGGAGAAGGGCTGGACAAGGGGGGAGGGAACCATGGGGGGGCCCCCTGTCAGGCCCCATCCCCTGTCTGCTCTCCCAACCTCCACTCACTCCCCCAGCCCCACCACAGCTGCCCTGCCTCCCAGTGCTTTAAAAAAAAAGCCTCAACTTACTGGGTGCTGCCTGGTGGGGAGGCGATCCCCATTACCTCCCACTGCATGGGGGGGGCTCTTCCACTAGCTCCCTGACCCTCCTCTCACTTCCCCAGCCCCCTCATGGCTGCCCCATCTGGCCCAGCTCTGGCTATTTAGAAAAAAAGAAAAGAAAAAACTCGGACTCCCCACTCCTGCAGTGGCCTCGGAGTTTTGGGGGGGTTGTGGCAGAGCTCTGCACATCGTATGGGGCAGCGGAAGCTACAAATTGGCCAGGCCCCAGAAGCTCCTGAGAGCAAGTAGCCCTGAGCTACTTGCCAGGGCAGCTTTTTGTACGGATAGGGACAGGACAGGGCAGTTTTTTATACTGCTGGGGGCAGCATAGGTGCTGGCCCTGGGATGCAACTCCTCCTGGCTGCAGAACCAGGAGAAGCCAGGCAGGGTTATTTTGCCCCAAGTGGCACAATTTGCTCCACAATTAAGTTTATATCTGAGCATGTGTGTTGAGGCAAATAACCCCAACTCAGATTTGCTCTGCTTGTATTTGAGCTGCCACAAGCATATGTGCTTGTATGTGTGAACGCGCTCAATGAGGGGTAGGAGGTGGTCCTCTCCAGTCCTAGAGGAGGCACAATGTACAACAATTATGTCACACAGAAAACATGATCACGCTTTTCTTCTGCTAATTGTTTGTCTGTTATCCCTGGGAGTTTCTCTTCTCCCTCTTATAAATATTTTTTATTTTGCTGTGCTTGTTTTTTACTGCTCAGACCTGATGAAGAATGTCTTGCATTTGAAAGCTTCTTTAACTCCATTCCAACTATATAGTTGATCCAATAAAAGATATCACCCTAAGAAATCCTTGCCTCCCCTCAGAATGAAAGCATATGTAACAAGAGAATTACATCTTCCAGGCTTCCTTTTGCAAAATACACTTCTGTATATATCAAAAATTTCAGTCAAATTTTCCAGGTTTTGACTACTTTAAGCTTCCTGAGTTTTCTTCCTTCACCTTTCAGTTTAGACTGAGAGGCTTCAAAAGACCTGGGCAGGAGTTAGAATTAATGGAGTGGGAGACTATGAAAGACCATATAATCTTGTCAGCCTGACTCATGCAGTTCTCAGCAGTCCAGTATACCACACCATTATTGCTTGCAGGATACAGCATGTTCAGAGATACAAAGGAGATGTCTTCACATACCCTACATCCCCCTCAATTTCTTAGGTATTGGATGACAATTTGCACAGCACAGCAAAATATAACAGCAGATCTTTCTAACCTGCCTGGCACTAAAAGACTCCTGATGACTGATTTTTTTTTTGCGTTCAAGAACACTGCTTAAATTTTGTTATTTTACCACTTGTGGGCAAGCATAACATACAATATGAGACATGTAATTACCAGTGCTGCACAAAACATCAGAATTAATTTTTCATACCCTCTCATTACCCATACTGTCATTGGGGTCATGCTGGTGTGTCTTACCAAAAAGTTCAACGTAAACTCAATTGAAACCACACTGAATCCACACAATGCAGCAAATGCTGTTTGGAATATTTAGACAAATTGGACTGGAGTTTGAGACTTTTTAAAGAGCTCTGAAACCAGGTAAATTTTTCACTCAGCATTTATTTAAAAAGGAAAAAAAAACATATTGATTTCATGTCTTCCTTTTTGCTGAAGACTTCAAAATACCCAGAGAAACTAATAACTTGCTTTAGACTACAGGTGCATTCATGGACAATTCAATCAAAAGTGCTATTAGTCCAGAAGAAAGTTTGACAGATGTGTGGATTTGGCATTCATTATTACTTTATTAATATTTGATTATTTTCATATTGGAAAATGATCATCATTGCAAGAGCACATGTTTCTAACAGTGCAGATACTTTTCATTTCTGTCACATAAAAGCTGTTCCTCAGATCAACACAAGCCATGACATTTTTACTTAAGGCAGAATTTGCATGCTTTATGTGCCCGAATCTCCTAGCATAAGGATATTGCTAAAGTTAGAGCAGCAGTAGAGTAAAGAAAACAGGTTCATCTTTTGTGTATTAATATATTCAGTTTGTGCAACAACTATAGTAAGTATACACACATGTTCAGAGGATCCAATCTATGATCATGCCGTTTGCTTTAAACTTGTGATCACAGATCAGGTCCTGTTTGTACAGGTATTTGCCAGTGATTTCTATGAATCACCATGAATAAGACCTGCCAAGTTTCAAGAAGATTGGTGCAGGGGTTTGGGGGAAACTGCACCACAAATTATTGAAAGCAAATGCCATGTCACATGTATATGTTACACCACAGCAGGGTGAAAACTGCAGGGGTGGTCACCTTTGCTGAGGCCATGAAGTCTGCCAAGTTTCAAGGAGATAGGTGAAGGGGGAGTCTGGCTTCTGGGGCCCTGCACCAGGCTGCTAACAGGACAAATTTGTGACATAGATGACCTTGTGTATGTTAAGGCATAGTGGGGTGAAAACTGCAGGCCTACTAGCCCTTGCTAAGGCCACAAAGCTTGCCAGCTGTTAAGGAGATAGGTGTAGGGGGCTTCTGGAGTCCCTTACCCCTAGCTGCTGACAGGCAGAACTCATGACATGCTTGCTTGTGCAACTGACTGTGTCTTGGGGCAGTTGATTGTCTGTATTGATTATTTCCTCTCCTTAGTTTGTTGTTTTGTAGGTGTTAATCCTTGCTCATTAATTCATTACATTAGCTAGCTACTGTGTATTGATCTGTTTCCTGAGTGAATCGTGATTGATTGGTAACACAGTAGCTTGGTAGCCAGGCCTGCAGTAATTCCCCTCCTCACCCCTCAGTGCCTCAGGATAGACATTGTTGCACAAGCACTCATGTCACGAGTTTTGCCTATCAGCAGCTAGAGGTGCAGGGCCTCAGAACCCAGAACCTCTGCACCTATCTCTTTAAAAGCTGGCAGGCTTTGTGGCCTTAGCAGGGGCTACCATCCGTGCAGCTTTCACCCTGCTGCGCCTTAACACACACAGTATCACCCATGTCATGAGTTTTGCTTGTCTACAGCTTGAGGTGCCATTCCCCCCAAGCCCCTGTACTGATCTTCTTGAAACTTGGTAGAATTTGTGGCCTCTGCAGGGACTAGCACACCTACAGTTTTGACCTCACTGTGGCTTAACACATATACATGACATGAGTTTTGCTTTCAAGAATTTGGGGTACAGTTCTCCCCAAACCCCTGCACCTATCTCCTTGTAACCTATCAGGCTTTGTGGCTTCACCAGGGGCTAACATTTCTGCAGTTTTCACCCCACTGTGGCTTAACACACACACGGACATGCTTCCAGGAATTTGAGGTACAGTTTCCTAGAAACCCCTATATCTATCATCTTGAAGCTTGGTGTGAATTATGTTCTCAGCAGGGGATACCATCTCTGCAAGTTTCATCCAAATCAGCCATCAGACAACAAAGTTATAGCTATTTCATTGATTCCCTGTTATACTCCATGACCGAATCAGCTCTGAATCTTTTCCAAAGCGATCTGGAAGCTCCAAATCTATTCAGAAAGCCTAAAGCTTCCAGTGATTCAATTCATATCTGTAGATTCATCCTATAAATCATCTCCGAATCATGATCTGAAGCTTTGCACAGCCCTACTTCATCCTATGCTGGCTTTGCCCCTTTAGCCCCCTTCTTTGTTGATGTCTCTGTGTGGAAGTGCAGAGTAGGCAGGGGAGGGAGTTCCCCCTTATGGAATTCCAGCCCCACTGGAATTGGGAGGCAGATAAATTGTAGTCCCCTTCAAGATGAGGGGTTCAATCAACTACCCCTTCCCCCTCCCGCTGGGGACTTGGACTGGGGTGACTCAAGGTTCCTGCTGGGACCAAAGCCAGAGAGTCCCAGCTAGATGGTCTCTCTACTTGGATCAGGGTCAGACTGATTGCCATCTTTAGTGTTAGGGAGAAATTTTAGTCCATGGTCAGATTGGTATGCACTGTGGGGGGTTTTGCCTTCCTCTGTAGCAGGGGGTTTGGCTTTCAACCCAGGATCTCTTGAGAATATATACTGACAGCATTCCATGGAAGAAGGACATTGGATGCCATGGTCCCCTGCTTCACCTGTGGCAGGTAAGGGTGTTCGCAGAAATCAATTATGTGCTGGAAGGGACCTCAAAAGATCATTGAGTCCAACCCTCTGCTCTAGGCAAGAATATTGCTGAGGTCAAAGGGTCCAGTCTTCTCCTGAAGACTTCCAAGGTTGGGGACTATATCACTTCCCTGGGAAGTCTATTCCAGATTCTGGTCACCGTTACCATGAAGAAGTTCTTACATCCAACCTGAAACCATTTTCTAATAATTTATGGCCATTGCTCCTTGTCCTCCCCTGAGTGTTAGGTCTGTGTTGTGTCTGGGTTGACAGTAAACTTATGTAGAGTATGATTATGGTTTGTATGGGACAGTTTGATAGGGATGATTGTGCCTCAGACAAAGGGGTTTGACTAGATGACCTCTGGAGGTCCCTTCCAGCCCTACTTCTCTATGATCATCTGATTCTCCAAGCTGAGTCAAATCAGATAATGAATTCTTTAAAAGGGCTTAGGATGTTTTTGGGTTAGGTGAAAAGTAATTTCAAAAGGCATGGGCATTATTAGTATTTATCTGCTCATACTGCTTTATTTTACAGAGGCACCATGCATTTTGAAATCCCAAGCTCTGCCTATTTTAGAACTAGAACCATCAGTATGGATGATGATGATGATGATGATGATTCTAGTGGAATGAAAACAGCAGTCTGATAGATCTGAGGCAGGGGAGGGGAGGGCAAAAAAGGGAGCTGAACATTTCATTTGTGCTACAGTGATAGTAGGACAGCTAATTTTCCAGTGCTGTGGCACTTTGCTGATTTAAACTAATGAGATTGCGTGACTGCCACAACAGTGTGATGATGCCACATGGTAAAGAGAATGTGCTTTAGCAAAGAGGCATGAGACTTATGAGATCTTTGTTCTATGAAAGTATCTGCCACTTACCAGCTATATGAATTTGTCAAGTCTGTTCACTTTGTGCCTTTTTTCCTAGTCCATTCCCTAATCCAGTCTTTTTACCTAGTACATTTATATAGATTGTAAACTCTCTGCTATCAAGGACTGTTTCTCACTATGTGTTTGCACAGTGCATGGCACCCATCTTGATCATGATGCAGACCTGTAGATACTACCTTAATACAAGTTGCTAATGCTGCTGCTTCTTTTTCCTTCCTTCTTTTGCCTTCATAGGTTTTCATAGATTTCATAGACATTAGGGCTGGAAGGGACCTCAGAAGTTCTGCAGCCCCCCGCCCCAGGGGCAGGAAGTCAACAGGGATCATAGGATCCCAGCAAGATAAACAGTAGTTTTAGGCTTTTACTTACGGTTTTCTTTGCAACATGACTTTATTATTTTTACTTATATATAAGCTTTTATAGTGTCCATTTCAGGCTTATACTAAATAGTTAAAAAAAAAAATCCCCCGTTTTATTTTTATCTTAAATATAATTTTTTACTGACTCAGAAACAACTTTTGGTCAGTTATTTGCTTGTCTGGTTTGCCAGGAGCCATTTTGCCTTCACTGTGGGTCTCATGGTACTTTGGGAGTTAACAAGATGGTGCTGAAACACTTCAAGTTTTGTTTGAAATAGATGGCTCTTTGGTTCTAAAGTCCTTTTTGCTGGCTAGAAGTTTTTAGCACAAAGAAACTGTTAAATGTGCAATAAATACCTCTTTTGCAATTATGTTATAGTTATAAAAAGAGACAAGCAAATGCAGTATAATTCTATATAAAAAAAACAGGAAATAGCAAAACCTACTTAAATAAAATAATTCACTCTGCCTGCCTCTTCTAATTTATAGAAAATGTAGGGCCTACTTACTATCCATGGTTTTCCATTGGAAAATCTTAGTTGTTTTATTTCCTTGCAGTCATTTGTTTACTTCCAATTTACAGCAAAGGCCAGGGGCTTTAATCCACAAATGATGATTGGGTTATGACATGCTTACCTAAAACACAAACAAGAAATGCAGGATATATTACAAAGGTACCAGTTTTCACAAGACACGCATTCTAATATTGTAGGCCCAAGGGTATGATTTAAACCTTAGATGAACACCTGTATTGTGAGATGTTTAATTGCACTGGACTGAAATTCTGTAAACCTTTCTGACTGTGCCAGTCACCAGGAATAACACATCAAATATCATAGCAAAAAACCTAATCCCTAATTTACATAACTTGCTAAATGTGTATTACAATGCTTTATTAGAAATACTTGTACTTCTTTCTCAAAGCATTTCATTGGGGGTGCTTAAGGGGAAGAAAAAAATTAAGAAAGTAAATAGTATTCATTAAAAAGAAATCAAATTGGCAACAAATTAATGCAGTGCCTGAAACTATAAACAGAGAAATTTATATCAGCATCTGATACAGCAGCAGGGTTCAGATGGAAAAATAAAAAGACATGATTGAAAGCAAAAAGTTTCTCTGTAAAGAATTCTCCTCGTAGTTTACTGAGAATAAAGCAGGGGCTAGGACAGGTCAAGACTGGCCCTTTTGGACTGTCACTTTCAAATCTGTCTTCAGGATCAGGACATGGACAAGAATCCACAGATTCACACTGAGTATGTCTACACATGCATTTCCTATGGCACCAGTTTACTTGTGAGTAAATAACTCACAGTAAATGGAGACACGCAGGCATCTACATGTGCAAGGAAGTAAGTTCAGATCTGCCAATGCTCCCATTTCTGGGGAGCCATGCAATGGGTCACTGCCACCACCAGAGGGACCTCTAGGCTCCAGCTGGAGCTGCCAGCAGCTGCAGCCCTCTTCAAAAGGCAGACCCGCTCGCTTCTCTCTGGCCAGTCCTCCCCGGCCAGAAGCAGCATGCCCAGCATAGGGACAATATGCGGCAGCACTCTTCTCACTGCCTGTCTCCTTGTGCTATGGCTGCTCCAGCCTGTGCCCCTGGCAGCGATGACCAGCACTGGGGGCTCCTACTAGCCACTACACTGGGTGGGGTGGCCCACTGTGCTGACTAACACCAGGCCCATGGTTGTGTTACCCCACCCAGCTCCCCCATGCAGTGACCACATGCCACACCAGGGCTGCCACTACGCACCTGCCACCTCCATCCCATCCATCCAGCTAGACCCCAGCAGAGATGCTACTGACAGGCCCCAGGCTCACTGGAGGACTTCAAGAGGAGGTTGGATATGCATCTAGCTGGGGTCATCTAGATCCAGCACTCTTTCCTGCCTATGCACGGGGTCAGACTTGATGATCTATTGAAGTCCCTTCCGACCCTAACGTCTATGAATCTATGATACACTGCTAGGGTCACTGTCACCTTCCTGGGCTTCCAGCCCCATCATCTCTGGGCTCACCAGGCCAACCAGGACTAGTGGCAGCATGTTATCCAGTACATCTGGGACAATAAGCAGTGAGTGGAGGCCTTCCACATGACCTGGGCCACCTTCCAGGCCTTCTGGAGCAGCTCTGGTCACACCTGGAGTGGCAGGATAGTGGCATGGGTGTCTCTGAAGAAAGCTGGCCACATCTGGCCCTTGCCCTGCTTAAGCTGGCCATGAATGTCAGCATGTGATACATCAATCACCTATTTGGTGTGGGCAAGGCCACCACCAGGGAGGCCATCTTGGAGGTATGTGGTACCTTCCAGGATCATGCTCCATATGCAGAACCCCCTGCAAGTGGTGGCAGTATTCCATGCTCTGGGATTCCCCTAGTGCATCAGGGCCTTGAGGACCCACATCTTCATCACCTGCCTGCCCCATGGAGACTGCCCCTACTACAACCAGAGAACTTTCACTCTGTTGTGCTGCAGGCCACTGCTGACCACCAAGGTGCCTTCACACATGAGCCCCAGGTGGGCAGGCAGCACCCATGACACCCATGTATTCCAGTAGTACCTGCTGCCATGGCTCCAGACCTTGCTTTTCCCATTCTGCTCCTGCAGGAGGCATGTTTGGGGAGGTGCCCCAGGTCTAGCTTCCCACCATGCTGCCACCACACCCAGAGTGTGTCCCTGCTGCACGTACCTTAGGTAGTGTGCGAGGAGCTGTTTTCACAGACTGTGTGGTGCCTAACAGACTATGCCCTGCTGCTGATGATCCTCATGGTTCCTCAGGTACACCTGCACATGTGTTATGGGATTCTGAGCTACAACAGCATGGGGAAGGGGGAGAACTGGGCTGCCCCAAAACCTCTACCACCACCTGGAGGACTAAATGTGGCTGTGCTGTACTTCTCTGCCCCCAGCAGTCAAGGAGGACATTGCTGTTATCTTCAATGCATTCCCCATCAAGTGAGACACCCATGCTTACCTAGCTGTAGGTGCACAGGCTGCTCAATAGTTTTGCACTGTCTGTCACGTCCCTGTGCACTGTTGGGGGTGGAAACCAGGGCCAGGGGAGTGTGGGTGGGCCAGGAAGTAGAGGGCCAGGGTGGGGAAGCCAGTGCAGGCCTTACCACATGGGTGGGGCTGGTGTGGCTGCTGGCTCTGCACAGTCATGGCACTTGCCATAACATGCAGCTCCAGTCAGTGTCCTCAAACAGCAGGGCACAGTGGGTCAATGCCTGGATGGCCTCCTCTCCCACCTCCGAGAGAAGCTGGTGCTGCTTGCAGCCAGTGATGTCATGGCCAGCCACACCTCATGGTGGGGGCTGGGGACATGGTACTGGCCCAGGCTGCCCAAGCTGCTGGTGGAGGGTGAAATTGGTGAGCTTGGCAGGATAGACTGCTGGAAGCCTGAGGGGCCCTGCCCTGGCGATGTGTCAATGGGGATGCTAGGCTGGGGTGGGGCTTGGTCAGGCCACCCATGCTGCTATAGACAGCATGGCTGCAGCCTGGTTCCCAAGGTGTAAGGATGTCCATCAGTTGCTGCATAAAAACACATGGACTTGTGGGTACTTGTAATAGTAAGGGCTTTTCTTAATGCTCATAACAAGAGTTTTGTAAGCTGACTCCATAGTATGCCAGTATTATAGCACGTAGCTTCTTGCTCTGTGACTGTGACCGAACCATGAACTTAGATAGTACAATGTTGTAATGCAGTGGAATGTGGTAAACACCCCGTGTGTTGAATCACGACTCATCCTCAAATTCTTAGCTGAAGATAACCAAATCCTTAGTTGGAGATAACGTGATTTACTCCAGACTATATAAGCTGTACATTCTTAAGTTACGGGGAGTTTCTCAACTCTGGCAAGAATCCTGACTTGCGCAGAACCTAGCACAGGCTATCGCATCCCCAGTATCAGGACACTCCAGGGCCAGGGAAACTATGCAGGGTAGTGGCTGCTGCCTAGAGCCAATACAAAGTGATCATCCTCTCTACTATGTCCTATTGCCCGCCTCTGCGTGAGTATCCTTAAATAAAGCTTCACAAGAGTGAGAACAACCGTAAGTACGTCCTTTGTTCAAGCACGGGGAATCTTCTGAACCCAGTAGTTCATTTTAAGACAGTATTCCTCAACCAATGATTAGAGTTAGTGATGGCAATCTCCTCTGCCCACAATGCCTTGACCTTTGTTTGGCACTACTGTGCTGACCAGTCATGCCCATGCTCCTTCATCTGCCTTGAAAGCCCCTCATAGACATCAGCATTGGAGTGCCCACCCCACTCAAACTGGCGCTACACTCTGCCTTACCCCACAGTACCACAAGGTTGCTAGTCTCCTTCTGTGACCAACTGGGGCTCTGGGTTGTGAGCTTGGGAGTAGGAATGGCTGCAAAGAAGAAGGACACCGTTTTGGGTCCTGCACCAGCTCTGTGGGCTCCTGCATGCTGTCCCAGCGCTGCCAGGATGGACAGCTGCCTGCAGTATCCAGCAGAGGGGTCTGGCATGGGGCTGTGTGACAGGGGGCCTTCCTGGGGCTAGAAATTGAGTTAGCCCATCCACCTGCCCAGGGAAGTGCACCTGGATTCACCTGCCATGAATTGAATGTTCCTCTGATATACTAAAGCGGGAGACTGTCCATTACTATGCCAGGGGTCACTATTCACAGCTCTGTACCTACCCTACAGCATGGCCTATGTCTCACAGATTGTATCCAGATTATTACTCCCCAGTTTTAAGACAGGACAGACTAAGTATACTGCTGAGCCTCTTTCACACTCACACTGCCCTCTCAGAGGGGCCTCTTGCACTGCTTTCTTGAGCAAACCCATTCAGCCATCAGGCTTCACTACTTCCACTCTGGGCCAGCACAGGCAGCAACTTTTATTTGCTTGAGCTCCCCTACTCTACATGGCCTTGTCCTTGTGCCAAATATTGGGCTGACTCTGCCCCTAGCCCCTCACCAGGCAACAAAATTCTTGTCTCAGCCATGTGGTTGGCCCATATACTCCCCTTCAAGCCACCCCTCACAGCCCTACTCAGTATGCCTCTGGTATAGCCCTTTGAAACAACCTCAGCAGCCTTACTCTGCACCTCACACACACACAGTCCTCTGAGTGCCTCTTTGCACCCTACTCTGTGCAGACCTACCCATCTTTCACCAGAAGAGTAACCGGTCTGGTATTTCTGGTATTTCTTGGGGCTGTCCCACCACAGACAGTCCTGCCAGACCCTCCCTCCCCCAGCAGGGTGCAGTTTTATGTCATACCCAGGACCAGAAGCCTCCAGTAATCCCCACAGCTCCTGCCTTTACCTCCAAGTTCCAGTAGCAGTAGCTCAGCCAGCTGATGTTACTCCCTCAGTTGCTAGCAGCAGACGGCTGCCCAAGCCTAGGTGTGCTGGGTCCTAAAATGGCCACCCTAATCAAGCACCTGCCATCTGCTTGCCTCCAGCCCTTAGAGTGGCAGGCAGCAAAGGTGCACTGCCACAAACTAGCAGCTGTGATCTCAGGGCAGGCTGCTGGTGGTTGGCTCTGGGCAGGTGGAACTGGCCCCAGCAGCCAGAACCTGCCTGCAGCTGTGCCTGGGGGCTGACAGGTCAGGATGACATAGGTCTGGTCATGGGTGACTGGTGCTGCCTTAGTCTAAGGAGGCATGTGCCCTGCACAGCAAACAGTCAGTGACCAAGGAGGAGTCCCCCTCCAGCCGATTGTGAAGCTGACAATCACTGTAGTCACTTCCAGAAGTGGCTGCAGCCACTTCGGCACTCCCAGTCCCTGGCTGGCATTTGCAGGGGAAGCACTGGCACTCCCACTTGCCCCCCCTTGCCCATTGTCTAAGTGGTGAGTTTAACTGGTTAGGGGGTGCACCAGCACTCTCAAGGGGTGCACATGCACCCCCTTGCACCTCCTACATGTCACCACTGGGCCTGGCAGGTGAGTTGCAAAACAGAGCCAGGCACCAGCACCAGGGTGCAGGTGGGCTGGGGCAACTGGCCTGCAACCTTCCCTGGGGGACACAGGTGCCTGGAGTGGCCTCAGGCCCCTCCTTGTATCCCTCAGGGCTCAAAACGCCTGCAGACTTCTAAAGCCTGAGGCAGGTGCTGTATAGGGCAGCCCAGCCCCGGGGAAGTAGAGGCTTCCCGCCCAGAGTCCTTGCTCCTGGGTCACATTTACATGTGTGAAATTATGCAGTAACTAATCGTGTAAATTTGCTGCCTATACTTTCGGGTACCAAATTTAATCACAATTACACATTTTTACTGTGCAGTAAACTACACTACTGTGCAGTTTCATAGTAGGTAGGGTTGGAAGTGACCTGAACAGATGATCAAGTCTGATCCCTTGCCATGGGCAGGAAAGAATGCTGGGGTCAAATGACCCTGGCTAGGTGATTATCTAGCCTCCTTTTGAAAACCCCCAGGGTAGGAGCCAGCACCACTTCCTTTGGAAGTTGGTTCCAGATCCTAGCCACCCAAAGTGTGCAGTAGTGCCTCCTGATATCTAGCCTGAATCTACTCTTGGTCAACTTATGGCCATTATTCCTCGTTACTCTTGGTAGTGCTCAGGGGAACAGGGAGTCTCCCATAGCCTTCTGGTCCCCCTTGGCCAGTTTGTAGATGGCCACCAGATCTCCCCTCAGCCTTTTCTTGTGAAGGCTGAACATGTTAAGATCCCATAGCCTCTGCTCGTAGAGCCTGCCTTGCTGCCCCCTGATCATGCGAGTGGCCCTCCTCTGGACTCTCTCAATGCTGTCCACATCCCTCCTGAAGTGTGGTGCCCAGAACTGGAGGCAGTACTCCAACTGCGGCCTGACCAGCGTCACATAGAGGGGAAGGATCACTTCCTTGGCCCTGCTCGTGATGCATAACAAGTTGTGGTTAGCCTTCCTGACCACGTCCCCACACTGTCAGCCCATGTTCATTTCGGAATCAATAATGGCACCAATATCCTTCTCTGCCTCTGTGCTGACAAGAAGGGAGTTCCCCAGCCTGTAGGTATGCTGCTGGTTCTTCCTCCCCAGGTGCAATACCTTGTACTTGTCAGTATTGAATCCCATCCTGGTTTCATCCACCCACCCCTGTAACCCGTTTGGATCTAGTTGCAGCCTGCCCCTCTCCTCCAACATGCCCACTTTTCCCCGCAATTTAGTGTCATCTGCAAATCTGAACAAGGTGCTTTTCACCCCCTCATCCAATTCATTGGTGAAGATGTTGAACAGTGCGGGCCCAAGGACTGAGCCCTGGGGGACCCCACTGCCCACATCCCTTCAGGTTGAAAAAGACCTATCCACCACCCCTCTCTGGGTGTGGCCCTCCAGCCAATTTGCAACCCACCTGACTGTATAGGCATCGACGCCACAGTCACTAATTTCTTAATGAGAATGGGGTGAGAGACAGTGTCAAAGGCCTTCCTAAAGTCAAGAAAGACTATGTCCACTGTAACACCTGCAGGACTTCCCTGTACTAATAATCCCTGATACAGGTACAATATCTCTGGTTGAATTTGAGTATATCTTTTAGAGAAAATATCTAGTCTTGATTCACAAATGCCTGGTGATAGAGAATTTACCACACATTTAGGTGGGTTGTTCCAATGGTTACTTAATCTAGTCCTTTAATATAGCTAGTAACTCTTCTGGGAATGCTTTCCAGTTATTTAACATGCTTCTGGAAGTCTAGACACTGAACCAGACTTGTACATGGACCAGTGTCAAGTACAAAAGGAATATAACCTCTTTACTCCTAGGTAATAGTTCCCCTGTATACATCCAGAGAATAGTCTTATTGACCACAGTTGTACACCAGGAGCTCACATCCAAAAAAATTATCTGCCATAATTTTGTTGATTTTTTTTTTTAAGTTGTTGCTTCCCAGGAGAGCGTTCCCATCCCATCCCATGGCCATTCTTTGGAATAGGACCTTCCATTTGATTATATGCAAGTGAATATTGTATGCCCCCAGCCATCTTACCAAATGAACCAGAGACTTGTTTTTATCATTATTTACTGTTCTCCCAATTTTTGTGTCTTTTTCAGGGGTTACCAATAATTATTTTGTTTTTTTTTTTCCTCAAGTCACTGATAAAAATAAGAAGTAAGTAATGGTCAAGAAAAGATGTCTACCAGGCCCTACTAAAAAAAAAAGTTCCACCATGATTCCCTATTTATAGTGACATTAGGGACCTATTGTTTTGCCAGTTTATAATCCAACTCCTGTGTGAGGTGTGATTCAGCATCCATTTCTCTTTCTGGCTGCTGCTCTGGTCTTGCAGTGATGTATTCCTTCTTGTACCTCAGCCTTCTGACCAGATCATTCAGCCCTATTTCCTCTGAGAAACAGAAAATCCAATGATAAAATCCACCATAATCCACATAATATGGCCAATAATTGTATCATAATCCACATAATATGTTCCAACCCCCAGACCTTCTTCTGTTTCCAATCGCTTTCATTTTGGACTTGATGACAATTCACCACTGCTGGAAAGAAGCTGTCAACTGGCATTCAAGATAAGAATAATGTTGCCCAATAGCTAGCTCAGGGTATGATTCAAACATCATATATAGCTTGGAAATTGAACACAGGGAGGGTGGTCCTTAATATATGTGATCTTCCCTGGAAAATTCATCTGATGTGTCATTAAGCAACATCCATGACTTACGTGTTGTCTTCTGTGGGCTAGTAGGCACTAAATGAGTTTCTCTGCCTGCATTATTCAACAGTACCTTGTAAGACCTGGTCTGAGCAATTCCTTCAGTCATCCTTGTCACTGGCAACTTTCTGCTAAAAAATATTTTTGTAGGTTCTTCTAATGAGGAAATAACTAGATCTAATCAAAGTTTTAAACCCCAGATCAAAAAGTGCTAAAACCTAAGCTTCCTAGAAATGGTGATATGGTGAATTATTTCATTATTCAGAATTGTCTTGTAAATAACTGAGCTACCTTTTCCACCTGTTCCCTTCATCTCTAGCGAGCCTCTCTTCTTATGCCACAATAAAAAGGAAAGTTCAGAAAGCCAAAAGAGCTTATAAGGGACGTATTCTCACATTTTCACAATCCACATTTTGATTTGAAAAATGAATTCCTTGTGTGCTGTATTTTCAATGGTGTTTTTCCCCCCAGATACTGTACTCCAAGATACAGCACTAAATTACAGTGATTCATTATTCCTATTAAAACAAACAATAACCTCAAATTGCTCAGCAAACCAAACAATTGCAAACAGTAAATTTAAACAGTAAAACAGGGAGCACACTGGGTAAATGTTATTTCCCTGAACAAGGAAAGCTTTCGGCAAAGTGCTTAACTTGAATACAACAAAAGGCAATTTAATTTAGCAATACAGCTGGATGAAAAATGGAGACCTCAGGTTTAATAAGAAGGGGAAAAAAGACAAGCATATATCATCCAAAAGGATAATTATGAGAAACTATTTTGTATGATCCTGCTAAATCAAAGCTTTTAATGCTTTCTTACTCCTGTCAAAGGAGGGAGATTTAGTGCCTTAAAAATGGGGATTTTGCAGACTTCACTGCCAAGAAAAAATGATTTGTCTCTTGATAAATTACTATTGGGCTTTCTACTTGAAAAAAAATACACTTACATTGAAATAAATGCCAAGGAATGGCTAGAGAATTTATATTATTCACTCGTATCTGTCACCGGATTGGTTGAAAAGCGACAGTGCTATTAAAAATGTCTTCTAGCTGCTAGACATAATGCCACAAAGGGGCCATGAAAGCCTTTCGTGAATGGGAAGGATACGTGTACAAAAATAATAGTAAGCAAATCTCACTTTCCCCTTCCCCTCCCCCTCTTCATTCCTGGCATACAAGACTGAGACTAGTGCTTGGTGTTTAGAGGCTGCAAATTCCACTGGAAACTCCATCTCTTACAGGAAGAAATTGTCCATTCATTTTCCTAAGTATTTTCAAGGGTTCTTAAATAAATCCTAACATTTTTTTATCTTCTAGTAAAGGAGGGGAAAACAGGCTCACTAAAAATGTGTCTAGAGTGTTATTAGCTTGAGAAAGAAGCTGCATGAAGAGCTCTTTTACCCCTCTGGGAGCCTGGACAAAAAGAGTTGCCCCTGAGGTTCCGATTACTGATAGTGGACTGGGAAAACTCCCATTATTCTTTTTATGTCCAGCCTGAAAAAAAAAAAGAGAGACCTATATACAATCTTTAACAGACAGGACACTTAGACTTCTGCGCCAGGTACCAGCAGACACAAGTAACATTCAGAATGAAATTGCTGTGCCTGATGAGAGTTAGTCCAACATAATGTCTGCGGGATACACTAAAAAAAGTAGTAATCTACAATCAGGCCTTCAGATCTGCTCTGAGGAAAACACTTATGAGACTCATGTCACCAAACTGAAAACTGCCTTTACCTAGCAAACAAGGGTGTAGGCTGTAGCCGTGTTGGTCTAAGGACATAGACAGGCAAAGTTCTTAGGGTGCATCTGATGTCTTTTATTAGACCAACTTAAACTATTTAATTCTAATTTAAGTCTAATTAGGACATAACTCCTTTCTGGGGGATATCTGGAGTACACTAGTAAACTATTTAAGTTGGTCTAATAAAAGACATCAGATGCACTCTGAGATCTTTGTCTGCCTATTTACCTGGCAAAGACACTCCAACAGAGACATAGGTTGTATCTTGGAACAAGCCACTCAAATACATTGCAGGAACCATTACAATGGAAGAAGAAAAATACAAAACATTAACTGAACACTTTTGGTTGTCACTTACCACTCCACATTTGACCCAATAAGAAGGATCATCAAAAGTAGAAATTGAGATCAAATCTGTAATTGTAGTGTACCCTCAAAGAGGACTAGACCTTGAGATAAATATCCCTAGCCTCCTCCTCTCTTTTCCGCTCTTGGCTTTCAGGCAATCCCCTCACCTCACCCAATTCATCATCAGAAGTAAAATCCCACCTCATCAACAGGCACCTAATAGGATGCAGCCTTGCCTTGAAAATAAATGCAAGACCTGTCAATTCATCTCTACTGCCACAATAAATAACACTCCCCACAACTAAACCATTACAATCCACAGATCATGGACATACCTATTCTAGCACACCAAATGCTCATATGAAAACTAGTATATTTACTTGAATACAAGACAATCCCCCAATATTTAGATTCCACTTATGGAAAATGTATAAATATATTATAATTTTCCAAGTACAGAATCTAATTATTGGAGGTTTGCCTTTAATTTGTCCTCCTTTCAGTGCTAGAACATGGAAAATAAATCTTGGGGGGTTAGGTATTCCCCTTTCCTTCTCTCCCTGCAACTTCTTCCACCTTCCCCCTGTAGTACTCCCCTTCTTCCCTCCTTACTGTCAAACCTGCTCTCCCTGAGCACAAGGAAGTAAGGGGCAGATTTGAAAAAGCAGACCTTGAAATAAACAAACATTTAGTAAATTGCATATTAGTGAATTACTATAGGTACCCAGAGATTTAGTTAATCCAGAATTGATTTATTTTGCCTTTTTTGAAACTGATGCAAGCTTTAGCACAGGTACTTCATAAACACACCTTAAGCAGTACCTTAGTACCTACTTATATATCATACAAACTATTCATGATTTTTTTTCAATGTTGTGTCTCAGGCCAAATTAGTCAAATTGGTTCCAAATTCCATCTACTGAGCAGAGCTTACCACCAGCAAGTATCCTACCCCACAGACTCTTCAGTTTGGGGCTTCAGATACTCCCAATTCCATAGCAGGCATCCAATGTGCAAGCCCCAAGCCTGGAGATTTTGGGGTTCAGACGCCCCTGAGTGTTACTTGCCTCTTGCCAAAACAGCAAGCTAGGGAAAAATCTTCCATCTCCATAAAACAGTACGTATCTTAGATCCTTCTATTTGGAGGCTAAAGTAGACATTTTCAGGGGCAGGATTCCTGCCTGCAGTACAATGAACAAGTCTCCACCCTCTGCTACATAAAATTATTCAAAGGAAAAGAAGAAGGGTATCTCCTTTTCCAATTTCAGCAAAAAAAATAAACACCTGGATCAATCCCATGGTATCTACCCTGCCAGGTTTGTTTCTTTGTTTGTTTTAACATTTTTAAGGAAACCTCCTCCACCACCATCTGAGGCTTCAGATGTTTCCAGAACCTTTGGTGGGCATCCTACTTGCAGACCCAAGTTCGGAGGCCTGGGGTTCGGATGCCCCAAGGTTTTGCTTGCTCTCAGATGTAAAGCCAGGGAAGAGTTTCCTATTTCCATAAAGTGGAATTAAAGCCAAGACCTTCCCATTCCAGCAAATAAGTGGGAGGTTTACTATACATTACCTTGGCAGGAACTAGCCCTGTGCCAGGAGACTGTTCTTCCCCATTGCAGCTAGGAAGACCGCGTCTGCGGTTTATGGTGTTTCCCTTGCCAGGTAAGCATAGACTATGTTTGATATGAGCCTTCAAATTATACATATTACTCCAAAGCCTAAAGACTCATGATTTATGACATAGTTAATTGGCCTGGGACCCAAAAAAGTCAACACCATTTCACTCCATGATGACCCCACAGCTCAGCACTGCTTACTATGTGTGTGTACTCCAGATATCCCCCAGAAAGGAGTTATGTCCTAATTAGACTTCCACTTATGACAGGAACTGGGTGTTCTTGTCACAAGTCCTGGGATCCTCGAAAACTGTATATGCAGATGAGGTGCAGGACAACCTGGTCTGGCTCTATTTCATG
Organism: Caiman crocodilus; assembly: GCA_030014935.1. NCBI lineage: Eukaryota > Metazoa > Chordata > Crocodylia > Alligatoridae > Caiman > Caiman crocodilus. The sequence goes on from JAGPOW010002067.1 coordinate 7,227,714, forward strand.
GAGGGTAGAACCATTCTAATCATGTGACAGGTTGTGAAAGGAGGTGACAGAAGGATTCTGGATTAAATGTTTCAGGCCCATTTGGTGATGTTTGCCAGATATTCCAAGGCTGGTAAAGAAACAGGAATTGTTGGAATTTGGAAAGACAGGTACAGCTCATCTGTGGAAGTGAAGAGGAAGTTGAAATACGTGCTATATGGTGGCTCACTATGACTTTAAAAAGAATCAGTACTGAAGGTTACTGAGCACCATGGGCACTACCATAAATGTTATTCAGATTGGCAGCACTAACCTGTCCTTGTGATAGGTTCCTATTAGTATACATGTCTAATATGGGTAGGGTAACCATATAGGACCATAGGAAATCTGGGACACAGTGCCAGCCTCCCTTCCCCCACTCTCCCAAGTCAGCAGCACCAATGCAGACCGAGGCAGAGGTGAAGCTCCCTGGTGCACCAGGCAGGCAGGCAGGCAGAAGCAGTCCCTGCTTGCCCACCTGCCTGGTGCACCATGCCATTCTGCCTCCCTGCCAGTCTATTTCCCTCCAGCCCAGTGCATGCATCCTCTGATCTGGTACAGGGCCCTCTGGCACCCTCTAGGCTCTTGGCTGCAGTGCCTTGAAGGAGAATCAGACTCAAAAGCAGGGGGTGTCTGGCTCCATGCAGACCTGGATACATAACATCCTAATGGCCACCACAGCCAGGTGAATGGCTCTGGTGCTCCTGTGCCTATCCTGTGTGAGCAGTGGATCCAAGCACCTGATTCAGCAGTGGTTGTATCCAGGTGACCTCTTGCTGCTGTTGTTAGAGCCACTAGCCTGGCAGGGGCCACATTCCCAAGGCAAAGTCTGGAGCCTGAAGCCAAGCTGTCAAACATGGGTCCCTGCCAGCAACTGGGTGGGCAGAGACTGGAAGAAGGACACCCACTCCCCTCAAGGCTGGGGTTTGAGTCACCTCACCATGTCCTGCTCCCACTTCCCCCCAGAAACCACACACGCATGCATATGCATACACAGATATGAGTAGCCTGAACTCAGAGCAGTGCTCCCCCCTCTCCCCCGCTTTACCAGTCCCTGCCAATCTGGGACTCCTGTTTCTATTTTAACCAACCATCCAGGATGCTGGGACACCTACAAAATCCAGGACTGTCTTGGCCAAACCAGGACATATGTGTCTTACAGCCAAGTTCACTGTTGGCTGCATTTAATCAACTTCATTGTTAGTTTCCATTACTGAGCACATGATGCTTCTGGCAGCAGTTTAATGATACAGCATTTGATGAAGTTTTCTTATATGAACATATAAAACAAGGGGCTTTCCCCCCCATGCTTATTAAGGGAAAAAACCTTCTCCAGACATGCTTGTTCACAGAAAAAAGATAAAGGATAGAGACACCAGAGAAACTAGAACACAAGTTGGAGAACATTTTTCACAGAAAAAAGCATTCCCTGTCTGACCTCTCAGTTCTTGTGCTAATACCCTCAAAAGATGAGCCTAGTAATAAAAAAAATCCTTAGCCTATAGGACACTAAGAACTGGGGACCTACCGTAGATAATGTTTTCATGGTCCATTACAATCTGTCTGATACTTCCTAGTCTCTGCACTATGCAGGTGACAATACCTCTCTCTTGTCTGTTGGCTACCTGATAATTGCTCTTATATCCTGTTTTTATTTACTTATGGAGTTTTACACAAGCTTTTGTTCTATCTGTTTCTTTCCCGGAGATGAGAGGAAACCTAGCATGCTACTCAACATGTTGTCTAAAGCCATCCCGACCACTCAGTTGTTAAAGATAAAAGATATATAAAAAATATCACCTGCAAAAAATATTTCCCTTGAAGATGCAAGGCAATGCAAAGACGTATATTACATAAAGCTGCAGAACTCTCCTGGCCCGTTGCTCATCCAGACACACAGCTGCCAGCAAGCCCCTGGCTGGGAAGTGCTTCCCTGTCCTGCAGGGGGCTGCTGGGAACTGCTTGGGGCAGCTGTAAGTGATTCTCCTGCTGGGCAGGGGCGCCAGGGCTCACCAGCAGCTGTCCTGGTTGGCATGGAACCAGCTGCTCCAGAGAATGAGTGGGGGATGAGAATCCAGCCCTTATCTCATCTGTCTCTCGGAGCAGCCAGCTCCATGCAGAGCATCCTACTTGCAGGCCCAAGCCTGGAGGCTTGGGGTTTGGATGCCCCAAGGTTTTGCTTGCCTTCAGCAGTAAAGCCCCAGGGGCAAGCCAGGAAAGAGTCTCCCATTTCTATGAAGTGGAATTAAAGCCAAGACCTTCCCATTCAAGACCTTCCCATTCAGCTCCAGGCACAGCTGGCTGTTCTGAGGAGTGAGTGGGACCTGGGAATCCAGCTCTCATCTGTCCCTTGGAGCAGCTCCATGCCACATAGCACAGAGTTGCTCCAGGGGACAGATGAGGGCTGAATTCCCAGCACCTTCTCACAGCCTGGAGCTGCTCTGAGGTACAGGCAAGGGCTGGATTCCCAACTCCTGCTTACTTCCCAGAATAGCCAGCTCCACTGAGGGAGCCAGGATGGAGGGCAGAGATATAAGCAGTCCCAGGGGGCTGGGGAGCTGAGAGGCACCAGGATAGGGACAAAGACAATTCTGTCCCCTGTGGCAGGGACCAGGAGCAAATTTGTTCCTGGTCAGTGTCTACACCTGTGTTCCTGTGCAGTATGTACTGCAGTTAGTTTACTACCTATATTTACAGGTAGTAGCTCACTGCACAGTAGACTCATTTACCGCACAGTGAACATTCCCAGTTCCATGTAAATCTAGGAACTGAAGCATCGTTTTTCAGGATGCGGTACCTCGTATGGTTATGTATGCATCTACGAAGTGGCTGTCAAATCAGAAGGGTGGACCTTTGCCTACAGTTTACAATCTTGCACATGACCATATCAGGTACAATGCAGTGGAGAATTGTGCCCACTTCTAGAAACGTTTTTTTCCCTGCTAGGTAATTTCAGTGGATGGTTTCTATTTGCTCCAGTGGCTTTCTCACTTGTATCTGTTGTAGAAGACAGCAAATTTTCTGGGCGATACACTCCAGTTCAGAAAATGCACTACCTGTTAATGCCTGGTGAATGGCAGATAGCATCCAAACCTTTCTAGTCAGCACAGAACATTACTATTATTCACAAAATATATGAACCATCGCAATCCTGATGTTTCATTCTTTTGACAAGGATTGTGCTAACAAGAATAGAAAATGGCACAATGCTTGTGACAACCATATCTTAGAGAATATAGAATCGTATAAACTTTATGCATTTATCTTAAGCAAATTATCTTCTGATCCTACTAAAGAGACACTGCATAAATGCATGACTGAAGCTAGTTTAGGTAATAACAATACGTACTTTCATATAACACTTTTTGTGTGGCCCTATTATCATATTATTTGATATAAAGGAGTAAGAGACTTGTTTATCAATAAAAAAGGAAGCTAGTAAATTACTTAAATTTTCAATTTTTTTTCCAAGTTTTGTTTTAAAATAAAGTCCTTTAATTATTCTGGTTAGCAATGAAACCAAAGAAGTCTTTCTCATCTCCTAGAGACATAGCCCAATGACTATGGGTTTGCAAAAAAATTTTAATACCTACATAGGAAAAAGATTTCTAGACAGTGTCTGCTTTAATTCAGCAGAAAAGTCATCATGAGATCCAGTGTTTGGAATCTGAATCTAGACAAATTTAGACAAGAAACATGGCACACATTTTTTAACAAGGAGGGGGCTGGAATGACTGACTTATAAAACTGGTGGATACTCCAAAATTTCAGGTTTTTAATAAACATATATTAAAAAATGTCGGTTCCCTTTAGAAATTACTAGGTGTGGTCACTGGTCCTCTAAGGCCTACGGCAGGTGTCATACACCTTGTTAGCACTTGACTAACAAGTTAATTGTGTGATAAATTGTAACTTACCACGTTCCAACAATTTATAGTAGTTTCATAGTTTTATAGTAGCTAGGGTCAGGAAGGACCTGAACAGATCATCTAGCCTGACCCCCTGCCACAGGCAGGAAGATTTGATTCTGATTCAGAGAATCAGCAATTCAGACACAGACACAGCTTTAAAAGTTTTTTCTACATACCTTGACATAGCAGGCACAGATTGTGAAAGCTACAATGCTGGGGTGGCTGGAGCATACCATGGGAGTGCAGGGAGGCCCTCCATGTGCTCAGCAGTGAACCCGGATCTGGACCGGAAGTACTTCTGAGCCACTTCCAAGTCTGCTGGTGAGCACACTGGGGAGCCTCCTATGCTCCTGTGGGATGCTCCATGCACCCTAGCATTGCAGTATTCAAGAGCCTCTTTTACCTAGAGGTATGTCAAAAAAACATTTAAAGCTGTATCTATGTCTGAATTGCCAAATCTTTCCATAGTTTCATAGTAGCTAGGGTCAGGAGGGACCTGAACAGATCATCCATCCTGACCCCCCTGCCACAGGCAGGAATGAATGCTGGGTTCACAGAACCCCAGACAGATGATCATCCAACCTCCTCTTGAATTTATCCAAAGTAGGGGCGAGGACTACTTCTCTGGGAAGTTGGTTCCAGATTTTGGCCACCCTAACTAAAATATTGCCTTCTGATCTCTAACCTAAAACTATTCTTCATCAGTTTATTGCCATTGTTCCTTGTCACCCCAGGTGATGCTGGGGCAAAAGGGCTCGGCCTATTTGCTGTTGATCTCCCCTGATGAGCTTGTCAGCAGCCACCAGGTCTCCCCTCAACCTCCTCTTGCTGAAGCTGAACAGGTTCAGGTCCTTCAGTCTCTCCTCATAGGGTCTATCCTGCTGCCCTCTCACCAAGCGGGTGGCGCTCCTTGAACCCTCTCCAGGCTGGCCATATCCCTTTTGAAATTTAGCACTCAGTACTGGATGCAGTACTCCAACTGCAGCCTGACCAAAGTTTCATAGAGGAGAGTATCACCTCTATGGACCAGCTTGAGATGCACATTTGGATGCATGAGAAGGTATGGCTGGCCTTCCTGGCTGCAGTCTGGCATTGGCTGCTCACGTTCATCTTGGAGTCAATAATGACTCCAAGATCCCTGATCCCTTTCTGCCTCTGTGCTTTCAAGAAGGGAACTCCCCAGCCTGTATGTATGCTGTGGATTCCTTCTCCCAAGGTGCAGCACCCTGCATTTGTCTAAGCTGACCCCCATCCTATTCTCATCTGCCCAGTTTTGTAGTCTGTCTAATTCTAGTTGCAGGCTCTCTCTCCCTTCAAGTGTGTCCACCTCGCCCCACATCTTAGTGTCATCAACAAATTTGGACAGTGTGCTTTCAACCCCCTTGTCCAAGTCACTGATGAAGATGTTAAAAAGTGCAGGCCCAAGGACCAAGCCCTGGGGGACCCCACTGCTCACCTCTTGCCAGGTTGAGTACAACCCGTCCACCCCTACTCTCTGGGTGTGCCCCATCAGTCAATTTTTTACCCATCCAACTGTGCAGGCATCAATGCCACAGTCGCTTAATTTATTGATGAGGGTGGGGTGAGAGACCATGTCAAAAGCCTTCTTAAAGTCTAGAAAGACTATGTCCACAGTGACACCATCATCCAAGGATTTAGTTACTTGATCATAAAAGACAATCAGGTTAGTCTGGCAGGACCTGCCTTTGGTGAACCCATGCTGATTGCCCCTGAGCATGATCTCCCCTGCTGACCCCCCACAGATGTGCTCCTTGATTCTCCCAAGATCTTCCCGAGTGCCAAGGTGAGGATTACAAGCCTATAATTACCTGGGTCCTCCTTCCTCCCCTTCTTGAAAATAGGGACCACATTAACCAGTTTTCAATCCCCCAGCACCTGGCCAGATGAACATGAATGCTCATACAGCCAGGCCAAAGGCTCCACGATGACCCCTGCCAGCTCCCTCAACACCCTTGAGTGAAGAGCATCTGGACCCGCAGATTTAAAAATGTCTAGCCCTTCCAGAAGGTCCCTAACTACATCTGCACTGACTGAAAGCTTGATAGAGCTATCCCCAAGACTGTCCCTACCTGTGGTAGGTGGAATATCCCAGTCCCTGTTCAGGAAAACAGGCAAAGAAACTGTTAAAAATATCAGCTTTCTTGTCTGGCATGGCCACCAGATTACTGTTTGTATTTTGCAGGGGCCCTACATTGCCTGGTGTCCTCTTCTTGCTCCCAATGTGCTTGAAAAAGGACTTTTTGTTGTCCTTAATCCTGGACGCTAGCCTGAGTTCAATCTCTACCTTGGCCTTCCTAATAGCCCTCTTACACTCTCGGGCCAAGGAGGAGTACTCCTCCTTGGTGATAGCTCCTCCCTTCCACTGGTTGTATGCCTCCCTTTTAGTCCTCAGGGATTCCTGTATGCCCTTGCTAAGGCAAGGAGGTTTCTGAGCACTCTTACCCACCTTGCTTCTCTCAGGGACTGTTATCCTTTGGGTCTGGAGGATTGCTCCTTTAAGGTATGACCATCCCTCGTGGGCTCCCATCTCCTCTACCTTCTGGCCCCTCAGTGCCTCCCCCACTAGTCTCCTAAGCTCATTGAAATTGGCCCTTCTGAAGTATCATAGTATCTAGGGTCAGAAGGGGCCTAAAGCAGTCTGACCCCCCGCCAATGGCAGGAACAAGTGCCAGGGTCACAGGACCCCAGCCAAGTACCTATCTAATCTACTCTTAAAGATGCCCAAGGTAGGAGC
>JAGPOW010002067.1:7234497-7257404 GCA_030014935.1 Caiman crocodilus
GGTTGGTCTGACAGGACCTTCCCTTAACAAACCCGTGCTGGTTGCCCTTCAGCATAAAGTCCCCTGCCGGTCCCTCACAGATGTGGGACTTGAGAATTTCCTCAAAGATCTTTCCCAGAACCGAGGTGAGACTGACAGGTCTGTAGTTCTCCAGGTCCTCCTTCCTCCCCTTTTTAAAGATGGGAACCACACTGGCCACTTTCCAGTCCTCCGGCACTTGTCCAGAGCTCCAAGAGTGCTCATATAACTGAGCCAAGGGCTCAGCAATCACTCCCGCCAGCTCTTTCAACACCCTTGGGTGCAGGTCATCTGGACCCGCCGACTTAAAGACATCCAGCCCTTCCACCAGGTCTACCCTTACCCTTGGTCTAGCAGTGATTCCTGAGGGGGAATACAGGCTTCCAGCGGGAGGGAAGTCCCGGTCCCCCCTCAAGAAGACTGAGGAAAAGAACCCATTGAAAATCTCAGCCTTCCCATTGGCTGTGAGCACCAGGTTCCCCGACGAGTCCCTCAGGGGCCTGATGTTGCCTGGGGCTCTCTTTATGCTCCCCACATATTTGAAAAAGGACCTCCTGTTGTCCATGATCCTAGTCACCAGGCAAAGCTCTACTCCCACCTTGGCCTTCCTAATAGCCCTCCTGCACTCCTGAGCAAACAAGAAGTACTCCTTTTTGGAGACTGCTCCTCTCTTCCAAAGGTTGTATGCCTCCCACTTAGCCCTCAGGGTCCCCTGAATATCCCTATTAAGCCATGGGTGTTTCTGGGCACTTTTGCTCATCTTGCATTGGGCAGGAACGGTCGCCCCTTGGGCTCGGAGGATCGTCTCCTTTAGGAACATCCACCCTTCATGGATGCCCATGTCCTCAACTCTACAGTCTTGCAGCATCTTCTCAACCAGCCTCTCGAGCTTCCTGAAATTGGCCCTTTTGAAATCTGGGACCCTAGTCATAGTGTGGGCCCTATCTACACTGTGCCGGACAGCAAATTCAATCAGGTGATGATCACTATCTCCCAGGGAGTCACGTACCTGGAGACCTCTAACCAGATTGTCCCCCGAGGCCAGGACCAGATCCAGCAGCGCATCCCCCATGGTGGGGCCATGCACCTCCTGGACCAAGTGGAGGTCCTGCAGCTCTGCCAGGAACCTCCAGGACCTCTCAGACTTGGCCGACTGCTCCTTCCAGCAGCTGTCTGGGTAATTGAAATCCCCCATGACAATGACATTCCTCGTCCTAGCCGCCTCCTTGTGCTGGCCAGCAATTTGCAGGTCCAGCTCCTCCCTCTGGTTGGGTGGTCTGTAGCAGACCTTTCCCCTTGTCCTCCTTGCAGCCTAACCCAGATCGATTCCGCCTGGTCCTTGGTCGCCCCCAAGTTGACGTTCGATGAAGAGAAACGCTCTTTGACATAGAGCGCAACCCCTCCACCTCTTTTCCTCATCCTGTCCTTCCTGAAAAGGGCACATCCATCGATGCCTATGGCCCAGTCATGGGTCAGGTCCCACCAGGTTTCCGTGAGCCCAACTAAATCTGGGTCTTCCACAGCCACCAGGAGAGACAGCTCCTCCTGCTTACCTCCCACGTCAAGGGCTTTAGCCTTGGTGTAAGTCGTAGACTCCCTGCATTGGATAATGAAATCCAGCAGGTGATGATCACTATTGCCCAGGTGGTCAAGGACCTGCAGTCCCCTCACCAGGTCATCCCCCATAGCCAGGACCAGGTCCAGCAAGGCATTACCCCTAGTGGGGCTGTGCACCTCCTGGATAAGGTGAAGGTCCTGTAATACAGCCAGGAACCTACGTGAGTGGTCAGACCTGGCTGTCTGCTCCTCCCAGCAAATGTCTGAGTAGTTTAGGTCACCTATGACAATGACATCCCTTGACCTAACTGCTGATTAGGTCAAAGCTGATTGGAGAAGTCCTGGTCTAGCTCTTCCCCCTGGTTGGATGGACTGTAGTAGACACCTACCGTAAGGTCCCTTTTGCCATGCCCCCCTTGTAGTTTGACCCATAGTGTCTCTGCCCGACCCTCCTCTAACCCAAAGCTAATCCTGTTTATCATGCCATATAAATGAAAACCAGCTACAAAAGTGTTTCACATTTAATGAGGAACATCTTTGTGGCAGGTTTACATCACACTTTCATTTAAACATGTGGTACTTGCATCAAGATGCACAGCATGGCTTTAAATATCCTTGTCCATTGAGCCAATGGACTAATCCATACATGGAGACATTTAAAGTCACACTGTGAACCCTCATGCCTAGTTAGCAGGTCTCTGGCACAGGAACCTGGGAGCTCCCCAATCCCCAACTGCCCACAGACAGATCCCAAAAGTCACACACCCTACCATGCATGTGATAAAACTGTAAGATCCCAAGCAGGCAAATAAACTATCAGCAAGGGGCTTGAGGGAAATAGAGAACAGTGGTGGCCAGTCTTTTTGGCTAATACACCACAAGTTATGTCCTGAGCCTTTCTGAGTGCAGCTCTGATTTCTGTCCCCCTACCTACCCCCCAACCAAGTGTACTTGATAGAGTACACTGGATACCTTGGACCACTGAAATACAGTCAGGGAGTTTCAGCCTCCAGCTGTCTGGAGCATAGTAGCAGTAGGATGCTGTGAAAGAGGTGGCACTGCTAGAAGTCAGGTTAACTCTTCCCTTCTTCCAAAACTGGTGAAGTTTTACATGATGAGTGAAGATCCAAAGCCCTGAATTGAGTGATCACTACAGCACCAGGAAATGATTAACTTGGGTCTTGCTGGTGGCTCCTGATAGCTTTTGCAGCTGTATCCTGCCTGCACTCCTCTTTGTCCCCTGCACTTTGTCACCCCACTCTGCTCCATGCAGCCAGAGGCTGAAGATCCCTGTCTCCATTCCAATGTTTCCCTTTATTGAGTATGCCATACATATATCAATGCACATATTAGCTGCAAATGCCACTTTTGGCCTACATGCCATGAGTTGAACACCCCTAAGCTAGATCGTAATAATTCCTTCTGTTCTTAAAATCTATGAACTGTTTTGGGTAGAGACGTAAACTTGAGTCTACTTCTCTGACAGTCTTTTTGTTGCTTTGTGGCATCAGGCCAACTCTCAGGATCTCAATATTGCTCTGTAGACAGGAAAGTGTGACACAATTGCAGATCTACAACACACACATATCAGTTAGTTGCATACACATGCACACTACCAGCTCAGGCACATACACATCCAAACCAGCCTAGGCATATGCATACATGTCACCAATTCAAGCACATACATTATACACCCTAAAAGTTAGACACACACATACACACACACACACACACTCACTCACCAGTTCACACACATACAACCCACCTACACATACACACAGGTAAGTTCCCAACTTGGATGGTACAGTGTGTATGTGTGTGCTTGGGGTACTGGGATACTTGAGGGAAGGTTCAGGTGAGAGAGAGAGAGTTGGAGTGTAGGGAGTGAAAGTTGCCAGAACCAGTGGACTTAAGAGAAGCTGGCTGAGGAACTGAAGCTTGGGTTTACTTAAGGCAGACTGGGCCTGAAAACCGAGGCAGACAGCTGAGATATTGGGGGGGAGACAGATAAGTGGTGACAAGGAGGAGATAACCAGGAAAGAAACTGAGACAGAAAACTGGTTGCTCAGGGAAAAAGGAAAAGGCAGTGGGGATAAGACAGTGGCAAAGAAAAAGGGGGTTTGGAGGCAGAGTGGAGCTCAGGACAGGTGCTGGAGCTGGAAGTGGGAGAGGGAGAAATAAGACAGAAGTTAGAGGGGTGAGGAGCAGAGATTGGAGCAGGCCCAAACCATAGTAAAGCAAAATCCAACTCAGGGGTCCAAATAACAATTTTATTAAACAGACAACACACTAGACAGCCCCATGAAGTTACTGGTTCGTTCTCTCTCTCTCTCTCTCTCTCTCTCTCTCTCACTCACACACACACACACACACAGAGGCAGCAGGAGAAAAAGACTCAGTGGAAGGGCTGGAGTCCAGGTAGAGAAGAGAAGCAGAGTTCAAGTCCTTGGTTGAAGAAGGGATGCAGGGTGATAGCTACCTATCCAGGCTGGAAAGGGGTCCTTGTCCAGAGAGGGGGTCGCTGGCAGGGCCTCTGAGTGGATAGGTCATGTGGCATGGTGCTAGGCCAGATGGAGAGGGCCTCCCACTGGGTCTGTCTTCACTGCCCCTTTTTATCGGGGCATTCCTTGTGTGGCCCTAGTGACAGGAGGCATGCCCAGGCAAGGGTAAGCCCCTGGCATACTGAGCATGTGTGCTCCATGCAGGGATGTGCAGTTTTGGGTGTCTGTAATGGTGGGGTACAGTGGTAGAGTTGCTGGTTCTACAAGGTCTTTTGTCTTTCAAATGCTGGGTTCTTGTTTGTGTTCCTGGGTGAGGTCCGTGGTTCCTGGATGAATCAATGTGAGGTGATGGCCCAGTCTTTACAAGCCATTCAGTAGAGGCTTGCTACCATTGTATTTCAATCATTCCCAATCACTCTCATTCATCTGGGAAATAATTTACATGGGAGGGGTACAGAATCCTAGGGGATGCCCGGGCAGAGGACACAAGATGGAGGCTTGACATAAACTTGATGTGACTTTTGCTAACTTACATATATAGGCCTAAAACAGTAATCATACAATATAAAAACAGTACAGACATAATAGTTATCACTTATAAAACAGTAGGTATCGATATCAAAATAGCAGGGAACTTATTTGCAAAGTGGGGAGATAAAAATAAAATTTACTACCTAAAATAAAATGTTAAAGCTTATCCTACATCTTAGCTTACTTATGCTTGTCAATAGAGAATAGAGAGGGAGAGAAAAAGTCAGAAATGGTTGGGGAAGGGGAGGGAATGCATTTTAAAATTAAAAAAAAAAAATGGGTATTTTGCTACATTGTGTCTAAGACAGACAAGACTTGCTGACTGTAAAGCTCTCTGCATTACATCTACTTGTAACAGCTGTGGACTATCAGCAAACTAAAGGCGTTTTGTCATGCTACCTTTCCATATTTTGTTCACACATTTGGGACAGGGAGAGTTTACACATCGCTTTTCAAGTACAGTTGGGTGTAAATAAGCATTCAAACAACCCAACTCAGGTTAGTCAGCTTACTTTGAACCACCTAAACCTGAGTCAGGTCCTGGCACGTGCAGACATTCACACAGGGAGCTAGAGTTAAGACAGTCATGGGGAGGGACTGACAGGATTGGGTGGGCAGGCAGGTCAGGGGGTGGTGGCTGGTGTTTCTGGATGGCTTCTTGGGATGATTAAAACATCACAGCACCACAGTGTGATGAGTGGCTGGGCTTTCCCAGCCCAAAGACTATGCTGTGAATGCATGTAGGGATCTGTTAGGTGGGGTTAACCCACTTCAGATTGGGTTAATTCAGGCCTACCTAAAACTAGCTCACCTCTGAAGTGTCATTTTAGGGTGATTTAAGTCCTATAAATGTCTTCATAAGCAGACATTCTGACCTAACCTTCACTAGATTGTTCTAAATATAATGCTTGTATATACCCTGAGAAAATAGGGGAGCTCTTATGTTCTTGGTTACTCCTGGAATCCCATAGAAGGCCTGCTTAGAGCCAAGGACCCTAAATCTTGCTTAGGACCTCTGAGAATTAATCTTTCTTCCAAATTTAGGCACATCTGATATAAAATATTAACCTGATCTTTAAAATCAAATGGTATACAGTGTATCACCAGCTACATTAGAGACTACTGCATCATCAAAGCAGGTGAGGTACATTGATGTATGTAGGCTGTTTAAGTAAGTCAGTTGTGAACTGTTTTCATTGAAGGCAAGATAAAAAATTGCTAAGGTCCTCTTTGAGGAGTTAAAATCACGAGGCATGTGTTAAGTTTAAGAGATAAGCTCTTTGACTGAGCCTATGGGCAAGATCCTTACCTGGTGAAAATCACTGTACATCCATTGACTTCAGAGGACCAGTTCCAGTTTATATTAACAGAGAGCCTGACTCTACATTTTTTCTTGCCATAACTTAAAAAGTGATGTCACGCATATTCATAAGAAATATTTTTTCCTTTAAGAAAAATGCAAATAATTTATTCTAACCTGTACATAAACAAGTGGCTTCAACAATATCAGGCTACAGAAAGAATTTGATGGGAGACACTGATCAAAGCTCTGGTATAGCATGTACCGTACATTATCTGAGCCACCTATTTATTCTATATTTAAAAGTTATAGCACTGTCAATTGTTGAACCTGTTTACACAACATACAAAGAAGAGAATATATGCATAAAGTAGCCACAGTGAATTTCCTCATTTCTATGCCCATTAGCTGAGAGTATACAACCAATTCTCAAACTTGTATTTCAAGCTATAAATTTGCTCCTTCTGTTCCTTGGGCAAATTAAAAGCTATATATCTTTTGTCAAAGTCTTCTGACACAGAGCTCCTACCTTTCTGAGCCTAGGGCTAACTGTGTGTCTAGGAAAATGATATACAATAGGCAGTGACAGCCATCGAGAGTCTAGTATTTAGACACCAGTCAACATATCTTTATATATAAAAATCATTCTGCTTCATTACACGAACAAAATTTATGAGTTCAAGGGTTGTGAAATAGGAAAATCTTTTGAAAAGGAGAGTTAGCCTTCTGAATTTGGCATACTGATAGTCTTTAAATGTCAGTATTACACACATCTGCTAACACCTGTATTACACTAATACAGATAATTTGATTGGAATGTGCACAGTTTTGTTCCCTATTAGTATTTATTGTGGTTTGGTTTCTGATGGCTATATGGGCACCATTTTTTGGCTTCAGTTAAATGTGTAAATGTACATACACTGTAATTAGGTCACAGAAAATTACGTTCTGAAGAATGCAAGCTTTGTCCTATGTCAAGCAATGGCTTCTCTTGTTAAACTGGAGTTTTATGGCCTAGAAACAGTGCAAAATGGCAATTTATAAAATGCCCCATATATGTTGTTGTGTTGAGAAAGATTTCCTAAGAAATGCGTTTCTTTACATTTCCATAGGCTGCAAGTAGCAAGGAAGCAAGGAACGATTCCAACTAGCAGGCTTAGAAGAAGTATTTCTGAACAATTTTTTTTTTCTCCATTTATTTGCTCAAAATCTATGCCTCGCCCAAGGCTGCAGCTGTTTGACAGTATATGCTTCTTGTTGCCCTTGCACTGCAAGTAGCCCTTGTTTTATACTTTTATCTGAAGAGCTACTTGCCCTCTTTAGACCTTTTTGGTTTATAGCTGCCATTCTCACTCTGTCATATTGCTTACACTGTGATCAGAGGTATTTATCTTTTTCCTTTCCTAAGTGATATTGTTGTCATATAATTTACTTTCTCTGTTACTCTGACTAGAAAGGCTGCAAGGCCCGTCCTTGTTGTGTTTATGGAATGCATGATCCCACTCTGAGTAGTGCTTGTAGGTTTGAGCTGTTGTTTCCATTTATTATCCGTTTTGAAATAAATACACTGTAGCATTGCTGCCTAAAAACAAGGCCTGCTCCCATTCTTGAATACATGGCTTCTATTCCTCAGTAGTCTGGTTTTCTTTTTAACCATCTTTTTTTCTGTATCAGCAGTTTTAAGAGGCTTTTATGGGTCATTCAACTTTTGCTTCTCTGCTGATGGCGATAGTCAAGTTGGAGGATGTGAGGCAGCATTAAGCTTGCCAACATTGTCTCATTTAAAATAGTATTTTAAGAGGCAAGGTTATTACCATGAAAGAACTCATTTACAAAATTAAAAATGGGTTATTCATACAATAAAAGGTGACAGCCCTGAAATGGTTTTCAGACTGGCATACAACAGGACAAGGTCACTGTTAAAAAGTGTATATTCAGATTCCCTGAACCAAGGAAGTGCGTGTCCATGCTTATCCTTTTTTGAACCACTTCTAGCCTCTTAGTTTGCATTTCTATCCAAGGCAATTTGAGATCCCAGGTTTTGATTTAATTAGTGAGGCAGCATGATATAAATAGGGGACCGGACGTCAAGAACTTCAGCCGTTACATTGTGAAATTGGATTGGATTACATTTCCCAGGCTCTTAGAAGACAGAGAACACTCTAAAGCTAAGCATTACTATTACTTTCCAAATAATGGCAACTTAACCAATAAATTAAATAGCATATTTCAGTGTCTTAAGCTTGAGATAACTGAGGAAATACTGAGCCAGATTCACAGTGGTATCACTTGTCATTATAACATAGAAATCATTATGGATATAGACTTAGATATAGATATGTAGTCTAGATACAGATATAGACTTGCACAACCTGGTATGTTTATGATACATAGCCCCATCTCCCTCTCCTAAGTGGTAGTTAGGTAAATGGGTACGCCCTTCGTGTGTACAAATTTATGTACACAATATGCTCTATTACACGCTGCAGTGGCTAAGTGAAAGACATGTGTCTTTGATCATCTATGAGTCGGTAAGTATGAACATGAATGTAGTTCTACCTGCTTTGTAAAAGAAGGTGTTTTTCTAACCTTATGAAGTGATATGACTATGTATAATACTGGTGACATTTTTATATATAAAGAAAGCCACATTTTAGAATTGTAGCTTTATTTCTATCACTCAGTTATCTTACATTATACTTAAACCTTCACTTGCCACGATTTGTTAGTGCAAACTTTCTGTTTCAAATGCCCAGATCACCTTGTTTTTTTTACTCATTTTGAATACTATCTCATATCTTTAGCAGCCCATTTATCTCAATAAGAACCCTTGGGCATTATAGTGCTAAGTGCAAAAAAGATCATCAGATTTGGGCCCTCAAAAGCAGAAATTACTCTCCTTTTCACAAGAAGTTTGAAATGGAAAACACTACAACTCTGGAATACCTGCTTTCATTATTATTTTAAATTATATCTATATAGCCTCTTAAAAGAAGAAATTATAGGCTCCATAGCTAACACATTTCACAGCTAGAAGTAGATTTAAAACTGTTTTTTGCTAACAAATTGACACTCTTACCTAATACACTCATTCCTTAAAAGCAGAACCAGAGAGGGAAAGTAAAAAAAAAATGGATTTACTATAATCCATTGCTTACAGAATTTGTGATAGATCTTTTTAATCACTCAAAGGAGAAAAAATATTTTATCCCAGTCCATATTAAACCACAGATTAGAGGTCAAAAGGATGAGGACAGGGACTACAATAAATGCAAAGAAGGTTAAAAACAGATACACTCCTGTACTCCTGAGGATCTCCTCTATTTGTAAATTATTGTGCTCCTTTTTTGCTAAGGTTACAACCTAAAGCCTGCACAAGAAAATACTGACTTTCAGTGTAGATTTATCACCTTTAACATTCTTGAGGGAGACAGACTTCAGGTACACTAGTAGTAGTAATATCTGTGAGAAATCATTTTAACTTCTCCATACTATGGACAGTCTATTTTTTTTTCAGAATAAGTAGGAGGAGGAAGAGGAGAGGGGTAAAATTCAGTGGAAGTTGAGCACTTTCCCAAAGAGCTATGCTAAGATGATTGAGTAGTCACAAGAGGCATACAAAACTCTAAAACTCTTGGTTCAGAGGTGATACCTTTTATTCGACCAACTAGAAAATAGGAAGAAAAAATCTTTCTTTGCAAAGAAAGATAATTTTTTCTTGCTATTTTGTAGTTCATCGAATAAAAGGTATCACCTCTGAACCAAGAGTTTTAGAGTTTTGTATGCCTCTTGTGACTACTCAATCATCTTAGCATAGCTCTTTGGGCTCTTTGTATTCCTCTTTGTTTCAAACCAACATGGCTATAAAACAGATCCCTGAGTGGTCACAAGTTGCTTTAGCGCTCTCCCTCAGATTGTTGCTCTTATTTATTATGATAGTGACATAGAAATTCCCAGTCCAACTGAAGGTTCATGGTAGTAGACACTACACAAACCTGATGACTGCCAACCTGGTGTTGAAAGAGAAGAGTGAACTAGTGAAACTGAGAACTGAAAGCTCAAGGGAAAGGGAAACGTTTGCATTTACTGATAGTGTTTCCATTCTGAATCCAACAAGAAAATGGATTGCATGGATTGCCTTCTTAACTTTCCAATGTGACACCCCTTCTAAAAAAAACCCCACAAAACTTTATTTTAGTATTTTCATCTCTCTGTCTTTGGGAGTGAATTGATTATGTATTTAAAAAAAAAAAAATCTCTTCCTACCTCATTGGTGCCCACAAGGTGGGGAGAGGATTTTGAGAACAGAAGCTTCAGTTGGGCTTTCTAAGTTCAAAGACTAATTCCTAGCCAAACTATGCAACAATGCATCTTATTCCCCAGTCTATAGCATTAATCATGCAATAAACAATATGTAATGCAACAGAGACCCTCAAGGACATACAAGCTAGAAAGGATTAACTAAATTCTACAGCTAAGAATGACTTATTTAAATGCAGAGTAAGAAATAGCATTTCCCTCAAAGAAAGAAGAAGTTTAAGACAAAAAAGTATTATCAGTTTTAGAGATTGAGTGATTTGCCTGAGGTAATAGAGGATGTCTTCAGCAGAGACAAATACTGAAGTTAGATCTGCTCAGTCCCATTGCAATGCTTTAACACCACTACTATCGCCTCTCCCTAAAGTACAGAAAATATTTAATTACTTTTATTTTGTCTGCACATATTCAGACAATCTCATTATAAAAGTGTTTTTCTAATGGTAACATAAAGGATGTTATTTTAATGCAAGTTTTATCTTTGAGAATATCATTCATCCTTAAATAAATGGAATAATACATGTTATCAAATTAAGGCAATAAAAAGTCAATATGTCAACAAATTAAAATACTTTCTCTAAATCTAGTAATATTCTCCATGTGGCAATGGCTTGAAATCATCTGAGAGAAAAGCATCTGACTCTCCCATTTTCCTTTTCCTTCATTTTACTCCCTCTTCCCTAATAGGGTTGGACTTAAAACAGGGAAATTTGGAATTCAAACCATTAACATGTTAAGTAATAACACTGATGTACTTAGGAGATGTTCTAAATTAATAACCCAGGGTTATATAGTTCAGGGCTGTCCAACTGGTGACCTACAAAGGGTTAAACCTTGGCTCTTAGATTTCCTCATGGGTACCACTGCCCCAGCCACTCTGGCTGCTGCTGCTAGAGCCACCAGGTTCCTGCTTGCTCTTCTGACTTGCATTTCCCATCACTGCCCCGGACTGGGACGGCAAGTTCCAGGGAGCTTGGGACTCTGGGATCCACATGGTCTTGTGTGGCAGCAGGAGCTCAAGGTGGCTTGCACAGTGGCAGAGGGAACATGAGGCAGGGAGAGCACTTGGGAGACTGCATGGCAGTGAAAGCCCAGGTATGGAGGTGGGTGTAATATGTATCCCATGTGGATGCAGGCCTTAAGGCATGTGGCCCCCAGCTGCACAGAATGTGGACGGTTGTGACATAGCTGATAGAGAAGAATTAAAAAAAAAACACAGTGCAGGGTAAAAAGACTAAGGAGTTATATTAGCCAGTGGCAGAAAATCCATAAAAAAATTATATTCTTGCTACCAAGTACAGAAGTGAAAGGAGTTCAGATTATTTGTTGTTAATAGTCACATATGGCAATGGTCCCATTGTAGGTTATTACTATCACTAATGAATCTAATTGCATGTTCCCATCGATAACAACAAATCACTTTAGCTGAAGAATTTAAAGCATTTCTGTGAATGCAAGCTGGTCAGGATTTGGGGGAATTGTTTTTGTGCAATACCAAACTTTTCACAGAAACACACTAGTTTCAACAAAACTTTGATTAAGAAAAGATTCCCAGGCTCAAGATGGAATTTATGATAAAAGTGTGTGTATGTGTGTGCGCGTGCGCACGTATGTGTGTGTGAGAGAGAGAGAAAGAGAGAGAGAGAGTACACGCAAGAGAAACTGTTTTGTTTTTTCAAACTGTATTATAAAAATATTGAAAACAAAAGGTAAAAGTGAAAAAAAAATGTGTAGCCTGCCGAAGGGCTATTAAACACTTAACTCTGTATTGTCAGAGATTGAATCCCCCTTCCGTGCAATACCTTTCATGGGGTTACATATTCAGGACCAGCTGTCTATCTTGTACCTTGCCCCTTAGTGGCCCAGCATTACACAGCCTAGTCCACATCTTGTTGCAAGGTGAATTGTGAAGATTAAAACATGCCCAGATCAAGAAACAGAAGAGTTGGAGGACATCATCAACTTATGAGCTTATGAGAGCTCATTTCTGCAGCTCTTCAGAGTCTCCATCATGGCCTAGTCCAGAAGGAAACTAGCCAGATAGATCATGCTCCACTTGGTTGCTCAGTATGAAGTATACAAGATATCAACAGTCTCAGAGAAATCTAAGTCCAGCATACCAAAGAAGGCTCCACCACCGATTGGCAGAGAGTAGCAAGGAAAGGCCATAGACAGGGGCAGTCCATGAAGGCATGGAAGAGGGTTTTCTCTACCTCCTTCTTGCAGAAAGGGCAGGCACTGGCACTCTTGGCACTACTAAATGGTAGACAGGGTGCCCATGGCCAGAGTTGGGCATGAGTCAGGGACAACAGCATACCTACCCCATCACTCTCACTGTTGTCCATGGTCAGAGAAACAGATAGTCATAGGAGGGATGTGTTTAGTGAGGTGCTATCAGGGTAGACTCATTATGTATGGAGGTAGTCCTCTAGGCAGCAAGCACATCCGTGGGGAGGGCAGCTCTAATTTCATACAAGAGGCATGAAGCAAAGTGCAGGCCCAGCCAGTCAGGCAGGACTTTTTCAGAGAGTCAAGTGGACCAGGCAGAGTTGAAGTGGTGGATAAGTTTGATGGTATGCAGCAGGACATAAGAACTGATGAAGTTTCTGGAGGCTTAGCTCAGTGACCCTTGCTGCAAGGCCAGGTTATGGACCAGGGGCTCCTGTCACAGCTCTGGAAATTGCAGACTCCTATCCTGGGGTCTCAGTTGGAAAAAGGGCCCATGAGTCACAGGGAAGGCTCCAGGAAAAGGGCAGGCAGACATCCCAGCTCAGGCAATCAGGATCCAAGAGGAAAAGTTCCTGATTGAGGTTGAAGTCCCCACCCAACATAGGAAAGTGAGCAACAGTCAGCACTAGGAAAGGGGGTCACCCTCAAAGCCCAAACACTGAATGGCTTGCAGGTGAAAAACAGCTTCCCTACTTGCCAGTTCAATCAGGACCGTACCTACATTGTTGATGAGGAAGTAGAGGATAGCCCACTGCATCTAGTGGTGCCTATTCCAGAAGTTTTTGGGAGGTTTCTGGAGCCTTTTGAGAAGCAAAAGGCAAGTCCAGGATGATACACCTGCGAGAGAGACTGAGGGACTCCATTGCTTAATGATTCAGGTAGTTATCTGAATTAAGGAGATCAGAGACTTGAACCGGGTTTCCCACATGCCAAGATGATACCCTAGCCACTAAGTTTCTGGTTACATTAGGGGCTTCTGTGTATCTTTAAAAAATTAACAGGTCTCAGTTTCATTCCAACAAGGAAAGAAAACAATTTTTCAGACTTCAAAAAGGAAACTCTGTAAAGCTGCAGAAATCAGCTCTGCCAACCACCTCCAACTCTTCTGCTTCCTGGTCCAGGTTTATATCACATTTAAATATGGACAATTGTCCTTGCAACAACATATGGACCAGTTTGTGTCATACTGGGCTACGGAGGAGGCCCACTGCAAAATGCAAGATAGACAGTGAGTCCTACCTGTGCAACTCCAGGAGGAGCATGGGGAAGGGGATCTCAATCTCCAGTGTCATGGTGTTTCCTGTTGCTGACAAATATTTCATGCTTGGCCCCAGGGACAGCTACATACCTTTGCACTTTCACTACTTGTTTTTAGTATTTGTATAGCAAGTTTTAAACAGTCAAAAAAATTAGTGAAGTAAAATACTTGTTTTTCAGCCATCCCTGTAGGAAATTCACAAGTGACAATTCTGTCATACAAAATTTATTTCAACCCTAAAACTTGAGTAGATGTTGAAAACCAATTTATACTGAGATTGGAGGGAACCTTGTAATTTCATAAATAACCATTGTGATAACCTGAAGCCAGAAAAAATCCCACCACTTAAACTACATTTAACTCTGTGCTTTAGGGTTCATTCACATTCAGAGTCAAGCAAGGAGATATGAACCACAAGGCAAAGATACGAGACCAGTATGCATGCATTTGTTCTGGATTCAAACCATCATCATATGCATAATAAATATCACCACATATCTCTGACCCTTGACTTAAAACAATCTCAGGCCATCACAAACATCTTGCTAGTGTGATAGCATGATACCCTTTTTAGTTCATGAATTGTCACAAAAGCATAATGCAATTGCAATGAACTCTCCTTAGAGTGAACTGGTTATATCTATGTAAGGATAATAATAGATAATAATATTTAGTGTTTACAAAGAGAGTTATATTTTTAAAGCTCTACAAGAACAATAACTAGAGAGCCATCTCACTGAATGGAGCTTAAATATTTTACATCTGTGAAAGTGCTATTTTCACTAAAAGCAGAGACTGACTTAAAGAAAAACATCAAGTAGGTGAGATGGGAATTCTACTAGTTCTGCAACTAACCATTCAGACAAAGATATCAATGTGGTTAAGTCTCATCTGCAGAGATCCAAGAAAGCCGTTTGCCACAGAACAACGCAGACTTCATGTTTTTACAGAGAATCTTTACAATTACTTGGAAAAAAAAGTACTTAAAATTAAATGCTGGCTCTCCAGTGGAAACCAGTGATTCTTATGGCTGCTTTGGCAGCCCACCTGGGGGAGAAACCACCAGCACACAGGCAGGCAGCTAAGATGATGGCACGCCTGTCCTCTTTCCACCACCGATTGGCAGAAAGGGCTGCCCATCATGTGGCCCCACCCCTCCTTGCCAATCATCAGTAAGGAGTGGGGCCACATGAATGGCAGCCCTTTTGGCCAAACAGCAGCACGGGGCACAGCTGCCTGAAAGGGCGGCCCTCTTACACAATCAGCATTGTGTGTGTGTGTCCGGGGGGGAGGGAGGCTCATGATAGAAAAACACAGGTTTTTATGGGGTTTTAATCAGAATGTTTGGGGTTTTTTTACCAGGGAAAACTAAGATCCCTGATCATTAGTGTAACCTCCACCCCCAGACTGTGAGAGTTAATCAGAGAGGAGTGGGGCCACTCAAAGCCCAGGAACCCCAAACCCAGAAAGCTAGGTTGACCTACAGGCCCCATGCTGCTTTGAGGACTAGCAGGAGGGCAAGTGGGAAAGAAGAGCTGCAAGGTGGGAGCCATTGTGCCTGGAGCCCTGTAAAAGGCACAGGGGAGACCTCTTGCTCTCCTATATACTCCAAGCACCACTGAAACATGTCCCAGGGAGATTGTGGAGGAGCCGGCTTGAGTGTAGCTCAACTTGCCCGCTGAGGAGACCCCAGAAGAGAGAGAATCTGACTGCTGAGATGGAGCAGGGCCTGGGTAGCAATGAAAAGACTGCAAAAGTTAATGCAACAATTGTGATTGTGGAACAGTAAAAATCCTTGTGCCATCAGGGACAGCTGGGACTGTGCACAAGGAGAAGTGTCTCATCCCAAAGGGTCCTTGTAAGACTTGGAGTTGAGGGTTCAAGTTATACTGCTGAAAGGGATACTTTTATTTTCATGTTGCCATGTTGGGTTATAACTTGCTGTTTGGATATTTATGTGTGTAAATAAAACAAACTTGTGTGTACCCTCCCATTAAACTGAGGTACTCCTGGGAAAACTGAGTCGGCACCTCACAACCCCTCAAGAGAGGAGGTTAAATTAGCATTTCAATTCACATTTAATATCCACTCACACTTCTTATCCTAAGAGTATATTCTGTTTGGATAAAGATTTTAATGGCCATTTAATCAGAACTACAGGTGAATTGAAGGAAAAAAAATGCTTGGTTAATGTATCACCAATATGTTCTCCTGTACAATTTAAAGAGACTCTTCTGCCAGTAAATGAAATACCAAACAGCTACTTAATCAGAAAGTTTGGGGGGATATAATTTCCAAATTTAAGTTATGGACATATACCATGCTGTCATCAGAATCCTAATGGATGATATCTCTAGCTTCTGTACATAATGTAGGTGAGGACAAGAGTGCAATCTGAGGACCAGAATAACTGTTTTTGAAAAGTAAGTAAGTTTGAAAGTATGAAACAGATGAAACATTGGAATGAAGAAAACAGCTCTGCTACAGGACCTTAGTAGCACTAATAGTATGACCTTTTTGCTGTAATACTGCTTATTTTGAAGTGAGAAAGGAGACTGGACAGTTCCAGATATTCCTGAGTTTTTTGGAATATTGTTGTATTCTAAATTACCATAATCTATATCCTCTTTGTTTGGTGAGGTAAAGTGGAGGATGTTATATGATACTTACATGGCACCAATTTTAATCAGATTAGCAATTTTTCTTTAAAACATTTGTATGTAGCCAATTATTGGGAATAGATGCAGGATAGAGGGGTGACAGTTTGGGAACTCTCGAGTTTTTAATTGTATGCAGAAACCAAGCACAAATAACAATTTGCATCTCTTCTGAAGGTACTGGATGCATCTATATGTGCAGTTATGGCACCTGAACAAACTGTTTAGTGTATTGCTCCAGAGTGAATTGCTCCTGGGCACGCCATTTGAATGTGTGCCCAGGAGCAATTCACTCTGGAGCAATACACTAAACAGTTTATTCAGGTGCAGCGTGTGGAGCTGGGTCAGAGCAGTCCCAGCTGGCAGGGGATGCGGGGGGCCAGCTTGCCAGCCTGGGATTGCTCCCCCTGGGCTCAATATGTTGTGGAGGCGATGGCTGGGATGCAAGTGTGCTTCAGCATGGGGCTAGCCGTCAGGCAGCCCCCAAACTGACTCACCCTCGTGCCCCAGCCAGACAGTATCTACATGTGTGTTGCTGTGGAGTTTTTTCCTTGGCAGCTGGATAGTAACTGTGAATACAAACGGGAAAAAAAAAGTAGATACAAGTATTATCCCGCTGCAGAGTACATTAGTTTACTCCAGTTTAATAAAGTGAGCATGTTGATGCAGAGACATTTACTGCACAGTTGAGTCAACTGAGCAGTAAACCTCTCATGTGGGTACATCCACTGTCTCTTTTTGCACCTTCTGGATTGTTAAGAAGAGGTATGGTTTGCATTTTGCCACTTCTTTCAGGTTAGCTGGCTAGCCTGCTCCTACCATAATGTGTCTTACTCTAAAAGAGAGCTCAAAACTTGTGAAAAGGATCCTGAGGGTGCTGAGGGAAACATGATCTATAGGTTCCATTTACCTTTTCTTTTGTCTACATGGATGTAATGATCACTGTCAGAATGGCAGAAGGCTTCAAGGGGAGTTCTACAGGGGTTTGTTCTGGGTCCAGTGCTGATAACATTTTTACTAATGACTTGAGTGCTGGAACAGAGAACTTCCTGATGCAGTTTGCAGGTGACATAAAGTTAGGAGAGGTTCTGAGCACTTTGGGTGGTCAGAGTGGAATGCAAAAGGATATGGATAAACTGGAGATCCGGCCTACAGACACCAAAACTAAATTCAACAAATGTGGGGAAAAAACGAAAATGCACAAATACAGAATTGAGATAACTGGCTAGGCAGAAGTGATGAAAGATCTGTAGTTTTTGTTGTATTGCAGACTCATCGTGCATCAGTAATGTGACATGGCTAGAAAAAAAGAAAGTGTATTTTGGGCTGTATTAACAGCTGTACTATATGTAAGACACAGGGGGTGTTAGTACCATACTACTCCACACTGCTCAGGCCTCACCTGGAGTACTGTGTACAGTTCTTGATTTTAGGAAGGATGTAGAGAAACTGGAGAGTATTCAGAGGCAATGATGATAAAGGCGTTAGAATATAAGTGGTATGAGGAAAGGCAGAGAAATGTAGGTAAGTTTAGCTTGGGGAAAAGGAAAGCAGAGGCATAACAAGCAGGTTTTGCACCTTGGACAAACCCTGCAAGGCAGCTTGCAGGGCAGGAGCAGGGAGCACAGTTCAGAGAATGGGGGGAACTAGGGTGTGGGCACAGGAGTCTTACCCATGCCAGGAACTCTAAAACAGTCACCACTTGTGCTGCTGCCACTGCCACCACCACGTTCTCTGCCCACCATGGCTCTTGCTGTGAAAGCAGCAGTGCGCTCATGTACCTGCTTGCTGCTGAAAAAGCAACACTGTGGGGCTGCTCTTGCTGATGATGGGCCTACTCTACAGGGGTAAGGATGTTTTTTGACACCTCTCTTCAGGTGGCACTTGCCCACCCCTAGTTACAGTACTGAAGGAAAGTCGAGGGAGAACTTGATGGCAGTTTTCAGATATTTGAAAGGCTGACATAGGAAAAAGAGAAAATAACTGTTCTTCTTTGCTATGAGAGGTAGGACATAAAGCAACAGGTTTAAAATGAGGAATAAGAAATTAAATCTCAGAAAACACTTCCTTACTTTTAAAACAGCATGACAATGAAGCAAGCTGCCTAGAGAAGCTATAAAATCTTCAGTTGAGTTTTACAAGAAAAGTCTGGTTAGGCATCTATCTTGGATGCAACAGGGTGTTCTGCATTTGTGCAGGGGTGCTAGATAACCCTGGAGGTCCCTTCCAACACTATGGTTCTAATGAAGACCTACTTCCTCTTCCCCACTTAATTCAAGAGAAGACCCATGGTTTTCTTCAGGGGAGCTGGATGGCAATCTTTCCTCACATATGTCTCAGGCTTAAGGCAATGTAGTAAGGCCTTTCTTTTCATTTCCGAAAAGTTCAGTAAAGATAAGAAGATTCTTCTTCTGGCACTAGTGAATATGAGATAAGGCAATTAGCTCAATGGGCATTTTTTCATCTGTGTCTGGGAGGAAGGAAGTGTCAGGCAGGACTGTATGCAGAAATGAGACTTTGATAAAGGTCACTAAGTACAATTTATTTTGGCAGTTACTCTGTCAAGTGTGTGAATGCCTGAAATATGATTAAACCTCCCAGCAAAAGAGAAGAGTGTATTATTGTTTTTTTAAGTTTTCTAAAATGGGTAAAAGTAGAGGAGGAGCTTTCAATATCATTAACAAAGAAGTGTAGAGATCCAACTGGGCATGGGGAGGGATAAAGCAGTAGATATGGAAGGGGAAGGTACTGTAGCTGGATGTGCCGTAGACAGTCTGCTGGGAAGCCATGCAGTGATTAGCAGAATCTAAATAATTAAGAAGCCCACAACCACAATACAGACTGAGCAGTAAGTACAGGGAGGGAGTTAAGAAAAGAAGGAAAACTTAACAAAGGCCTGCTGGCATGAGAAAGGAGGAATCAAACTTGAGTCCAATCTGGGGGGACAGGAAGATTGACGGTGTTAGGCCATGTGTAGATGAAATGAGGCATGTGTGCATGACACTTTAAAAGGGGCTAAATGTTTTTGCACTGCATTAATGGTGTTGGTTTTTGCATGCCTCGGCAGCATATTTCCAGCCACTGTAGGAAATTGGCACTGTAATGTGCCTTAAATAACTTGGGGCACAGGAAACTAAAACTCCGTCAAGGAGTGTTAATTTGCTGCCCCTACATCCACGGAGCAAAGCACCAGGTTCTGTGCCGCTCCATGACTCTGTAGAAAGCCCTGCAGGCAGCCTGGCAGCAGCCTGGGAAAGCAGGCTCTGCCCAAGAAAAGTAGGGAGCCTGATCTCCCCACTCTGCCTCCCCTGCAGAGGCTGGCTGGCCTGCCTGCCTGAGCTGCACAGGGGCCTGGTGTTTCTCTCTGCAGGTGTGGTGTCCCCAGGACTGCCTGAGCCAGGTGCCTGAGGGCAGGTGCCACCTGCGGTGGGGGAGGCGCCGCTGCCATGGAGGGAAGCACCAGCCCCCCCCTCCCCCCAGCCCAGGGACTACTCTGCCCACCAGCAACTTGCCCTCCCCTCCCTGCCAGTTCAGTCAGTGGGGTGTGTGCGCACGATATGGGGTTTTAATCAGCCATAAATTGAAGCAGTGTTTTTTAAAACCCACCGCTTCAATTTAGGGCCCCCATTTTCTCTACTTATGTCCTTAGTTACTACAACAGTAAAAGAAGCCAGGGTTTCAGTGGAGAGAAAACACCACATATTTTAGCCATGTTTAAGGGGCCAGTGAGGTAGCCAAATAAATATTGGTGATGTATAGGACTATTTAATTTGTTCCATGGTCAGTCTCCTTAAGTGTCAAACCAACCATGATGCAGATACCCTAATTCACTCGTCTAAATGATTGGCAGCCTTGTTTGCTGTGCATTTGAGTTTGGCACATGGAGGCTTCTCAATAAACATTGAAGCAAACTGACCAATCTCATCTGCTGTATCTTTATTTCATACTGAATTACAGTTTTCTTTTGCAGAAATCTCTCCTTTGAAATATCCCTCATAGGAGTTGTGTTATCCAGTATCAGATTTAAACTTTCTTTGATCCAACCACTGCTCAAAAGTTACATAGACTGTGCCTGCCAACTTTGCTGTTGTGTGATTGCATATAAGCCAGTGCTGGGAAATGACTGAACATCAGGAAGAAAAGAAAATATTATATAAAATTGCAGGCAGAAAAGGTTTGCCAATTATTTTTCTTCTTGTGACTTCTTGGATACGCATATTCCTTTTGGCACTTCCCCTTCTTTTGTGCCTATAAACTAAGTTTAATGGCCGAATTTTCTTTAAGATAATCAGAGGCCGTATAATTTATGCATTTGAATAGCATTGTAGCCAGATGTAATTTTGCTTGAAGTTGTAGCATTACAGTTAGTAATGACTCTGCTGACTGTGTTTTGTAGAATTTGCAATTTATTTAACAGTTGACTGAGCACTGACCCCATATAATATCACCATAATCAAAGTGTGGTAAAATAAAATAAAATAAAATCAAATCTATGCCTTCTGGGAAAGGCAAAATGGACAGGAGGATGGAAACTGTAATCTTTGAAGATGTCAGGTAAGTATTATGGTCTTTAAAGTTTATAGCACAGACTAACTCTCCAATCAAAGATTTAGCTGAATTAATGTTTGAAATACTATCTCTGTAATAGCTGTAGCTTGAGGCATTTGATTTGTCAATCTTTGTCTTTATTCAACCTGAGTCCCTTCCTTTGATTTGTAAGACAGCTGATTATTCTCTGATCAGACATATGTGGAAATATCTATAGGACATTCTGTGTTTC
This sequence comes from Caiman crocodilus, assembly GCA_030014935.1. Taxonomy (NCBI): domain Eukaryota; kingdom Metazoa; phylum Chordata; order Crocodylia; family Alligatoridae; genus Caiman; species Caiman crocodilus. Next base: position 7,255,646 of record JAGPOW010002067.1, read on the forward strand.
CAAAGAGTATGGGAATGCAGGTAAAAAAAAATTAAGTTCCATTCCCTTTGAGCTACCTTTGCCATCTTCCGCTGTCACTTCATTATGCAAATGAAAAAAACAATAGAAAATAGGGGAGCCAATTGTACATTATACAATTGGGGTATCAGATAATGTACATTTTGGGGTATCAGAATAAATATTTCCCTATGTTGATACTTCCTTGATCAGTGGTTCTCAACATTTTTGAAAGACTCAAGGCACCCTCAAAAAATACAAGCTCTTAGGTTGTACTTATTTTTGACCATACATAAATAAAGAGCAATCCTTCTGTTGTAAAAACTCAGAAAGGCCAGGTCAGAATATTTTTAATACTGTGGATTCGTATGCAAATATTCTAGGTTTATCTTGCGCATCATGTTTTTGTATCTAACAGTTCTAACATTGCTTGACACCCTGCAGCATCCTTGACAGATCTTGAGGCACCCCAGGGTGCCACAGCACCCTGATTGAGAATTATTACTGTAGATCGATAGCATCCCAAAATTACATTTTATAGCCTCAAAAATAGCCATATTCATTTATTTAAAGTTTGTTAGTCCCAAGATTCGTAAGTACTTAGAGGCAAGTCAACTTCCTTAGCTTCATTTAAACAGAAATTTGAGGAATACAATTAATCCACATATTTCCCCGCCACTGAATGATGTTTAATATATAGTATCATTCATTAACACAGTCTTTCTGAACTGCTGCAGATGATTTATGGTGATAGAGAAATACAGTGTCATCAGCATAAAACAGTGATTTATGGTGATAGAGAAATACACTGTCATCAGCATAAAAATATAACATGAAGTTACTTGAAGAACTAGAGTTAACATGAGGAGAAGCAGATACATCTGCTGTCTTACTGAAATAAAAGCCTGAATGGGATTGCTAGGTTTGTTCACAAATAGATGATCATCTTATTCTACCTATTAGAGACACCACAATCCATCAAAAACTGAATAAATAATGCAGCAAAGATGGAAGTCTCTTAAACTCCTCTATATTGGTAGTGAGTAAATGTATTATTTTACCAATTTGGATCAGAACTATTTTCTATGCACAGAACATTGTATACTCTAATTTATGTACCATATGTAATATAGTAAGCCATAAAAAAGATTTCCAATCAAAATGCTTAGAAAATAGAAATAATTTCTCAGCTGGTTTTCATTTAGGCCACTTATCTCATGGGAAAAAATAGTGTTTTCTAGGGCTGTGTGAGGCTTCAGTCCCTGACTCAATTCAGCGGAGATTCGGTCTGATTCAGTGGCTGAATCTCCAAATCTGAATTGAATCAGAGGACCCCTTAATCTCTCTGAATTGAATCGGAACTCTCCAAATCGACTCGGAGAGATTCAGAAAGATTCAATGATTTGGACATACACACCGCTTTAAATGTTTTTTTCTGCTTACCTCTAAGTAGCAGGCTGCTCATGAATGCTGTGATGCTGGGGCACATGGAGTGTCCCACAGAAGCACAGGGGGCTCCTCAGTGCGCTCAGTGGCAGACCTGGAAGTGGACCAAAAGCACTTCTGGTCCACTTCTGGGTCTGCTGGGGAGTGCAAGGAGGGGGCAGGGGAGGGCTCTGCATGCCCTGCCAGCTCAGTGACTGGTGCCTTCTAGGTCTGGGGGTGTTGTGAATAAGCTCGAGCCATTTTCCTAAAGGCATGATAAATGGCCTCGAGCCATCCTCCCGAGACAGGATACAAGGCGAGACTGGAAGGTTGTTTT
>JAGPOW010002067.1:7257504-7338714 GCA_030014935.1 Caiman crocodilus
TTAGAAATATTGTTTGGTGTGCTTGCTACCTTGCACCTTTATTGCTAGCAATAAAAGCTTTTTTTCTTTCAAACTTCCAACTGGTATTCATATATTGGCTCACGTATACCGGGCAATGAATTCAGACTTGGGCTGGAGCATAACGGGGGGGGGTACCTGGGGTCCCTCTGCAGCCAATCACTGAGCTAGGGGAGTGCAGGGGAGGGCCCCCAGCACACTCCCTGGCAGACCCAAAAGTGGATCAAAAGTACTTCTGGTCCACTTCCAGGTTCACCACCTAGCATGTGGAGGGCCCCGCCACACTCCTGTGGGATGCTCCATGTGCCCAGCATTGTGGAGTTCACAAGCCATGCTGGTACCTTGAGTTACGTAGAAAAAACATTTAAAGCTGTGTCTATGTCTAAATCGCTGATTCTCCAAATCAGCACTGAATCTTCAGATTCAGATTTGGCTGGATCAAATAAGGGACAGTGATCCAAATCAATGAATCAAATCACTGTCCCTGATTCAGGCCAAATCCAAATTGAATAGGGCCTGTTTTATACATCCTCTAATTTAACATAAGAACAAGACTTAAGATGACAATTTTCCATTCCAAAGATGTAAAAGATTCTGAAAAGTGGGGCAATGTCGATCAGTGTCATAGTGAACTGTAAACAACATATGCATGCAACCTAGCTTGGTCTTACGTGTCTTTAGAACCCAGGTCTGGAAGGCAAAATAAGTGATTTTCCACAATAAAGGAATATCCCGTTCATAAATTCTTGTCAGATTCGTTCTTTCTTTTCTTCTTTTAATTCAGTGTAAATATGTACAGTAGATGAGCTCTGGTAGTATTATAAGTTGACACGCTATTTCAATTTATAGATATAATGAAATAATAGAAATATCTACATGTAGTTCACCACTACATTTTATTCTTACCAGTCTCTTGGCAACCCCCCCAAAAAAAACAAAACAAAACAAAACCAAAAACCAAAAACAAAACCCAACCTGTACCGCATTTATAGCTGAGGAATTACAACAGTCTAGATGAGAAGACTGGTGAAATTCAGATGTTTGCATTAAAAATGTGTCTCAAATGTGACTGAACAAAATATTGTAAGAAAGGTCTGTAATTCTTGTGATCTCATGGGCTAAATCAACTTCCTCAGTATTTGGGGTGCAAATATAGAAAATGCTAGATTTCTTAGATAAATGTACATCTTGAAGTGATAAGGATAAATCAGCTAGCAAGAATTCATTCTCCATCACCTTAATAAGGTACAACACATTGGAGGAGTTGTCATCTTCAGATGAGATGCATAGTGATGACTCATGGTCATGTATTGAATTGGCAAATGTGGAATACTTTGTGTCTAGACAAGAAGCATACACAATTTACTAAACAAATTACCCTTGTTCCTAGACCTTCACACAGTCCTCTTCTACTTCAGTGGTAGAGTGTGGAGAACTCCTAGGCCCTTGACACACATTACATGTAAGATGTGATTAATGAGTTAATCACACCTTTAGTAGTTACTCTCCCACATGTTAATGCTATTAATGGCATGATAAAGCAAGGAATAAGCCACATTATTATAGAAAATTGTGTAATAACTTTATGGCTAGTTCCTATTGCACCATTAACTGAACATGTGTCCAGGCTGATTGAGGTTCTCAGCATGCAGAACACATGGGAACCCTTGACCCCCATTCACTCATGAGGCTAAGAGTGCCAATCAGCTGATTGCTGCTCCCAGCCTCATCACAGTCAAGGGCTCTGATGTTGCCCTGAGCCCAGGACCTGCAATTAGATGGCACTCCCAGCCACAGGGACACCTCAACCTATTTCTGCTGCAGTTCTCCTAAACCATCTTCCCAGTGCTGTCATATGTTACAGCATATGACAGCATGTATATCTTTGGCTCTGATATGCCATCTCAGTTGGGAGCAGCAGCAGATTAGGGGTCCCAGCCCTCAGGGCACAGATGAACTCAAGGACTCCATAGTATCCCTGCAGCTGACAGTCCAAATCAGCTGACAGCTTCCAGTAGTGGGGGTGCATGGGGCACTCCTGTGGTTGGGATCCTCATCGGCTGATCAGGGCTCCCAGGTGCAGTAGCTTGCTACTTACCTATACAGGGAGAACCCAGGAGCCCTCCTGCACCAGCATTTTCATGTGATGGGATGCGATGCTCAAACCCACAATCATGTCTCCTGCCATGCATGTGTGGCATGGCAGGAAGCATGCTTGTGTGGGTTTTGGATCAGATCACACTGCACCTTTAATTGTATGCTTGCCAGGGCCCCGAAAGAACAGCTATATAATCCTTACACTGCAGAAATTACACAATACCTCTCACAACACGCCTGAGAGGCACAGTAGGTTAGTTTTACCATCACCATTTCATAGAGGGAGAAACTCAGGAATAAACATTAACATGAAGTACTGGGTTAGATTCCTGGTCCACATTCTTATTCATGCCCACTTATGTCAGTGGAGCTGTACGAACACATATCAGCTGAAGAACTGGTCCATAAAGGGGTATTATAGAGTATTCAGATGTTATGTGCCTGCAGGGTGTATAAGCTGTCTTTACTCAAAACTTACAGTAGAAGCCCAGCCCTGTTTCAAGTGAAATACAGGTTTTTGAAATTTGAATTCAGCTGAATCAGAACCTAAATAGTCCCCTTTTTGACGCTGTGATGCCATCTTCCTCAGTTCTTCTTTCATACAGCTGAAATTCAGCTGAGGTTCTCTCTCATTTAGTAATATGGAAAAGACAGTCACTGTCCTCTCACACCTTTTTTTAGCTCCAAAGATTAAGAGGCTGTCTTCTACAAGGTATCTTCCTTAACTCCTAAATGTGGCGTTCTCATCTGCGCAGTGATATCTGTGCTGGTTTTCTACAGAGGTGTGTTCAAGTGGTATTGGTGCCAGAATTTCACCACTGTAATGACAACTATGCCCTCTGATTCCTGAGAGTGCTCTATCTATTACTGTTTGACTGCTCTGTGCATACCACAACACTGTACAGATCAATAGTGCTCCAAGCTTCAGCTTTAGTCAAAATAAAGAATATCTTTTATTCCTAAACCACAGTAAAATAAATTCATTTCCATGCCACTCTCCTTTAAAAAGCCAATATGCCACTGAAATTGTTTTTAGTCCCCCACAAAACTATCTATTCTACAAATTTGATTTATGGGACTATTTTATTTTTGATGTGGGGAAAGTAATCTACCTCAATACTCATTTTATATTTATTTTCGTTGCAGTTATGGGCTTGGGTGCTCCGATAATCTATGTACAGTACTTACCTATTTGATGACATTGTTCATGATTATTTGCCGTTCCTTCCCATTAATCTTCAAACTTGAGTATCTTGATTCCAATACTACCAAAAGACTCGTTTGGAGAAATAATGGAAAAGAATGGTTCCAATGCCAGCTCACACAGCTCTCCTCCATAAATCTGTTTACAACTTTAAAAGCTTCCATTTATGGCTACAGTATTTTTTGACCTTCATGCCATTTCTAAGGCTCTCTCAACAATCATTAGCAAGCTGACTGGTCCATGATTTTCTCCTGTACAGTCCTCCTATAGTGGCCAGTTCACAGGGAATAATGCAATTCTAAACATTTCCTCCTACTCTTTTACTATGGAATTATCATGATTAACTTGAGGGCTAACAAAGAATATGTAAACACTACAGATTAAAAGCCAAATCATGATTGTTGCTGCGAAGTGTGCAAATAGAGGAAAAATGAGGATTCTTTTTTCTCTCTCCAGTGGCCTCTGTGCAGAGATTGGCCATTTGGTTTGCTTGTGCTAATGCCCTTAGAGGTATTTGCATCTTCAATAAGACCACTAATGAATTTGACCCAAGCAGTGTCTAGAAAAGCGTTCACCATTAATATTTATTTAAATACTTGGATGAATTAGCTTTGACTGCATCATGTTCAGAGAATTTACTAACAGGAATGTTAATGGGCCCCAGGAATTTAAAATGAATAATGAAGATCGTGTTTCTCACCAAAGAATACATGATGATACAATTTGTCCCAATCCAGTCAGGGAACTGAGACATACCATATTTCAGGTGCAATCATAATTAACCAATACCATTCAGATGTGAAATACCTACAGTTATGGTTGAACTACTCTGAAAAATAAATTAGTGTACAAATTATTTGTCCAGGGATAAAAACATATTATGTGGGGGGAGACCTATTTTTTGTTTGTTTCTTTCTTGATTTATGAATTAAGCCACAGCTATTTTTATGAGGAAAGCAGATGGCCCTAAATTAGTGGCTGAATCTTGTTTTGCCTTTGCTGATTTGGTGAAGCTTGTGATTGCCATCCTTTATAAAAAACAAAAACTTTGCATAGGAAACATTTTGAGCAAAACAATTCAGCGGCTGTTCCTCAAAGTGTTCAGAGATTTGCAAATGACTGAAGTTCCCCAAACTTACTGCAAATACTCAAGCCTCCTAGGTCTACAAAACTAAGCCGCAAGTATCATGGGAATAGCCTTTCTTTTGAGGTTTCAGGCACTTTTGCTTTAGTCTCAGCTGAGAGAACACAAAGCTAAACTACAGGCAAAGGGACAGAAAGCCATTTGAACTGTTAGGAAGCTCAGTTAGAGTTTTGGATGAAGGCCCACATTAACTCCTTTTTATCCCAAGTATTTCTCCAACTGTTTTTATCAACCAACTTTGGCCAAAGCTCTTTTTTTTTTTTTTGTTAGGAACATAAAATGTGTCACATCCCAAAGGAGGAACCTAAAATCTATGTAAATTAAATACAGAGGTACACATAATGTTGTTTTTGCACAGAAAGTTAGAGGCGGAACAGAACTATTTGAAGTGCCAGTTGATTCAGATGCCCTTTAAAATATGACATGCATGTAAATTTTCCCCTTGTTAGATCATTATTAACACACTGCTTGATTTCATTGCTTCTGGATGAATGGTGACTTTTAATTAATTAATTAATTAATTAATTAAAATAAAGGGAGTATTAGGCTTAGCATGACGTGCAAGTGCTGGGCATGCAGGAACTCAGCAGACATTTGACATCATGTACAAAGTTTTCTATCTGAAAGTTTTATTTTGAATGCTATAAAGTTGTTTAAAACTAAGTAATAAAATTTTAAGTCAAATAAGGTTCCCCCCACACACATTCACACACACATAAAATAGCACACCTCAATAGCTGGTGCTGTGTAAGGCTTTTTATTATTCCTTTGTGGAGCACTTTTCTTTAAAGCAGTTCAGTAGCAAGTCCCACTGCTAACCCATTTGTGAGAGAGTGCCATGTGAGTCAGCAGCATGCTACTAAATACAGTAGTACCTCATGGACAAAAGTGATCACTTTAGTGTTGATCATACATCAAAACTTTTGGGGAAAAAATCTTGTTCTCATCAAAAAGAAACACAACTTGTTTTCAGCATAAAACCCTTTGGTTGCCTTAAGTGTGCTTTTAGATCACATTCGGATTGCTATTTAGTTTAGTGGGTATGTCTTATTTGCTAGACAAAGGTCAGGTACATACATTACACTTTCACCGATATTAATGTTTGGAAATTAGTCCATACCTGTAACAGAACAAAAGTTTGGCATACAAAACTGGTCTATACCCAGAACAGAACAGAAGTTCAGCGCACATAGACTGGTTTAAAAATGGTGGAACCTGGTTGAAGATTTGCCAATTTGCTGCCCACACCAAAGGGCAAATGTGTGTACTATTCAATACCAATCTAAATTACACTGCTTACAGAAAACCGCATAACTTAGATTGATTCTACCTAAAGCTTTTTGAATGTCTATAATTGCTGAAAAGAAATCATCATACTGGTGTAATTTATGAGTAGAACAAAATAAATACCAAAAGGCCCTAAACATTCCACGGATATTCACTCTCACTTAATATTTAGTTCACTTTGTTTTAGTCCTTTTTTATTTCATTTTCCACAAACTTTAAAACATGAAAGTTTTACTTATCCAAAAAATGTATCTCTATGCAGAAGGCCTAAAGAGCCCTCTGTACTACTTAAGTGCTATTTGAAGTCTTCAAAATAGGTCTGAGGTGTTATCTGTCTCAGTTTCCCCAGAAAGCATGTTTTAAGTTCACATGCAAATTATTTACAGTGAAATATTTTATATGGGATAAGACATTGCCTGATGTAATGGTGGCTAGGATTTCCAAAACTGAAACACTTAAATGAGACAAAGGTCTCATTGGGCACTCTGCAAATAAAAACATTCTTGCATGCTTTTTGAAACGAGTATAATAAAAATAAACTCCTAGGGAGAAAAGCAAAATTTGCACACTTTAGGTAGCCTGAACTATTACTTAATTAGACTCAGCAAGGAGGCAAGGACTCTGAACCTGTCTAGTGTTCAGAGGCAAAGGGACAGAGACAACAAAATAAGTTGGACCTGGATCCGCCCACACCCTGTGCAGCTATCTCATCTTTTGTAAAACTAACATAGAAGAAAATTACATTTACATTCTTACTGCACTCATCAGCCTCTTATATTAGTCTCATTTCTGCAAAAATGATGCCTTGTGAAAGGCCTGTGTGACCCAAAAATGTTCATCATTTTCTGAACTATCCAAGATACTGCTTGTCTGCCCTTCTCGCTAAAATTCAAACTCGTAGTGAATCATTTTTGTTTTTAAAACTATATCCAGATTGGTAAGAAAGATTCCAAAGGGAAGAATCAGGAAACCAGGAAAGAAAAGCAACACCCTGTGACTAAAGTGACTAAAGTGATCAATGATAGCCAATGGATGGATCTGGAATTATGAAGGAACTGAATATGGAACGTTCAGTCACCTGTACACAAGTGAAAAAAAGTCTTTGCTTATAGTACTTTTGCATTTCTAATATCTGATAAATTCAAATACAATACAATCCTCTTGTGGACACTCCCAAACCAGAAAGAGAAAGTGAATTGATTCAGTTAACTAGTCACTAGAAATTATTCGTTTAGTTCTATGCTTCTGAAAACTTGCTACAGAGAGTCTGCAAGGGACTACAGTGAACTTAAAAGCCTGAGGAGGAATGATCTAACACATGCTTTTCTGTAAGCAACCTAGGTTAGATTGGTAGTGAACACATGTACATGTTTGCCCTCTCAGCATGCTCCACATGCTCTCTTGGCTGCAAAAGACTGCCAAGCACCCAGGACATCCCAGATTGGCACGGGAAAGCATGTCCACAACCTCCTGCCATATCACCATAGGCCCTTCCCCACACTCTGCCATAGGCTTCCAGAAAAGCTTTAAGTAAGCACCCTCTACCATGAGTTTCATGTACTTCTGTGTCCCAACCTGCCCATACCCTACATGGCATCCTGCCACCTATGCCTGGAGACCCAGGAGCTGCAGTGTGTCCTGCATGACTCATGCTGGAGGTTGTGGGACATCATGCATGCATGTCCATCTGGATATGAAGCAGCAGCTGGTCACCATGACACATGGCTCTGTGCCCCAAGCCAGCAACTAGACATCCCATGTGGGATCACCCACTGTACCCTATACCTGCCAAGTGTCCTGGACTGGGCCAATGACTTGCACATAATATCATAGTATCTAGAGTCAGAAGGGGCCTAGAGCAGGCCAGCTAGTCTGACCCTCTGCCAATGGCAGGAACGAGTGCCAGGGTCACCAAACCTCAGCCAAAAAACATAGCCAATGAGGACAAGGCCACCCAGGACTCCTTGGTTGCTGGGGTGCTCTGGCACATCTTTAGACCATTGCAAATTGGTTATGACCTAATGCCAGCAACACCAGCTGGATCAACCTGGGTATCTGGGATGATGAACAGTTAGCCTGGACCTTCCACATGTGCTGGGCAATCTTCATGCACATCATCTCCCAGCTGGTCACATCTTTGCCATCTGGGTGGGCAGTGCCCATGCTGCCCATATCTTCCACAACTCCCTGCTCCTTGGGCTGAAGAAGAGTGGGCGCTATGCCCTTGGGGTCCCTTATTTTGTCATTGGTGATGTCATTGCCCCTTCACCCCCATCATGGGAGACCTGACTTACCTCTTTCTGCCCTGGCTCATGAAGCCCTATAGGGCAGGGAGTGGGGGGGCTTCAAAAAATTTAAATAGAGAAAAGAAGAAGAACAAAAAGAGTCACGACGGGGGGGGGGAGGGGAGCTGGTCCTGTGGGGAGAGCAGCTGGACCACTGGACGGAACACTTCAACTACTACCTGAGCAGGTGCCGCATGGTCAAGTGCACCTTCAGCTGCCTCAAAGTGTGCTGATGGGTTCTCAGCCTGACCTTCAAGGTGGACAAAGAGAACCTGCCACAACTCATCATCAGGTGTTGGGGTAGAGTCATCCAGGACTAGGATGGGGCTGCAATTGCAGGAGGGGAGGTGGGGGTTACCCTAAGACGTCTGCACTGTGATTGTCTGCACTGTGAGACTGACTCACTTGGGACCTATGGACTTTCCCCATGGATTGGCTCAGAGGGAAGGAGGGGAAAGTGATAGAATGCCACTTGTAAGTCTCGCCAGGTGCACAGTTCAGGAGTCACTTTGGCAGTGGACTAGAGTGGCTGAAATAATGGTTCCCATGTGGGACTCTTGCCGTACATCAGTGCTTTTCTCAGACTGGGAGGAAGGGAAGGCGTGAGTGGGGGAATCTGCAAAGGGGAATTTGTCTCATTCCTGCTGTACTACAGTTCCAGTTCCAGTTGCCTATTATCACCTGACCCCGACTTTGGTGCCCTGTCTGCCACCTGGACCCATGGCACTGCCAACTGGGACAGGGTACTGAGGGCCCACATTTGCACCTGTTTTTTTACACTTTGCCTGTAGAGCTCAATAGTGCCTTTCTATGAATGCAAGAGAGAGGGGGGACTGTTTCAGCACCACTGTTTTGCCAGCAGGAAGGAGACTCCACTTCTTCCAGTAGCTGAGTACGGTCCTGAGAGATAGAGCAAGGAGGTATGAGTGAGGCAGGTTTATGTTTCCATAGAATAGAGATGGACTGCTAACTGCCTAAGGCCAGGGCCCAAGGGGCCTGGCCTTGGCTGTGGTCCAGAACATAAGAGGATGGGGAAAAGGCAGGGTGGGATTGGTCTGTCCAGGACTGAAAAACAGAAATCTCTTGAGCACTTAGCAGCCTGGGACCCTGCACTGTGAACAGTCAGAGTGGAACAATTAACCCTTCCCCCATCTCCTTCCATTCCTGCTCTGCTCCTTCCTCCCTCCCCCAAATCCCTCTGGTCTTCTCAATCACAATGCCCTGAGACAAGACTGAGACCATTGAGATGACCTGCAGCAGCTGCAACCCCCACCCCCCCCACACACACACTCCCTCTTCCTTTCCCTCCTTTTCCCTAGGGACTCTCTGTTTCCCCCAGGGCCTGGGTTAACATAAAGGCTACATGAAGCAGGGGAAAACCATACTTTTCCAGAGTGCACAGAATCTTTGATTGGGGCCTGAGTCATCAGGAGAAGTAGGGGGTGGTCTGACTGTGGGTTGTTTGAGTCATGCTTCTGTAGTGGCCACTATGCTGCTAGTGGGGGAGGAAGGGGGTGCTCTGCATGGCTGGGTGGGGACAGCAAAAAGGTTTTAGAGGAGTGGCTCAGGAACACCTGTGGCAGCAGTGGGGAATGGTGTTCCAGGTCCAGTGTGTTTGGCCATGGTCCATGGCATCAAGAACTAGGTGGGGGGAGGCTCCCATGAAATGGAGGACACAGACTTGGACTCCAGGTCCTGGGTCCCAGTTTCTATGGCCTTAGAGCTCCCCCCCCAAAAAAACTCCAAAAACAAACAAAAAAACCCCCCAAAACAAAACTCCTGTGTTTTGTACTTCCTGCTCTCTGCCATACTCAAGAAGATATCAAGGATGCTTAGGTCCAAATACAGGCACATCTTGGCTCCTATGTGCTGTCATCATTCTGAAACCAGCACCAATGGGGAAGACTCCTTGTGGGTCAGGTCCAACAGCTGACCTCTTGCCCTCTTACCCTTGGGGCCTGCTTCTGGGTACCCAGTTATGCCATCCTGGGACTTCCTTGTGTCTCTTCCTCAGTGGGGTCCCTACCAAAAACTCTTCCCAACCCCCATAATGCCAAAGGTGTTCAGGGTGTTGATCCCTGTGCTTGTGAGGAAGCAGGACAACTCCTCATAGAAAGTCATGGTCTACCTGCAGACTGCAGACTTTTTCTTGGCATTTTGCACACACCTAAACTGCATCTTCATCCACGTAGTCTTGCTGTGGCACTGGTCCCAGTCCCTTTTGTGACCATGTGCCTGCCTGCATCTGTTGGGTGATGTGCTTGAAGACATCCCTGTTCTGGTACTGAAAACTCTGGTTTTCAGAGTTAGTGCTGGATCTCCTCATCCCAGAATGCAAGGGAGTGGGCGGCTCTCCTCTTCATCTTCCCGTAGTCTCACTTGCGTAACCATGGTTGGTAAGTGGAGGAAGATGGGGTGTGGTCTTCCATGGTCCACGATAGTGCCCGTGAGGTCTTGGTGTTTGTGGATGGGCAAAGGTCTGCCTGTGAGTGGGTGGATGGAAGGAAGGCTAGAGGAGTGGATGGAAGGATGGAAGGATGGATGGATGAAGGGAGTAAAGGATGCATTAAGGTGTTGATTCTGGTGTATGACTATCCCACTCACTGCATCTGAGTGCAGCTCCTGTTCCAGAGTGACTGGGTATCACTGGTCAGGCCACTCCTCACAACCTCAACCTTTCCAGGGGCTTCCATCAGACACAACCATGATTCTGGCAATGCCCTATGCTCAGACCTGGAAATTCTCAGTGTTCTCTACCTGGAACATGTAGACAGCTAACCCAAGTTCACCTGCTCCTTATGTTTTCAGGAGCATCTACCTACTAGCCTTGGGCTTGGAAGCTCAGTGCCCCTCTTCCCCCCCAACTAATACTCTGGGATCCTGTAGCTGAAAGCTAAAAAAGCCTTGCAGAACCCCAGGTGCACATAGCTTGGATACCTGCTGACAGTGGCCAAATTGTGGAGGTCAAAGAGTTGCTTCCATAGGGGCCCAGTCCTGATGTTCTGCCTTCTGCCACCTTGACCCACCAGACACAAGCAGCCCACACCAGCTCCTGCTCAGGGGCAGTGGGGAGACCATGCCAGGGCTGGGAGGCAGTGCTTTGCAGGTCAGGGTGTGTGGGGCTGTTCCCGAGCATGGGAGCATGTGGGGTTATTTGCTGGAGTGTGGGAGACAAGATCAGAGTCCATGGAGTTGTGACTAAGCATGGGGGTTCTCCCTGCTTCAGTGTCAGGTCCGTATGTACATAATGGCGTGCTTCATGATGGGGTGCAGAGGCAAAGCCCAGACACTCTGGTGACCAGGTCCTGGGACACAAGCAGGGGGCACAGACATCTCCCATCCCTACCTCTGCTGCCTGCCTGTTGCTGACAGGTGGCCGGAGGCAGGAGGTAGGGCTTGAGAGAGGGGCTGTCCTGGCTTGGCTATGAAAGAGCTTAGAATTGGGGCCCACTGGGTGCTCAGCTGGAACAGCCAAGAGCGGGCCAAGTTCTAGTATGCCTCCTTGTAAGGGAGGGATAGTGGGGGTCTGTAAGAAGACTGGAATGCTGGAGAACAGCAACCTAACATGAATCAATAGGGGAACTGGTACAGAAGTGCTATTCACTGGTCTAGATAGATTTGATTTGAATGCACAACAAAACAGGTCTATCTTAGATCTGGTTCTACCATTCTTAGACCAGTGTATGTGCACCTAACTTCTGTACTGTTATGGGTTTATATCAATTTCTGATTACTTAGACTGGCTTAAATGTAATGTCTGTACCTGGCTTCAAGTGAATAGCACTGTACATACAATGCAGCTAATTGAGTGGTCAGAGACACAGGGAATGTTTTTTTTGAGTTATGTATAATAGAGACCAGCAAAAAATAGAAGGGGCTTCAAAGAATTTAAATGGAGAAAAAAGGAAGAACAAAAAGAGTCACAACAGAAATGAAGAACAACCATAAATAGCAAGGAAAGGTGGTACAAATGGAAAACTTCAGAGCTGTGTAAAAGAGGGAGAAAAAATAGCTACATAAAGGATGATTTAAAAAAAATATATATCTATATTCATTTTAGCTGGAATTTAATAGGAGAGAGGAGTCCTAAGGCTTTGGAACAGTTTAATTTTCATAGCTGGTCTGGCTGACATTTTCTTTTGAACATCAGATTAAATAACACAACACAGCTAACAGCATTTTTTGCTCTAAATGCTCTGGGGGTAAAGACCAGATAAGCTTCGGTGTTTAAAGACTCTTTTCCCTATGCAAATAGGAACTAGTAAATACTATCAACACATACATATTTCTGGAAAAATGAAAACACACAAGTTGCTGGCTCCTTAATTTCCCCCCTCCCCACTCCCAGCTTCTCTCCTGGCTGCCAACACCCAACATCTGTTAGACCTGGAATTTATCATGCAAAAAGACATTTACAGCATTTCTTTGAAAGAGAAAAAGATAAGAAATATAATAAATTATTATTTTTATTACTTGTCTTTTAGCACTAATTAGGTGCCCCGATAGAGATTAGGACTGCACAGTACTAAGCTCCTTACTGATCTTGTCATAGGTCCCATGATAGTTGGTGTTTAATAATTAAATTCCCAGATCCTGGAGGTAGCTGATGACATGACAATCACAGCTTTGCCTCTTTTTTTCATAAGTTTTCAGGCCCTATAGTTGTGGAATAAGCTTGAAAAAATGACTCGTGCATCTTGAAGGCTGAAAACACAAAAGATATTAAAGCACTGCAAAAATGTATGCATTTAATTTTCTTGCTTTTTAAAACCAATAGTACAATTGTGGGGGCCCAACTCATGATTTCTGAACTTTTGGGGCTAGCAACACAATTGTACTCATGAATACAGCAAGAAAGAAATCCTGACTTTATTTATTTGGTTCAGTTAGGTTGTAAACTTTTAAAGGACAGGAGGGAAACTATAGATACAGGAAGTGAAATGATATTCCAATGACACATAGGATGTCTCTAGCTCTCTAATGCATCTATGAACTGTACTTATGGTTAGTTTATTGATCTAAAAATAAGAGCACCTTTTTCTTCCAAACTTAAAAAAAAAACCTTTCAAAAGAACTCTGAAATCATGATTTTTTTTTAAATCATCTTTTACCCTCCCCTTCCTCCCTTCCCCAGTTACTTACACTGTCTTTTCTTTATCTGTTTTCCAGTTTTCCATAGCTAGGAGTCCTTAACATAATTCTGCTGCACCATCGCATAATTCAAAATTGTAGTAATTCACTGCAGAGTGCTAGAGCAATTTGGTTGACAGCAATTGGATTCTCCAGTTTTAGCCAAATTTACAATAGTGACATCTGGTGGTTTTCCTCCAGGCATTTTGTGCATGCTTAGTTTGAGTGTGATACAGAATTTAGGGCTGCTTGGAGGTGGTGGGAGGGAGGGAGGGGGCTTTTTTAATTACAGTAGTTCCTGGGCAGCAACTCTAATTAAAATGCCCCACTGTCATGTATTTTAAGCCCCTGAACATTTAAAAATGGCCACAGGGTGCTTTACGTAAACCTCATTCGAAGAGCTTCAGTTAAACCGCCATGCAGTCATTTTAGAAGTGCGGGGATTTAATACAAGGGACACCGGTGAGGTTGCAGAATTCTAATTAGAACACAGAGCAGACTCAATTAATCGAGTATGGTCTGACACATTCTAATTAGAATGCCATCAAGCACATCTATAGGCAGTCTAAGTGATGTAAATATTTTGTCCATGAATTTCAATATATTGACAGCCTCGTATGGTGACTTTTGCAAAACAGCAGGAATCCAAGCCTACTTCAGGAGGAGCTCTTTTCTGTTTGTCCAGTCACTTGTGGACACAGAGGTACCTAAGCTTGTGAGTGATTTTGCATTTGTTCAGGTACAGGTTTCTTATTTCTTTTAAGATGCTACATATATGGATGAATTATTCAGGAAAATGAACCAAAATCTTATGGCAATTCTCCTTCTAATACTTATACAAAACTCAATTAAATTAATACCAATTATCTGTGAATAGTTTCTGAGAACCTTATTAAAAATATATGAGCAGATCACAACTGACACTTTAAAAAATGGGAATGTGTCAGTGTTAATATCCATTCTGTGTATGTCTTTCCGAGTCATAAATGTGACAAGAATGTCATGCACTGCATAAAAGCAATTTGTTGTGGTAATTTTAAAACTTGTTTTTCATTATTATTAACTACTAGAAAATCAGATATGAAGAAGAAATATCCTCTGATAGAGTCCAGAGTTTCTTTAAATGCCACTTAGTGTCTCAGAATTTTAAGTGTGAATTCCTGTTAATAAATATTTGCTGCTGCTCACTGAATGTTGGAGTTGATTTTCTTTGCTATGTGGGTTTGTGAGACATGCACCTCTATAATATGTATAATATATATGTACACACATGCATTTTAAAAGCATCTAGATAACAAAGGCAGCTAGATAACACATTTTAATGAATCCCTATTACAATGGAGTTTATGTGAATAACATCTTTAAGCCTATACTCAGAATAAAATAAAGCAGGGAGATAGCAGTATGCCCGATTCACAGAAGCAAAACACTTAATCATGCATTCATTTACAAGAACATGTTAAATTTCATCCATATTTAGAAATATGTGCTTGTTATAATTATGTTCTTTACTGAAACAGGGCTGAGCTTAAAATTGAGGACAGGATCACGAGCACTGCTTTTGGAGACATTTTCACTGTGAGGGCTGACAAACATCTTTAGAACATTTTTAGAGAACTGAGTCAGCTGGGGCAGAAAAGAATAAAATGGAAATAATAGGGTCAGTGTACATGTTCACAATATCAAATTTACAATTACACAGTTTACTTTAAGTTATGTGATTGTAGATCAAATCCAGCTTGCGCACACATTTACCACTGCCAGGAGATGTACTGGGATGGGGGGAAGTGTGGGTGGGATCAGGAGAGCTAGCAGGTCTGAGAGTGAGGGAGTAGCAGAATCAGGAGAAGTGGCTGTCTAAAAGTGGTCAGGGAGTAGGAAGAGCACAGCCCTAGGCCCGGGGCAAGCAACTGGGTTTTCCCAGCTCCAGGGTTGCACTCCAAACATGACAGATAATCATTTGATACAGCTAACCTCTTCCTTATCTTGCTTAGTTCACCTACTCAGATGAACTAAATTAGATTAGGCCAGCCATTTTTTGCCCAATTCAACTTCCCCGAATATCTGTACAGATTTGCAGTTACAGTGACCTAACCCTAGTTAGATCAATCTAGGTATAACAGCTAAAATACCCATAGATGAATTGTAGAGAAAACAGACTTTGATAAAGTTACACTAGAACAATCAATTAATTTTAGTAATTAGATTGAGCTGGAGTGATTTAATATAGATTTCATTCTTTGAGTCTTTCACTGATAATCTAAATCACAGTTATATCATCTGACATTTACCAAAGGTTTTAAATAATGTGAATTATTTCTAGTGTTCCATATCTTCTTTTTGAAAACAAAAAACCTGGATGTTAATATTGGAAATTTCTTTTTAAACAGCCTTTTCTGCCATTTCTTATGCATTTGATTTTCTTTGTCACAGATATCAGCCCAGACAGATGGTAAATCTAAGAGAAAAACTTGTCTGAATGCATTGATGAAATACAAGAATCCTTTCCTGCAGTGAGAACTAGGGAGAGCACCATACCTAAGAGAAACCCTTTTGACTTCCTTAGGATTCCAGGAGGGCCCTAGGGATCTGGCCAATGCAATGCTCAATGCAAAATCCAACTCAGGTCTGTGGTGCAGGTAGTCCAGAGGGCTGGTGAGACAATCAGTTTCTCTTACTTAACTCAAGAGAACCCTGGTTGACTCTCATTCTGTAGAGTCAACCAGAATGAAAACCTTAGAAGTAAGTTAATAATCAATTAAAAATGGAGTGTGAGGAATTATTTTGGGAGTACTGAACATTTTAAACTTATAATTATACATTTAAAGTTATTTTAGTGGCCTAGAACATGGCAGCCTTTATAGATTCTAGAACTGGTCTACATGGACATCTGTTGCCTACCTGAGAGGATAGTCCGTGGTACTGCTGCTTCCTAGTGGAACAACATATGGATAAATGATTTATGATTTACAATATGCCTTGACTGCTCTGTTTAAGAAATGGTTTAAAAAAAAAAGCAAAGTAAAAGTCGCATCTTAGAAGTCAACAGCCCTATATCAGCGTCCCATACACTTGATATAGGAAGATACCGTCCCAATTTTTAGTACTTTTAGAAAACAACGCATTCCCATTACAAAGTCATTCAGTTCTGCTCATTCAAAACTACCAAGGACAGTTATTCAGGGGCCCAAGTTAGCATAATCACTAGGAGGTAGGGCAGGAGAATGGGAACCTTAGCCCCCAGCTCTAAGTCCATTCTCCAATTTTACTTCTAGAATGTGAACAAGAATTGCTCAGGACCTAGCTGCTCCAGGATGCGGTGCAGAACATATTCTGAAGAAATTAATATGTAATTATGCATATTTTGAATAGCTATGTTTACACTGCAGTTGGATGTTGTGATAACAGTATGGTTAGGAATACTCAAGCTAATTATCACTACACTGCATTGGGTAACAAGAACAAGGAAGAAGGCTTGGTAGAGATTCAGCTTATAAATTCAATCATCACATAGGGCTAGTAGCCTACATTTGTATGAGCCAGCCAGCATTTCAGATCTCCTTCAGAGCCCTTCATTACACAGAATAAATAGGAAAGTGGAAAAAAAACCAAACAGCTGCACTAGAGATACCATTTCAAAACTGTTAGTATTAGTATATATTACTGTAGCAGAAAACTCCCTTTGTACATTTCCCTTCTGAACACTGATATAACAGAAGCCCCTTCTTGCCTACAAATCTCCTGCCCCCCATTTTGTGCATTTCTTTTCTTTTTAAGTATTGGCAGAGAACTAGCACGCTCATTGCGTGGGTGCAGCAAAGTTCAGAACAAGCCAGAAAGCTAAAGTGGCTTTCTGTAGAAGAAACCTAGAAACTATATCTACATATTAGTTAATCTCAATGTCAATAAAAAAAACAAACAAACTAAAATCTCATTTGCAAAGACTAAATATATCCTGTGCTAACCAACTCACTTACTGTCCCCAGTAGCCATGGATCCTCACTATCTCACAGTGCATTTTTATATTTCATCTATCTAATCTTTATCACAACATTTTGTATTTTGTATTTTATACTTTTAAACCCTTAAGGAATGTATTCCCTGTAGAACGAAGTTACACCCTGGACCATTGTTAAAACTCCATTGAAATTGTAATTGTAGAGTGATAAAATCTGTTATATTGGGCTGTTCCTTGAGTGAATGCCAGTGAATAGTGATCAGTAAACAATTAAATGACAATAGCCTAGACAAAGGCACTTGTCATTACAAAACTCTACTCTACCAGCCATTTTAGCCTAATCAAGCCAAAGAACTGATTCCTGAAACAGTACCTATTCCTGTAGCACTTATCAATACCATTGTTAATTAATCAAAATCACAAACCCACTTCTGAAACTTCAGGTACAAGCAGGCAGAGACCTCTGTGACTTATAGCTGTCATGTACTACTCAAAATCCACATAGGACAATGACCTCCAGATTGGGTAGCCAAGATGATGCTAGGGGAATCATATAAGTCTGCCCAGAAAGAGGTAAAAGGCAGTGAAGTGTGACCCTCTGTGGCATCTTCTCATCCAGCACCTGACCTACCAAGACAAAAGAAAAAGTAGGCAACCCCCTCCTGGAGAAGACATTGCCTTGACAGAAGCTGACCATCAACAGCAGACTCCAGGGCCTCGGATAGGTAGATATACTGACACCAGTGCTCTCACAGTCACTACAGCAGCTACTATACACTGTGCTACATGGGTTTGAATGAATGAGCGCATGTGTGTATGAGTGCGTGTATGTGCTAAGATGACCAGTACCACCCATAACTCAAAGTTTGCATTTAAGATTTTATTGGTAACTTCACATCCTATGCAACAAACTAGAGTTGGTCCTTTGTAGCCAACATTATTACTAACTAAATTTCATTTCCAGTGCTGTCTAACTAGTCTTATGTATGGTAGGTAGAGTCCTAACAGCCTCCAGTGGCTGCCCTTTATACTGGCCTTGTAGTGGTTCCAACATATTGAATGCAATAGACAGGGTTGGATTTAGCCCTAGGATCTATGTACCTCACTTGATCCTTACACTGAATATCCTGCACCTTTTTTCAATCCTTTGTGCTGTAGTTAAACAGCTGCAAACCATCTGACTCATCCTTCAGATAGTCAGGGAAGGAGATCTGTAGTTCAGGTCTCAGTTTGGTGGGATACCAAGCAGGCCTACTATAGTCTGGTTAAACTCCTTCATCAATGAAAGGACAAAAATGACCCAGTATTTCCAATGTGAAAAACTAAACAATTTTACCGCCAACTTTATGAAGCACCTTCTTTCTACATAAAGGAACAGTAAAGGGCATAAACTTGGTTGTGTTTACTTTGCCATTCCCTTCTCCCCTTTAATCAGCTTTCCATGGATGAATAGAGTTTGGTTAGTAATTCATGGAGTATTGATCACTGTATATTAAATCAAGCAGAATCCACCATTTGACCTTCAGTTTCTCCCTTCAAAGTGATAGGTGGAGCTCAATTTTGCAAGGAGCAGAACAGTTTAGGTGATGAAATAATGACTTCTCTTTATGTCAAGAAGCAGAAAACTTCAGTGAAGTTGACAACCATGAAAAGAATAGGGGGCAACTTAAGATTTAGTTGTTTTCATTGAAAGGTTGTTTGGTTTTGATGAAATGTGTTAGCCCCTGTTAGACATTACTGTATTTACTTGATTCCAAGACGACTTATGATTGCACACAAAGAAATCACACTAAATACACTGTCTATCATTAAATTGGTGCCAAAAGCAGCATGTGCTTAGTAATGGAAAGCAATTAGGAAGTTGACTAAATGCAGCCAACACTGAGCATGACTATAAAACACATGGTCTACGTTGGGCAAATACGCTGATGGGAACTGTTTTTTTCTAATTTGGCAGGCATCCTACATGTAAGCCTCAGGCCTAGAAGCTTTGGAGTTTGAATGCTTTTTTATTTTTATTTATTTATTTTTTTTTACTTTTGTGTTTTGGGCCAGATCATTTCTAAATTCTATTGACTGAGCAGAGTTCATTTGTTCAAGTCTGTGTGGCGCTACCATCACCAAGTATACTACCTCCCAAAATATTCAGCCTGGGGCTCCAGATACTCCCTAATCCATGGCAGGCATCCTACATGTAAGCCTCAAGCCTAAGACATCATCCTTCTGCTTTACTCAGCCTTAGTGAGGTTGCAGCTACAGTACTGCATCCAATTTTGCACCCAGCCCACCCTCCCCTGCTTCAGGAAAGACCTGGATAAGCTTGAGAGAGTCCAAAGGAGAGCCACCCACATCAAATCCAAGAGAGCAAGCCTTACAAGGAGAGGCTGAAGGGACTCTTCAGTCTGGAGAAAAGACGACTCAGGGGGGCCTTGGTGGCTGCCTGTAAATATATAAGGGGTGTGCACCAGGATCTGGGAGAACAATTCTTCACCAGGGCTCCCCACAGGATAACAAGGCCTAACAGCCAAAAATTTCTGGAAGCCTGATTTAAACTGGGCATGAGGAAACACTTCTTTACAATCTGAATGTCCAGGATCTGGAACAGACTCCTCCCAGAAGTGGTGCAAGCACCTACTCTGGACTCATTCAAAAAATGTTTGGATGTTTATGTTGCTGAGATCCTTTGACCCCATCAGACTTCCTGCCTATGGCAGGATGGCTGGACTCAGTGATCTTGCAAGGTTCCTTCCAGCCCCTAATATCTTTGAAATCTATGAACTCTAGAGACCTTGGAGTTCAGATCCTCCCTAGTCTCGCTTGCACCTAGCAAAAAGGCTGAAGGAGAAAGCTAAAGGGAAAACCTGAGAACAATCCCCCTGAGAACAATAAGAAATCACCATAAATCGTGCAGCCAAGATCTTACATTTTAGAGGCATTTGTAGATTCTCACAGGGATCAGCCTGCCTGCAGTGCAAAGGACAGGCCTTCACCCTCTAACTACACCAAGTCATTCAAGACTGAAAAGAAGAACATCTCTCTTGGCAGCTAAAGAAAATCACCTGGACTGAAAATCACCTCAAGGCAACTTTCTTTTTTCTTTCCTTTTGAAGTAAAACGTTTGTGTTCCAAGCCGAATCAGCCAAATCAATTCCAAAT
Source organism: Caiman crocodilus (assembly GCA_030014935.1). NCBI lineage: Eukaryota > Metazoa > Chordata > Crocodylia > Alligatoridae > Caiman > Caiman crocodilus. The sequence continues at coordinate 7,277,784 of JAGPOW010002067.1, forward strand.
CCATGAGTCATTTGAGAACTATATATGGCCCTACACCTGGCAAATAACCTGCAACCCCAACAAGGGCTTCAGATGCTTCCAAATCATTTAGCAGGCATCCTATATGCAGGCCCAAGCCCAAAAGCTTGGAGTCTGGATGCTCCTGGGTCATGCTTGCCCTCAGCCATATGGCCACAGGAGCAAAAATTGGTCATTAAGTCAAGATCTTCCCAATGGAAATGAAAGTGGGACATTAACTATACATTACCTCTGCCTGGTTACTACCCCAAGCCAGGGAAATGATTATATCCTATCCCTTGGAAAACTGCCTTAGTGGTCACAGTATTTCACCTGCCAGGTAAATCTGGAGTTAAAATCCCTCCTAATCTTGCTTGCTTCTAAAGAAAAAGGCCAATATATGCTAATGCCCACTCTTTGAAAACCATTATGAGTCACAATATTGCGCTCTCTACCCCAGGAATTGATTCTTTTGCCCAGTTCAGAACTCTTGAGGCCGCACTGTAATACTTTGTCGAGTTTTGGTCTCAGCACTTCAAGGAAAATATGACATAATGAAGAGAATCTAGAAAAGAGAAACAAAAATTATTAGAGATCTAGAAAACATGGCAAGCTACTGTACGACAACCTCTCTGTGATGCTTATTTGCATACTTGCATTGGTATGCGAAGTTGGATTACAGGGACTGTCCCTTACTGCACATCCCCCACTGGTAGGCACGAGGGAGGGAGGGAGATACTCTTTTCATGCTCGTTTTGACTGTGAGAACATGTTTTAACTGCTTCTACTTTGAATGTAAGAGGCCAGGGAAATCAGGTTTGTGCACACTGGCCCTGCCTTCTAAAACAGTAAAGTTCATAAATGACTGATGCTACAAAAGAGAGTTGAATAAATGTAGCTGTAGAGTCAGTGCTCACCATGACTTGGCAGTCTAAGGTGAAGGGAGGGACCACCCCCCTCCCATCTTGCCCCTTAGCTCAGGCATCACAAGAAAAGAAGCAGGGGTTTCAGATAGAAGTTTTCTAGCAGGACAGTATAGCATTTCAAATCCATGGCCCTAGGCTGTGACTCTGGGAGGTAGGATACTTGCTGGGAATATCTGAAGCCTCAGGCTGATGAGTCTGGTAGGCAGGATACTTGCTAGTTGTGCTCAGTATTCAGACTTGAATGACTGAACTGAATGAAAATTTGGGACTTAATTCAGAACTGATTTGGCACTGGAAACAAAGTTTTATTTTTTAAAAAAGATAGTATTTCACCATTTAACCATAAAAAAAAATAAGTACTGGACTCTTGGGATAAGATAAAGTATAGGGTGAAGCCTGTCCCTTGCACTCTAGGCAGGCTGACCCCCATGAGTCCTCTCAAAAGCGGGGATCTTGATTGCATAATTTTGTGGCAATAGGGGACTGCTTTTGTGCTTCTCCCCTAGCTTTAAAGTTGGGGGAAAGCAGAGATCAAAGAGCTATCTGATCCACCAGATTTATTTTTCCTGTTGTAGCAGTGGGAGGGAGACAAATTCAAGGGAAAACTCCAATAATTATATTCTCTAAATGAAACACTATAACAATTTATGTATGTTCCATTAAGAGAATCTAATTATTGGGAAGTCATATTATAATCACAGTCATCTTCTATTTGAATAAATACAGTAATTTTAGGTGACTCCTGGAGGTCTTAACCCCTAGATTATTCACACATTAACCTGAAACTAGTTTGAAGCACACTTGAGGCAGGTTAAAGTTACACCACTTCAGGGCAGGTTTATCTCTAATCTGTGTTACACAGCTCATGTTCCATGAATATGTGGCCACTCCCCACAGATCAACCACCCAAGTTTCAGTCCAAACAGTGTGCGGAGCACATGTCAGCTAGCTAGGTCACACGACAAAGAGAAGTCCAGGAGTGGGGATTAAAGGTGCTAGGTGGGGGAACAAGATAGGGGCCCAGATTCAATCCCCATGAGCTAGGGCTTCCTTCCCAGGGCAGGGTCAGTATCTCCTCCAAAAGAGCCTCCCCTCACTGCCCACACCTCCCAGACACTATGGAAAATATGACCAGCTTATCTTGGCCTTCCGTAGCTCTGACTCGTTAGTGAACTCTACTTAAAACTATGAATGTAATTGCCTTTTTTGTTCCATGGTCAAAACCGAAACCTCAAAAAAAATCAATCATTTTGGGTCACAAAAACATGTCATCTAACCCAAATCTAGAAAAACAAAGTTTCATTCATTCCATCATGTTTGTTTCATATTTTTATTTAAGCTTGGAACATTCAGTCTCATAAGATTTTTAAAAATATTTGATTCAGAAATATAAATATTAAGCTTTTTGGCTGTGCTAAATGTTTTCTTTCATTTAAAACAGTCAGAAGTCAAAACAGCTGTGTCACAAATTTACAAATAGTTTTGATTAACTCAAAATTGCAGTTATTAGCAAATATATTAATCTCACTTAAAAAACTGTTCCCAGTACAAATGGTGGTACTTTGTGATTTTTTAGGTACTGTTTCATACCTACAGAATTAGTTGTTTAGTTTTGTAGAAGGTATGGCACTAATTCAAGAGATAGAAAGCATGTATCCACTGTGATACTGAGGTGTCCTGCTCCTTATTTAGGCTACCCAAATGCTACCTGTCCTACATTTGTTTTGCAAATATACATAAACCAGGATTTTTCTGTCTCCTTTAGGTGCAACAAAGCTGCAGTTTCACTTCTGTTTTACAATGGAATGAGGAGAACACAGTGGGAATGTATTAAGGCTTAGAAAATAACTGCAATTATAGGTCAGAATTAGAAACCTACTGAATGCAGGTTGCCCTGGAGCCTGCTGTACCTGAATTTGGCACAGATTTTGACTGATGTCACCTCACATTAATATCAGTGCTACTTAACCCTGAAAGAGTGCCAGAGTTAGAAATGGAGCTGACACAACTAGGTTTTAATGGTCTCCAGCAACAATGTTTACTGCTCCAAGGTAAAAGGTGAAGAAAATATGTTGTCCTTCCATATACCATTTTAGCAGATCTAGGTAAAAAGCCTTTTGACACATGGCCTCTTACAAAGAAATTGAATAAAAGTGTAATCTGCTGGAGATATGTTACCACACACTGCTACTTGCAAAGGATATTGTCATTTCTTTTCCTCCCTGATTCATGCGCTTGAATCAATGATATTTCTCTCACTGCAGCAAATTGTTTATCAGAGCTGTAAAGCTTCAGAAGCTAGTGGCATTGGCTTGGCAATACAGCCCCTGTTCATGAGCTCAAATGTATCTATGGGATTTGGAAGAAAATGAATTAAATGTGCATGTGCATGTACGTGCACACACACATCATGTACGTGCCCCCTCCCCTTTATTTTTCTTTACATCCTCAGCATTTTGCTACTGGAGTCAGTAGAAGTAAACACCTCTTAAATAAAAGAAACAAACACAGCTGAGAAAAGACAGGACATGGAGAACTGCTCCTGGACACTCAAAAATCCAGGTGAGCTCAGAGTATATAATCACTCCTGTGATATCGACTAACATGCTTACACCACATGCTCCATGGCATTTGCATATATGATACCTGCTGACCTCATTGCTCGTGGCAAAAGGGTATGAGAGGGACCACATCTGAGAAAAGGAGCATGAATTACACTCCCTAAAAAGTTCCCTTTAAGGATGTGTATAGATATCAGAAAGATAGACAACAGAGAGAGAAATGAAGAAAGGCAGGAAGGGTAAAAGAAGGAGCTGTGAAATCAAATTCCCACCAAAGAAACCAAGTAGTCACAAATAATTCAACATTTTATACCCTGGCTTTCTCCTTTCACCATTAACTTTAACACAGCAAGCTCCAAGCTAGTCAGGCTGGTAAGCTGGGAAAACTTTTAAATGTACAAAGAAGCAAGCTTGCCTAGTACACGGCGGTTTTCCTGAGATCACCCAACCTCCAGCTATTCCTATTTTTAGCTGTAAAATAATTTGTGCGCCAGCCATCTCTTAGGTCTCCTTTCCTCTTCAAGACAGTTTTCTAATTACAGATACATGCCAGGAGACAATATTTGAATTTGGTTAATTTATAAATTACCTTGAAGCAGGTTTCTCCCTGGTGAATTTAAAACATTATCTAAAATTTCATGTTTTATCCACAGCTGTCAAGTGTGCAGTTTCCCTGCCTTGAAATATCTATAATGTGAAGTGCTAACCCTGAAGAGAAGTGGGGGTAGAGGGAGAAGAAATCAAAACCACCATTCCTGAAGAGGGAAAAGTCTGGTACCGCTATGTCTTGCACCATCAGAACCATTCATGATAAATTACTGTCCTAAAAATTGTTAGTATGATGTATATAGATATCATTTGATGAGAATGACAGGATCCAGCTGGAATCAGGACTCCCCCATGCTAGATGCCATACAAATGCTCAGTGAACTATGGTCTCTTCCAAAGGAGCTAAAAAATTAAACAGACAAAACAGACAATGGGTAGGAAAGAGGAAGTTCTGTTATGCCTGCTTTATGGAGAGGCTTGATACATGCAGAGTGTGACATGACTGCCTGAAAAACTCCCCTTTCTCTTCCACACAGATAATATAGAGCTGAACCCAGTCTAGCACCTTACCAAAAAGCCCTCACCCTTCCTCACCCTGAAAGTATCAAGCCCTAGGCTGTCAGGGGCCACGCATACAACATTTCCCTCCCCATCACCTTCAAAACAACCTCTATTTCTTGCCTTCTTTTTTATTTTTCTCAAATCAAGGGTTTGAAACCTTTTGAAGACAACAAAGGAGAGAACAGCCCCTGCACACTTTGTTATTCATGTCCTTCCTTCCTTTATGGAAGGCAGAATGATAACACAGTGGCAATTACTGGTAGCTGCCTTGCACCACGTTTCCGCAGGCTGCTCTGAGTGCAAGCTGTGTAACGAACGCTCTAAGAATGCATGGTCGATTCGTCATTCTTCTGCTGTTACTTTTGTTAATCCCACTGACAATAACTTATGCCAGAAGAGATAGACCTGCTAAAAACCCCAAGAGCAATCAATACAAAAATTACATTAGAACAGTGTTAAGGCTCTGACTTAGTTCCCAAACGCAGTGGCATTACATCAACACATAAGGGTGACACGAGCGATTTACTGAGTGACCATGAATAATGCAAGCTGTCTTGTAACTACTGAAGATGAGAGAGTTTGGGGTTTAATAAAACCTTGAAAAAATGGCTATTTCATTTAGGGGTGCATGGAGCACTTCCAGTTTAATTTTAAATCTTTTTTCAATAGAAATTTCAAAATGAATTATTTTTCTCATTAGCAAAAAGCTCCTCTGTGCTACCCAATAAAAATGCTGTATGAAAATATATTTTTTTCTCTAGACCTACAAGACATAGCTTGTTTGTTTGTAATTTAGCAGTCATGATTTGTGCACATGGTTGAACTTCAAAATTGTAGAGGTCAATTCTAAATCTAGAAGCCATAATATCTGGCTGATATATGCAATATAACTGCGCATAGCTAGACATGTATGTTGCAAGGTAGTAACTCAGGGACAGAAGTACTGCATTTAAGGATCATCTGAAAAATAACACTTACCACAATCACTGTTTGGCAAAGTACTTCTACAATAGTGGAAATGGATAGGAAGTGGTATTTATGATATGACTCACATATTCAGCATTGTAAGAACATGATTAATGAATAGTTAGTTAAATACCTCCAAAAAAATCTGAATTTTATCCTAGGTTAGTATTTGTGATGCTTGCTCCCCTCCTTTAGAAAGAGAATTTCACAGCAAAACAGGCACAAATTGATCTTTACTGAAATTAAATCTTGAATTTCACTGGCTGCACAAGAGTCTGACTGTGTGTAAGCCTAAGACTACTCTGCAGTAGCATCACATGGCAGAAACCATGATGCACTGGAACATCACAAAAAGCCATTCATCGGTGCTACTGCACAGTAATGCAGATTGCTGCACAGTCATTTAGTATTTGTTTATATGAGTACTAAATGACTGCACAGTCAGTGCCTGGTATAGACACACACAGCCACTGAATCTTGAATTTTGAATCTTTAATCTTGAATTTATGCAAATCTTGAATTTGTACCAAAAACAACTCTGGGTGCATCTACACATGTGCTTTACTGTAGAGTAGACTAATTAGTACTGCAGTAAAGCATCACTGTCTACATGTGTGTCAATATGAGGGCACAGTAAACTTATTAACTCTGCTGTAAGATAGTGGGGGATAGTACAGTAGAATTATTAACTACATGGAAATGCATGTATAGATGACGACCAGGGGCATAAATTGTGCCTGGGCAGCCCATTCAGCCAGGGGCCTGCTCTGCCCCAGCTCCAACTGCTGTGTTCTGGGTGCACATGTAAGCACTGCCCCTGGGAGTAGTTTACCCTGACTATCTGCTATGGAGTTTATTGCTTCTCATTAATTGCACGTGTAGATATACCCTCTGTGAATAACTATAAGCCTGTAGTAGCCCTCACAAATGCTGATTTCTTAAAGAAAAATAGTTTCCTCTTAAAATAAGGGGTATTGAGTTACAGTGGGCACAACTACATGTGCTATTATCATGCAGCAATAAACTACAGTGCATATCATGCTCTAGCCAACCCCAGCCCATCTGCAGCACATTGAGCTAGGTCAAAGCAGTCCCCACTGGTAGGAGGCCTCAGGGGGCAGGGGGGTGTCCACCTGCCAGCCTGGGCTGTGCCACCCCAGTTCAATATAATGTGGAAAGGCTGGCTGGGGTATGAGGGTGCTCTAGTGCAAGGCTAGTCAGCAAGCACCCCTCAAACTGAAGCACCCTCATGCCCCAGCGATCTGGGTCAGTGTCTATACATGTAGTGCTGCACAGAAAAAAAAGCTCCGCAGCAGGATAAAACTTGCATGGGCAAGTACTATGCTACCATGGAGTTAAATAGTTTCCTGTGGCCTAATAGGGCTGCATGTGTAGATGCAAGGTGTTTACTGCACAGCTAATTTTCTGCTCCTCAGTAAACATCTTGTGTAGACATGCCCAGTATTGTTTTACCTTATCTACACAGCTTCTGGTAAAAGTGACAGAAAGCCAAGGTCTCCTAATTTTCAGTCTCACAAACTATTACTTCATGCCCCCAAACAGCCTTCTAATGAACACAGATAGGCCCATACAAGTCTAAGTGCCATCTACCACCAAGTTTCAAAAAACTAAATTGGTGTACTGAACAGTTTTCCATTTCAGATTATTTAAAATCTAAAATAAGGCACTGTTTTCTATCTTATACATTCTGCTGGCAATTCAGAATTCCCTGTGCCTAGAGACCCCCTTCCCTACTATGCTCAGCCCCCTCCACATTTGTTTAGAGTTTAACTTTTATAACGTGTTTTCTTCATCTTCTGCAAAAGGGCTTAAAGCATGTGCCAGCAATTATTTCATCTAGAGGGCCACTTAATGAGTTTTGGGCACCTGTCAAAGGCCACATCCATCTTTCCTTCTCTCTCTCTCTCTCTCTCTCTTCTGTTTTCTTTTTTTCCTCTGGGTCTCTATCCCCACCGCCCCTCTCCCCTTCTCTTCCTTCTCCTCTCCTCCAAAACCTGGCCAAAATTGTAGCTTACCAGAAGCCCAGAACCTCAGCTGTGGACCCATCATAGTGGGTGGGAGGGGAGGCTGTGGTGCCGGCTGTAGAAACAGCTAACAGGTCCTGGCAGGTGGATGATGCTGCCACCTGCTTGGCATGGCAGAAGCTCCTGCCTGGGTCCACAGCTGACACTGCCAGCAGGTTCCAGGTTGGGGCTCTGGGAAGGAGCTTCCATTGCATTAGGAGGGTGGTGGCACCAGTTTTGGATGCTGCCAACAGGTTTAGTTTCAGGGCTCCTGAACCTTCCAATGGCATCAACAGTTGATGCCATCACTTGCTCACCGAGGCGGAAGCCCTATCTGGGTCCATAGCTGATGCCACCTCATCAAGAGCTGATGCTGCTAGATAGAAACAGTCCTACCTGCCAGCCCACCCTGCACCATGTGGCACCTGGAACTGCCAGCCACTCATAAACCAGATACAATGTGTTGGCAGCTGTCTACCAATAGGCTGGATCAAATCTTAGTGGGCTGGATCCAGCCTATGGACTATGTTTTGCCCACCCCTAGCTTAAAGCAAGCAAACACATCAGATCACACTACCCACTGCTAAGATGCGTGCTTTCCATCTGCCAGGCTATGGAAGTTGTGTATGCCAAGCCTCTCATAGGATGCTACATAGGTTTTGAAAGAGTGGTAACTTAACTAGCTAATTGGAAAGATATATGTCACTATTATCATAGAACATGTGCCTCCAAAATAGTCAATAAACCATGCGTCTTCTAAGATAAAACATACTCCTTAAAAAAAAAAAGACAACAACAATAACAAAAAATGTTTTTCACATTTTTCTTTGATAGTGTTACCAATGCGTTAAAACTAGGTTTAGGTGCACTTTAGGCAGCTTAAATTTATACCACTCCCGGGCAGTTTTATCTCTGATCTGTGTTACCCACCTTGTGTTTTACTAATGTGTGCCACTACCCACAGATAAGCCACTTGAGTCTCAGCCCTTCAGTGTTACAAGATGCAGTTTCCCCTGTCCCACCCTCCTGCTCTGTGTGGACAAACTTTCCACCCCCTGAACTGTATTGCCCAGGGGACAGATCTGTCAAGAAGCTAAAACTCCCTCCCATCCCAACCCCATGCAAACAGTGTCCAAAGCACATTGCCAGGTCACAGGGCACAGGGAAGTCTAGGAATGAGGACTACTGGGAGAGGGCGGGGAAGGCAGGGGGAAAACAAGGAAGGAAGGCCAGATTGGGTCCTCATGACCTGGGGATTTCTTCCTGGAACTGGGGAAGTAGCTACCCCAAAAGTACCTTCCCTCACTACTCCCACCTCTCAACCACCCTGGGAAGCATGACCAGCATTTCTCATACCCAAACCTGAATTTATTAAAGCCTGAGATCTTCTTTAATTTACTTCCTCTTTATTTCTTACTAATTTTTTTAAAAAAATCTTATTTTCTCATTCTGTGCCTGACTTTCTTCCTTTCATCACCCTTCCCCACCCCTATTTCCTTTTCACCTCCCATTTTATCACCCACCCCAGATCCCATTAACTCTCCACCTCCCAGCTTCATGCTCTTGACCCTCCCTGAAACCCATCTCTCACCTCCTCCCTCCCCCCCCACATAGAGCAAAGATTCTGTTCTGAGTCACCAGCCCTGTAGTGGCAACTCACAGATATAGCTCCTAGCCAGGCCTCTACTTGCCAGGCCTTGAATTGGCAGCTGTAGGACAGTCAGAGAAGGTTTTTAGTCTTAAAGTGTGATTGCTCCAAACTCAAGCTAACACTAACACTGATCAATACTTGAGCAGCTCAAAGTGCAACATGTAACAGGGCCTCTACAGTGCCATCTCGTAGGCTGCAGCTTCTGTCCAGAAGAAGCCATAATGCTTCCGTATTGGGACATTAAAAGCTATGGCACAACCTATTTATTTCAGAGGATGCCTTGTGTTTCTTGCCTTTAGGTCTGTTCTGTGTTTCTTTCCTTTAATTCTGTCCTAGAGTCATACTACCATTCTCAGCAGCTGTTATCATAAAACTGTGCCATTCAGGATACAATCTCAGATAGAATCATGATTTGCTTTTGCCTCCAAGCAAGAAGCAACATGTAACTCAGCCATCCTCAGACCTCTACCTCCAGCCTAGTCTCCTGGCACCCACTCTGTAGTTGTAGTTTCCACTAAAGAATGTGGTGAATGGGGGAGAGGTTTGATAATAGTGGGTCTGCTGTGGTCAAGCCTTTTTTTGTTGCAATTCTCCTAAACCATTTTTCTAGTGCTGTCATATGTTATATTATACAGGGGGGCTCTGTGGTTGTTCAAGTGTGAAGAGTCTCCTCAGCCCTTCTCCCATAGCCTCTTCTCCTATATTCCCTGCTACCCAAATTAATATGCTCTACCCTCTTCTAGCTTCCTCACTACCAGTGATAACCAGGATTTCTGTTTGACTTAGGTATCTGATAGATAGAGAGGAAAAAGCCATTATGTACAGAGGCAGGTAGAATTGAAACCACATCCTACAACAATTGTCAACCAGATGTAGCCCAGGTAACTTGAAATTGAAGGGGATTGTTAGCTGGCAGGTGTGCTGTGGGATGGGAACTGTAGATCGCTCAGTTTCCCTCCATGCCTACAGAACCAGGCCAGGGCAGTCAGGGGACATAACTATATACAAATTTATTTGCATTAACTTATCACAAGGGAAAGGATCATGGATTTAAACATATGTTCTATAGCTGGTAAAGAAGCTGGTAATTTTAGGGGGGGCACTCTCAGTGGGACCTCCCCTTTCAGTAGCTCTCAACTAACGGGGGGGGGGGGGGCTTCCCTCCCCTGTGGGAATCCTCTTTTCCCTGCAGCTCATGGCTCCCAGGCCTGGAGGGTGGACTTCGTCCTCTGTGCCAAGCTGTTCTCCCACATGCAGTGGGCTCCAGGGGGGTCACTGTGCCCTAGAACAGGGATCCTCTATGCAGGGCTTCTGGGGCCTCTGGCTTGGCCCCGTGTGCTAGCTCAGTAGCCCAATCACTGTCTGGCTCTCTAGACTCAACCTTTGGTATGGGTCAGAGGCCTGGGCTGCCTTATGCAGCACCAGGCTCGGTCCGCTCCAAGGCCCTCCATGCAGCACCTCCTGCACAGAGCTCCCAGCCTCATTCTGGGGGTTGAGGACCTGAGCCACCCAAGTGGTCCAAAGGCCCTACTCCATGAACTGTCCTGTGCACTGTGTCTCTGGCCACTTGTCAGAGGTTGCAGACCTGACCTGCCTCACGCAGCTACCAGGGTCTGGACACCGTGTGCCATGCTGCACACTGAAAGCCTAGCTGCAGGAGCCATCTGCCATTCCCCACTGTTGGACGTCTTCAGAGGCACGTCTGAGCTACTGCTTCACAGCTCTCCTCAGCTATTCTAAGACCCGCTCTTCTCTCTCCTGGATGTGCTTCCCTCATGCTGGGCACACAGCTCCTTTTATATGCTCCAGGGCTCCGCCCCAAAGGCTTCCAGACCTGAGTGTTGCAGTCTTCAACTAGGTTCATGGGGCGGGGGGGGACTCCTCTTCCCCTCTGTGACAGGGTACTGTGTGTGCCTGCCTCTTTAAGGGCCTGGAGCTGGCAGCTGCCAGTTGCCTAATGGGGACAGCCATCTTACATTCAGGACTTCCCATATAAACATGGCAGTTTTGCTGTGAGAGGCCAGGCAGCAACATTGCCTGGCTGGAGGGCTGCTGATTTCATCTGGAGGAAAGGAATGAGCTGTGTGGGATGGTAAGGAGGCTGCTGGTCCTGGGTACAACCTAAAACTGCACTCTGCCAGGAGTGGGTAGCTTGGTGGGGCTCCCAGTGGCATGGGAGCCACAAGGAAATGCCAGGCCACTGATCACCCTGGTGAAAGGTGGGTTGGGGCACCATAGCTCCTTGCCCCCACCACTGGGTGGATAACCCCTTTGTGTGGAAGGCCCAGGGGGTGGACCCTTAGAGAGAGGAAAAGAGGCCATAGACTCAGGCCTGTCTGGACTTCCCCTGACTGGCCCATGCTGGGGCCAGGACCGTAAAGGTTGAAGAGCCAGGGGCCCACTGCAAGGGATGCCCAAGAGCTGCATGTCTGTGGTCCCAGCTGGCCTGGAGGTAGGCCAGGGCTAGAGGAGCCAAAAGACCAGATGGGGGAGCCACACCCAGAGGGGGAAGTGGTTCAGGGAGCTATGCGGCCTAATATGAAGGTGAGAGAGACTACCTGATGAGAAGAATGACAAGAACACCTAGATGCCATCTGTGAGGCTTGGGCTGCGGTATAGGGAAGGAATGGAGCTGTAGATAGCACCCCTGGCATTGGGGCAGGACATGGGCAGCCTTCCATTTAATTGACATCTAATTAACGAATAACAACAAGGCATGGCAGGAGAGAAGGCGGGTGGTTGGCCCAGGACTAGGTGGGCAGGCCACTCTGATATTGGCCCTGAGCAGGCCCCCTGTTACACTTTGCCCTCAGGAAGGGGGCGTGATTGTACTGTACTGATTGGGGGATAAGCTCCACAAATCAAAACAGCAAGATTTCAAGCCTGGGACTGAACCCAAGCTCCAAAAGGCAAGCCTGCTACACAGAGAATTAGATTATGCCCCTTGGACTACCCACTGAACTCCATATCTATACTGGATTTAAGCAATGTAGCATGGTTGTGAGTTAATCATATTAACTATTGTGTAAGGTAAAGCAAGATGCTGTTTTGACCCTATATAGTACACTGCTGATTTTGTGAAAAAGGAAAAATCCAGAGGTTAGTTTTGAAGCAAAGAATTTGCATCACCAGAATTATTAAAGAAAGAAGAAAGAACCTTAGTAAATTTGGTAGAACCATGTTATACAATTTCCTACTAATCACTAGCATAAATAGGTTTCTTTTCAGACCATACTCAGTTCTATTCTTTTTCTACATATGACAGCATAATAAATGTTACTTCCTTTTTCAGCCCATTAAAGTAATACTAAATAATTCCTGATGGAACATATTGCCTGCAACTACTCCCATAATTCTTTGCATTTTTAAAGAAATGTCTAGTAAGCACTGAAAGAGTTTAGATTAATTCTGTAAGCCCTTCTCCCCTTAAAATGAATCAGATACATTTTAAAGTGTAATGTTACATACACACTTCCACTACTCCCGCATTCATTTCCATTTTGCAGAACTGGTTGAATAGTATTCTCCAAATACATTATCTGTAGGAGGTTTACTAGATTTGCCAATTAAGAAGCTATACTTTTCACTAGCAATATCATTTCATTTTTTCCAAAACAGGGTGCCCCCCCCCCCCTTTTTTTTTTTTTTTTGCAAATTACCAATATGAGAAAGTTAGGACAACTTTGCTGTCTTTTCAGGCTTTGAATTTTTTTTTAAATGAACACACATTCTGGTGCCACCAAATCTGTATTTTTAATGAAAAATTTCAGCAAAAGGTTTTGGTTGAAAAATTGTTTGACTCAACCTTCTACATTCAAAAAATGAGTGGGAAAAACTCCAGTCAAGAAATTGCAACCAGTAACTTTAGGCTTACTGTATTATACATTAAAGATGTTTGACATTGCACATGTCAATGAACATTTCAATGGACTGAAGCATATGGTGCTGCATCTCAGGAAAGCTTCAAAGAATAAAATATGACCTATTTTTGTTAAATACAAATACATTAGCATGATATAATACTACCTGTGGGAGCAGAGGTTAGCACTTACTTACATTTTTTCTAGACCTTGAGGCTGCAAACGAGTATGTGGCAGTGCCTGCAGATAAATTTGTCTGAGCTGCTTCTACTTTGTTAATATTTTACCTTTTAGATTAAATTTTGCATGTTTATTTGCACCCTGGGTGTGGATTATTTTTCCCAAGTTTCTTCATAAGCAGCTCTGATGTTTCTTGAAATGAAGAGAATACATTCAAACAATGTTTGCAACTTTTAACAGCACTCATATCCCTCCTAGCAGTCATCAGGTTTCAGCTAAAGCTTTGAGTGGTCTCTGCTAGTATCAGCTTTGTAATGGCCTACCAATGCCACCATGACCTACAATCTGATTCTTCCAGGCACTAAAAAAGCAGAAGACAAAGAGCTTTCAATCTAAGAAGAAAAGAGAAAGAAGATGGACAGGGGTAATACATGGAAACAAAATGAGGCAATGTTCGTAAGTCTGACAGATAGCATTTTTAACATAGCAGCAGCCTAACTGGTGCCTCATGAAAATCCATTTTGATTTACATTGGTGTGATCAGTTTATATATCATTTGGTTTTGTTGCCTGAGGTTTTTCCCCTAATGCTAAGGTTCCATTTACACAGCACATGAATGTGTTTGTAACTGAAAGAAAAATCTTATCCAGCACAGTCTTCTCATGGTTAAAGCCAGATCCCACCAAAGCCAACAGTCAGGGTCAGAATTCCACACTCCGAGCTTACTCTTGTGCATATGAATGGGAGTAAGAGCAGAATGGTACTTCTTTCTTTAATACCTATATGCATGTGGAATGTGATCAGTACAGGTGCTCAGGCAATCATCGTCTTGTGCAAGACATCAGAAACTGTCACATGAACAGTTCCATACCATGCAGGTTTTTTGTACTATTGTTGTCTTTTAAAATTAAGAAAATCAAAATATCCAAGAAGATCCTCTGTTACATAGGCTCATCTAGGAGTCTCTACCATGTACTATGTTTACCTTTTTAGACCAGCATTCAGGAGCCTAATATTTAGGAAAGATTTGAGGATTAATAACTGCAAATACTAGCTGCAAAAAAGACTATAAGCATATTGGGCAAAATTTAAAAAATGCCACTACTGATGTTTTATGCTTCATAATTTGGGGTCCTGTTGGGATAAACACCCCATAATCTGAACTCTATTCCAATCTTGCTGCAATCTGTTGTTTCTGTCATCATAGATATTTTTTATTAAGATGAATAATGCAGGTCCAATGAGGGGAAATATTCATTGTGTTTGGTATTTGGTACTATTTTGGCAATATGCTAAAAGCTTTTTTTTTGGACACATTTGCAGGGCTAGATTATTTGTTTGCTATAGTACATATTCTATACATTAGAGAAGTAATGCGTATGTGATGGCTGGCTTCTTGGTCAACATACTGGGAACTGAATTAGGGACTAATACATTAATCATTTGGGAGTTTTTGTACTAAATTATGTTCCATATAAATTGGTAGCCGTAAATCAGCCATGAAGACATTATTAAACCACTGTATATCCAGAATCAGAAAAAGATTAATTGAAGTTCTTGTCAGAATGGGTCTGATCCTGTGCTATTGATACGAAAGTGAGTTTTGCTTCTAACCTCAGAGCGTTGAGAAGCCCTCTTTCAGTAGATAGACTGGCACAACTCAAGACCAGCATTAAAAAAAACCAACAGTAGCATGTAAAACCTATTATAAATTTAGCTAGTTCAAACAGTGCATTTAGCAAATCCTGCACCAACTGAGGAAAGAGGGGTTTAGCTCTTGGTATTGCGTGACAAACTAAAATGACTCTTAAGAAATCTTGGCACCCATCACTGCTTATGATACTTTTAGGATGTATGATACAGCAGTTTTGAGCCAGTAGAAGTTTCTTGACAGTTTTTGTCACTGTCTGTCAGCAACCGCAATGGACTTTTATCTAAGAGAGCCGAGTGTGTTGAACTACAGCTAACACTTGCTTGAGGTCCCCACTTTCACATTAAATTTAGGCTGCATCCTTTCCAGTGTAGTCATTACTTGTTTAATTCGTGCATCATTCAGTCAAGAAAAGGCAACTATATGCTTTGGCATCACAAAAAATAGATATATATGTATATACAGACATATATATATTATTATTATTACAGCCAAACATAACTACAAGGAAGCAGGCCTTTGCATCAGACAATAGCAGTAACCTCAGGGAAATGGAAAAACACTGATTTATTCCATATAATGCAACCCTCTACCCCTTTGGCAAATGGGGGTGGAGTTCACAGTTTTACAGCATAGATTTGAACAGGCAACCCACCTTTTCCTCTATTTCCACAATCCTAAAAAAATACATCTTACAAGCTGTAACTGGAGTAAATCCATAATGATTCCAAGTGGCAATGAAAGCTGCTGCCCTCAAAACTATTATCCTCTGTGCAGTTTTTTTTTTTTTTTCACTCCAAAGGCAAAGCTGTAAATTGATAAAGAGAAGAAATGGATGTAAAATCCCCTACAGACATTAACGGCAGGGAAGCTTTTGGAGCTAAATGGCTTTGCTTGCTCTTTTGTATTCTCTCATTACTCCACAGCCTAAAAATGCTTTAAAAAATTGGTATTTTGATTAAATAAAAATTCTTAGTGCATATTTTTTACACTGCTGATTTTAGATGTGAGTGCTGATGCTTCAATCTGTTAGGCCCATAAATGCAAATTGAAGCAATCACACAAACATGGGAGCAGAGTGAAAATAGAGCTGAGAGGTTTTTAATCCAAACAAGCTCAGTCACTTGATTAAAGTTCTTGAGTAATTTGCCCTTTGTGATGATTTGGGGAATCTGTCTGTGTACAGCTTATGAATTCTGCTAGATATTAAGGATTCTTTTTCTGTGTATCTTGTCAGACTGCAAAATACATTTTAAACATGGAGCTTAACTGTCTTCTCTGTTTTTACACCCATGTTGGACTAAAATTTCAAGCAATTCTGAAACAATTAACGATTATTAACATATAATAATTGCATGAAATTGTGGGCTTTGTCCAGGACAAAATAGTTGTTCTAGTCCAGGAAGGAAGTAACCTTGTGAGGGACTCTGATCATTCAAGTAGGCTGATGGGGACAGTTGGTTGTGTATGGTGATACTGATGGGGTTGAGGATGGGTGTCAGCATTGATTCTTGGAGCTTATGGCATCTGGGTCTGGGTCCACTTCCAAAGAAGGCAATCTGTATTAATGAGACATGACAGAGAGGATGGACCCAATATATTGGCTGGAACCTACCAAAGTGTTGAGTGGGTATTGCAGACTGTTTTCAGTGAGCTGGCAGATGCAAGCATAGAGATAAATCCAAACACCTACTTCCCGGTGGTAGAAGACTCTGCTAGCCAGAGAGTTTGGTTACATCCTAGCCCTTGCTTAGTAGAAAGAAAATCCATACAAACAATACTCACCTCAGCATGCTGTTGAATACAGCTCATTGTAAAATCTCTGTACAGTAATATTTGGTTCCTATATAAAGCTGATGATATGCTACTGAAAAAAACTAATATCAATAGAGTTTGCCTTGTGATTATTTTGGCTAGGGACAGACATTACACACAAACTGGTTTAAGTGATCAGGAACTGGTTTAAACCTGTTACAAAACATAAGTTCAGTGCACATAAACCAGTTTCAAAATGGCCAAAACCAGTTGGACATAAACCTGGTTGAATGTACTATCAGACTTAACTGATTGACCTCAAACCAGTTTATGCAACTGCTGTCCCAGACCTCTTCCTGGTTTAAGTTAAATCAGAGTCCCCAGCATCCTGGTATGGTCTCTGGGCTGGGCTCTCTGCTCCAGCTCTGTAGGGCTTGCCCCACCCCTCTCTGCTCCCCAGTTAGAACAGGAACAAGCAGGGGCAGGGCTCTGGCCAGACACTAGCCCCAGGAAGGAAGCAGGGAAGAGGTTCACTCCCCTGTCCCACCCACACTAACACGCATATCTCCACTGACTGCTCCAGTGGTGGGGGCATAGCCAGCCCTGGAAGTAGCTGAAAATGAACTGGCCAGGGAGGGGATTTAACTCCCCCCTTGCTGTCCCCCTGGCATGGACCCAGACTGGGGCCCGCCTGGCACTCCCGGCTATAGAAGACAAACAGTATACTGGGCTTCATTATTAGGAGCATAACTAGTAGATCAAAGGAAGTCATTATTCCCCTGCATACTGCACTGTTGAGGCTACATCTGAAGTAGTGTGTCCAGCTTTGGGCCCCCCACTACAAAAAGGATTCAGACAAATTGGAGACAGTCCAGAAGAGGGCAATAAAAATGGTTAGGGGGCTGAAACACATGACTTCTGAGGAAAGGCTGTGGGAACTGGGCTTATTTAATCTGCAGAAGAGAAGACTGAGAGGGAATTTGACAGCAGCCTTTAACTACCTCTTCTCAATGGTGGCAGTCGACAGAACAAGGAGCAATGGTTTCAAGTTGCAGCAAGTCAAATTTAGATTAGATAGGAGTAAAAAATTACTAGCTGGGTTTTGAAGCACTGGAATTGGTCACCTAGAGGGGTGATAGAATCTCCATCCTTGGAGGTTTTTAAGTCCCACTTTGCCAAAGCGTTGGCTGGAATAAACTAATTGGTCCTGCTTTGAGTTGGACTAGATGACCTCCTCAGGTCCCTTCCAAACCTAATTTTATATGATCGTATGGTCTAACATTTTTGCAATTTTAAGGTACAAACTAATGCTTGCAGAACTAAAAATACCCTAGGCAGGGTTGGGGGCTTTTCCAGCCCCTATGGTTGGGCTTTTCCAGTCCCAGGGGTGTGCTGTGAATGTGTGCAGGCATTCACCTGACTGGATTAACCCTTGCTAGATCAGGTTAACCCTTTATTGATCAAAGTTAGTTCACTTCTGAGGTGGTGGCTTAAGGCCTGTGAATGCTTGCACACCAGAACATCCAGATCAACTTAACCTTGGTCAATCTAAATGTAATATTTGTACGTCCCTTTAGAGAAGATAACATTATCAAGTATCTCAAACTTAGATGGGAAATTCATTCTCTTTTGCTAAATATCCCAGCCAATATCAGTAAGTGGCAATGAACTCAAATTGTAAAAGGAGATTGATATTGTAAAGTGAAAAATCAATAAAATGTAAAAGGCCAATTGCCTTAAATACAATCAAAAGGAATATTCTAAACATATTAGGAATCTATCACTAAATATGCATGGCAAAAGAATAAACACTGAAGTGCAGAAGTACCAAAAATATCCAACTATATTTCTGATAAACCATGAGGATGCATCCATCCCATCTAATTCAATATTATTTGATTTTTTTATCAATTAACTAGATTATTGCACAAAACCTTTATTGATAGAAGATAGTGTTAATGAGATCTGAACTTCAGTGGTCACAGCTCAACAAAACTATCTTTTAACAAAGCCAAATGAAAAGTAATTCCCTGATAACTGTGTATGCAAATGACAACTACAGGACAGGAAATTGTTTTGAAATACAGTAATTCAGAGAAAGATTTAACTTCATGGATCATGGGTAAAGCTTTAGAATTATTTTCTATGTATAGTTCATTTGAAGAAAAATGCAGTTTTGGGAAGGAGATCAAATTTGAGTTTCACCTAGAAAAAAATAAAGATTTGGAATATTTTTGTTTAGAATTATGGGCTAAGGGTGATCAAATCCCAAACAAAACCAAGGGCATTTATACACATACCTTTTTGTGCTGCAATGTGCTGGAGATCTGACATGTCAGAGCAGACTCGATTAATTGAGTCTGCTTGCACGCAAGCTGATGCACAATTAATTGAGTTTGATGCTTGATTAATCGAGTCTGCTACGCACGTGAGCTGATGCACACTGCGCTGCATTGCATGGTTGCATAAGCAGCAAAATGTGTGTCAGTGAGTATAACCACACCTTTGTGTTTTAGTTTAAAAGCATCCCACCAACATTACCTCAGTGCTGATGCACATTTTGCCATTAATAAAAATGTATGCATTGCAGTGCCAGATGCTTTTAAAAGCACTTCTAAAAGCACCTGATGTTGTGATGCAAACACGTATACAAATGCCCCAAATGTTTCCTTCAATCTGAAATAATTGTATTTCCTTTTCTGCTGTTTCATCAAGAGAATGCTTGCTTCAAGTTGACTCATAATTATTTTTTCCTCCATCTTTCCAGTCCAGTCAGTGAGCCAAAAAGACCAATTATTCACATTATCTAATCCTATATAATCTCTTCAACATGAGCTCTCTGTGCAATGCTGCGGCAAAAAGGCTGATGTGATTCTTGGATGTAGAAAAGGGAAATAGACATTAGAATGTAGGATGTAGAAAAGGGAAATAGAACATAGACATAAGGAAATGATCTTGGTTCTATATACAACTTTGGTGCGACTGTGATTAAAATACCATGTCCATATTTCTGGCAGCTAGACTTCAAGAAGCCTATTGAAATACTGGAGAGGGATCAAAAAAGGGTCAGAAAAAGTGATCCATGGACTGAAAAATAAGCTGTAGGATGTGAAGCTAAAAGCATTGAACCTTCTTAGTGTATTACAGAGGAGACTGAGAGTCGCCAATCACGGTGATTAGATACTAACACATGGAAAACATGGTAGTGGAGAGTTTATCATCATGTTCACAAGAACATAATCAAGTCCAATGCTTGACAGTTTAAATTGGATAAATTATCCTTGGAATAGACCAAACATCCTAAGAAATGACTGCACTTGTATATTGGAACAATTCATAAGGTGAGGCAATGGTCTCACTGTTACTTGTGGAGTCCTTAAGATGAAAGTAAACATTTTTTTCTGAATGCTGTGCTTCAATACCTTTTCTGAGAGAAACTCTTTGCCTTGTATGAAAGGTAATGTGCTCTGGCAAGATTCTGGCTGTATTGTCACAATGATCCTTCTGACTTGGAGTTTATGAACCTAGAAATTCTGCTGCTCATTTCCTTATGTCCCTGGACTATGAACAGAACAGGACTCATGCCATAACACTTGCATCTCTTCAGTATAACAGTAAGAATTCTGTCTTTCAGGTCCTCAGCCAGGCTGAAATATTTCTTTTCTTACCTGAATTTGCCAAAATGTCGTCATTAGGGTTAGGGCTCCTCTGCTTCTGAATCACTGGGGATTAGCCACAACCAGAGGCCAGACACCAGTTGTCTAAGGAAATGAAGAGGGACCTCATACCTGGATGTCTGGGCTTTGTTTCTACCTTACAAGTCCAGAGTGGAACTGATTTTGTGTCATGATTTTGTGTTGTGGGGAAAGGGTCCAACATTGCCTGCAACAAGACTCTTGATTGACAAAGCTATAGGAGGACCATATCCATCTGGCTCATCAAACAACTTCCCTCCTATTGTAGGAGGTGGAGTACATTGGTGGCACTTCATTCTCCCCTGCTGTCCACATGTGGTAATCAAGATTTTAGTCTACTGACAACTGAAATTAAATTAAATGCAAGGAGTCAGACTAGATGATTTAGTGGTCTCTTCTGGTCTTTACCTGTACAATAGAATAAGTCTTTTCAGTTTTGTGAAAAACCTTTCCTTAGTTGGAGTGTTTTTATATTTCTTCATAGATCTCTCTGTCCCATGGATGATATGGAGAAATAAAAGCCATAGAGAAAAAACAATGAGAGTAAAGCAGTTCACCTTTTGTGTAAGTGACATCTCCCTTGCTTTTCAGATCCTTATCCATAAATCACACGATCTGCAGAGACTAATGTGAATATTCTTTATGAGTAATGGCTAGTATTCCATACTTTACCTTTGGAGTTTGAGTTACACCTCACACTTTACCCCATAACTAGACTCAATAAATCTATTTTCTGGCATTCTCTGAAAATTAGGTTGACTGGGTACGGTGGATCCTCTCCTGCCACTTGGAAAGCAATTTGGTGGGCACCGCTTCTTTTCACTGCCCTTAAATGGTCTGTTCATTCACATCTGAGTTCTCTCATATCATCCTTATAGCACCCCACAGAATGAATTGAGTGCAAGATTCACTGTCACACTCAGTGCCCCTTAAAAAGAGGCACTGTTTCCTACCCACTTCAGAGCTCCAGCAACAGTCAGGAGTTATTAGTGTTTGATGATCTTTTGTTTCAAGACTTCAATCTCTTGTACTTTGAAATTGAAATTCCTTAGCCTGCGAGGGACCCAGACTCTGACAGCTGACTTATTGAACTTTCTTAAGCTGCAACAGCAAAGAAAGTAAATCTATCAGCTCTGCCTCTTACAGCAATAGCATTTGTAAGAAAAAAAATGAACAAAGTAGTAGTAGAAGTAGTCACTTCTAGTGGAATAACTATTCTTTTGTATTACCTTTATTTTTCCTGTTTATTTATTTAATCATCTTCTCTTAATGCATCACTCTAGTTCCTTAACTAAGCTGATCTGCAAGACACTGGAACATATTTCTCAGGTTCAAGAACTCTAAAACTGTCAGTAAGATCAGAGGACCAAATACATTTTAGCCCCTGGGTTCTACAATCCCTTCATCTGTACCCAATGTGATTTTCAAAGAAAAGAAAGAAATGTCTGGAATTATTCAGACTCTTCTCATCGCCTCTTGTGGCCAGTTCAAGTAGCCAGTCAGAGTTTTGTTCCAAATGGGGAAAATGGAAGATCTTGGCTTGAGATTTTAAAGTTCTGAATCCAATAAGTTTCATTACATCTCCTTCTAGTTTCAAATCTCATCTGCTTCAATCCATGGTCATGTGAACTGAAAGCAGGAACTAAAGACATCAAACACTAACTTCATAAAGATCTATCTAGACACTTTTCAGCCATTGTTCTACAAGTATAAAAACAGCTACTCTTGAGCAGTCCAAACTATTCATGGTTGAAGATTTCAGTTTACTGGTATTTATAAGCACAAGGGATTGTAACAGCACACAGTGATACGTTTTACTTATCATGGACCATTTGATTACCCTTAACCCTTTTGATTGCTTCCCCCTTAATTCTAGCTATGTGTATTACAAGTCATTACTGTATTTAGTTCATTCCAAGATGAAGTTTTTCCCCTCGATTAACATGGGGGAGGGAGAGGGCGGAGTGGGTGGTGAGGCGGGCAGGGGAGAAGCCCCTGGTCTTCAAATCAAGTAAGAGGTAGGTAATAGGGAGGCAGGTGGCTGCTGTGGTTCTGGATCCAGATCTGTATCTGGCCCCAACCTGGAATCAGGGCCAGAACCTTAGCTGCTGCCTGCCCTTGCACTGTCTCTGCTCCTACCACCTTTCTGCTCTACATCCTTGGGCCCCTGTGCCCCCACATCATTCCCACCCCTCTGCCCCCTCTCTCACATCTAACTGCTTACCCTTGCAACACCACAGACTCTTTCCCCTCTCCATCCTGAGGCACGTGCTCAATGGCTCAGGCTGCAGCAAGGACAGAACCTGAAGTGGTGAAGAAAGAGTAGGCAGCGGGGGCCAGGAGGAGCAGAGAGGGGGGTAAAGACTATGGGCGGGGGTAAACATGGGGGAAGAATAGAGGGGGTTGGAGTTTGTAGGAAGCAGAAGTGGGGGCAAGTGGTGGGGGAGGCAAGGGTCAGTGGTTAAACTGCTTAAATCCCCCCTGCCACTGGCTGTACCCTCACTGCCTCCCCACCACATGACCTGCTCCCTGCTTCCCTGAACTGCCTGCCCCCTGCCACCTGTCTCTCTGTCACTGCCTTCTCTGCTGCAGACTTTGGAAGTTGAAAATGTAAGATAGCCTTTGAATAATTAGAGTCCATATATGGAAAATTTTAACAAATATAAATTATCTATGTATAGAATCTAACTATTGGGAGGCCATCTTAAATTCAGGATGATCTTGAATTCAGGTAAATATGGATGTCATATTACTATAACAGAAAAGACTGTTCCCATGTCCATCATGAACCAGTAAATCCATCTTTACATATTAGAGTACGAAGTTGTAATAATACTAGTGTAGGAAATAGTTTACCTAGGAAAAGAAAAATCGCACATGGTATGAGACTCTAGGATGCTATTTTTTTTCCCAAAAAGCTTAGTATAAGTTTAACTCTGCTTCAGCTATCATCAAAGGATAAAACTCCCAATTACTTCACTGGAAGCACAGTTGGCCAATAATGACAACTTTTAAAAATATCATTTGATTTTTTTTTTTAATATGAAAGTAAAATGGTTTTAAGTAGATCACATGTGGAGGTTAGGAGTGGATATTTTTTTTCTAATTAGTCTTCCCCAAATTGCCACCTTCTGGCTTCAAACAGACTACAATGATTACAATGAACAGAACCAGACAGGAAAAAAAAAAAAAAATCAACAGAAAAGGTTTCTGCCATTTCAAGGGAACCAGAACATTTTGAATAGTGTGTTTGTCCATTCAGGCCAGTGATAGACTTTTTGGACCAAAGGAAGAATAAGATAAAAGAACCAAGCATCTTTATCCAAAAACATGTATTTGACATAATTCAGTCCTACATATACTGTCCAAGAGATTTGTTTATGTCCAGTGCAGCCTGAAAAAAGAAACTGTCAGTGTCTGACCAGTGCTACCCACCGTCAATGCATAGGTGCTCAAACACAACAAAACTGGTGTGCACAATTGTCAGATCAACTTCTTATATCATAGCTCACCATGACAAACTTATCTAGATTGAGAAAATAATATCTTGGAATGGAAAAAATACAGAGAAAAGAGTGAAGTGATGTAGAGTCTGTTGTTAAAGTAGTATTGGACACATTAGGATGAACTTAAGGAGTAGGAGTAGGCAGGGATTTCTCCTGATTATGTGGCATTGATTATACCAGTATTACAATACTGAATCCAGTTCTCATATATTAAAGAAGATACTGCAGACCATGTGGAACAGCATTACAAACATCACTTAAAAAGTGGAAAAATGTGTTACAGTGTGATAATTTATTTAGCTTAATTAGAGATCAAGAGGTGACTTGATTACAATCTGTAAGTATATTTGCAAGGTATGAAAGGGTTCTTTTATCTAAGTGGAGAAAAGAATAAAATATATCTGGATACTGAAACCAAACAAATTAAAAATTGAAATAAGACAAAAGTCTTTAACAGTGAAGTTGATTACCACACATAGAACGCGTTTACACAAGACATGCTAATAAATGTGCATTAGCCTAATTTAATGCACATTACAGGTATGTGTCTATGTGTGTGTGCACCCCTAATGTACATTAAAAATGGTGAAATTTATCTAATTGCACCTAAATTTGATATCTGCAAATGCACAGATTAAAGTGCATTAAAGCATGTGTAGACATGACCCAGCACTAACTTTAGTGCTGGGTCTGCCCAGCCACTAGAAGCAGATGGTAGGGCTGCAGGGAGTTGTCACCAACTTTAGTGTCAACTCTCTGCATGTGTAGACACCTGCCAAAACTTGCCTAATGTGCGTTAGCTTAATGCACATTAAATTTAGTCATGCTTAAATGCATATGGAGATGTGCCCATAAAGACTCCATCTTATGCCCAGAAACTACTTTAAGCACCAAAACACAATGTTTAAGAATGCATCAAACAGTTCTTAAGAAACTCATTGCTTGAACATTTTTTAATCAAAGTTATTAAATGATTATGTACACATAAAAAGAAAAAAAACAAACAAACTGTTCCAACTACTGATTAGTTGTAAATGAAAGAGTGCTTGTTTGCCACATGAAGCCTATTGTTGAAATCTTTACACAGACAGGTTTCTGCATTGTGACTAGGGATGACTACATTTCAGTCCTTACCTGGTGTTTCTGAGGTGTACAGAACACATATAATAAATATAATATATTAAACATAAACCTATCTGAAAGTTGTTTTGAAGCATCTGAATCACCTCCTCAGACAGCTTTGCTCTGAAAGCACTTAAGGTCAAAATATAACTGGCTAACTCTTTCATAAGCAATGAAGGTTTTTTTCCCAAACAGATGCAATTAAAAGCCAGCAAGACAGCTAATTGTAACCTAATCTTGTCAACTTGAGATGCAAGAATAACTTTAGGTATGAATAGCAAATGCATAAAGTGGGAATAATAACAGGGTATTTTTGGCACCCTCTGGATTTAAAGCAGATTCAGTGGTTTTAAATAAAGTGGCAGGCGTATGTTTGCTAAATTGAATAATGTTAGAATAATAAGCACATCTGGCAGCAGTTAGTGCCAAACAATATATGACTGTGGGTTGCCTTCGTGACTTGCAATGCATGGTTAAACATGGGGCATCATTCTGTGATGTCAAGGTGCAGAGTATTGTGCATTTAAAAGCAAGCTGAAAAGTGATTGCACTGAGTAAAATGGGGGAATCTGTTCCAGCAACATTATCACTGTGTGGCCGCCAAGAACATTGCCTACACATCCTCTATCCAACTTCAGGACTGTCACTGACAAAGTAAGCCCTTTTCAGGCACACCTGAGAGCAACAGTTAGGCATAACTGATGACTCACAAGAGACCTCAAATGTCTCTGACCACACCAGAGAGCACACCTGTGGTTGACACCGAGGGTCTCCACCTTGGAACAACCAGACAGCAGCTGTGGGGAGGCTGCTCCTAGGCCCCCTACCCTGCTTAATAGTCAGTCTTTGGTGTGCCCTAGAAGGAAGAAGCAGGTGAGGCTTATTTTATTTATAGACATGTATGAAATTATTTTGGCTTAATAGAAAGAGAGAGAGTAAAGAGAAGAATTTAGGCCATGCATAGACAAAATGAGGGGTGTGTGTGTGTGTGTGTAACACTTTAAAGTGGATTAAATTCTTTTGCACCGCTTTAATGGTGTTGGTGTTTGCATGCCTTGGCAGTGTATTGTGCATTAATTCCAGCCGCTGTAGGAAATTTGGCAGTGTAATGCACCTTAAATGACATGGGACACAGCACACTAAAACCCTGAGGAGGAGTTTTAGTTTGCTGCAGTCCTGCAGGCAGCCTAGCAGAAACCTGGGAAGGCAGGTTCCACCCAAGAAAAATGGTGAGCCTGATTTTTTTCTTTTTTTTTCCCCTGCTGGAGCCTGCCTGCCTGCCTACATGAGCCCTGGGGGGGCGGTTCTTCCCTCTTTGCCTGCAGTGCCTCCTGGGACCACCTGAGCCAGGTGCCTGCTGGTGGGTGCCACCTGCGGGGGGCTGCCACTGCTGCAGAAGAAAGCACCATTTTGCAGTTGAATATTTTATTTGCAAAAAAATGCAGTCAGGTCAACCAGAATATTCATGAACCAAAAAGTTTTGATCTGAACAAAGTGTTTTAGTAAACCTGATGCAACAAATGTAATATTTTTTTTTAGTTTTTGCTTTGGACCCCGACCTGAAAAATCAGGTATTTGCATAGCCATACCTAAAATCCACCACTAAAATAAAATCATCACTGTACTAGCTACTATGTGGATGCAGTAATATTAGCTAAGTTAAGATTTTAGTGCAATAAAACCACATGTCACCAGCAAAAAAGATATACCAGTAAAAGTTAAATTCTACTGGTAAAACTTCATGGATGCTATAGGCTTCACCTGATACAACTGTGTTTGTCAGGGGTCACACCTCTTCAGCACTTCTAAGCAACACAGCTATGCCAACAAAAGCCTGTAGAAATAGACAGAGACTTCTGCTCTTTTGACATTAGGATTAAACTGGGGCTTTCTTTGCTGAGTCAGGAGGCCATTCATCATTTTTATGATCACAAACACATACCCACACACAGTGTATACAAATCAGTGAGTCAAAAATTATATCAGTGAAGGCAGCAGGCATTCTTATGCTGGAGGTGTCTGCTGCACTCAAACCTCTCAGCAAGCTCTTTGTGTTCTTGATAAAAATGATGAACAGCAGCTGGCCCTTATGCTGTGTTTTTTATTATTATTATTATTCTTGGTCTCTGCTGAAGATGGATTAGTACTGAAAGACTGGGACAATTTTGCAGACCCTCAGGTATTTCAACATCCACCATGGAGCTTCATCGAGACTTCACATCTCTGTTCTCCTCACTGGCCACATCCACACGAGCAGAGGACTGCGCAGTAAACAGCATTACTGCGCAGTACCATCCCTGCACATTTTTTTCAGCAGCTGTGTGTCACAGTCAGTGCCCACCAATGCTACAGCACAGTAGCATCTCATGTAGACAGGTCTATTATTATTTAATCATTGTAATTGTATAGGCTTCAATTGTGCCTTTAGGCTTGGCCCTGAGTTAGCAAGATACATATAAACCATTTCAGGGGTGAACCAGGAAGACCATCCCCACCCCTCCTGCCTTCCACATACACATCCTTTATTTTTGGTTTAGAGAGACTAATAATTTGTTCTTGGCTTTAGTACTTATCTCTCACTATTTTCTCCCTCTTTTCTTTCCTTTATCCTCATCTTTTTAATTCATTGTTCATCTTTGCTATATGTACACTCTACCAGAAAACATTAGACATGGAAAACAAACTACCTAGGATCACTGAGTCAACCAAACTGACAATACAAGTTGGTCAATGGAAAGAGGGTTTTATATTTAAAGAGTCTACATGGTTTTCTTTGATGGTCTTCCTATAAAATCATCACCTGGAACTTAACCTTTACTGCTATACAGTCTTCATAAATGGATCCTTGTTCTCTTCTTACATTGGTGTAAACACCACTGACTTCAATGGGGCCCTACTGTGATGGATCAGTATAAATGAGAGGATAATTAGGCCAGTCACAGACCTCTCAAAGCTTCCATCCAGTTCATGGGGGGCTTTTGTTGGCACTCACACAACCTTTACATTATAAAGTAACAAACGAGCCAGAAAAGTACAACAGCAACCTGGATCCAAACATATTAAACAAAGATAAAAATAAGCATAAATGCATCTTAGAAGTAGAGATGGCTGAGGCAGGTCAGACAGTGTTTGTAAAGCAGCTTTCAGTGAAGCACTTATATCATCATGGCAAAATGCAGGCTGGCCTTTGAGGAAGGTATTGCCACTTGTGATTCAGTTTGTACCCTTCCAGATTTCAAGGGTTTGGTTTGGGTTTTTTTTTGCTAAAAAAAGCAAAAAGATTAAAATGGAGACCAGAAGGCTAAAGGTTCCATTTTAAACTGGCCTTAGCCTGGGTCATTTTCATAACCCTCCAGAGTTTATTTCATTGTCCTACAATTTACAAAACAGATGATGGTTAATTACTTCAAAATGTAGTTAACAAGTGTCGCTATAGCTCCCAAGGCATGGGATCAGGTCCCACTCTACTCATTCCCAAGGCTACATTTAATGGATTCCACTGAAAAGGAGTACATAGTCACTTAAGCTTGGAACTGGATATTATTCTGGCCACATTAATGAATTTGCTCAAAAACAAGACAAGGTTTTGTTTTTCCTCTCTATCAGCAGGGGCGGAAAAGCTTAATCTTAGACTGGAGTACTGGCTTGGGGTAGGTGACAGCTCACCTTCAGCTTTGCTCCTGTACTCTGAGCTGAAGCTAGTAGGGCTGTGTGAAGCTTCAGTAGCCAATTTGATTTGGAGGAGATTCGGCCCAATTTGGTGGCTGAATATCCAAATCTGAATTGAACTGGGAGACCAATTAAAAGGTCCAAATTTAATCAAAAGTCTCCAAATCAATTCAGAAAAGATTAGCTGCTGATTCAGAGATTCAGCCATAGACTAAACAGGCAACAGTTTGCACCATGCTGGACACAGCTGCCTCTAGCTGGTAAGTCTGTTGTGGTGGGCGGCGTGGGGAGGGAAAGGGCATGGGGGTGCAGATCAATGTCCCCATAGCAAGGGAGGGATTGAGGCTGGGACAAGCTGCCCAGATTGGGTGGGGGGCAAAGAACTCAGGGAGATGGGATCCCACCTCTCAGCACCAGCCTTGGCCCAGCCCCAGTCCCACACCTCCTGGTGGGGGGCGGGGGGCAAGCCTTGAGCAGGACCAGACTCAGCTGCACTGCTGGGCCAGAGGAGAGGAAAGCCCCTGGGACAACTGTACCCACCCTGCCCTAGGAAGAGTCAGGTGGCTCCCCCAGAGCCTGGGCACCAGGAAGCTGATCTTTACATGGAGCAAGGGTGGACTACAGTTGCGCTCTGCCTGCCCCCCATGTCTACCCCTCACTGCAGGCTTTGAAAGCAGTGCAGCACCATGTGCATTCCACTGCTGAGTAGGCCAGGCAGCAAGGCACATGGCACCACTTTCAACGGCTGCAGTGAGGAGAGAGGCAAGGAGAAGGCAGAGTGCAGCTGCAGCCTGCCCTTTCCCCATGCTAAGATTGGGGGCCACCTCCCCCACCCTTTGTCTACACTGCACCATGGCTTTGGAGGAACCAGGGGTTCTAGTTGTCCCATGACCCAGCCAGGGCCCTATTCATGTGAACAGAGCCTTGCTGGGCCAGGTCATGGGGCAATCAGAGCCCAGCAACTTGTCCAGGGGTGCAGTGTGGGGGAACAGGGGGAGGGTAATGTGTTCCCCTTCCCCAGCTCCCCCATGATGCACACTTTGGTGGGAGCTGCCCTCCCATGCCCCTGGACAAGTTGCCAAGCTTTCATTGCCCCACAACCTGGCCTGGCCAGGGCCCAATTCCTCATGAATGGGCTCCTGGCCATGCTGGGTCATGAGGCAATCCCCACAGTGCAGCAGAGAGCAGGGCAGGGGTGAATGACTCACCGCTGCCCCTACTCCACTTCCTCCTGCACTGTGGGAGTCTCAGTCTATTTCTCCCAAGCCCGGGCAGTCAAAAGAAACAGACTGGCATTCTGTGTTGGGCCAGCTACAATCCTGGCACACCCTGCTTCCCTGCTGCAGCAGTCGGTGGCTGAGCTGCCTTAGCATTTAGAGCAGGGGCTAAGCTCCATTAGCCCCCGCCACTGCTATCACCTATGCCCCAGCCCCAATCCTTCCCTCACTGTGGAGACATTGATCTGCCTCCCTCCATCACGCCCCTTCCCTGCTCCTTCTGCCCACCACAAGAGACTTAACAGCTGGAGGCAGTTGTCCAGTGTGGTGAGGACTGTTGGCTATGGCTGATCTCTGAAGCAACACCGAATCTTCAGATCCGATTCAGCCGAATTGAATTGGGACAGTGATTTGAATCACTGAATCAAATCACTGTCCCGTGAAATAGGCCGAATCTGAATCCAAAGTGAATACTTGCCACTTTGCACAGGCCTAGAAGCTAGAGTTGAGCCAGTGCCTGTCCTGGGCCATATGGCAGTGGAGGTAGCTTGTAACGCCATTCCACTGCACTTTGGCCACCTGGCCCAGTCCAGAGCTGTCCCTGTTCCTTCTGCTTGGCTAGGCTGGGTCAGGGCTGGGGCCAGGAACACCAGTGCCACTGACTGCCCTAGAGCCAGGGTGGCCCAGAAGGTAAGTATCTAGGGAGTGCTGGGGGAGGGACAGCAAACATAGAGGGCAAGAGGCAGCAAGGAAGTAGGCACAGGAACAGAGGAATCAAGGGGCATGGGAAGCAGGTACTAAGGCTAGGCAGCAGGAGTCAGGGGATGGACACAGGTAGGGATAGTAAGTATCTGGTGAGGGGTATAGGAGACAAGGGGCAGATACCAGAGGGGCAAGTGGCAGGGGGGCAGGCATGGGGGAAGCAAAGAGCAATGGGGCAGGCAGTGATGGTAAGTGGTGGGGGTCGTTACTCCTTGCCCCCTGCAACTGCTTTTCCTGCCACAGCAGCGGAAAGAGGAAAGGAATTAAGATGACTCTTCGATAATTAAATTCTATACATGGAAAAAATATCAATGTTATAATTTTCCATGTATAGAATTTGATTATCGGGGATTCATCTTAAATTTGAAGTTGTCTCGGATTTAGGTAAACATGGCTCTTCTTTGCATGTCAGGAGCTGCAGAAAGCAGCATGCTTCATCCATGTTAGCCCTATGAGTATAAGATTCAGGTGGAACCCTGACATGATAACTTCCCTCTGAGTGTGGATTCCTACTTCAGTTAGTGCTGAGCAGCACCCTATACAATGTACTCAAAACCATGCTAAACACCATGTTGCCATGATCCCTCCTTGGATCAAAACACATCTGTGCAAAAGGAAAAAAGTAAAATTCATGGGCAAGAGAGATCAAAAGCTATAACATATACATAAACCACATGGGAATGTTGGTTCTCTTAACTACTGGGTTGACTTAGTATTCCTTTAACTCTGCAACCTAAAACTAAACATCAGCTTTAAATAATACAAGTACTATGTGAACAGGGCAAGATCCAGAGAGCATGGCTGCACTCCACTTTGGGTTGGAGTGTGGGAGCCTCTGGGGATTTAAGTCCCAAAACCAAGTGAATATCCTGCCTCCCTTCCCCTTTGTGCTCAGATGCACATCTCCTACTCTTTCTTTCTCTTTCCTATCCCTTCCACACCTGCTGCTGCTTTTTCTTGATGCCTGGGAGGGCTGGGAAAGCTCCAGAATTGCTCCTGCCTGTCCCATCCAGGGTGCACAGGGGCAGCTCTCAGCTATGGACAGCAGCAGCAGCAGTGAGACAGGAAAGTAGTCTTCCCCTCCCTGCTCTGTCTCCCCAGGACCAGATGAGGGGAGAGAGAACTACCCTGACCATGTTGCCCTGGCAAGGGGTCAGGCCAACTCTTAGGATCTCAATATTGTGCTGTTAGACAGGAGGGTGTAACACAATTGCACATATAAAAACACACAAATCAATCAGGTGCATACACATGCACACAACCAGCTCAGGCACATACACATTCAAACCAGCCTAGGCACATGCATACCTATTACCAATTCAAGCAAATACACTATAAACCCCAAAAGTTAGACACAGCTCACTAATTCATACATTATGCACACAGTGCCATATATAGATATAGATATAGATACACACATACACACACACACACAATCACGCTAGCAACTCAAATACACACACACATTCAAAATAAGTAGTCTAGATTCATGCACACCTATCACCAGTCTAATCTCCTACATGCTATACACACCAAATTTAGACAGAATCAGTTACCAGTTACCAACACCTGCATATCCAATACACATACATGGATTACTAATTCTTATACCACACACACAATGATATCTATCTATCTATCTATCTATCTATCTATCTAGATAGACAGATAGATGATGTGTGTGTATGTGTATTCACTAATTCATACACATACCACCCACCTACACATACACACAGGTGAGTTCCTAAGTTGGGTGTTGTGATGTGTGTGTATGTGCATGCTTGGGATACCTGGGGAAAGGTTTAAGGTAAGAAAGTAGAAGTGTAGGAAGTTAAAGTTACTGGAAACGAAAGTCACTGGGACCAGGATTAAAACCGGTAAACTAGAAGAGCCTGGGCTGAAGACCTGAGGCTTGGGGGTAACTTTAGGTTAATTGATCTTAATTGATTAAAAGACAATGCCCAAAGCCTGCAGAACAGGGAAGCATGCCAGCACAGATTCTGGGACTGGAGCCAGAGCTACAGGGGAGCTGAAAAGGTAGATGGGGACAGGGAAAATGGGACTAAGGTAAAGTGTGGGTGTTAAAGAGAGGCTCTGGGTATGGGGAGCCAGAGGATGGCTCCAGGGCAGGTAGAGAAGTTGCAGGGAGTGGGAGTAGGTGCTGGAAGCTGGAGAAAGCTGCAGGACAGCTAATAGGAGCTGGGAAGCTGCAGGGGGAAGATGTGGAGGGGAAAATTACAGAAGGTGCAGGGAAGCCTGAAAACAGAGAGATGGGCAACAGAAAATCACAGGAAAAGCAGCAGGCAGCAGGGACCACAAGAAAGCAAGGAGAGGCTGAGAGGTGGCAGAAAAGGGGAGATGGAATTGGGAGGAGATTGGGAAACTAGCAGAGAGGGTGGGAACTGGAGCTGAGAGAGAGAGAATGAGGCTGGAATTTAAGATAGGGAAGGGACTGGGATTCAGTAAAACATGACATAACTTGGGTTTGCAAATGAGAGTGATTTTATTGAACAGGGGAGATTGTGACACAATTGCAAATTGGTTCCTTGCACCCCCCCCCCACATGCAATGGCAGCAGGGGTTAGAGATGCTTGGTGCAGGGGCTGAAGTACACTGAAGTCCAGGAGAAGAGAGAGAGAGACACTCCAAATTGTACAAGGTGGTGTGCAGGTAATATCTACCTATCCAGGCTGGAAAGGGGTCCTTATCCAGTAGATGTTGTCCAGAGGGCGGTCGCTGGCAGGGCCTCTGGGTGATTAGGTGGTGTGGCATGGTGCTGGTCCAGATGGAAAGGGCATCCCACTGGGTCTGTCTTCACTGCTCCTTTTTATAGGGGCAGACCTTGGTGAACTGAGCATGTGTGCTCCATGCAGGGATGTGCAGTTTTGGGTGTCTGTAGTGGAAAGAGCTGGTGGTTCTGCAAGGTCTTTTGTCTTTCAAATGCTGCTCTTGTCTCTGTTCCTGGGTGAGGTCCGTGGTTCCTGGATGTATCAATGTGATGCGATGGCCCAGTCATTACAGACCATTTAGTAGAGGCCTCTACCATTGTATCCATTGTATTTTAATTATTCCCAATCACACTCATTCATTGGGGAACCAATTTACATGGGAGAGTGTAACAGGTATCTGCTCTGGGCTGATCTAAACGTGGCCCACACACCTGTTCCTAGGGCAACTGTCCACCTTCTCTCCTGCCATGCCTTGCTGTTAATTGGTTAATTGATGTTAATTACCGGGAGGCTGCCCTTGTACTGTCCCAATGACAGGGGACACTATCTGCAGCCCCATTTCCTCCCCTACACAACAGCCTACACCTTGCCGATGGAATAGACGTTTTTATGTCCTAGGTCCATGCACCCCGAATGCTACGCCCTCGCTGGCGCTGAGGTTCCCACACTGCTGTGGGTCCCCTTTGAGGCCTCCTCCGACCTCTACTAGCCTCACCCAAACCACCAGTCATAAACAGCAACACAAACGTAAGCCCTTTGGCTATAACAAATGGAAGCCGCCTGGCCATAACAACAGTCCAGCCTACCAGGAAATACTCCATCACCCAGCCATGTCAGCCGCTGCTCGTTCAGTTAGGCTGCTCCTCTCTTCCATGAGAGAGGAAGTTCCTTCCTCCTTGGCTGCTGGCAGGGAACTCCCTCTGGCCCCAGCCTCTAGGGTTTATAAGGGAGCCTGGCCCTGCCCCTTCTGATCATCTGACCTCCTCTGGTTACCCTGGCAACCAACAGCTGGGCTCCTGATTCACTGCTAGGGCTCTCTCCCTAGCAGTTTC
Source organism: Caiman crocodilus (assembly GCA_030014935.1). Taxonomy (NCBI): domain Eukaryota; kingdom Metazoa; phylum Chordata; order Crocodylia; family Alligatoridae; genus Caiman; species Caiman crocodilus. Next base: position 7,312,217 of record JAGPOW010002067.1, read on the forward strand.
CCCTCTTTAGGAGCAGGGCACCTCAGTGCTCTGTGACAGGGGTATATGACTCGTACACTTGCAACATGGGATGCCCAGGCAGAGGACACAAGATGGAGGCTTGACATATAAAATGGAAACTTGACATGACTTTGGTTCACTTACAAACACAGGCCTATATCCTATGTCTGAGCTCACTTATACTTATCTATAGGGAATAGAGAGAGAGAGACAAGGTCAGAAGTGGTTGGGGAAGGGGAGGGAATGCATTTTAAAATAAATGCAAAACAAAACAAAAACAAAACAAAAAACTGGGGGTTCTGCTACAGCCATCCTTGATGTCCATATCCCCATCCTCGGCTGCGTCCATCCCCCATGACATTGGACTGAGGTGGGCAGGAACAGTTTTGGAGCTTCCCCTGGCCCTGGGACAGCAGGAAAAGCAGCAACAGCAGGTAGGGAAGGGGTGGAAGTGGATGGGTGAGTTGTGCTTCTGAGTATCAGGAGGAAGGGAGGGAAAATTTTCACCTACTTTGGGGACATAAAAAAGTTCTGGGAGGCTCCTACAGCACAGACTGCCCAAATGGGAGGAGGAGGAGGCTGGGAACAGAGTGGTGCAACCTCCCCTTTACTGTGGCAAGCTGCTCTGCATGCCTACTTGAAGAAATCGAAGATCCACCCCTGAATGAGAACTTACAGAAAATGTTTCACTCCATTTTGCCCAAGTTGTTGTTACTCACCATCCTTACTTTGTTAACCTTGTGATAATGTCTGACCCCAAAATTCAGTCTAAGCACCCAATTCCAAGTCAACTTTCCTTGATTTCAAAGCTTCATTCTTTCTTTTAATTCTTTGAGAACTTATCAATCTGAGAGGAGCTGCAAACACACAGCTACAGATCCTAAGGCCTCACTTGATCATTTCACTGAATTCAAATATCCCTTTCCTTTAACCTGTTCTTCTTCCTAAACCCAGACATCTGCTCTGTGCAGAAACTGACATCTAAATCAACCAATATTGACATGTCTGAGGTATCTGACTTTTAGATCAAACACATTTCCTGGTACTCAGTTTACCTCAATTATTTCACTTTTGCCTTCACATGTTGGCATTCCACCTGCAAATATACTAACCACTCTGGCAATGACACAATGCAGACAGTAGCAATGAAAAGCTGAGCACTAACCAGCGCCCCCCACCCCCAATCAAAGCAGTAGCATTCTCAGAGACCCTACAAGCAGCTTCTAAAGTAACTGTTTCTGTATTCTGACCCTGACACTGAAAGAAATCAGCCAAGCTTTTAGAGGGCTACAATTCATAATCAAGCATGAAAAATGCAGCCTTCATTGGTGGGACATGCCACATTGCTTCATGAGATTTAACAGTTTTCAGATAATGTGAAATATTTCTGTATGTATTGAATTCACCTTTGCAAAGAATGACACCATAACTGTTTGGTTTAAAGACACAGAACATAGCTTCCCACTTAGTTTGGTGCCGACCCTGATATTGTGTTGACTTGGGTGAAAAACACATTTGAGTATTTTATTTAATATTTGGCAACTACTATTCAAATTGATTCACACCTATAAAAATGGCAATAGTATTACTAATGAGCAAATGAGATGGTCACTGAAATAAGAATTGTGGCTGGAGCAAGAATCTGAAAGTTAGTATTCTTCTTATCAATTCTGCATTAACTCCTTTTCTGACTTGAACAAGAGATTATAGCTCAGTGGTTCAGTTTATACATGTATGAAATGGGCTCAGTCATACCTGTCAGTATCACTGCAAGGTGTAATTCAATTTGCAGAGTGCTTGGTGATCATCAAGTGACAATGCAAAGAATGACCAAATAGCATCACTACTAGTAGATTTCAAATTAGAAAAAGACCATAACTAGGCCAGGCATAACACATCTCTTCACATGTAGTCGGCACAACCCGCATTACCCCAATATAGAAATTAGTGAACAGCTTCCTGAAAGCAGCTTCCTGTACCCACCAAATATAAGTAGGCTTTTTCCACAGGAGCATAATGCATAGGGGCAGTTGAATGATCCGAGCGAAAAGCTGGATAAATGATGACAATTATTTCCTTTTGATGCTGAATAATAAAATGTGCCTCGAGCCCAGAAGTTCAAAGTGCACTGCTAATTTAATATTACAAAACCAATTCACTGTTCACTCAGCTGTCTATCATGCAGCAGCATTATCAAATGCTAATACCCTCAAAACAGAGGGCTATGCCTCTGTTCCTTACCTTCTTTCAAGAGGCCAGATTAAACAATGAACAGGTAGTCAGATACATGTCCCAGTTTCTGACAATCTGACACTCAGGTAATGAGAATGGCATTGTACGTGCAGTCATTGGAGCCAGGGGAAAATCCATCTATCTACACAGCCCAAATACCTGGGCTTGGCATAATGGAGCCCAGGGAGGGCTGGGGGGGGAAGGGATGAAGGAGAAAGATCCTTAGTAACTTGAGCATATTGTTATAGGCTAGGTTAAACCTCATTGAAGTCAGTGACTCTAAAAGCCCTATTTAATTCAAATAAAATGTAAGAAAAACTAGGAGCTTCAAACCAGAATGCTGGCATGTCACTACCTGAAACAAAGCTATTCATTAGTCTTCTCAAGAATTAAAATTGTATGAGTGGAGGGCTTATCAAGGTATTACTGTGCTTGGAGCCAGGCAAGAAACGGTTTTTTGCCATTTGTCTCCTCTTGTTTTCAGGGAAACAGGATTGTGTATTTCTTGCATATACAGGGCCATAGAAAGATAACTCAATCACCAAATTCTCTGCCTAATCGGACTTGAAAAACTCTGATTTTTTGGCTCCACCCAATTAAAAAAAGAGAATAATCAATAGTTAAATGTAGAGCTTTTCCAGAAAATGCTGTTTAATATGAAAAAAGAGGCTAGAATATAAATTAATATATTTTCAACAATAATTCCCTGTGCTAAGCAGAACCTGGCAAGCCTATCTCAGTTATATGAAAGTGATCAAAAGTTCATCATTAGTTCTATTAATTTATACCAAAAATTGAACAAAGGAGACAAAGAGACTGAATTAGTTTAAATGAAAAGGTTACTAGTATAAAACCCCCATGCCTTTTTATTGTCAAATGCTGTTCAGTGACAGAGTCCCTTTGATTACACCAGAAGGTAGAGAAATGTACAGTTAAATGGTCAAAAGTACTGCAGGAAATAGCAAAGATTAAAATAAAGAGGCTAAAATCTAAAACAATACAAATTATAACAAAGCAAAAGTGAAAATGTTTTAAAACAAATTTGGAAAAATAAGGTTCACATGTTATCAGAAGGAAATAAATTGAAAATGGAATTTAGAAACCAGAAACTATTAGCTTGGGACAAGTAGAAAAAAAGACAGAAAGCATTCATATCAAACGGGTTGAAATGATTCATATACAAACAGGTTGTAAGGATAAAATAAATATCATTAACACACATACATATGCACATCAGACATGGAGTTAACATGAAAGCCTCATTAGGCATCATTCACAATTGACAAATCACTCTGCTTACTTTCAGTATCTCATCCCACCACTGTGTGCCTACCTTTTTGAGTATTTAAGACCCCAGCCCTGGAATAGCTTTGCCCCTTTGGCCTACCCAGCCACACTGGTTTTACTAGGACTCATCATCACAGCACAGAGCATGCTGGCAGTAGCAACTCCCACTCAGGCCCCTCAGAAACTCCAGTGACTTTGGTGACTCATGCTATGACTTTGATGGTTTAGAATTGCCAACTGCACAGGAAAATGATAGCCTCTTCTGTGTGTCCACAACAGGCCTTCAAACCCAATCCGGACTTCAGCTTTGATGTACTACAGCAAGTAACTAGCAATTATTCTTGTGTTTGTTACACTTTGCTTCTTTTCCCTCCTTCTCCTTTGCCCTTTACCTCACAAGCCCTGAACAGCCTACAGCTAAAACAACAGGCTGTGTCTTCCAGTATAAAAGATCCTTTCCCTATCGTTGGTACTATCTCTGCATGCATTGATCCACTGATGTTTTGACTCATTTGTTCCTCCAGATTTATTCTGGCAAAAGAAGATCACCTGTCAGAAGAGTTATAACCTTGTCTCCTTGTGAAAATGCATTACCACCACAGCCACATTTCACACAGTGAGCACCAAGGACAGCAGTAGAAAGTGCATGAAACTAAAAGGTAGCAGCACATCTTCCAATGAAGAAACAACAATAACCCAAGCACATGAGTCTTGCTTGAATGCCTTTGCTTTACATTAATATTGTCCTAAGGGATTCAGAGTCCATCTCATAAACATAAGAATAACAGAATCAATTCTAACACACACACGCACCATTTTTGTATTTCTCTCCAGTTGTCATTACTCACACACACACGCACACACACCATTTTTGTATATTCTCTCCAGTTGCCATGATTACACACACACGCACACACACCATTTTTGTATATTCTCTCCAGTTGCCGTGATTAATCCTCAGCAACCATATTCTGTTGGACTCTTTGGCCCTTATAAATCAGTAAGTTCCACCATGTGCTATAAATATGAGTGAAATAAATTCAAACTTTTACCAGGCTTGGCACTAACTAGAGTCACAGGAAAATGAAGCTGTATTTACTAAATGGGAATCACCTATATATCTATGATTCTCATTGACATTGTTATGCTGAATGAAGCTAAGGGGCTACTACTGTCTGGTGAGTTTTTCATCCAAAGGCAATCTCACAGTTAAAACCAAAACCAATGTTTAAACCAAATGGAAGGAGCAATTAAATTCCTGTACACAGGAATTTACAGTAGAGCTGACTGCAAATAATGAAGGAGAGCAGATGTTTAAAGGTGTGTAGAAGTGCAAAAAGTATCTTATGCTTTGATTGTGAACACAACAAAAATATCTATATTGCTGAATTACCACACCAAACAGATATCTGCCATGCTTGCTCTCTGAACACTACCTCCTAAACCAATAGTAAATTAGCTGCTATCATGTAGTGCTATGCCCATGTAAATAAGCTCTGCTCTTCATGAAGCAGTGTGTGCCAAGTATGCAGGGCATGTCTCAGCACTGGCGACTCATGTAATGGAGAGAGGGACAGTCTGCTGGCCTTACTGACTGCCCATTAGAGGAAAAAATCCTGGAGAAATGAAGCAGTGAGACCCAGCTCCTGAGGCCCATAGCTTACTGGAATAGCAAATTTGGGGACTTTTCTGTATGGGGACTTCATGCTGTTTGTTTCTGTGGTGTTCAGGAAACCAGCACCTGGTATGTTTTTGTAAATAAACAAGAATACACTAAAGAAATACTTGACTTGTATCATTATTTTTTTGTCCTGCTAGAAACAACTCTGAAAGTCCCTCAGTACTGCAGTTAACTACAGTGTCCAAAAAACTAGCAATACTAATACGTTGTGGATCTCAAGACAGGGATTAAGTGTAATCTATAGTCTGTAGATGGGCATAAAAAGGTGATTCTATTTCATAGAGATTTTGCCATTTTGAAATGTATTTTCATTTCAGTTCTCAATTATCTGCAAGAGGGAATGGAGCTCCAGGTCCTGGGCAGTCCTGCAGTCTGGGTACCCAGGAGCTGGAGGGAGAACAGACAGAGGCTATTTCAAAATCTCCTTGGTAGGTTTGGTTCTGTTCAGCCTGCTTGGTCTCCATCCCCTGATACCAAATGGCCTTTGCTAATTTAAACAAATTTACAAACCCCAATTGAAAAATGTTTGTTCAGAAGTTTTTTTCTAGAGCATATTAAAGTATCCCCTGAGCAGCATGGACCACACAACTTCCACATGGTTCTTGGTTGTCTGGCAGCTGTGAGTAGAGGACACTACACCTAGAGCTGCCGTAGAATATAGATAAAATATTCACCATCTCATTTCTGTTGTAGCAAGTACAAACATAATTGAGATATATGGAGAAATTCAAAATTTTGGAAAGAATCTATAATTTTTCAAGGTCAGAAGAGCTCTCAAACATACTCACTGCCAAAATGATTTTTTTTTTTAAAGGAAAGAAAAAAAATAAAAGAAAGGAGAAGAGGCAGCAAGCTGTACACTTTCCTAGAGGAAAAAATATAATTCACACGAGTGGCATAATTGTATATAATATGTAACCACAGGAAATAACTACTTTACTATGTTCATCCATTCAGAAAGGAGAAAATGGAAGTCACTCAAGCTAATCCTTTTTCGACTTGCACAGATTGCCTTCTATTATGGTGGGTCTGGTTTTATACTGCCAACTGTGAACACTGCTAAAGTATCTCCTTGAAAGCTGTTTTTAATTCGGATGCATGGAGCCCATGCACACTATTATAAATGAAAAATGCCCTTTGTGCACATGTTTGTAGTGCTCTCAGTGCTGCGTTTCGCCTTTATATGCTGGAAGATATTATGTTTCTGATGTGAGAAGTGCTTCTGTTTTCTTGGAAAGGAGCACTATAGGGATATGTAAAATAATGGATGGTTTAGTAAAAGTGGATTAGTTTCTCCTGTTCATCCAGACAAATAATGCAAGAGCAATGGGGAATCTAAAAGTGATAGGCAACATATTGAAAGAGGAAATAAGTTAAACATAGCAAATATTCATCATGGACTTTTTTGGAGTACTCTATAAAACAACAGTCTAGGTAGATAGCTGGAGGGGAATAAATAATGTGATGTAATGTATTTAGTAGGATTTAAAGAAATAAAACAAAGCCTACCCTAGGCTCTTAACAGCAATACCTTCATTAATAAGGCAAAGTCCAACCTTCGTTAAAGGACTAGATTCTGAAAATGTCTATTGTGCTGACCGACAATGTATATATGAAAAGCTGTTTCATTTATGATACTGGAACCACAAGTAATCCATATGCAGCCCTCTGCTCTACCTGTGGCATGTTAGCTGTGTGTATAGTCATTTATCTCACCTGGCCTACATTCATGCAGCTTACTTTTAGCCACCTAAATGTAGACCAGGAACAGTGCACGCAGCCATGTGCTGCTCCTAGGACCTACATGGGGAAACCGGTGTAAGTAACTCAGGGGAGGCAGGATTTGGAGGCTAGTGGGTCTGTTGGGCAAGCAGGGGGGAGAGACTGAGGTTAAAAATAGCTCAGGCAGGAGGTGGAAATGATACCTTGGCTAAAGTGAGTAGCTGGGCTTCACCAGCCCTGCGGCTGTATTGCAAAATTGCAAATGCTTATAGGTGTTAATGAAATTGGGTTAATTCTTCCTTAGATCAGGCCAAGCTGATGTTGATCTATAGTCAGTGTGCTTTCTCAGATGAACTAATTTAGTTCAGGTGCACAATTTTGTGGGCAATTAAAGCCTTCGTGTTTGGGCATTTAGATTGATGTAACCCTGATTAGGTTGATCTAAATACAATGCCTGTCTGTACCCTTAGGGTGACATGCCTTGTGACTGTGTGACAGGGTTTAATAAATAGGTTCCACAAGGATTTGTATGGGACTGTAGGTAGGCATGATCCTGCTTCAGGTAGCGGGCTGGACTAGATAACTTCCAGAAGTCCCTTCTAGTCATACTTTTCCATGATTCTATGATTCCATGTTAATGATCAAGACCTGATCATAAATAAAAAACAGATAAAGAAGTTTTGTCTACGTGTTACAACTAGACAATGTTCTTTGGGTAAATCTGGTGTCTTTCGTTAGACCGACTCAAATAGCTAGAAAAATTCTTCTGTGCAAGCTTTTGACTACAAATACCTTTTAGCAGGCAGTGGAGGCATCTGCAGTTGGACTGAGCTCCTCTTGGATGGAAGGAATAGTAAAGAAATCAAAGGCTGGTATTCCTGCAAGAAGCCAAAGGCTGGTATGCATGCCAGTGAAGATGGAAATTGAGGAGTCAGTGGGTGAGAGACAAGCTGAAGGGGGAAGGGGAATGAATATAAGTTGGTAAATAGTGTAGAGATATCTGGGGAGTCAGATGTTAGGCAGGTTATAATGTGTCATAAATCCAATGTCTCCAATCTCTCCCTAATCCTCAAAAGGAATTTAAAAAACATCTTTCACAGATGAGTTGACAAACTTTACTTCATCAACCTACTGGATACAAAAACCATGGACTAAATATAGACATTGGATTTATGACTCATTATAACCCACCTAACATCTGACTCCCCAGGTACCTCTCCAGTATTCATTCTCCTTCCTGCCCCCCACTCCCTACCTGTCTCTCACCCACTGACTCCTCGATGTACATTTTCACTGAATGGCTTTCTTGCATGCATACCAGGCTCTGGCTTCTCTACTATCCACTCTATCCAGGAAGAACACAAACCAACCAACCAACTACAGATGCTTCCTCAGCCTGATGAAGTGTATTTGTACCCAAAAGCTTGTAAAGAAGAATTTTTTCAACTATTTGAGTTGGTCTAATAAAAGACAACAGATTTATCCAAATAAAATACCCAGTAAAAAACAGCAGATTTACCTTGTCTGCCTATATCCTTAGACCAACACAGCCACAATGTATACCTGTGTTATAGCTATACACTTTAAATGTGAAAACACAGTAGAAATCCTTTATCCTTGCTGAGAAGAATCAGGTAGCAGGCAAAGCATTGTTGGAAGCAGGATAATATATGGACAAACAACGTTCTTTATTGGCCATTTTCACAATATACTGCTTGCTAATTTCCACGCACTTCACTGGAATGTACAGTTCTTGTCTGATAAAAGGTAAAATCTCAGCTCTGCTGGATCCCATGGGAAGTCTTGCCATGGAGCCAGGATATTACCCTATCCATTTGTAAAGACTGTCTTTAGGAGGCAACTACATGTCTGATCTGACCACTGCAAGGTCTCTCTCACTGAAGCAGGATGGAGAAACTTCAGTGGAACCATATTCTGTCAGAATAAGCAGTTGCGTCAAAAGCAAACAATTTATGGAGCTAGGATGATTTCACTGAAAACCCATTAATCAAAAACGTGGATGTTCTCAAAATATTAAAATGGCTTGCTTTGACATGCTTGCAAGTAAGTATTTTAGGGACTTCTTTTATGAGAACTACATTTCTGTTTCAAAATGTTTGCATTATAAACATTTTACAAAAATGAAAAATGATATCAATTACTTTGTCCAAAAGAAATGTGCCACAGGACCCTTATCTTTTCAGTCTTATTATTTTTCTCAGGAAATTTTGATTTTTTTCCTATTTAAGTTTTGCTCCAATTTGAAGTGAATTACATTTTGAAACCTCAAAATTGTTCATGAAACTGAATTTCTAAGTGCTGTACAGCTCTAACAGCTGTAAAGCCAATACTTTTTTGAAACTACAAGTGACTAAGAGGTTGCCAGATAGCAGTGAATGGCTAACATTACCCTGTGTAGCTATACAGTCCTCTAGGCAACTATCACTCCAGCTGCTTTTGCCACCACTATACAGATATCCCCAAGATTATTCTTTGTGCTCTTGAACAATTGTACTCTTGAACAATCTTACCTGTTTGCCACATACAGCATGTGTTACCAAAGACGCTGCATGGTCACACTGTGCAAATTTTCTTTTAAGCTTGGATATGGCCTGTCTGGAGCATGTCCATAGTGACCCTCAAAATGCACACAGTCTTTCCCGTAGCTGCAGCCTTGTCCATTAGCTGATTTTACTTAAAGCCAAAAATCATTAAGCAGCCCTGCCAGGACCTCTTTCAGTTGCAGCTTGCAGGCTGAACTTACCAGTGGATTTTCTTTAAAATTACAATTTTAAAAGAATAATTTGTAATCTGATCCACCAGTTCTGAATCCAGCATTTTTTAAAACAGCCTTTTAATCTAGTACAGATGACCTGTACATCACAGTGACAAAGGACACAATTGGCGAACAATTGCTAATAACCTGGTTACCTTTCACCAGCCTGGCATCCAAATTTAAGCGTTCTAATGTCATTACTTTCATAATCCTTCCCTGACCAAATGTTTGTGTTTAGACTCTATTAAACAGAATATCCTATTTTCTAATGATGAGTTTTCTATAGAGTCATATGAACCATCCTGGGCCAGTTCATGAGAGGATTCAATCCATGGGAAGCAGAGATTCAGATAGTTTTAAAGTGTAAAGCAGATATTTTTAAAGAACCCTGTTTATGTCTTATTTGATAGCAAAAATGGTAAGCTCTGGAAATAAAGACATTTGACTTGGGACTGAGATGGGTTTGGTAGCCCAAAAGATAAGTGTGCTTTCTCCTACGGTGAAAAAGCAATGGAATTTGCAAACCACAAGAGAGTTCATGATTTTAAGCTTCTGTTGGATGGTTGGACAAGAAACCTATTGTCTGTATAGCTGAGTGAAACCTTCTAAACAAAATATAATTGTAGTTTAGGTATGTAATCCTATGGTTAGGAATAAAATTAATAAGATCCTCAAAATCAAAAGGCTGTATTTGGTTCACTAGCAATGTAACATTTTCATTTTGAATAAAATAGGTCTCACTGTCAGAGCCAGAAGTGATAAAATATTTGTCTCATAGGTGAGAAGAACAAAGCTAGAAAAGGTGCTGGAGGTAAAATTAACCTCTGTAGTGTATGCCAATAGGAGAAGAAAGAAAATCAAGTGACTAAGTCCAACATGGTTGAGAAACACTGATATGATTGTACTGCTTGTCAGTTATAAAGCTAATAAGTATGGGTGAACTTGAGATCATCTGAACTATAGTCATGAGAATGTGTTAAAACAAAATGAGGATGTTTATTTTTGGATAATGCACCTGCCCACTAAAACTTCCACCTAACAACATTCACTTCTAGTCTTTCTTGGCTAACACATCAGCAGGATTCTAACCAACAGATCAAGTCGTCACTGAAACTTCAAAGCAAAAGTATCAGAAACAGCTACCGCAGCATTTAATAACATGTATCAAAAGACGAAACTACCTCCCTTAAGAGACCATTTTTTGCTGGTCCTTCCAGAACTTGTTTAATATAGGCTTCAGTGCATTTATCACTTGGAAGAGGATTTCACTTTTAATTTGCTAACTCTAGAAGTGCAGCTTTTTAAAGCTGTAGATGTTCTTGCCTAGCTGATCTGCTCAACTACATATTTCATATTTAAATTTTGACTTTGCTCTGACTTCAAACCCTTTAAACTATGCAACTCAAGTGCAAATTCATACCTCATGATCTGAAAGCTATACTGTGGTTCACAGGTGGTGGTAGTCATCAAAATCTCCTGCCTGTGATCTCAGGTGCCTGATGCACATGGTAACATGACTATTCATCTTATCTGTGGAAAGTACAAGCTGGCACACATGTACATAAGATGTTGGCCCTTCAATAGACAGTTTTCCCATGACTTCAGGCAGGAATAGTAGCTTACGAGGAAGCAGCAATTACTTCCACCTCTCCTTACTCAAAGGTAGGAAACTTTCATCTTTACTTCCTATTCCTGTGTTTTCCAGGGCAAAACCAAGGAAGGAGAGGTAACATATGTGATTTTACACCCTTTCCAGCTTTGTCTTCTGGAGCCAGGGTGTGGAAAAATTAAACCCTTAACCATCTCCTTCTCAGCCCTTTTCCTAACAATGGTGCTTTCCTTTGGATCTTAGGGTACAAAATGAAAATAGCAACTGACTCAATACCACATAAATACATGCATCCAAACATATCAGACAGACATTTCATAATAAACGAAACCAGGATTTAGAAATTCTGTTCATTATATAGCAACAGAAAATGCCTTTCATTTCTCCAGTTCATTTACCATTTTATTTTTCAAAGGAAATGGACAACAGCCTTATGAACAAAGTAGTAAGGACAGAGTTGTGTTGGGAACACAGACTACTCCTGGCCTCACTTCTATGTATATATGCCATTCCAGCATACAGGAACACTTATAAAGTAAGTCACTATTAGCAACTTCTTTTTTGTTCCAGCCTGAATTGTTCATACTGTGGCTCATAAACCCAAAGCTCACATTGATTCACTAACAAGCTCACTGGTTGGAAAATACCTGATACTGCCATCCCAGAAAGCATATACCTCTATCAGCAAAGAATATTGGAACAGAGGATTAGACATGACAGCTGTTGTAAAAGTATCATGTAGGAGATGGGGAAAACTCCACAAATTTGTGGACATTTGATCTTTATTTTTACAGTGACAGACAACTATGAAATCTGTGTGTACAGGGAACTTTATTGATAGGTCTAGTGAGACAGGGCTGGAGATAGCTACAGACTGATGTCACATTATGACAGCTTTCTGTCTCTGCATGTTTCTTCTACATCTAAGATGCTACATTCTGGATATCAACTTCCATATGGCTTATATTTATTCTCTTTTCTTTGGTTCTTTTTTAAGACTCTGAATTTTCTTACACCAGAAAGTAGCAAACAAAAGCAAACTATTCTGTGATATAATAAATCTAGCTTTATAGTGAACATAACTTTCTAGAGTTTGTCTAAATTGCACTGCAGATAGTCCAGGCTTTTGTTTTCATTTTTCCAACAAACTTATTTAAAAAAAAAATTAAAAACCCAATCAAACAAACCCACAGCCCACAGAGTTCCAGAAGAGAGAAAGTGCTGGACCATACAGACTCTAATGTGGTATCTGAATTGACTCCTGTTTCTCCCCCATCTTCTGTATGAGACCAGACAACAAGACAAGTTATTCATTCAACAAAGAACTTTGCCGGTCACAATGTATTTTTAATGCAGCAAACTACCCTTCACTTTCTCAAACCCAATGAAACCATTTTCTAACTTTAGTTTTTCTTAGGGTGCCCAGGAGTGTCTCGAGATCCTTTCCAGGGTGATTCAGGGTGCTACACAATGTTAGCATTGTTAGGTGTGCAAACATGGTTCATAAAATAAGGCCAGAGATTTCAAATAGGAATTCTAATCTGTTGTGATGTTTCTGAACTCTTTGCAATAGAAAAATTGCTCTATTATTTTTCTGTAGTTAAGAAAAGACAGAAAACTTGAGGGGTGCCTTGAGTCTAGTGAGGAGTATCTCAAGTTTAAAAGGTTGAAAGCCAGTAATTCAAGGTATCTAGCATGTAATCTAGTATGGGGCAAAAGTTACAGATACTATCAAGCCACAGGTACTAAGAACTATATTACTGAGAACAGGAGCTAAGGGAAGAATCAGACAATTTGAGGTCATAGCTAACCAGAGACTGGACACACTGGACATACTCAAACTTCCTCAATTTCTTGCCTAGACAAAGGAAATGTTTTGCTTTGGAAGGTGCAAATTTGATTGAACTGTTTTCTAAACTTACTAGCTAAGTAGAGACAGCCAAAACCCTAAGATGTAGTTGGTTTAATTTTTGCAGGTTTCTTTAAGCTGTGTAGATTGAACTGATAATAAACAGAAGAGACATTTACTTTTGAGCTGGGAAAGGCGAGCAGAGACCTGTAATGGACCATGGCCAAAAGGCAGGTGAGGGGGGATACTAGAACATGCCTCCCAGTCTGCTGGCCATTGCTGGGCCATTCCTGACTGGTTGGCTGATACATGCCCCCAGTCCCCTGCTGTCCCCACCCCCTGAGAGAGTAGGGAAACAGTTCCCTATCCTGGCTCGCCATGAACCAGGCATCTGCCTATATGGAGGGAGACCCAGGCCTTTGGGAGGTTTCTTCTAGCCAGTCTGGGATCCTTCCAAGCCCTGGTCTGCCCAGCTCCAGGTGTGGTGTGTGGAGTAATTCAACCTGTCCCCACCCATGGCTGGGTCAGGCCAGCACAAGTTACTGACATGTAGGGAGGAGGGGGAAAAGAGTCCCCTTCTAGGGGCTAGACCCTGAGTGTTGATCCACTTAGATGTGGGAAGGGGAGTGATTCTCCCTTAAAGTGGCTTGCCCAGTGGTGCATCTGGCATAAGCCCTTGGGGCTGCCATTGTGCCCTGCCAGCTGCTACTGGTGTCAGGCTTCAGAGGGATGTGCTGGGCACCCTGGGACACTTGCTCCAGGTGGTGGGGATGAGAGCTCTCCATAAAGGCCAGGATCAGATCTCGCTGCCCAGCACAAGCCTTGGGCTACTTGGCACAGTCCTCTGGAACCTGGCAGCCTCAGCAGCCAGCATGATGTGCTGGAAAGTCTTGGAGGCTTCCAAAGGGTGGTAACAAGGATAAGTGCACTCTACTGGCTTACAAAATGGTATTTAAAGGCCTGTTTTTTGGGAATTGGGTTATAAGTATAGATATATGCATTATAAGGGATCAATATGGGCAGCAGGGGTTAAACTGATTCCTAAAGAGCTTGGGACGCACACATGCAGTTTCTCATGGCCCTGAAAACAGACAAGCTGTCTAGCACAACAAGGTCAACAGATAGAAATAGCCTGAGAATTGAGGGGGCATGCCATAACACAAGATCAGAGCCTTCAAGGCAGACAGGTTATCTAACACAACAAGGACACACAGCCTGGGAAGCAAAGAAGTATGTACCATACTGTCCCATAACACAAGAGACACCACCAATAAGGCCCCAGAGAAGCAGGGGAGCTGAGTCCTGGTTTTGGGGGAACAGATCAAACTAGGAAAAGGCCCAGAAGGCTACATGGACATGTGACCACAGAAAGACAACCAACCAGAGAAAGCCACAGATGAAGAGTCATCAGGAGTCATCAAGGGAGGAGGAAAATTAAAAACCAAAGACTTGAGATAAACAAAGGGTCCCTCCCATCCCTCCCTGTTCTTCTCATCCCTCCTTCTCCTCCCTGAGAGGGGTCCCTATTCCTATCCCTTTCCCCCAGGAAGGGTCCTCAAGGCCACCATGGACCAAGGGCATTCCAGCAGCCTCTCTCATGCACCCCACTGGAGAGGGTCTGTGGGCCTCAGCATCCCAAGGCCCACAGGAACTAGCGGACTTCAGGATCAGCACTGTGTCAGTAAAGGAACTAGCAGACCTCCTGCATCTAAAAAGAAAGACTTACAAAGGATGGAGGAAAGGATCCACCTCCAGGGAGGAATATTCTGCACTGGTCCAGACCTGCAGGGGGTGAACCAGGAAAGCCAAGGTTGCAACAGAACTCGAACTGGCTACTAGGATCAAGGATAATAAAAAGTCCTTTTTCAGATATGTGGGGAGCCGGAGGAAAAGCAAGGGCAACACTGGACCCCTGCTAAACCAGATGGGACAACTGATGATCAATGCCCAGGAAAAAGTCAGCCTACTAAATGACATAAAAAAAAACTAGAACTCATGGATCCAAAATGATACCTTTTATTAGACCAACTGGAAAATGGCAAGAAAACTGTCCTTTTCTGCAACCTTTTGGGATCAAATTCCCTTCATTAGGCTCTGGGAAAAGTGTAGGTGGTACAAGATGGCAGGCAGGGAGGTAAAAAAAACATCTTTGTTGTTCTTCAATGAAACTTAACATCCAAAATCGACTAATATTTGGCATCTTCCATGTTTCAGGGTGGTTTTTGTATGTCATTTTGTCTAAAACCAACACGGCTACCAAATACATCCCTGAACCTACTAAGTGGGTACTTTGCGTCAGTCTTTCACCAGTTCCATAGGATGCCTCTGCCCATCTTAGGACAGGGAGGCCTGAGTGAGGGAGATTCCTTGCCTTCCATCAATGTTGAACTTGTGAAGGAACATCTTGAGAGGCTGGACACCTTCAACTCACCTGGCCCTGACAATATACATCCCAGGGTACTCAAGGAGCTGGCTAGCATCATAGCTCAGCCCCTGACACAGATCTTCGAGAACTTGTGGTGCTCTGGTGAAGTACCCAAAGACTGGAAGAAAGTCAATGTGGTGCCTATCTTCAAGAAAGAGAGGAAAGTGGATCCAGCAAACTACAGGCCTATCAGCCTGACCACTATCCCAGGGAAGGTCTTAGAAAAGATGACCAAAGAGGCCATTCTTAATGGATTGGCTGATGACAACATCCTGAGGGATAGCCAGCATGGGTTTGTTGTGGGTAGGTCTTGCTTGACCAATCTTATTTCCTTTTATGACCAGGTGACCTATCACCTGGACAAGGGAGAGGAGATTGACGTTGTATATCTTGACTTGGAAAAAGCCTTTGATTTGGTATCCCATGATCACCTCTTGGCAAAACTACCCAAATGAGGCCTCAGGTCCACCATGATCCGCTGGCTGAGGAATTGGATCCATGGTTGGACCCAGAGGGTGGTGGTTGTTGGAAATCAATCATTGTGGTGCCATCACCAGTGGGGTCCCTCAAGCCTTTGTCTTGAGACTTTGTTGGACTTGTATTGTTCAACATCTTCATTAATGATGTGGACATTGGAGTCAAAAGCAGACTGGCCAAGTTCACCGATGACACCAAACTTTGGGGCAAACCATCCACACCTGAGGACGGGGGGGGGGGCAATCCAGGCTGACCTTGACAGGCTCAAGAAATGGGCAGATGAGACCCTAATGGTGTTTAACACTGAAAAATGCAAGGTTCTTCACTTTGGGAGGAAAAACCTGCAGCATGCTTATAGGCTCGGCAGTGCTAAGCTGACTAGCATTAAGGAAGAAAGGGACTTGGGGGTCATGATTGACCACAAGATGAACATGAGCCTGTAATGTGATGCTGCGGCTAGTAAAGTGAGCAAAATGCTGGCTTGTAGATTGACATCCTGGGATTTGCTTGAGAAGCATCTCTGTAGACCCATTCTCCCCTTGTACTCAGCCTTGGTGAAGCCATAGCTAGAGTACTGTATCCAGTTTTAGGCTCCACAATTCAAAAATGATGTAGAAAACCTTGAGAGAATCCAGGAGAGCCATGTGCATGATCAGAAGTCAGGAAAACAGACCTTATTATAAGAGGCTAAGAGCCATGGGACTCTTCAGCCTGGAAAAGCACAATCTCAGGGGCAATCTGATGGCCACATATAAATTTATAAGGGGTGTCCACCCAGATCTGGGGGAATGTTTGTTCACCAGAGAGCCCCAAGGGACAATAAGGTCTAACAGTCTGACTCCTGCAAGACTGTTTTAGGCTGGACATAAGGAAGAATTTCTTTACTGTCCGAGCCCCCAAGGTCTGGAATAGCCTGCCACCGGAGGTGGTTCAATCATCTATATTGAATGCCTTCAAGAGAAATTTGGATGTTTATCTTGCTGGGATCCTATGACCCCGGCTGACTTCCTGCCCCTGGGGCAGGGAGCTGGACTTGATGATCTTCCAAGGACCCTTCAAGCCCTAATGTCTACGAAATCTATGAAGTTGCAACCTTATCAAGGCCAAGTACAGTGGGAAGATGACATTATTAGATGCTTCTCAAGTAAATCTCTAGATGCAAACCAGGGTTTTGTTTGCTTTACCAGCTGCAACATTGCACTGGTGGCTCATGTTCACTTTGTGGTCAATCATGACCCACAAGTCTCTTTCAGCAGTGGAGCTAGCAAGCATAGCACTGTTGAGCCTATAAGTATGATGCAGGTTTTTTGTTTTTTTTCTGAGGTGAGGTACCTTGCATTTAACAGTATTGAACGTCATCAGGTTTGTGTCCACCCACTTACTAAGTTTATCCAAGTCAGCCTGGTCACTAGCCCATCCTCAGGTGTGGATGCTCTGCCCCAACGTTTAGTGTCATCGGTGAACTTAGCTTGTGCACTTCTGACCAATGTCCACATTGTTGATAGATGTTAAAGAGAACCGGTCCAAGGACAGAGGCTTGGGGAACGCCACTGGGTAGAGTGCCATAATGACTCACTGTCATCAACCACTACACTCTGGGTCTGACCTCAGAGCCAATTTCCCAGCCATCGGACTGTGGTGTAGCTGAGGCCACAGTTGGCCAATATTTCCATGAGGAAGTCATGGAACACCAAATCAAAGGCTTTTTTAAAGTTCAGGTATATGACATCAATCTCTTCTCCCTTTTCCAGGTGATTGGTCAGGCAAGACTTACCCACGACAAACCCATGCTAGCTATCCCTCAGCATGTTGCCTTCAACCAGCTTGTACAGAAGGGTCTCCTTGATCATTTTCTGAAGAATCTTACCAGGGATTGAGGTTGAGCTGATTGGCCTGTAATTTCAGTATACTTTCTACCCTTTCTTGAAGATGGGTATCACATTGGCCTTGTTCCAATCTTTAGGTACTTCACCTGAGCGCCATGAATTTTTTAATATTTTTGCCAATGGTTGAGCTATGACACCTGCCAGCTCCTTGAGTACCCTAGGTTGTAATCTGTCAGGACCAGCTGACTTGAAGGTATCCAGCCTCTCGAGGTGATCCTTTACTAGATCATCACCGATGCTAGGTGTAAATACGCCCTCTCTCTCGCCATCCCACATCTTGCTAGGCAGGGAGGTCCCACCGGATTGATGAAAGATGCTTGCATCAGACAGCAGAGCCTGAGCCTTTTCTGCATGGAGTGCTGCAGACCCCACCACCACCCAGCAGAAGCCCCCCCAGGCAATGCATCCCAGCAGCAGCAGCCAGCGAGATGTGCCAGGCAGCCTCAAGGCTTGTGCCAGGGATGGGAGTGCTTCAAAAAAGGGTGGGTTGGGGGAAGCCCCGCTCACCAAGCAGCCCCCCGTGCTGGCTCAGAGCTGGGGCTGTGGCAGGGGAGCTCCATTCCCTGCCTCTCGCTGTGGGTCAGAGGCAAAGACTTGCAGGGGGCAGGACTCTGCAACCAGCTTGGCCTGGAAGGAGAACCCCCTTTTGGCACAACCCACCCATCTGGGCAGACCCCAGGTCAGTGGGGGTTTCTTTCCTTTTACTCCAACCCCCCCATCCACTCTGTGGCAGCCCAGGTGGGGCTAGCCCAGCTGGCCAGGGCAAAGGAGCACTGACAGAAGCTAGCCTGACTGCCCACAAGAGCTTCTGGGATACTGGGGTACTGTGACCTAACTTCATTCAGGAAGGCATCTGGAACAGAAGTTCAGTAGACAAATGTAACCTAAGTCAGTTAAGTCTGATATGATAGCTTCCAGGTTTATCTTAACCACAGTTCAGACATATTGAAACTAGTCAATGTGCATTGAATTTTTATTCTGTTACAGGTTTAAATTAATTTTCATGTTTGACTATGACATTTCAGACCATTCAGATGGATTCTCATAGATATGCTGTTCTAGATGAGGAAATTTTTTAATACTTTTCATAATGACTCAGTGAAATAAGGAGATGCTGGATGAAGCCAGGTGTGAACTGCTTCCTCAATAGAATGAAGATCTCTCAGTTCCAACAACTGCGCCTTTCTGAAGCAAAGGGGTGGACTCTTCAGGGAACCCCCCCAGAATCCAATAAAGCACCAGGGCACTTGGTTTTCATACTGTGCAATGCAAAGATAATCACTTCTTTTCCTTAATGCTTGTGTTGCTTTGCACTGCATTTCTGTCATTTTAAAACTTTTGATATGGTTGCCTTTCATTGGTAAATAATCCCTTGATTCATTTCTCACATTAGAATGTATGGCACCCTGGGGTTTCTCCAAAAGAAAATAAGTACAAATATACAAGGGGTGCGATTCTGATCTCATGCTGGTTTTACATTGATAACATTGCATCAATTTCAATGGATTCACTTTGGCTTTAAAGGGGATTTACAATCAGCTCTGGTATTACTCTGAAGTCTGATTTGAGATGATGGCATTTTGAATGAGGAAATTCTATAGCCTCATTCACTGCAGGGTTTGGGTCAGCCCCTATAACATGTTATGCTATTTCTTTATTAAATTTATAACAACATTGACTGAAAGAACTGAACTTATTCCTTGCTTGTTTACTGTTGTCTACATGGTTTACTGAATGATTTATTGCATGTTGTGATATTTTTCTGTGTTAACACCTACTCTGGTAAACTAGAATAAGAAAAGGACACTTCTGTATTTCCTTTGTCCTGAGCTTTCATAACTGTATATGGTGGGAAACAATTTTATTTTGACAGATTTATCAGATGGAAAATAAGTTATTTAAAAACAACACCAAACATCTTGCATTATGTTTGTCTCTATTTTTTTTTTTAAATAATTGTAATTTTGCAAGGCTGAAGTAAGTGGGTTTCTATTGTATTATCATTTCATAATGATATTTTTGTAAGACGATATGCTACACAGCCAAGAAGTACAAATTAAAATAAAAACCATATGCTGTGAACTACAAGTATGTTTTTCAGAAAACAGAAGAGTATTCTACTGAAGTTGCATAGAAATGATCCTACTAAATGTGAGCAGTTTGGAGCTTAGAGGCTTCCTAACAATTAGTTTTATGTTTTTCATTCACAGCTTGTAAAAAAAATTCTCAATAGTGTCTATTTGCCCCCTCCCTTCCTTCCCCCACAGGAAGTTCGAAAATACATCACTAAAGGTCCTTTATGGTATCTAATTTAGTCTCTTGAAATTACCTGCAGTCCTTTAGTAAAAGAGACATTTTAAAATGACTTCTCTGTCTGCCAATTATGGCCTCTCTCATCATGTGCTGGCTCTGCAACAACACCAAAAAATGACAGCATTTTCTAGTTAGAAAGAAAGAAACGATTCTCTTCCTTCCTTTTTCCCCTTAAAGCAGTTTGGCTTTGTTTTTAAATTCACAAGTAAAACCAGACTTCATGCAGAATTCAGGTGTAAATATCTGTTTGTTGCACTGCCCTGTCTGAACACACATAGCTTTGGAGACCACAGGAGCATGGAAATATGGAGATGGTGCTGATCTCTCACTGATAGAAGAGCTAATTACATGATCATCTTGAACTCTCGGCAGTCAATTACTATAATTACTGCAAGCCATTGTGTTGTCATATTTCATTTGGAACAAAATGGCAGCTAGGGAGGCAACTGCCAAATATAGTGTTTCATACTTTGTTCTCTTTATAGAAATGCATTTGAAAGGAAAGCTTCCGTCAACCTCAATAAACTGCTCCTGAAGTCAGGAAGCAAAGTCACTTGCTGCAATACTTCCCATTAATACAAAACACTGTAAAAAGGAGCATGATTAAATAGATTAAGCGGGCTTTATACCAGTGCTTAATATGTAGAGCTAGTACAGCAGGGAATACATGGGAAGTATTAGACATACCCAGGAGGAAAACTGAGGTCCATTTTACTTTGCAGCATTCTTGATCATACTAATCGTAGGCCACATGCACACATTTGTGGGACCTGATCTTACTTTAAGCCGTATGCTTGTAGATTGGGTCTTCACATCCGCAGACGTTTGTCAGTGCTGGGAGCTGCGCTGCAATCTAAGTCAAGGTGGTGGGGAGGGGAAGGCAGGACGGGGGGGCATGGGGAGTGGGTCTTTGTAGGGGGTGGAGGGGGTTGTCTGTTCTTGGATGGGAGGGTCAGCAGGCTAAAAACAGCCTGATCGCAATGGGGAAAGGGGATACGAAAAGTGTAGTTTAGTTAGATCAGGCATGGGTTAACCCAAAATACATAATGCATCTCCTTAGGGGAAATAAGTTAGAATGGGCCCGATTCTAGTAAGTTAGATTTTTTTGCCCGATCTAAACTGCTTGAACATATTTATACACTTAGAACAATTTAGCACTTAGACTGGCTTGAACTGTATGTAACATCTGTACCCATAATGGTTATCTGAACTGGTATATTGCATAGCACATATTTCAAATGATTACATTAGCAGCTTTATAGAAATTGGAGTGATCTAACAGACATATTTGGGCAACATACAAACCCAATCCAGGATGTCTGTATCTAGATCTAAACATTGTCACATTTGAATAGTTCTAAAGAACAATTGTGGGCTGATGTGTTTCGAAGTGACGGTGTAACTGATTGCAGGCCAGTACTTTTAGCATGGATGATAAAATTCTTTCTTCTAAAGTATTGGCCTACACCATTTGCTTCCTTTGACTGTTTAATAGGTTGGAGGTTTGTGTGTGTGGCTTGTTTTTCCTATGGAAAAAAAATAAAGTGCACTTTATCATTTTTTTCTCCTCCTGGATCTAATTACTTACTAATTTAAATGCAAAGGCCAACCCAGCTTTGCTCCTGAGATGCAGTGAGAACTCTACTAGGATATTATACATTAAGACCTTTTATGATAACGATTATATAATAAAGAGCATCTGGAGTCTAAGAAAATATTAAGACATTTTTAAAGGTACAACTTATTTTCCCCCCAATTTAACATTCAGCAACTCTGCGCATTTGCAAACTAGCTTTGAGGGTGAGGAAAGGACATCTTCTACCAATCTGGATCTCATATGCCTACCACAGGGAATATTAAAAAGCTTTGTTGCTGGTCAAGAAGGAAGATTCTAACATCTATCAGAAAAAGGGTCTAAAAATAATTGCTCCTTATACATGTGCTCATTCAAGTTTTAATTAGAATGCTCTAACATTGTCTCATCATCACATCTATTAAGCCTCTGTGCATTTTAAAAAGGATGAAGGGGCACTTTGTCTATGCAGGGGCACCTTGTTGAATGAGGTTTGGCTAAAGCATCCCACAAACATGTTTAAGTATGCTGATGACATGTTTTAATTAAAGCGGCTCTCTGGGAACACTCTAATTAAAATGCCACCTCCCCACCTGTGAGCATGTATGTAGGCAGCCAATGGTTTAAAAGAGTCCCTATTGCTGTGTTAGCTCCCAAATTTGAATGATCTGCTAGGTCTTTTCTTTCTTCCTCTTTTTCTTTTATTTTTACAGTTCAAAGGATTAATAAGGGCATTAGAATTAAAAAGATGGGTTATTTTCATTAGAATTTTTTCTGCCAGAGCCAGAAGTATAACGGTAATAGGTTTATACATATCCAGGGCTTAACTCCATTTCATACCCTTCCGAGACAAATTATGATCAAACAGGCAATACACATAATTCTCTACAGAACTCACAAACTACCATTCACCTTTGCACAATAAAGGCTGCAGCAGATATTATATTTGTGGCATTTTGTGTGTGTATTTAGCAGGACAAAAAAAAAAAAAAAATGACCACATTTTCACACTATTTGTCCTGCTAAAAAAATGGCCAATCAGAAATGAAAAAGGAAGATCCAGGACCAAAAAGATGCTATTTCAAACAGCAACTACTTTGTTGTCAAAGCTTTTCTGCCACAATTTTTTGCCATAGTGACAACAGCTGGTCAGGCAAGCCTGTCTGTGAGCCTATCCCACTCACTGACAGGCTTCCCTCAGGGTGGGCAGAGCTAAGGAGAAGCTCCTTTCCCCCTTTGTGTCACTGTGTCATGCCACAGCCAGGGAGCTGTGCACATGCAGCCACGCATGTTGAATTACATTTCTGTAGTGTAATAAAAGTACTGCAGCAAAAATAGCACCTGCCAGAGCCTTAAGATAAACTTTCTAGCTGAGGATAACAAATTGGGTGCAACGGACCAAACATAGGCCCCCTTTACATGTTACATGCATCATGTAATTACTGGGTTAACTGTACAATTAACTTAGGCAGGCTACACGTGCACATTAATTATGGTGCCTAATAGGTCCAATTGGCTATCAAGTTTTCTGGAAAATGTGTAATAACTTAAAACTGGATAGAAGCCAGCTATTAATTGTCACGTGTAGGATGTGACAGGCCTGTCCTCCCTGGCAGTGCCCCAGAGCTCCCAGGATTCTAAGTCCTGCAGCTGCATTATTTTGGCCCCGGCAGCACCTGAGCTGTGGGACTCTGGGTCCTGGCTGCTGTAGGGCACCATGGCTGTGAGTCCTGTCAGCTATGGTACTTGCAGCTGTGGAAGTTTGTTTCTTTCCAGTGCAGGGGGAGACTGGGATGGGATGGCTCCCACAGTACCAGCAGTAAGGCATGATAGGATCTAACAGTCCCACATCCTGCCATGCATGGGATCCAAGAAAGAAAGAAAGAAAAGAGAATGATAAAGTTCTAAAAAATGAGTTCTCAGAGATCAAATCGATATGAAGAATCACCAAGGTGACTGGATTAAGAACATTATTAATGTATGCCTGATCTCAAGCCCACTGAAGGCCAAGCTCATGGCCAATATAATCATAGAAACATGGAGAAGTAGAGCTGGAAGGAACTTAACAGAGGTTAACTCATCCAGCCCTTTGCCTAAGGATCATCCCTATCCAATCCATAATACAAACTCTACGTAAGGTTACCATCAACTCTGACACTATAAAAACATAACACTTTAACCTGCAGGAGAACCTTGAAAGGTAAAGCAAGGGCACTATGGCAGCCCATGTCTTACTTCTATAAAAGCTTGTCAAAGTTGCTAAAGAGATCCCAGACATAAGGCTATGTTCCCTGTTACAGAGGAAGGCAACCCCCACCCCTTCCCCAGTCCATATCTATCTGATCACAGGGTAAAATTCCTTCCTGAACCCAAATAGGGCAATTAGTATGACCCTAAGCAGAGGGACAAGACCCTTCAGCTAGCAGCCTCCAGCCGTGGTCCCAGCAAGAGCATTGGCACACCCCAGTCAAAATCTCCAGCCTTGACCCTATGCATCTGAGGAATGCTTAAAAATACCCTGACATATGTAGCAGAAAGGGGGATGTGGGTAATCAGCAAAGCCCAGGAGCATGAGAACTACCCACAGTAAAACAAAGGCATAGCTATATCCATGTCATCCCTCACCAGCAGCTGTCCAACTTGTTCTTGAACACCCTTAGTGATAGTGCAATAGACTGCCTAGGGAAGTTGTGGACTTTGTCTCACTTTTCTATCAGTGGAGATTTTTTCCTTTTATCTGATCTAAAATATAAAATCTACAAATAATTGCTATTTTTTTTTTTTTTTTTTTTTTTTTTTTACAAACAGCTTCACTATGAGGCTTAATCTAAAAACAATTGCAATACTCACCTTTCAGTTCATTGAAAGGGTTCAGGACTTGACTTCTACTTCACTATATCACAATTTAGTTTAAATAGGCTTCACTGTATGAGAATTAGGCAAAACAGGCAGTGCCAGATATAAAAAGTTCAGTATTATGACCAGCCATTATGACTTCCCAGGCATAAACTGTTTACAGATGTGGGAAAAAAGAACTGAAAAGGGGTCAGGTGAATTTGAATGAGTAGAATTAACTTAATATCTGCATGTTATGCACTGTATTTCTCTTCCAGCCAATGGAAAGTTCCTTAAATTCTGCTTAAATTCATGTTATTAGAGGAGTTTAAGACCTGGAAAGTAGAGGGTAGGGGTTGAATTTTTAATTAAAATGACCTTTCAGATAATCTAAATCCTTTTCTCTTCATAAGCCAACAAACTTCCTGAGTCTAATTGGCTCTAACCAGCATTTGCAAACCACAAACTGTTGTTTGGGAGAAAACCTAAAAAAAATCAGTTGCTTATCCAAACTTTACCAACACCTTTTGCTGTCTGCCTTATTCTATACCACCTTCTTCCTCATGTACTTTTTGCTTAACCCAACAAGACTAGTTTAGAAATAAAATTGTGCTTAACACTGTTATTTCCTTCACATATTCCCCAGTTCTCTGCTCATAGCTCCATTTCTCTCCAAATTACCAGCCACTCTTTCATAACAATGGTATATTCAGAAAGGAAGGAATAAATATTACATCTGTTTTACTTTGGTTTTCACAAAAAGGTCAAATTATTGCCAGCACAATTAGCACAAAGGACAGGAGAGTATAAACCTATGGTGCCCAACCTTTTGATAACCGGTCAGATAAGGTATGTGGGGCCAGTGTGGGGTGGTGGGAGGGAACGTGAATTTTACTATCTGAATTATCTGATTCTATGATCCAATCTCCCTTGCCTCTCCATGCCTGTAGGAAATGTCATAAGGACACATTGAAGGCATACTTCAAGAAAACCTGGGAGGAGCTTTTCAACATCTTCATCAGCGACTTGGATGAGGGGGTAGAAAACACATTGTCCAAGTTTGCCGATGACACTAAAATGTGGGGAGATGTAGGCATGCTCAAAGGGAGAGAGAGGCTGCAATTAGACATAGACAGACCACAGAGGTGGATGGATGGTAATAGGCTGGGGTTCAATGTAGCTAAATGCAGGGTGCTGCACCTGGGGAGAAGGAATCCACAGCATACATACAAGTTGGGGAGCTCCCCCCTTGTGAGCACAGAGGCGGAAAGGGATCTCAGAGTCATTATTGACTCCAAGATGAACATGAGTCGCCAAAGCCAGACCACAGCCAGCAAGGCCAACCACACCTTATCATGCATACAAAGATGCATCTCAAGCCAGTCCGGAGAGGTGATACTCCCGCTTTATGTGGCATTGGTACGGTCTCAGCTGGAGTACTGCATCCAGTTCTGGGCACTGCACTTTAAGAAGGATGTGGCCTGCCTTCAGAGGGTTCAGAGGAGGGCCACCCGCTTGACTGGAGGGCAAAAGGGCAAGCCCTATGAGGAGAGGCTGAGGGACCTGAACCTGTTCAGCCTCCACTTGCTGAGGCTGAGGGGAGATCTGGTGGCTGGCTACAAACTTGTTAGGGGAGATCAGCAGCAAATAGGAAGAGCCCTATTCTCCCCAGCAGCACCTGGGGTGACGAGGAACAATGGCCAGAAGCTGCTAGAGAATAGGATCAGGCTAGAAATTAGGAGGCACTATTTCACTGTCAGGGTAGCTAGGATCTGGAACCAACTTCCTAGGGAAGTGGTCCTTGCTCCTACCTTGGGTAAATTCAAAAAGAGG
>JAGPOW010002067.1:7338814-7388244 GCA_030014935.1 Caiman crocodilus
AGGGTAGCTAGGATCTGGAACCAACTTCCTAGGGAAGTGGTCCTTGCTCCTACCTTGGGTAAATTCAAAAAGAGGTTGGATGAACACCTGTCTGGGGTCATATGGTAAAGGAATCTGTTTATAAGCACTTTATAAGCACTTAGAATATAATAAAGGGATAAACAGCAACCAGGATAGATTTGTCAAGAGCAAATCATACCCAATGAAGATGATTTCATTCTGAGATAAGGTGATGGGTTGTGTGGATGGAAGGAGAAGTAGATATAATATACCCAAGTTTAGTAAAACTTTTGACACAGTCTGCCATCTTAAAACTAACCTAAAGCAATATGGTCCTCATTAAACTACTGTAAGATGAAGTATAACTGGTTGCATATTCATGCTCAAAAAGCAGTCAACAGGTCAATGTCAAATTGGGAAGCCATATTAAGTGGAACTCCCCAGGCTCTGTCTTGGTTGTGGTGCTGTTCAATATCTTCATTATCGATTTGAAGAATAGAATTAAGTACAATTCGGGCTGAGTAGAAATTAGTCTAGAAACAAAAAGCATGATAGTGTATTTGATTATGAAATGCAAATACAAATGGCATGATAATAAGGGTATAGCAATCCATTGTGCTAATATCTACTATGGATAGGACAAGTAGTAATAGGCTTAAATTGCAACAAGAGAGTCTTATGCTAGATATTATGAAAATAACCACTCTCACAGTTAGAAAATTAAGAACCAGAACAGAGAACCTAGAGACAACATTGGCAGGTTTTAAGTACAGGTTAGACAAACCTTTGTCTGGGATGGTTTAGATAGAGATTATCCCATCTTGAGCAGATGACGAGAGTAGATGACCTCCTGAGGTTCCATAAAGCACTATATGTCTCTGATTTTATGACTCAATCCCCAAGCTCTTTGCTTCATCTCTACTGTCCCCATCCTGGATCCTGCCTTGGGGATTTAAAAGTACAGTATTTATAGCTTGAGACCACAAAGCATCCCTCACTACTTTTATTCCAATATTCAGAAATTTGGGGATACCTAATGTACATTTCTGATGGAGAGTACTGAAAACTAGGAGGTGGAATGCGTAAAAAGCGAAGAGTGCAGAATAGTATACTGCAGGAAATAAAAATAGCTTTTTCCTAAAGAATAAGTCATATAACTATGAATCAGCTTCCACTGCCATGTGACCACTCTAACTACTTCCAAAATATAAGCATAAAAAGAATTATATAAATGACACTGGGTTACAAAAGAAAGAAACAAATAGCTAATGTGGATAACAAGCCACCCTCACACTTCGACAGCTACGATTATCTTTGTGAGCTGTTCACTTCATATTTTCTGTAGTCTTATCGCTTCGACTTTCAGAGTGAGACTTACGTGTCATATCACTGTAAGCATATTGCATGTAGAAAGATGCCAACTAATTCCTCAGTGAATACAGTATCCATATGTGAGAGTCATCTAAGTATCTGTGCTGCTTGACTACAACTGATAACAAGTAACTGTGACAAACTCAATACCAGGTAGGCTATTTAAAAAAAGATACTTCCCAGTCTAAATACTTAGTATATTCCCAGTTTATAATTAATGGATAAATGATCATCTCATGTATTCATGCACCAATTTGCTAAGCAGCAGGATGATCATATTGATTGTGCATATTTGAAGGAAACAAGAAGAATCCGCATTGAGAAACTGCTGTCCTACATGCTCTTGACTGAAGGACTGGCCCCTTACCACTTCACCGGTCACTGTGCTAGAGTTTACTTTTGATGTACATTACAATGTGCAGCTGTGCACTAATGGCACTTGTAATCAGCAAGTTTTAAGCATCAACAGGATTTGAGGTTCTCTTAAATGAGAATATTCCATTATTCCAACATGCAATTTGATAAATGCCAACAGATGGAGTGAAGAAATATTTCCCTCTTTAGTTACACATTGCTAGACAGCTGCAGAAGTGCCATGAGCAAAACAGAGATCTTTACATGGCCTTCATTGACTTGACAAAGGCCTTTGATTCAATCAAGAAAGAGGTCCTAAAGCAGATCCTGATGAGATTTGGATGCCCGCCAAAATTTGTTACCATCATCAGACTTCATGATGATGTGACAACAATCACCTCAAGCAATGGCTTGGAAAAAGACCACTTCACCATTAGAACTGGAATCAAGCAAAGAGTCATGATTGCACTGGCACTTTTTTCTATCTACAGTAAAATCCCTGTTATCCGGCATTCTACAAGCCGGAATATGCTATTGGACATGGCAGGTAGGGGTAGGGGAGAGCTCGCACACAGTGGCTGCCACTGCCACCTACCACCTTGTGCTGGTGTTGCTCCATGTACAGCGCTATCACCCCCCTCTGCTCTGCACATGGCCACTGCCTCCCCCTCCCTACATTCAGCATTATCTGCCTCAGATAACTGGAATTTTTACATAACCAATACCTGATATTCCCTACTCATGCTGGATAATAGGGATTTTATTGTATATTGAAGCTATTCTGTATCTCATTGATGATAGATTTTCATTGAGAGACAGCACAGTATTGCATGATGGGAATCTCCTTAACATCAACTGCTTATGTTCCAAATCTAAGACAATCTGCAGCTCTATTACTGATCTTCCATATGCTGATGATCGTGTCATGTGTGCTCACTCAGTTGAACACTTCCAGGTTACTCTCAACTGCTTCTGTGAGGTATATTAAATATTTGGTATATTAAATAATTGGACTTACTGCCATCTTCACAAAACCCCCCCGAAAAACAAGTTACGTTACCAGCCTACCAAACCAACCAGCTGCTTCCTCACATATTACATTTAAAGGGCGGTTCTTGGAAAATGTTGAGCATTCCCTACCTGGTAGGGAACCAGGTAGTCACCTTTCCTGAAATGTAAACATAGGTGGTGCTATTCAGTACTGAAAAAAAATCAACCAGTACTGCCTTTGGTCATCTCCAAAATTGTGTCTTAAAGGATCATGACCTCAGGACCCCAACCAAACTTGTTGTCTATCAGGCTGTTTTCATCCCTACTCTGTAGTATGGCACCTGGAGAACATACTAGAAATGCCTTGGAACGTTACCATCAGCGATGCCTTTCTTCTTGGGGGTTAATTCAGCATGGATGAGGTCCCTGCTGCCAGACTTCCTGGTTGTGCATGCTGCCGGCAAGGAAAAGCTTGGAATTATGTCATCTACCTCAGATGATTTACCTCTTTCCTGCCACACCTTGATGGAAACTTTTATTCTATTGGGAGTTAAATGTTGTGTGCAGCATTTCCTCCAAATCTTTCATGGGGTCTTCTTTGTGGTGTTCCTCCTCCCCTTTCACCCTATCCTTATCACTGATTAAGATAGTACCCATCATGGTATTTATCTTGTGGGAAGCAATAATATGTCTGTACCAACCTCAGAGGCAGACTAATTCGGGTGACATTGAGGGTAAACCTATTGCCCTGTGGGGCCAGGCCAACTCTCAGGATCTCAAAATTGTGTAGTTAGATAGGAGGGTGTGACACAATTGCACATATACAGACACACAAATGAATTAGGTGCATACACACACACACACACACACACACACACACACACACACACTACCAACTCAGGCACATACACATCCAAGATTACCAGCTTAGGCACATGCATACCTATTACCAATTCAAGCACATACACATTACACACACCAACAATTAGACAACAATCAGTTGTCAATACCCACATGCTCAGTATACATACATAGATCACTAATTCACATATCACGCACACAATTACATTGTATGTGTGTTCACCAGTTCACACATACCACCCACCTCCACCCATCTATACATACACACAGGTAAGTTCCTAACTTGGATGGTATGGTAGACATGCGTTTGTACTTGGGATACCTGGGGGGAAGGTTAAAGTGAGAGAATGAAAGTGTAGGAAGTGAAAGTTGCCAGGACCAGGATTAGAACCAGAAGACAAGCTGGACTGAGGAACTGAAGCTTGGGTCACTTAAGGTCAAGTGGCTCCACGGTTACTCAAGGTCATTGGTGCTGGGTTAGAAGCAAGGGAAAACAGCCCGATGGCAAGGAGAAGCCAGCCAGGAAACAGAAGGGCAGAAGGCTAGGAGATTGGGGCTGGAAACTGAGACAGAAAGCTGGGAGATCAGGGGGAAGATAAGTGGTGGTAAGGAGGAAACAATCAGGAAACAGACAAAAACTCAACTCAGGGTTTCAAAATAGCAGGTTTATTAAACAGACACCACACTACACAGCCCCATGATGTTATTGCTTCACACAAGCACTCACAATGGTATCAGGAGAAAGAGACTCAGTGGAAGGGTTGGAGTCCAGGTAGGGAAGAGAAACAGAGTTCAAGTCCTTTGCTTGGGGAAGGATGGTGGGTGATATCTACCTATCCTGGCCTGTGAGTTGATCCTTCATGGCCAGTTGGGGTCTTCTCCAGCAAGGTGTTGTCCGGGGTGGGGGGGTCACTGGCAGGGCCTCTGGATCAATAGATGGTGTGGCACAGTGCTGGTCCAGATGGAGAGGCCATCCCACTGGGTCTGTCTTCACTGCCCCTTTTTATAGGGACAGACCTTGTGTGACCCTAGTGATAGGAGGCGTGCCCAGGAAAGGGTCAGCCCCTGGTGTACTGAGCATGTGCATTCCAGGTGAAGACATGCAGTTACAGGTATCTGTAATGGTGGGTTGGCTGGTTTCTGCAGCAGTCTTTGTCTTCCAAATCTTGAGCCAGGGAGGGTCAATGCAGGGTGATGGTTGGGTCCTCGAACTGATGGTTCGATCATTCAAAGGGAACTATTTTTAGACCTACTGCCATTGTCTCAAGCACCTTCCTTTATCCCCATTCATTCAGGAACCAATTTACATAAGAGGGGTAATATGTTACAACGTACTTATACAACAGGGCATGGGGACAAGGTGGGAACAAAATGGGAACCTGACACAAAATGGATACTCATTGACATCACTCATGTCAACCCATATTGCAGGCCTAAATCATACAACGTTACTATGAAACAATAAAAATCAATTCACAAATGATAGTACAGTATAATACAATATAAAATAGTAAAAATCAATACAAACATAACATAACACTATTTACAATATAAAAAAGGGGCTTATTACAATGTGGGAGTATAGGAACTTAGCTTACCTAGTATTACTTGTAATCACTTATAAGGGATAGAGAGGGCAGAGAGAAAATCAGAAATGGTTAGGGGAAGGGGAGAGAGTGTATTTTTAAATAAAAAAAATAGAAAAACTGGGGTTTTTGTTACAACCCCACCCATCAGGTCAGTCTTAAATTACCCCAATTTGCTATGTGTTATAATCAGTCTCAATTAATTCCCTTCTCAAAGTCCATATAGCAAATGACCTTAAATAACTTCCCCTCAGACCCCAGCCAGTTTGTGCATCAGGGTTACTGGGAAATTAATTAAGACAACTCAAAGCAACTTCTGTCCTTCTTCATGGGATGGTGTGCAATCTATTTTGCCTTGTTACTCAAGGAAATCAACAGAAGCCACGTTTATTGATCTGCTGCCATGCCTGCACACCCCAAAATCTGGGCTGGCATGGCTTCTTCTTGAAGGGGAACTCTGTCTCCTGCTGCCTCTCAAGATTACTTGGTGGGGGAGCCCCTGTTTTCCCCCTCTTAAACCAAAGGCAACGTCGGCAAAAGAAATTAAAAAAAAAAACCCAAACCAAAAACAATACAGTGAACTTCACATCAGAGGCACATGGCTTTTTTAAGACTCACAGAACTGAAGTAGCAGCAATTACTTTCCCTTTCCTCCCTCAGCAGCCTCCAACCACTGTCTTCACAGTTAGGTGGCTTTAGTCTGTTCCTCATTTCCCGAGGCTCCAGTTTGAGGCATGACCCTCTGATCACCCTGATCATGGGTGCTGCCCAGTTCTCCTCCACTGCTTGCAAACAGCTAATGGCCGGGAAGGTCTCCAGCATCATCACTCACTGCCAAGTGCAATCTTTCCCCATACTGCCTCTTCCTGGGCTGGAAATACAGCTTTTGGTGTATTTCTTCCCAAGCTGGAGGGAGTAGGAACTCCAAAAGCACATCCCTGCCATCCCTGCTTCAGATGGGATCTTTTCCACGCCTGTGGTGAGTGTTTTCCCCACTGAAAGTTCAGGCATTTTAACCCTTTCTCTCTGTGGCTCCCTCACATTTAGAAACTTCTCTATATCACTGGTAGGACAGAAGTGTGAATGAAAGCATTTTGACTCGAGCAAGCACCACCAGCATCAAAGCCATGTTTATGTGGCACCAGCTCCATTGTACAGGACATGTCATAAGGATGTCTGACAACTGGCTCATTAAACAGGTACTATACTCCCAACTCACCAATGGTCACTGCACTAAAGATGGTCAAAAGAAGAGATTCCAGGATGCCTTAAAGGCCAATTTGAAGAAATGTGATATTAACATCAATACCTAGGAGACTTGAGTGCTAAATTGTTTCCAATAATGCCATGAAGTCTGACAAGGTATTGACCATTTCAGCAAACCTGTCTTACTATGCAGGTGACCGGGTAAGAGAAACAAAGTGAAAGATCTGTGACCTGACATCAACAGAATCCACTCCTTCCTTCTGTAACTGTAAGCCATGTCTGCAGTCAAAAATGAAAATCTTGGATTGACCTCATCAGTCATTTCTGGACTCAGTGACTTCCCTATCTACTGGAAAACCGTCATCCTCATATCAAGGGACTGCCAGTGATAATGACATACTAAAGAGGGAGAGCAGAGCATGAGAAGGATAGCTTTGGCTAGGGAGTACACCTAACTGGCTTACTATTCAGTGAAATCACCTTGACATACCTAGTATTATGTTTCGGGGGGGAGGGGGGGGAGAGTTGGGTGGAGTTATGGGGTGGTGTTTTTTTGTTTTGTTTTTAAGAAATTATTGTGTGGTAGAGAAAGCTTAGAATATAAGATGAAGATATTCAAAATCAGCATCCAATTTGTGATCTTTTAATATAAGGGTGGTTAACCTGAAACACTTTAGCTCCAATTTCCATAAATCTGGGCATTTCTACACGTTCATTAATTCACCATAGTTATTGTGCATTTAGATTAGTATTTCCCTAATGAAGTAGTAACTGAATGTGCAGCAGCTACATTTACTGTGCAGTAGTGATGGCACATTTTTTGTGATGCTTACTGCGCAGTAGGCTAATAACACTGTGCAGTAGCATATTATCACAGTTTTTGACCAGCATGCAACTGTGCAGTGTTATTAGGCTATTGTGCAGTAAGCATCTCATATAGACATACCCACTGAGTACTTTCAGCTCTGAAGGAAATACAAATTTAGTATTTCCCAAAGTAGCCCATGATTCATTTACCAGTTCTAGTTACATGTGTCTGGCTCATGGCATGTCCTGGGTTTTATCTTGTACATTTCCAGCTGTTAAATCTCATCAAGTGGTAGCCTATACACTAAAGACATTCCTAACATTACTTCTCCAGGCAATTTTAGGCAACTATTGTAGTAGCCATGGGGATTTTAAGGAGTTGTGCATTAATTAGGAAACCAGTCCATACAAATGTAAATGAGGGGGAATGTGGTTCATGAGATGGTGGGGCCATGAAATGTTGAAAAGGCACGAGAACCCTCCAAGCACAGGCTGAGTGCAATAAGTAGAATGTCTGTCATTGAGTTGGAACTGGTTTTGAATCTGAGTCTAAGTAATTTGCTCCATTTTTACAATGAACAGAAATATCAGTGCTCATGAAAAATCCAGGTGTCCTAACTATGAATTCAGTCATCATTTAGATGCACTCCTTCTTTCTGAGAAGGGATATTATCAGGAGACAAATGAGAGATGCAATTCCCTCTCCACCTTAACTATTTTTTTGTTTCCTAAGGTGAAACAGCAGTAAGACATGGAAATATCAACACAAGTGGTAAGAGCAAAAGTTGCACTGTTGCTTTGAACAGAACAGATAGATTGTTAAAAAGAAACAAAAATAAAACAAAAAAAAATCTGTTTTATATTGGTTTGCTTTGTTTCATTTGTAGCAAAACGTAGCAAAGACAGCTCATATTATATAGTCATGTGAGGATGACACTAACAATTGTTCAGCAAGACCAAACAGAATAATATCATTCTTTTTTCCCAATCCATGACAACTATTTTTGAAGTAAACGTCTTCTCAACAGAAATGTATTTCTCTGTTCATTTATACAAGATGTATCCTACCTTTACAGCCATATATGTGCTTTATTTTTTTCCCAAATAAATAATTAATGCCCCCCTCCCCCCATTCCAGGTGACCATTAGAATTCAAGATGTTCCATGAGCTACTAACATATTGCTACCTCAGTTTATATATAACATTATCATATATGCATTATGAATAATATGAATATTTATTATACTTGACAGCAAAACGTTGGTGCCTTAATCCTTCCCCTTTATATTGTCTGAATTCTCGGTTAGAACTGCACGATAAATTTCCTATCAGCAGCTAACAGTGAAAATAAAGACCTGCCTATAAGAGTATCATAAAATTACCTTACCAAGACATCATTAATTCTTTTTTACTCTACATTCTTGTAGGCCTTTGCTGATATCAGAAACAAAATACTTCTTGTACTTTCTGAATCTTGTATTTTGTAAAAATAAAAGAAACCAGTTTCCATAGGTTGGCATTAGGTAAATCATTCTAAAACATTCTTTTTGATTCAAGCCTTTTCAACAAAAATGGTGAATTTCCCATTTGGCAATTTCATAACCCTCATGGTGAAGTACAAAAAGATCCCTCAAGCACACACTTGAAAACTTGTTGTTGATACCTATCACAGACAGTGGTTTGTACCACTGCAGACCTGGATATGTTACTGTTACTTTTAAAGACTACTTACTGTAGTCCAAAAATATTAAACGAACCAGTAAACCTGAAGTGAAATATTAAGTGAACCTTTTAGTATTGCTTATGTCCCCCTTCTCCTGTACTCCGTAATAGTTTCCAGAGATAGTCAGCAAAGTCCATCTAAATATATATGTCATTCATCCAGGTCAAACAGCAATATCCAGTTTACATGTGTGTGCCCTTACTGTGCAGTAACTCAGGCTAAGAGTGACTAAATTAGATACCTGCAGATGCAGGTATTAAATGTAATTGTGATTAGTTAATGTGCTGTAATGCCTGTGTGGACACAATCCAGAATTAACTTCAGTGCTGGGTCTGCCCAGCTACTAGGGGCTGGCCTGAGCCTAGCCACAGTGCTCCTGTCTGGCTGCTTCCTGCTCTAGGGCTGGGCTGATCTCTGGCAACCCCTAGGTGCAGGGCATAAAAGCCAGCAGCCATTTTGTGTATTGGGGCACACACACCAGCGAGCTTGTTCATTATCCAGGAGCAAAGCAAGCTTCATGTGCCTCCCCAGACAGGCCAGAGGCTCTCTCTGCCTGGCTTGTTTCCTCTGCAAAGCTTCTGCTTGGCCACAGGCGAGTGTTTCAAAGGGCTGCAGCTTGCTGCATCCCTTGCCCAACCCTGAGCACTCAAAGTTTCTTATGATATTTCCCAAAGAATATATCAGTGAAGCTTAGATAAGTATCTACTTCAAATGCTCAAAATGAACATTTTATTTCTGGCCTGTCCATCATTGTTTTATAAGAATACACTAAACTATGTGGGATTGATATTTTTACGTGGAAAAAAATGTCAATACCACTGAGCAGTTTTAAGGAATACTACCTTTATTTTTGTCCTCTCCTACTGAATTAACTATGACAAAAACAAGGACTATGAGAGATAACAACAGCTGAAGAAATTTATAGTACCTCACCAAAACATTCAGTAATATGTAAAGCCTCTGGCAAGGAACTCCCAGAATCTAGTACATCCTTCAGGGAATCAAGGGAAATCTGCATTACAATACAATGCATGATTGACTGGGGACTGTCAGTCAAAATAATGACATTATCTGCCAATCAAGGTAAGACCTAGATATAAAAGAAAGCTTCCTTGTATTAAATGCCAACTCCATTAGGATTGGGGTTGGTGATAGCTTAATCTTTTCAATGCCCTACAACAGACAACCTCCAGGTTGTTTCATTTCTGATAGTTTTGTCAATGTACCAGGCATATGTAGAGATTTTTGGGTCAAGAAGAGGGCACTAGTAAGACATATGTTGCATGCCCAAGTGCACTGGAGGGATAAGTTTCGTTCTGTGGGTAAGAAATGATTATGTTGTATGGAAATGATAGTCACTAGGATTTCCATATTCTTACAAAATGTCAGTTCATTTTGTAAAAACAGAACAGAGATGGGCAAGATGATCCATTTCTAGTTCCTCAGATTCTCTCACTGTTGACAGCTCAGATCTCACTGCAAGAAGTTTAAAAAACTCTTTATAAGATTCAGAGCGTTTAAACTTAAAAAAGACTGGTAGACAATCTAACCTTTCACACAACATAGAACAAAAAATGTCACTCAGTAAACCCATGAATAGAGAGGTAGATGAATCTGAACTCAGGGTGCCACCCTGCCCTGCCTTCTGTCAGTTAACCCATGCATTAGTCTATTATAAGGAGGAGAGCCCCACGCAGGCTTCTTTGCCCTGGGCCACAGTCCACAAGGAAGAATCACAGCAAGTGGGACTTGACTTGCGGTGGTGAAACCAGATGTGGGACTTCTGGTACTTCCGGTTTCACTTTTGCCATTTTCCTTGGAAGACCAACAGATGCCGGTTAGTGGAGCTTTCTAGTTGGTAAACTGCCGGATAAATACAAATTACAGAAAAAGCCGTGTTAACTGGAGGATATTGTCAGAAATATATTATTCCTTGATTTGAACACATCAAGGGGTGGAGAATCTATTTGTGCTTTACATATTTTGTTCCAATGGTTAATCACCTTGTTAAAATGTGTTCCTTATTTCTAAATTGATTTTATTTCTAGATTTACCTCCCATAGCTCAGTATTATAGTGCAATGCATAGCTGAGGAATTTTGGACATCCACCTGGTTTCCTCTTGGCTGAGGAATGAGAGAACACATGGGAGAAAGTACCATTGCAAACAGGCAAAATGCAGAGGTAGCATACCAAACACATTTCTGGATACAGCCTCTGTCTTACTGGCCGATGGAAAGTTTACTATGGAAATATAGAGCAAAATATTGAGTCCAACTCAATTTTTTTAGCCCAATAACTACCTGGTAATATTATGTAGTTATACACCATCTCACATTCTGAAGACTCCCAAAGAGTTAAAATATTTACATGTTTGATGATATGATGATCATAGGTGGTCCAAGCAGTAGGTGTGTCTACATGTGATGCTATGTCACCACAGTGATGCACTATGGTGATATGGCTTGTCACTATGGTGACATAGCATTAGCAGACACAAACAATGATGCCAATGCTATGTCACCATAGTGACAAGATACCTTACTATAGTGTGTCGTTACAGTGACGTATTTGATAAAAATAACCATGCGCCACTGGGATGGTGCTGAAATGGCTGTTATCATGCTATCATTTAATATTTCCTAAAGCAAGTACTAAATGATGTCACAGTAACAACTGCACCTTAGGGACGCATGTAGGCACATGCAGTGAGGCTGTCTTATGATTTTCATAAAAATAATGTTCCATAACTTTAGCAACTTCAACTGGTTTTATGTTGCTTGTCTGCCTTGAGATGAATTATTACAAAAAAAAAAAAATCAACATAACTTGTTAAGCCATTTGAAGGGAAGTGGTTCAGAAAAAAATAAGTTTCAGCCACACGCAAAAATTCTCACAACAGTCATATTAAAATGCATCACTGTCAAGCTTCTTTTTGTAGCAAGGACTTGAAATTTGATGGGCCTGGCATATCTGGTACACCTGCCATCCTCACTGAAAGCCAAGATACATGTTTATGAAAGGTTCAGGTCACATATACTCAATATGACGGAGTAGTTGTGGTGCTCCATCACTTTAAGGGCTGAAGCAGGCAGCCAGCAGGTGCCTGATTAGGGCAGCCATTTTAATTCTAGCTCTCAAGGCTGGGGCAGCAGTTTATTGCCAGCCACCAAGGGAAAAACATTGCCTGGCTGATGCTGACTGCTCCAGGAACATCCTGGAGGTAAGGAAAGGGGTTATGGGGATGGATGACAGGAAGCCCTTGGTCTTGGGCATGACCTAAAACTGCACTCTGATGGGTTAGGAAGGCCTAGTGGGACTGCCTTTGTCAGCTAAATGTGAAGACCACAAACCTCCCCAAGGAAAGATGGGTCAGAGCACCTTAATAACCTTAGTCACTACCGCTTGGTGGGTAGTGTGTGAGCAAAGTGGGGTGAGGCACACTCAGTGAAGAACCTGAGTCCTAAAGGGCTCAACGACCCTGATGAGGTGGGCCAGGCATGCCATGGCATGGTACCTGAGCCTGCAGGGGTGGGAGATGGAAAGGTGAGAGGGTGGAGAGTTAGCCTCAAGGAGGGGACAAAGTCCTAGTGAGAAGGTGGAGAGTGAGATTGGGTCTGGGAGCTTGCCCCTGTCATACTCAGTAAGATCTAATTGGAGTTTGACACCTGAATTAGCCAAAGGTGCCATCTACCCTGACCATGTCCTAAACCCCTTTATCTTCTATCTGGTATCCAAAGCTGGCGAATGAGCATGCTCCATCCTGTGGCTGCTGAGATTGAGGAGGATTTTCACTAATTGTTTCTTTCCTCTGCCATCAGGTACAGGAACTGATCACACGGAGTATGCCTCACTGTTTTCTCAATTCATGCCTCTCCCCTTAGTGGTGAGGTGAAGATAGAAGAGCTAGGCTGTGCCTAGGTGAGAACAAAGGAGTTCCAGGAAGAAAACTAGAACAAAGATCTGGGAAGGGAAACAAAATGAGGTAGCAAAAGATTGGAGGAAAACTACAGTGTAGGCCTATGAGGAGTGGGCTTGGGATGCAGAACAAAGTGGAAGGAGCCATTAGGGCAGAAAGGCTGTGATGATCCAAGAAGCAGAAAGGATGATAATGACCCTCTTCCCTTTTTAAAAGTCTTGATCTTTCACATAATTAAGCTTCCTTTTCTTGTCTGCTAGCTACCCATGGACACTTCACAGCCCTGTAGGCTGTCTTTAGTCCCCACTGTACCTGTTTTATGCCCAGATCTGAAGAAGAATGCATTGCATTTGAAAGCTTGTCTATGTCTATCCCAGGCATGTTGTTGGCCCACTAAAACACATCACCCACAAAAATCCCTGCCTCACATATTCTAGATTATGACATTTTAGACTTTTGTGTTTCAGTGCTGGGAGATAAAAGGCGCCTTTGCAAATAGCAGAAAACAGCAATCCTACAACAGCAATCTTTGTAAATGTGTGGAACCTATTTCAAGCATGCTCACATTTTTAGCTGTAAGGAAGGAAAAAAAAACAACCCAGTGCCTATTATCAGTGATGGTCTCATCTTAAAGGGTGCTAAGTGCCTTCAACTCGCACTGAAGTCAGTAAGAGCAGTTCTTTCATCCTCTGAAAATCAGTGTAAACAATCTTCCTATTTTTAGTCAAATGGGAAAGAGCAAACTGTAGAATAGCAGTCATATAACACTAGTTTACTACGTGACACAGGGTGGCCTATCCTTTAAGTAAAGCTAGTCCAGCTCCCCTGAGACAAACTAGGCATTTCCTAAAATGACCTATCTATTAGGGTGGGATGGCATCTGGGACTAATAAGCTGAGAAAGATCCCAGGGGAGAGCTGCAAGACTTCCCAGAAAAGGCTGAGACCTGAGAGAGCAGCATTAGATTTGCCTGCTGGCTTTTCTGAATGGGAAGAAGATAAAGGCAGGAAGCAGTGTGTATGCTTGCCTGCTGGCTTCTTCAGCTTGGACAGCTAGAAACTAAAAGCAAATGGGTTAGGGATCTTCTTCAGTGGTCAGTGCAAGGTGGAGAAGAAGTAACACAGGGAGAATGGTATACTCTCCTTTGATAAAGGACTCGGGGCAATTTCTGCTGTGACAAGCAGAGAAGTAAAAGGCTGGAACAGCTGTTGGACAAAGGAGAATGAAGAAGGGTAACAGAAGATGTCAATACTGGGCTATCTGGGTTGATGTGCTGTGTTTAGGACTCAAGGACTATGTGCATGCTGTGAGGCAGATGGATAGTATACTGCAATTTGAAAGACTGATGTATTATATGTGATGATAATAAATGACAGTAGGTAAGTGTGATACCAGCCATAGGTAAACTTGTAGTAAAAATTTTGAAGGGCAGAGGAAAGAAAATGGATCTGGTGCTCCTGCAGTAACATACATGCCACAAGGGGGCTTGAGGTGGGAAAGCACATATGACAGATGCACAGTGAGAGACCTGGTTTCATGCATTCTGTGCATATCAGAAATACACCTTTTTTTTTTTTAGACAGCTGATATGGAAAAAAGCAAGTTCCCTTCTCCTTTTGGAGTGAGAGTGTTCAGAAAGTTGAAAGGAATGTATGTAAAAATGTTGCCTCCATGGCTGTGTGCCTTCACAGAAAGGATGCCTCTTACTGTGCTAGTAGAAGTATAGCTAGATGACACAGACATAGTGGCTGCTTTTAGCACCTTAGGGAAATGCTCCTTGACTTTATTTTATATTTTT
This sequence comes from Caiman crocodilus, assembly GCA_030014935.1. Lineage (NCBI taxonomy): Eukaryota > Metazoa > Chordata > Crocodylia > Alligatoridae > Caiman > Caiman crocodilus. The sequence goes on from JAGPOW010002067.1 coordinate 7,353,430, forward strand.
TTGGGGTGGGGGAGGGGTTACTAATTAGAAACTAAAAAAACAACACCTTTATTCACACATCTTTCTTTCTCATGTACAGTCTTTATGCAAATGCAATATGACACTTATTCAGAGTGTTTATAGCTAATAATGAGACAGAAATTTGCTGGGCAGTGTGTAAACTGTGACTTTTTAGTGATTTGCAAGAATATTGTCATCGATCTCAATCCATGTCCTTAAGTGCTAACACAGTTGCCTCTCTGCAAACGGCAGAAATCCCTCAAACCTTATGGTCTACTTAAATATTCAGAGAGTTCAAGGGTATTATTGCAGAAACCACTGAACTGGTGTCACTTCTTGTGGATTATTCATTTGTCAGGAAAGTGTTTCTTTTGAATCATTTGAAAAATCTGACACTAGCAGTCAACAAGTGGGCTTGATTTTACCTTTTTGTGGCCGATGTCTGGGAATTCTATAAAATACAGCATTTGCTTTCCACATTTCACGCTTATCTGGTCTCTTGGTTAAGATTTTATTTTGCTTCCATCTTCTTTTGAGATGGAGCTTAAAACATGGCCTGAGCTAAAATTTAATATGCACAATAAAATTTAGTATGTAGCTGAACAAAAAAGTCTATGCACCAAAAAATGGTCCAGTCCAGCAGTTTTCTAAATGATGTAGGAGAAAAATAATGGGGCAGAGTAGCAGAAGCCTGACCCTATTCCCATAAGACTGTAAGATTTATCACCTACATAAGCAGAATGCTACAGAAAAGAGATCTATTGACCACAGCAATAACTCACAGCCCAGTAAAGCTAGCTGAGATGCTAGTCTGGTATTTGCTGATAGTACCTTTATTATGTGGTACTCAGAATCTTTTTAAATAGCCTTGCTTGACAAGCTACAGTTTTTAATATTACATACCACCTACTCCTTTTAGACCCACCATTTCTTTACAATACTGTTATTGTGGGGGGAAAAGGTTTATAGTAGCCAGGATTTACTATTTGAATTGAAAGCTGCATTCCCTCACTACTTGAGAGGAAAATAAATAAATAAATAAATAAAAGTGTAGCCACTAGCGTCGCAAAAGATATTCTTCTAGTGAAAGAAATATGCCTCACACAGCAGCAACTTCTAATTGAATATAATATTTAATGGGGAAAAGAAAAAAAGGTCAACAACTGAAAACAGCTACTTGCCCAAGTACTAAGGGATACATTTTCTGTTCATGTAAGGAAGTGCTGGGGGAGATCCTCAAAGGACTGGTTTGGTCCCTGAATCCAATAATATGCAGCCTTCTGTAAGGTAGAGCAGCTAAGGAACTACTCTGACTTACTTATGAGACCTTAAAGTGACTTTATTCCAATTATAGCAATTGTGTTCATCTTCGACCATGTTTTAATCACCATCTCCTCCATACCAAATTTTTCCCTATTTCTTTGAGCACCTGAATACAAGTGGGATAATGTTCATCACTGCTGAACCACTATAACTTCTCCTAAACTCCACATATCTATTTAGGCAGGCAAGGTTCAGATCAGCAAAGACTTCCTATGACTGAAGCAGCGTGATTGCACCTGAAAGCCTGCAAAGAACTTTTTTTCCAACTACTCAGTTGGTCTAATAAAAGATATTACATCTACCCAAAGAACCTTGCCTGCCTATGGCCTTGTATCTATTTAGGACTCTTAAATGTTATTTAAATATAGTTTAAGTGACTAAGAGTAAGCATCTCGCTTTTAAAACTCTAGGGTAGAATAAACAAAAACCAACATTAAAATAGCAATAGTATATACAAATTATTCAGTAAGGCAGGCTGCATACGTATATAATGAGAGGAAATCTCAAGATATTCAGAATAAGGGTTCATTCAAAGTATTTGTGCTATGGAAAAACCACCAGATGATCTGGCCCTCTAAGCAAAATCCTCCTATTTCACCTGGGATGTGCCCCTCCAGGGAACAACTATGGTCTTGCTGTCCTTGATTGTGTTCGGAGGCTGTGTGGTAAGCAGTCCTGTCCCATCACACAACAATGGGGAGCTAAATAGAGTTGTTCCCTTGACACTCGACAGGAAGATTGGGGAGCAGAGCAGGGCAAGGGTGTAATTTCATAAGATTGTAAGGAAGAGCTAGAAAGGGCCTCATCTAGTTCAGTTGCCTCTGCCCCCTGGAAGCATTTTGTATTTTACTGTCTTAGAGATAACAAACAAAATGCAGTCCCTCCATTTGAGAAAGGAGATGAAATGACTTCTGCTTACATCGTTTAGAACCTACAGCCTTCATCATTTAGAAAAACAGGCTCAGCCAATCAACGGCAGCAATATGTCATTTTTTAACCAATCACAACTAATCATATTATCTTAAAGTTGGCCAAAGCAGTGGTCATCAAGGACCAAAAGTGAATTTGTTTTTCAGAAAATGTTGAATATTTAATCATGGTAGAACAACTTAGACTAAATCTAAATTTGCCTATATTGCTGCAAATCCAGCACCTTGCCCTAGAAGTAGTTAAATATAAGAGGCAAGAGGAAATAATGATAAGTCGAAATGATTTTTTTAGCATGAATTTTCTTCTTACAGATGGAGGAAGGGGGAGGGAAAGCATTGTCAAAGACAATTGTTTTATACTGTTCATGCTGTAGCTATCAAAGAGAGTTACCCTGCATAGTCATTAAGACAATAGCACATTTTGGTTAGAGTATCTAGCCAGCTCCAAGCACCTCTGTTGGTCAATAATATACCCCCGTTAACAAACAAAGAACAAATCTCTATCACATTCCATACAATTCACCTGGCCCCTCTGCTCGTGTACCTGATAAGGATCGATGCCTAGGCTGAAGAATGAACAAAGCCTGAGCTCTACCTAGGCTCTTAGCTACATTTAAAACCATCATTTCAGTCAGAACAAAAGTTCAAATTCACACACAAAACCCAGCAGCAGAGTCATTGTTTCTAAAATTATAATCGCCTCAGGTAAAATCAAGTTATATAATTAGCACAACAAAGAAATAAATTCTGCCATACATGGTACATCTGTTGCCACATGCATAAAGTCTGTGCGTTTTGCCAAAGTAATTTATCCACATAGAACACGCATCCAACCTGGCCAATAACTAGCACTGAGCAGAAAGGAAATTTAAAGAAAGGCACATCATTTATCATTACAGACAGCTCAGCAATATTGTGAGCAGAGAGTACAATTTCCACAAAAACTGTGAGGGGGGGAGAGGGAGGTGGAAGCAATTGGAAATACTTGCTGAGCCTCTTCCTATAGCAGCCTGATTCCAGGATTCCCAGGACTCCTTCCAAAACCAGTACTGACTAAGGAAAGCTGTGCCTTAACGACCTGCTCCTCAGGAAGGAACGTCAGAGTCCAAAACCATCTCCTGCTTTTTCAGTCTTATTTCATACCAGTTTCACCCATTAGCCCAAATTATCTTCTGTGTCGAGATATACACAATGCAGGAGGGGCTACAGGATATAAGGAGTCCGATTATAGCTCTCTGAAATAAAAGCTCATTTCTTCTTCAGCCCCAGGTTTAGCACAAATTAGAATAGTTCAATGGCTTTTTACATGTATACCACCTGCTTGGGTCTAGTATTTATGGAATATTATGCAAGTTAAAAATTAGTATACTAATAATTTATTTATACTAGTACACAGGCCTCCTGTGCCCTGTTCTAATATACCCACATGCATAGGAAAGGTAGGAGCTTGCTATACCACTTTACCCTACCCCTCAAAGCAACTCTCATGCTCAGTTAAGTTCAAGCTAGCTACATAAGGCCAGATCTGTCTCAGAAATGTGATCAGAAATGGAGAAAGAAATTCAAGTGCTGTAGGGTCATTCCTGATTTACCCCAATGTAAACAAGAGGAGAACTGGGCCCCAGTAGCACATTTTACTGAGATTGGTCATGAAGCAGTACACCAAGGAACCACCTGCAACTTGCATGAAGATTCCTCCACTGCACTGTACCCTGTACAGAGTTGGCTGAATCGCAAAACAGTCGTGTAAAAAAGTAAGGGCTTACTTGTCAGCAAAGAACCAGCTTTGGAGATAAAAATCTCTGATCTGAGGGACTCTCTGAGAAAATTCAACATTTTGAAAAAAAATATACCAAGAATATTATACAATACTGACAGCTTTAAACTGCTACATTCATCTCAGTGAGGCAACAACTCAGATTCACAGTGGGTGGATCTACATGAGACGCTTTACTTATAATTAGACTAAACTACTGTGCAGTAAGCGTCACCATCTAGAAGTGCAGATGCTTGGTGCACAGTAATTTGGTCTAATTATGAGTAAATGTGGTACTTGTATTTACAAGTAGCAAAGTTATTCATGATTATATACTGTGCAATAATACATTTATAGACACTGACCTGGAGGATATTTGCTCCTGGTCAGCCCCCACCAGAGGGCCATCTGCAAACCAGTGCCATGGCCCCAGGACTGGGAACTTCTCAGCTCAGGCCTGGTGTGACTCTGCCTGCCCCAGCTCCAGGCCCTTAAAAGCCTGCAGAGATATTGGGGTCTTGGGCCACCTTTGGCCACTGTGTGTCCCTGCAAAGACCTCAGGCAAGCTGCAGCATCCTTCCCACATCCTGGGACTGCTCACTGGCACTGTGGTGTCTTGCAGATGGCAGGCCCATGCCAGCATGCTGGGCTGGGTGCTGTAGGCACCTTGCACGAGCAGAAGCACCTGAAGCCACCTGCATCCAGTCTCTGGCTGCTGGGTCCCGCTCCAGTGGGTCCCAGGCCACCCATGGCAGCCTGTCCAGACTCCACCACTGGTCCCTGGCAGACTATTAGTGCACACCTGCCTGTACTGCACCATGCCCCTATGCTGGGTGCTGCATACTTCTGCCACAAATAAAGCACCCTCTCCCCTATGCAGATTATGTGCACACATGCTGTGTGTGTGTCATGCACTCAGAGCATGGTGTGCCCCAGCACATCCTGGAAGGCACCACATACTTCTAGGGTGGCCTCCCTTGCAGTTGACTTGGCCACACTGAAGAGGTAGTTGATGTAACTGATGCTAGTGAACATGGCCATTTCGAGCAAAGCAATGGCTAGCTGGGTGTCCATGGGGAGAGGTTGCTGCATGGTGGTATTCTTCCAGTCCAGGTGCAGGTGCAGCTGCTCTAGGATCTCCTGGAAGGTGGACTGGATCACCTTGAAAGACTTGAGTCACTGCTTACCATTTCAGGTGGTCTGGATGACATGCAGCCACCAGTCTTTGCTGGCCTAGTGGGCCCACAGGTGGCATTTCTGGATGTCCAGGAGTGTGGGGATAGCTTCAGTGGCAGCATCCAGAAGCACATCATTGGCATCTCTTCTGGGGTCCAGGTTGTAGCACAGTGTCTGGGCAGCACCAGCACAGTGGCAGGAAGCCTCGGATGCATCAGTGAGTGAGGCCAGGTGGCGATACTGTACAGGAGGGCTTCCAGGGCCAAGACTGAGCTGGGCCAGATGACAGTTCCCATAGCACAGTGATACCAGGGTGAAAGCATGGCAAGCAGGAGCCCAGGGTTGTGGACATTGTTCCTGGGGCCTGGGACTGGAGCAGCCAGTGTGGCAGGCAGAGATGCTGCCACCGTGCTCTGCGCACTGTTCCAGGCCAGGAAAGCCTCCCGGGAGCAGTATACAGAGCTGCCTCTTAAACATGGCCATTAGCTACAGGCAGCTGTTGCCAGAGCCTTCGGCTCCACCTGGTGGCAGCAGGAGGCCAGTGCAGGGCTGACTGGGGCAGGAGCAGACTGCTGCCAGGAGCAGCAAATCTGCTCCTGCATCCCTGCACACGTAGATGCCTGCCCAGATGTGATGCAGCATTCACACATATAGACACATGTAATAACCATTCAAGTTTGGATCATCCATCACTAAAGAAAAGAAAGGGATGGATGCAAATCTTTGTACTGTGATGCCACAGGTAGGTGGTGTTAGGAAGATATTGATACAGGATTGGACTATGTTACAAAGTTTAGCCAAACTATGTTCACAAGGAGAAAAGATCATTTTATTCAGCCAACATTAGGTCAGAAAAACATCTAGCCAGCAAAGGCAGCAGCTTTTGTAGCCTTATTTTATGTCATTTGGGTAGGTGGTTAAGCTAAATCAGGGAAAAACCTGTTTTGTGGCATATACCTAATTCAGTGGCTGTGCCAACATAACTATGGCTGTAGTAACAGAAGCTTCATAATGTTGACAAGCCCTTACTTACAACCTTTATTCAACAAAGAGCCAAGTTTAGGGAAACTAGTCAGCATATTTAATCCCACAAAAGAGGGAGGTGAGCCCAAGGAACTCAGTGGAGCAGAAAGAGCTGCAAACTCATACTTTCAACATCTGTAGAATTCACTGAGAGTAACATCTCATTCTGTTGATATACATGGATGGTTTGCAGTGATGCACACATACACACTGTTAAGAAAAATAAATTAGGCCTTTTTTGAACAACAACTGAGCATACTGAATTCTGGGACAGAGTAAAAGGCAGTTCTGTGTCTATGCACCTCAGCTGAACGTCCCCCTTGCTCCCTCCTATTCACACTGGAAGGTCAACAAACAGTTATAATCAGACCCAATATTTGGATACCACTGCAGTTTCAAGCCACTGGGTCTGACTAATGTCCTGTTGGTACTATTTTTGATTCTGCCCTTTTAAGAACATTCCTGGGAAAAGTTCAGCACTTTAGAAGCTGTGCAACAAGGATCACAGAATTTGCAAAAAAATTTAATAAACTCCCCCTTGACCAATACATACAAGACTTACAGACCTAGGCAAAACAGTAAGCTCCTGAACAAGGTTCCCATTAATCTGACCTCAAATCTTATTCTAAGTCTTTGCATTTGATTGAAGTATTTAAGAAAGGCCTAGCCCCCATGCCTTTGCTTTAGTTTTTGAAGTTAAATGTCTGTACCTGCTTAAGGACATGCCCTTAAAAGCATGCCCCCTTTCCCCAGACCGCTCAGAGAAAAACGACATATTTTCTGGACTATCGTGGCTATAACATCACTATAACACTACCAATGTTCTAGTCATGCAGGCACAGTGCAGAGATTATAATGCTTCTCTGCCTCCCAAAAAGGTTTCTGTAAAAAGATAGTCCACTCAAAAAGCAAATGCCACTGATGCCAGAGACCTGTTGTCAAAGAAATGAGAACAATTCACTGCTGATCGCTCCTTGATTTTCTTTGTTCTAGGCATCATCTTTTTCCTGCTAAAGAACAGACATGCTAATCCACACTGAAGGTTACAATCATAAATGCTATAAAAAATAACAAGCAATACCCTCAAAAGCAGTTCCTAAGTTTAAATTGACACATTCCCCAAATTGTAATAAGCACCACACTGACACATTAAATGCAGAGAGAGTAAATCCTATATTTATGTCCATTAGGAGTGAAACTAAACTGAACATATGGATCCTAACTCTGTTCTCCTGAATCTTGTGTCCTCATTTATATCAGAGCAAAGCAAATGCACAATACAATCTTGCTGATTGAGTAGTATTTACACCCATATTTACTGGTATAAGTGACAAGATAAAGCAAATGGCAAAAGAAAATTAAGCTCATGTACTGAACAATAGAGTGAAATAAAGTAAGAAGAACATGCATGTACATAAAATTGACGGGGGAGAAGGGGAAGAGTCCTGAGTTCTGCAACCAGTTCTCCTGTGCGCTCAACACTTGAGGCTGCTCAGATTCTTCACCTTTTTGTGTCTTAGGGCATGTGTAGATGAACTGGGGTGCCCTAAATTGAAGCAGTGGGTTTTAAAAACCATAGCTTCAATATAGGTATGATTAAACCCCCATGTCCTGCACACACACTGCTAACTTACCTGCCTCGCTCGTGGGGAGGGAAAGCTGCTGGCAGGTAGAGTGGTCCCTGGGAAGGGTGCTGGTGTTTTCCTCCATGGCAGCAGTGGCTCCCCCAGGCAGCACCCACCCATAGGCACCCAGCTCGAGTGGTCACAGGGGGTACCACAGTCACAGAGGGAAGCATTTGGCCCCTGCACAGCTCAGGTAGGCTCCAGGGGGAGGGGGGAAAAAGATCAGGCTTGCCACTTTTCTTAGGCAGAGCCTGCTTTCTCAGGTGGCTGCCAGGTTGCCTGCAGGGCTTCCTGCAGAGCCCCCGAGCTGCACAGAACCCAGTGCTTCACTCCGCGGCTGGAGGGGCAGCAAACTAAAACTCCTCCTTTGGAGCTTTAGTTTGCTGCAACCCAAGTCATTTAAGGCATATTATGCTGCCGAATTTCCTACAGCGGCTGGTATTAATGTGCAATACACCGCCAAGGCGTGCAAACACCAACGCCATTAAAATGATGCAAAAGGATTTAAGCCATTTTAAAGTGTTGTGCACACACAGCTCTTATTTCATCTACATACAGCTTTAGTTTCTCTGATAGTGAATTTGGGTTTAAAATAATAATTCATATCTAGTTAGGCTTCAGGGCATGCTTGAATCTGTAATTGAGAAACTTAAATGTAAAATTAAAAATGTGTTCTGTGGAGTTGCTCATTGGGCTGACAGCTTGGCTAGGGACAGACTTTCAAAAAGCCTGAGCCTGAATTTATTCAATCTGTACAGGTAAGTCTAACTTGGCTAGCCTGAACTGGTTTGAAACCAGACAGACATTCTCACTGGACTGATGACATTCAGGAACATGACTGCAGTGGCTCAGGCTGGAAGGTGGGGGGCGGTGCTAGAGCAGCCATCCCTTCCCTTCTGCAGAGAGCCAAGGTGAGGGTGGCATGGTCAGGCCCTGGCAGGACTGTCTCATTAGAGAGGTCTGCCTGCACAGTCCCCAGCTATTCCCCCCCTGGCTGCTCAAGGGGCAGGAGTGTTGCCAGTCCCCGGCTCCCTGCTTGCATATTGAGGCAAGGGTTGGGGGTGGGAGGGTGTGCAGTGGATGCATTTCAATTTCACTCAGTGCTTTTCAATTTCACTCCCTGCTTTATCATCCTGTTTGCAGCAAACTGACAGGTAAGCATCCCAGCTGGGAGCTGATAGCGATAACAGTCTTTATCACCCGTTTAAAAGAACAATGGCCTCTCTCCATTACTTCAAACCTCTTGAACCGCTTGCCACTGACCTGTTGATTAGCTCCAAACAGCTCTAAGTGGTCATTGTTCTTTCTGCCTGCCCCAGTGAAATTGGAAAGACACACACACACGTACACCTCTTGGCATTAACTAGCATACCACATGCCCAGTGTCATGTGGCTCAGGTCCATGTTGTGTGAGATGGGAGGAAGAGAGGCGGGGGATTTCCTGCTTGAGCAGTGAGGTGGGGTGGGGTAGGGCACAGGGAAGTCAGGCAGACCCTAATGTGTCTGAATTCTCTGCCGGAGCCCTACACAGCATTAGCAGGCATACCACATGCTGGCTATGGTCCATGCTGTGGAAAGGAGGAGGGAGGGATCCCTGCTTAAGCAGTGAGTGGTGGTGGGGTGGCAGGAGAGGGAAGGCGGAAACCAGCAGATGCTGTTGTGCTTGCAAGTCTCTGCTGGAGCTCTGGCTAGGGAGCAGAGGGAAAGGTCAGCCCTGCTGTGGAGCAGAGAGCTCTACCCAGCCCAGAGAAGATGCTGAGGGACTCTGATTTAACCTAGACTAGCAAGGAGTCTGGGACAGACATTGCAAAAACTGGTTTGAGCCAAATTGCTTAAGTCTGATACTTCATTCAACCAGGTTTATCTCAAACAGTCATTTTAAAACTGGTTTATGTGCACTGAAAAGCTGTTCTGTTACAGGTTTAAACCAGTTTCTAATCACTTAAACCACTTTATGTATAATGTCTGTCCTTAGCCCTTGTTTTACACATGATTTATTTTTCTCTTTAGGTTTTCAAAGAATTACATTAGTATTTTACGTTAGCTACTACCAGTTGTCAACTGGGCAATACTGTCTCTGTCAGCCCCCTGACCTAACAGCACTTTTAATTATATATTATATTACAAATATTGTATGGAAGATTCTTGACTAGCAGTTCACTCAAGGACTAATTTTGATTTTCTTTCTTGCTAAGGTAGGGAAAAAATGGATTTCAGAATGCAGGTTGAACCATAGACTAGGCTACAGTCCAAAAAGTTAAAAAAAAAAATTCATCATCTTCACAAATCATAAAACATCTCATTGACAATAATATTCATAAGCACTTCTCTGAATCAATTTTTTCTACCTTTCGCTATCATATCAACTCTAATAAAAGACATTTCCTTCTTTACTTTTGAATAATACTTAATATGAGCAACATACTTTTATTAAATGACAGTTTTTATGCTCAAGCTTATTTTTGAAAGAGGCAAATAAATTGGAAGATCAAAGCAGGGCCTCTAACAACCATCTGATCACTATCCACAAACCTGGAAACTCAAACTCTGTCCTCATAAAAATACAACTGTAGGTAACTGACTTGTTCTTCCCTTGGCAGATGCCATCAACCTACATCACTGATGAAGCAGCCAATTTAGGTCTCAATCTGTTTCTTTCCTACGTTTTTGAAAAGTCTATTTTAAAATCACTAAAGATATATTCGTCCTGATTTTTTTCTACTATTAAAGAATGTGGGCATTTTATGGGAATCCACTTGATAATCAAACAGGTAGAGTGATGGAACTGCTTAAGCCTTCATCTTTTTATTTTCATGCCATTTCCAAAGATGAGACTAGAAAACTTGTAAACCTAGACTGTGCATGGTACACACACACACACACACACACACACACACACACACACACACACACACAAAAAAAGAACAGGACAAAGTTAAGTTTCTTCTAGCATTATACTAGGAATTGGATCATGCACTAAGGTCTGAAGCATTAGAAGTAAAATGGACATTGTTAACTTTTACTAGTATTTCATTTGATAAAACCTTAAAATTCAGTTTATGGCAATTGGTATCATTCAATCATGAAGAAAGGAATGTTTTATAGTAAAGAGACCAGGGGACTGGACAGGTGGGCTAGAGCTATGAAGTTTGGCAGTTTGATCTCAGTGTAATAGACAGGGATCATCAATTTAGGTTAACTGGCAACCATGGCCAGGTACAGAAGTTACACTTATTGCATGGTAGGCACACAGAAAGTGCTCTACAGCTATAGCCGAACAGATGGTCAGGGCACATAGAACACTGTAAAAATAGCAAAACCTACTCTGAGATAACCCTGAATGGATGTGGTGTCAGACTTCAGCGCTATAGGTCTGTGCACCATATTGAACATCTGTACCATATCCCATCTACTCATGGTAGATCACGTTCCACTGACATCCAACGAACCACTGTAGCACTCTGCTAATACGCCCTTGCAAGGCAATAGTCTAGCCTAGATCAGAGTGCGTCTCCTGTATCTGAGTGCTGGGCTAGCCCCGCCTTTGGGCTCTTGCTAATAAGAGTCAGTGAAGCCTCTGGCTTCAGCCCATTCACAGCCTCCCTCTGGGTAACACAGCCAACCACACAAAGAAAACTGCTGTAGCAGTATTAAAAATGGACCCACCTGAAGGAATAGGAAGGGCTGCCCTGCAAAGGGACAGAGTGCAGAGAGACAGCCTTTGTCTCAGTAGGGACACCATTTGCCCTGAAGGCAAGTGAAGCTGTTTTTGAGGCAACCCTCTTGGAAGTGGGGGAAATGATGTAACCCCAGCAGGGTTTGAAAGAGAGACATTAGCAAAAGCCTGGGATTGGCTGAGAGGCTTAGTTAAAGGAAGGGAGCAATTTTCCCGGGTGATTGAACAAAGGAGAGAGAGAGGGGGGGTGAGAGAGAGGCTGGAGACCAGGGAAAGGATTTCCCCATGGCTACCCCACTGAGAGCCCTTGTCAGGACCCTGCAGAAGTAGCAGCTAAAGTTGCTGCACTGAGTTGCTACACTGCATCCATTCTCCCTCCTTTCCTCTCTGAACCGTACCTGGGCAGGCCCAAAAAGACCTGCCTTTGAGGAGAATCTGAGCCTGGGAACACCCTTCTGCGAGCCCCTGTGTGGCTGGGTGAGCACAGTAGGGGAGGCAATGCAGGGCCTGGGGGGGACTGCTTGAGACTGCCCTGGTTTGTCCCCTGTGAGTGAGAAGGCACCAGGGAGGGGCAGGATCAGGGTGCTGGAGGGAGACCTGGGCTACATGGGCAGGAACTGCTCCAGCCACAAGATGCCCCAGGGCAGGCAGGGCTCAAGGAGGGACTGCATTTCCCAGTTGCTGCGAGGCTGTGGTGGGCAGGGGGAACTGTTACAACCTGCAGCCCAGACAGTACTCCCTGCCGAGCCAGGGAAGGGGTCTGGGCAGGAATCACCTCTCTTGCAGGAACTGCAGGGGAGGAGTCACCACCTGCTGCACTGAGACCCCTGGAGCTCACGGGAGAGATCCCATCACCAGGGACTGCCAAGAGATCCTGTGTCAGGGACTCAGATGCAGTATCAATGTATTTATTTATTGGTTCCTTATTTATCATGATTCTGGCAGTAGGTAAGTTACCTAATAGAAGTAAAAGATACTTGAATGTGCTCAAAATGTACAGCAGTATTTACTATACATGCTAATATCACTACTTTCTGAGTTGTCTGGGGAAACTGAATGCGTGTGTAAAATGGAAATTTTGAGAAGTACTTACACTTCCTGTGCTAAATATAGGATACAAGACCAGAAATCCATGAGTGCAGTTCACAGATACAAAGTCCAAGAAACTTTGGATTCATTCAAGGGCCCATAAAGAAGCAGGGAGTGTTTCTATGTTTTCATATCTTAAAGCTAATTTCTAATAATCCTGATCACTCAAGTAATGGTTTGGAACCATATGTACTTGATACAAAGCTGGTTCAGACAGTCTTTTACAGAGTTTGAGGGATACAACTGGGAGTCCCACAGATACATACAAGGGCACCTGGCTTTTTTTGTCAAGCTCCCACATTGTTTGTTTTATTAGTTACCGTTGTTCAGTTGTCACTTTTCCTGGCTATATGAATAGTAATATCCAATGGCCTTCCTAGCCTTAATGTAGTGTTCTCTTCCTAGAGAAACCCCTCAAGGGGAAAAAACAGCAACAAAAAACCACCTTTGGGATACAGCATTTATGACATTTCCCCTTAGGAAAAACCTTAATTCTTCAATGGGAGGAGAAGGCATGCTTTCCTCACCTTCCCAATGTACTGCCTGGAAAAAGACCAATGATTTGATTGTCCCTTCTGAACCCAGCAGATTCCCAGTAGAAACAGAATTTTGCAAGCCACCAGACAAACAGGGTCACTCTCCTGAAGCCCTAGTGAGTGGATGCAGTCAGGCTGTCCCATTTTCCAGCTCATGCCCCAGAAACAATGACTTAGGATCACCAGGTACTTGGTACTATGTCAATATTCCACCAGTTATTTTTAAATTGCCTAATTAGCTGGAGCCCTAACATTACCATCCAGTTGGAGGAATTTTGTGTTTGGAGGATGGGCAGTAGAGCCACGATCCCATGGCCCAAGATAATATACTGTTTACCAATAAATTGTTGGAAGGTTTTAAAAAGCATTGAATGTATGTACTCAGGGCAATTACACTTCCAAGTGTGTTTTTTCTGAAGTGGTCTAATGGATAGTAAAATGAACTTGCGAGAATAGGGGGGAGGGTTAAAGTTTAACACACATACAAGAAGGCACACATTCAAGAAGTTTAACACATTTCAGTCACATACAATTTTTTGAAATGTAGTAATACTTAAATCAGAAATTGGGGTGATTTCAAGTGGAGCAGGATTGGGTCTTTTTACTGTTTACTCTATAAGGTACATTTCTAACCTTCCTTTATTTTGTCTCCTTGCAATGCATTAGAGAAATTGCCTGAGCTGCATAATCATTAAGAGCATTTACAAGTATGCATAAACTCTACAGTTTAGGGAAAGGAGGAGAGAGAAGACAGCATGATCAGGGGGTGAATGAAACCAGTTAAGGCTTATCTGGTGAAGCTGCTGAGCTCTATACATTTGTAAAGAAAATAAGACTAAAATAGCCACTTATGCATGTGGGGGTAAATTAGGAAGCAAAATCTTGCCTGAAATATTTTAATAGCACTCCACTTTCTTGCTCTATCTGAAGGCATTCGGGGGGTGGGAAGATAACCAAAAAGTAAACTGTATTTCTTGTTTTCGGTACCTACAAGCCATATTATTTACTCCTCTTTCCATTCTACAGTCTCCAAAATAATTTTAAATCCAGTAAGCACCTGCTTACACTCAAAAGTATTTTGTCACGTCCTGATACAAACACTGTCTTGCTCAAACCAAGTTTGTGTTTACCTGAGACGTAGGTTAGTTCTCAACTCTGAACCAAAAGCTCTCTGGATATGCTTAGTTAATTCAAAAATCACTTTAATGTACAGAAGGGATAGACCCTTAAATATAAAATTTGAATGTAGGGGTATTGGGAAGTATTTGCACTAGAGTCTTGTATCTGAACCTGGCATATGATTTTGGTTCCATCACTAGAATAGTTCTGCTTATCTCTCTTCTTGAAGGACTACAGCTCTGGATGATGAAAATGAGAGGGAAGGATAATGAAAGGAGATGATATCTCAGACCTCCTTCATAATCTTTCTTTTAAAATTGCACATCTTTTGATACCAATCTGACACCACAAGGCATCCCAAATTTCTACCTGGCTCTGATTTATAAACTACATATCTAGGTGTATTTATTCCTTTTTAAAATAACAACATGAATTCATACTAATGCAACACAACAACTTGACAGTGCAATGCCTTGTGCCTCCTCACTTGTGAAATGTATATTTATACTGAAATCTCCTCCAAACAGGGAGTTTATACAATGTATGTTACAGGGTAGAAAAAAATAAAGTGAAAATAAAAAAAAATGAAATCTAATAAAATTTGGCAAGTACTGCTTGGAGTTGAAATGCATAACATGCCACTAACACAATCCACTACTCTAAAGTCTTCCATGTTATAAGGATGTAAAATACAGATGGCTGATTTCAGCCCTAAATATTTGCTATCCTTTTTTTTTTCCCCTTTTTGGAGGGAATGCTCCTGCCATGTTCTGCATTCTCATTCAATGCAGATCAACTCCCCCTCCTCTTGATCACTGATTAGATGGCTAGTTGATGGTGGTTTGATGGTGTGTGTAGGGATGTGATCGATGGGCCATGGAAGCCATGACAAGCTGAGCAATACCTTGATATCCTACAGCACCATATAGGCCACGGACCCTTGAATTTTACAGCCCAGGTAGAGTACGTGGCATTGCCAGAATCACAGGGTATCAGCTGAAAGCCCCTGGACAATTCAAAATTCTAGGAGTGACTTGGGCGGTCAAGCCCAGGTGAAGCAGGAGTGGAGTCTCAAAGTCTGTGAAGCAACAGCAAGAACCACATGCCACAAACTATACCCTCATGCATCTAGCATTGCTTCCATCCATCCACCCTTCCAGCCACACCATCACCCTTCTGCAGATTCCAAGACCCCAATGGGCACTTTTGCGGTCCATGGACAAACCTAGTCCATCCATCTCTAAGAGCCAAACATGGGGACGCAAGTGGCATTCTAGGGACATAAAGGATCTCATTGCCATCTGGGGTGAGAAACACATCCAGCATCAGCTCCAGATAAGGCATCAAATCAGTGTTGTCTTCAAGTGCATCAGCCAGCAGGTACAGATGAGGGGTCACGAGAGAGACTGGGAGCAGTTCCTCACCAAGACCATTTTGATAAGGAAGCATTTTTACCATGTGCTTGATGCTACAAAGTGGTCTGTGGGCTGGGGCAGACTGTACCATTCTACAAAGACATATCCTGTGTGCTTGCCAAGAATAGGGCAATTGTTACCCTCCATGCCCAAAAGGCTAGGGGTGTTCCAGGAGTCACCCACAGGGACCCTGCTGGAGGAGAAGATGGAAGGAGGCCCTGTGACACTGTTCTCCACACAGGGGACACAGTTATTTTGGACCGAGTCCTCTCACATGTCTCTGTGCTCCTTCCAGAGGCACAGAGGATATCACAGCCCCTGCCCTCTCCCATTAACAGCGCAGTGGCTGCTGTGCTGCATTAACCCACATGACCCATGACCAGCTCTCCTAACAAGTCATGTCACTCACAAGGACTCTGTGGAACTGGTGATGGGAAGGATTATCCAGCTCCACTCAGCCATGATGGGGATTCAGGTCCTGGGGGAAACAGAGAGCCCCTTTGGAGGAGGAGGAAGGGGCAGTGGTGGCCACCTCTGGTGGTCACAGCCTTCTCTCAGGCCATTATAGCCAAAGGGTTGGGGGCAGGAGGAGGGAGGTTGGGAATGCTGGGGTGCAGGGGGAGGGTGAACTGGCTACTTCCACCTTCCTCTGCTGAAATCTGGAGCTCAGCTGAGGCATCGCTTCTGCTCCCTCCTTTGGCGCTTAAGAGAACATGTCCCATTCAATGGGATCATAAGCTTGTGTAATTGACACGTCCTTGCCATTTCTGTCAGGGCCATGCTATGCTCCATGGGAGATGCAAGCCTAAGTACAGAAACCCTGATCACTTGCACATAAACAGGTCCCTCTCCTCCCAAAGCGCTCATTGAAAGGCATGAATAACATTTATTGAGCTCAGCAAGTAAAAGGGTAAACAGTATTTTTTTTTCAGAGTACCCCCAGGTCAGGGATGGAAGACAACATGCAGCTATGTCTGACAACTGCTACAGAAATGAGAAAAAAATCCTCCACTCTGTCAAAACCTCCCCCCCCAAAACCAACCAACCAAAAAACCCCAGATCCCTCTCTCACCCTGCCAGTCCTGGAAAGGGACACATGCGATGGAAGGATTCTCTTGTAAGAACCATTATCTCACCTGCCCAGCTCTTGTTGCCAGGGTGACTCCTGAGCTCCACACCGGAACAGGCTGGTAGGTAGCCAAACAGCACTTTTTCCCTCCTCTGATCTGATCCATGGCTGAGCTGCAGTGGGCACCAGTGGATTCTGATTCTCAAGGTGCAAAACATATCGATTTCTCAGGGAAATCTACAATCCCTGCCTTGTGATCATGGACCCATCCCACCATGAACCTGCCTCCCAAACCCACCCCCATTCCTACAAACTAAGCAACCCTTCCCTCTTCTTGTCTGCACGGTCCATATCTGTGCATGGAAGTCCAGCTCACAGCACCTGGCATGGTAATTCTAGGACAGGAAGCCAAACACCTTCTGAGTGAATGAAAGACATGTGTAAGAGGTGCTGGTGAAATGAAGAGAAGATGTTACAAGCTCTGGTCACAGCCTCTGACCATAGGCCATGCACATTGAACTCCTGTCACCAGGGACTATGAGACTGGTAGGTGGAATGAGTCAGACCATTTACAGGGGAAATGATGAAGCTGGGGAGATGCCAAGTCACATGAATGGGGACTTCAGATGGCAACCCAGTGTTTGGAGGACACAGCACAGCAGAGCTGAACGAGTCACATTGCCACAATACAGAGTCCTGTACTGCTGCCAGTCACCTGGTAGGTGCAGCCCCCCTAAGTGGGTCCAGGCCAGTCCTGAAGGGATACAGGAGCACTCATAATGGGAAGGAGAGAACAGCCTACTAGCCCACTGGGACAGGCAGTTGCTGGGGCAGCTTCTGGCAGTAGAAGCCAATAGCCCAAGGCCCCAGGGGAAGCTCTTCTTGTTCCCATGGCCCACCCTTATCCCAGGTCCCATTGCAGGGCAGCAGGACAGCCTTGGTGGGGATAGGAAGCCCCTCAGTTTGGTCTGGCTGCTTGGCAGGAGCTCCAAGCATTGGCAAGGACCGTGGTCCTTGAAGAGGGAAACATGGCTTTAGGGGCCAAGTTTCCTATGTGGGAGGGCCAACAGTTTTTGGCTCCCACTGTGGTGATACCTCCCAGCCTGCAGCTCATTCAGAGACATACTGGAATCAGAATAATACAGCTGCCAAACTCATATAAGGAGAAGTCCCTTGTCTTGACTCCACTCCCCTGAAAGTAGGGTGCCAGACCAAAAAAACACTACTCCCATAAGTCCTCTCCAAGGTTTCATGTTTATTGAGTTCAGGCCCTGTGGTGTTCCTCCTGACCACAAACCCCCTTCCAGATTCTGTCACTACATTCTCAATGCCCTCAACCTTGCCACCGGTTTGGTGTTGTGCGTTAACTAGGAGGAGGGCCCTGGCCGAGATATTTACCTGGCTGAGACAGGCTTTCTTTATTAAATACAATAAAAGTGTGGAAATGTTTTAAACTGAGGCGCATCTCTTCCTTACACCAGAAGAAGGGAGGAGAGATGGTGCCCAGGAAGCCTGAGTTATGGGAAATGGTGTCTATGATGCAGAGTCTACTCATCCAAGGAAGGCACCCAGTCCCCGCAGGTGAGGAGGCTGTCAGCCAGGACTTCATAGATCTGGACATCCTGCCATAGTGCAGGAATGGGGCAACACAAATCAGTGGGGGGCTTGCCCTCTCCCCCATGCCTGCTTTGTGTGTGCTCATGGTACCAAGCCCAGTCTGATGTTGAAGTGCTATTTATGGTGGTTCAGCTGTTCCCTATAGAGCATCATGAGCCAGGACAGGAGGGGATAGGCTGTGCCCCTTATGAGGACTTGGGAGGGGGTGATGACATCACCAATGATAAAATCAGGGATCCCAGGAGCACAGCATCCACTTCCCATCACCCCAGGGAATGGGAGGTGCAAGAGGCAGGTGTAATCCTCATCTTGCCAGGTGAAAGTCAGTGTCTCCATCATGCCCCAGAAGACTGGTTTCTGTGAGAGTGAGCGAGTGAGTCAGAGTAAGGGGTTACACACACACTTGCTGAATGGGAATGTGGGTGGCTTGTGGCCATGCGGGCAGATGCCATGAGAAGCCACTGACACATCAGGTCTAGATGGGCAATTGCGATATCCCTGTCAGTCAAGCAGGGGCACTCCAATAATTCAGCTTTGCTCAGGGAGTCTGGGGATCCCAAGTAGGCATGTGAAAGGCCCCCCTTCCTGCTGTGCTCAGACCAGGCAGACAGGATCCAAGCCCTACCTCCCACCCCACAAGGTCTAACGTGTTCCCCCTTCCTCCCAACTGAATCGGGGCACTTCAGAGAAAATCTCAAAAGTTAGACTGCTTCCACTGTAGGCTTCTTGAACACCAAGGGGGCATCCAGATGTGTGTGGATGTTTGGTTCCCTAGGGACAAGCAGCAGCGGTGGACCTTGCACTGCTGCTTCTTGTCCCTGGGGAATACCCATGCCATGCATGCTTTGATGTCCGGCAAGTTGCTCCAGATGATGTAGAGGAGACAGGGGCCAGCACTGTGCTGGCCCCAGCAGACTTGCCTGGGAGCCTGTCAGAGATGCAGCCATGGCAATCTTGCCAGACAGAACCTGGCCAGCAGCCGCAGTATGGTTCCAGTGACCTTGTTCTGCTTTTTGGCAGCACATATTACCCAAGCATGTGCTGCTTCAAGCTTTCCCCCCTCCCCATGATTTTTTTTGAACCCTAGATATCCAGGATCAAAAAAACCAAAACAAAACAAAACAACCCCTCCAAACAAAAACACCACCACACATGGGGAAAAAACTGGAGCAGTGCATACTTGAGCAGCGTGCCCTTGCAGCACGGAGAACTCTGGACTGGACTGCAGTATGTGGTGCAGAAAGCATGTCTGCAGTGCCATATACCACACAGCTGTACTCATCTGGATGTGCCCCAGGGGTCTAAATTTGAACAGTAACATTCTCAAAATTTCAGAGCCAACCTCAGTTCATGTTCGCCATGCACATTATATTACTATTATTTTACTACAGCAACACTTTGGAGTCCTAATCATGGGCATGGACCCAATTATGCTGGGTTCTGTACAAATGCAAACAAAAAGTGGTTCCTTCCCTAAAGAGTTCATAATTTAAGTACATATGGTAGCAGACGATGACAGAGAAGGGAGCACAAGGATACAATGTGATAGAAGGACGCCTTTCATCCCTACAACAGGCACCGGCTCTCCTGTCCAGACACAGTGGCCTGTCATTCCCTTCACAGAACTGGTGTCCACACTGCACCATTGTGCGATTCAGTCCCACAGACCACAGCTCCTGGCATGTGTGAGAATCACTTGGTAGGCTAGGTTTGACCTGCAGGCCATAGTTTGCCCACTCGTGAGCTAAACTGCAACATTTCAGCATTAACTTGGTGCCATCAAAATCCTACTGAATTACTATGGGAGAAGAGTCAAACCAAATCTGAACATGTTTTAAATTCCCACCATTAACTTGTCCATGTCTTAGTTTATCACATCTGTTAAAAAGACTAATACCAGGGCAGGGTGGAATACTACTATCAAAACACAATTGTTATGAAAACCACAGAAACTGCAAACAAACATTTTCACAATCACATTTTTCAGGTTTCCTCTCAGTTCTTTCCAGGCTCTTTGGGATATTTTGAGACTAGCTTCATAATACTTGTAATTGCTTTGAGCTCCTCAGATCATAGTCATTATAGAAATGCAAAGTACAATGGAATTGTTTTTAAACATATTTCTGTTTGGCAGAAAGGATTTCAATTGTGTAAAGTTGGCATGCAAACCATATTTATCCTGTCCTCTATGCAAGTTAGAAAGTGAAGGCTAAAACTTCAAAGTAGCTGAGCAGCATACATAATCAGAGGAAAATTATATGTTGTATAAACTTTTGAGTATAAATCACTTGCAAAGTTGATTTCACAGTCAACCCTGTCATGGATAACTGGCAGAATTCTGCCCTGACCTATGCCCCATTAAATTAATGTGTTTTCTGCAGTATATAAATCACATCTGTATCTAACCCTTGGTTCAAAAGAAAGTCTAATTTTCCCTGCCTACAGAAAAGTTATACAAAGTAGTACCTTTCTGTGCCATCTGAATAAGCCAGGTGCCTATCAGCATATAAGTGCAAAAGGTGAGCAAATTCCCTGAATGGATTCCCTTCTCAAGTGTTGGTATCACATGAGAAAGTTCATTACAATTTATGGACTGAATGACATGATAGTCATCAGGGCTTTTGATAGCATCATGCCAAAGATTCTAAGAGATCCGAGGATGCGTGACAGCCCAACAAATCTAAATAATACTAAGCATGAAGTATAACAAAAATGAGTTGGTGTCTGTAACTGGTTGCCCTCCCCGGCGCCATCTTCCCTGGTAATCTGTGCCTTATGTGGGGCACCCTTGGAGTCTTCTTTGGAGTTCTTATGTCCTGCCCTCTACTCGTCTGCCACATCTTGATGGAAATTATTGTTGATATTCTTGCGAGCGGGAGACTGCTTATTGTATTTTGTATGTTGGGGCATTTTGCCTAGACGGGCCTGACCCCTGTCTTTCTCCAGCTAGATCTCCTTGCCTAAAACCCACCAAATAAGGTTCGACTCAGAGGCTCTATCCTTTTCCAGTGTCTTGAGCTCCAATCTAAAGCCTGGCCCCCCCCGGCCCTGAGGCAAGGCCACTGGCCACACAACCAGGGCGGCCACAAGTTCAAGGCCAGGTGACAGCCCTGAAGCCACCTTCTCCCAATCCAAAAAAAACACCAAAACAAAATTGCACCCCAGGTGCACCAGGCCTCCCCAGCCTTTCAGGCAATGGTGTCACCTCAAAGTCCTGTGCCTCCCACAGGCTCCAGGGCCTAGGTACTGCGCCTTTGCTGGTGCCGGGGTCCTAACTCCACAGTAGGCCCAAAAATGAGGCCTCCTCTTTCCCTTAGTCTCACCCAAACCACCGGTGTTATTCAATATTTAAAAAGGGAAAAATAATAACTGCCAACAGCAAAATATGATCAAGCAAAGCAGCAGGTCAGCTTACATTCACAGGGTTCATGCTTCAGCTCCCCACCACTGCCTACAGTCCTTGCTTCTGGTGCAGCTGCCGTCTCTCAATGGCTTCCATAAGTTCTGCCTTTGGACCACTCACCCAGTTTCTCTGTGGAGCTCTTGGACTCCTTCCCCTTTGGCTACTGTTGCCCTTTTTATAGTCTTTCCTCTTCTAGTCAGCTGACTAGCTGGCCACACAGCATTTAACCCCTTCCTTACCAGCACTATGAGCTCAGAAAGTTCTGGCCTTAAAGGGGCGAACCTTCTTTCTGGTGACAGGGCTAGGGTTCCCTGTTACAGTGTTTATTTGGGAGGGTGCAGACTAATTTTTACATTTATTATACAAAATGATGGTACATTTCACCTAAAAGTAGTCACTAAAGCTATCCATTAATCTATTCTAATTTAAGATGTGCTACTAAATCCTTATGTATCTCTTCGAAAATATGAGGCTGATATGGTGTTATTTCTATGCATCTTAGCAATTACAGCATATTTTAGGCACTTTGAAACCTCTATCTATAGCTTAGTATTTCACATAGTCATTTTATGAAATGCATAGCCACATACCAGCTTATAAGAGCATTTTTTTTAAGCTTCAGTATATTTCAGCACAGAATCCATTCTTTTCCACTGCCAGAAGATAATGGTAGATGCAGATTCTTAATTCCTTTACAAGCTCAACAGGAACAAATACTGAGAAGTATTTTGTAAAGGGAATTCTGACTAAAAGAAGAGTTCCCTGCAAAATCATATTGCATAAAAGCTAGAAGACAAAAGAGGAACAATAGCTTTCAATATTTTCAGAACAGATTCCTGCTATAAATTTAGATTGCAGTGGCTAGCTGATCCAAACTTTTGGCAGATTTTTAGCAGAGCAGATGTCCATAATAAAATGGGTTATTTAATGTATCTGCAAACAGTTTGCAAAGTGTGAATGTCTTAGTTTCTACAAACATCTAATGGACACATGCCAAAGTGTTTGCCATTAACTTCAGTATAGTTGAATAAGAGCCACAGAGGTTCTTTGTGACCAAATTCATCCTTTTAAAATATATTATTTTTAATACTACATAAAAAGCATATATGGTTATGCTAAATAATCTGGAAATATAAAAAAGACACAATCTGCTTAGTAATAAATGGAACATTTTTTGAGCTTCATACATAGTGCTTTCTAACATAATTCATCCAAAGGATGCTTGGCAAATTTCTCTTTCCATCTTTGCAAAAATCCCATATGCTTTCTGGAGTTTCAAAAATAATGATAATTTAAATTGCCTGGCTTTTAATTTTTTATTGTATTTTGGGACTCTTGAGAGTTAAAGTACTATTATTCACAATATTTCAGGCTGGTGGACTGGGTAGAAGGCAAACATTTCAGAGGCGTCTTGCTCTTGAGTGTTCCTATAAAATTAAGTACTCTTCAGGATTATCAAAGGAATAGAAATATTTTTGGTATTTGTAGTATAGGATTAACATGTCTAGGGTGGAAGACTAAGAGACAGCTGGTCAGAATAGTTGGTGTTTTACTTTTCCTGAAGAGATCAAGGAGTGACTAATAATATCAGCTAATGAAGGTATCTACCATGAAAAGAATAACTATGTTCTAGGTATGGAAGCTTTCAAATGCAATCATTGATAATCGATGCAACTGCTGGTGGTATTCATACTAACAGGACATTTTTATATTAACAGGATTGAGATGCATTAATGTATCATCAGCAACACATGTAAACTTATAGCCTCAAAATGATGGTCTCTTGGTACTTTTTACTTCTACTTTTGCTAATGTGCAGTATTCTTTATTTCCCTGGAAACTGAACAATTTCACCCACTTGTTGGGGATTGGATATGCTAAGGTGCAAGTCGTAAAAAAGCTGCTTTTTTTATACCAAAAAAATGGTCTTCCATTGTACAGATCATCTTGTTAAATCTTATTAGAATATTAACAAAATCAGTGGCTCATATTATGCTCTAATTCATCTCAAAGTTCCCTTCTCTCAGACTCCAGAGGGACATAATTGACCTTGACTTTGTTATGAATCCCAAAGGACACATAGCACATCATAGTCAATTCTTTCTTGATAAAGCTCAAAATGACCAAACTAATTGCTTAATTAATGGTAATATCCCCTTGAAAAACTCAAAGGCCTATATAATTTTATAAACAGTTACAAATAACTAAATAAGATCAGGGAGGGCCCACCTGACAAAAGAGAACTAAGTGTTTGTAACTAAGAATGCCTTTATGATATAGTACAGAGACATGCAATATGAGTGCTAGCTCTGAATGGGATATGTCAGGTTCCAACTAGCATCTCTTCACTGGTTAACAATAAAGAAAACAAGCTGGGGTTAAATTTCACTACACAGGGAGCAGGTATCAAGACCAAAATTAACTTGAATGAACATAGTTGACCTTCTGATTGCCAGTATTAGGAATGAGATGAAAGGACCAAACAGGCCAGGAAAGCTAAACTATTTTATAATAATAGAACTTGGAGGCATCTTTACACATGCAACGGCAGGAGGTGGGGAGGGAGAGGATGGGGACACTTTAATTAGAGCGACTTTTGGAAGCTGCTCTAATTAATCCATCTTGTGTATTCAGTGTCCCATGCTTCGAAATGTCAAAGGGGGAACCTTAACAAACACCTGTTCAATGACCTTTAGTTAAAGCATCTCCACCACCATTTTGAAGTGCAGGGACACTGAATACATGCCACACCAAGGCTGCAGGAGCATGTTAATTAATTGAGTCTGCTCTAATGCATGCTAATTAGCACACAGAGCAGGCATCAGGCACATGCATTAGCTGTGGGTATATGTAAATGTAGCAAACAGTTGCATGGGACCACTGTGGTGCTCCAGCTGTTGTGACTTCAAAGCAAAAGCTGCATCAAAAACAGCTTTAATTTAGCAACTTAATTCAAAGGTTGTGAGCCATCCCATAATAAATAATTTGGGTTCTACTGTATTTTTATAGGTAGACCCTAGAAGACAGGATTACAATCTCTTCGCAAAGCACTGCAGAAAAAAAAGTGTGCTGCTCTCACCATCACTTTACTTATGCTATATATGAACAAAGGGATCCAGATGCCAGACATGCCATCACTGTTAGTTCAAACATCGCTTTTCACAACCACTAAAATTCACTCAAAAACCAAAACCTCAATGCACAAACTCTTTTGAATGACTCAAAACATTCCCCGAGTCCTCTGCATGTGTTTTTATATTAAAATGCATAATAACAATGAGATGAAACCTTTGATTTCTATGCACATTTTCATGTGAAAAAGAATCTCTTTATTGACAAAAGCCATGTGGAAAAGCTGCTAATCTATATGAAAGAAGCTGCGTTTTTTGGGGGTTTTTTGTATAGGTTACCAGCCCTCTGCTTACTACTCTATGCCAAGATTCCTCCCAGCGTTTCCAGTCCTGTAGCTTTCAACACTGTTACAGGATGGGGGTCCTCAAGGATGGCAGTGTTACCCCTAGGGCCCCTTGACCATGCCAATATGGCCCGCTGGGCACCCTCTATTCTCGCCCGCCACATCTTGATGTAATGGTAACGAGTAGGGAGACTGCCTGTAAGACTACTTGAGGTCTTGTTGGACTTCCCTGAACTCTGTGGGTGCCAGACCCCTTGTGGGTCCTGTTTCAAAACAGATGTCCTGGGAACACCCCAGCCTTATGGTCTATATGTTAGGTTCAACTTCCCCTTTACCATGCCCCAAGCCTCACAGATGGTATTGACATTGTCTGGTCTAGGCCTTCCTGTAATTTGGCCACCTTGTCCTCTCTGGGCTCTCCACAACCCTGTCTCTGCACCCCTCTCTGGTACCAGGGTTTGTGTACCCCAAATGCCATGCCCTCTCTGACACCAGGGTCCCCACACTGTAGTGGGCCCCCAATGAGGCCTCCTCCTTCCCCAAATAACCTCACCCAAACCACCGGTGTTATAAATGGCAAACAAAACATAAGCCCCTGGGCTATAGCATAATACAAAAGACCAGGGTGTGCTCTACTCCTTTAAAAGCATTGAACTTCATCCCCTACACTAAGTGTATAATACGCAAAGGTACCTGCGGAGGTCATGGAGCCCCATCAGCCCTACGTGCCACATATCAGGCAGTTGCAGCATCACTAGGCATTTCCTCC
This sequence comes from Caiman crocodilus, assembly GCA_030014935.1. Lineage (NCBI taxonomy): Eukaryota > Metazoa > Chordata > Crocodylia > Alligatoridae > Caiman > Caiman crocodilus. The sequence goes on from JAGPOW010002067.1 coordinate 7,379,370, forward strand.
CTAGAGGCACCTTCTCCTCTGGCTGATAGCAGGAAACTGCACTCCCTAGTTCCAAGCTGGGGTTTATACGGGCCCAGGGCACGCCCCTTCTGGTCAGCTGACCACGTGCAGGTGCAGGCTAATTTGCTCTCTAGCTTGTTGCCCTGGTAGCCTGCACCTGGGCTTCTGTCTTTCTCTTCGGGCTCTCTCCCCAGGCAGTTTCTGGTCTTCTAGGAGTGGGCACCTTAGTGCCCTGTGACAAACACCCACTGCTTTCCCCCCCAGTTTTTGCCAACAGTAGCATTCTTTACTCTAAAATCTTATATTTTTTAACCAAAGGTATTATGAGAGCAGCTGCACGGTTCAGTTTTAGACTGATCACAGATTTATGTTCTAAACTCCCATGATCCAGTGGGGCTAGGAGTAGCTGAATTGTTGCATCAGAGAGTGCACGAGTCCAAGCTCTTAATAGTACAGAGACCATTTCGTATTTAAATCCAGGCAAGTCAATTTTGCAATTGGTATTGTTGCTTCAGCGAGTAGTTGAATGCTGCAGTTCTGGAGATTAGGTGAATTCATAAATTAAATGCAACAACTTAACTTAAAAGATGGGGTTCTATCCAGGGATCTTAAGGTATGTGTATACTACATCTTCCCAGATCCAGTTGTGGGAGGGTTATGCCATCCGCGCTGGTCTCATTTGAGCCTGTGCTGATACAATTGCGCAAGTGGAGGAAATCAAAGGGTGTTTTTTTATGGACATGCTCCAGGAAGTGGGGCAGGGGGGCACTTTAATTAGTGAGCCATGCTAATTGAAAGTGCTCGATTGTCACATGTATCACACTGAATAAAATGGAGGCGGGGTGCTTTGAACTAAAACTTATTCAACGAGCTTTAGTTCAAAGCACCTGGCTGCCATTTTTCAGTGCAGGGACCCTGATACATGTGACACGGGAGGCTGCTGGAGCATGTTGATTTCTGCACTCTAGCAGACTCGATTAATAGAATTTGCTCTGACATGATAAATTTACAGCATGTCAGAGCAGCCTCCCTGTATGTGTGTAAATGCCCAAATATCCCAGGATAAATTAACAGCTTTTAATCAAAAAATTTTTTGCCTTTTGATTAAAAGGAGAGGAACACAGAGGTGCAGGTCATAAAACTAAAGGCATATAAGGCAACTAAAGGCTGGTATCTTTACTCAAGAATGAGTAGAAAAGCAAAAAGGATCCCACCTGCCCCCTCCACTTCCCTCCCCCAACCAAGCTTCATGGAGGAGCTATACTAAACCTCCGATTAGACAGAGATGATTTAAAAACTTTTATGGGAATGAGCAGGTCTTCACTAATGAAAGTTTTATGAAAGTTTTCAAAACTAAAGTGAAGGATACCAAGAGTAGAATATAACCGTAAGGGTTTTTCTGTATTTGTTCTCTAATATTAGAAAGAAATTTCAGATAACTCTTTGAAGATCCTGCTTTCTGCAGGTAGAAAAAAATCTAAGTAGATGAGCCTTTGGTAACTGAAAAGGAATGCGAGTTATATGAATTGAGTCACCTGGCCTGTTGCAGGGTAAATGGAAGTACTTCAAATGCCAAAGCACTCTAACTGAAACTTGGAAGATAATTGGAAGAAAACAACTTGAAGCAACAATGACAAAAAAGAAACATTCTCTTCGCCTCTTTATATGGCAAACTGTTTTATGATAAGCAACTAACATACGCTCAATGGGACTGCACCACTGGGAGAATAATCAAGACCTCTGTACACATTTTTAATTATCTAATACAGAAATCTTTACAACAGAAGTTGAATCCAGGACCTAAAACCTTGAGCACCTATTGCAAAAGCATCTATTGTAATACCTTGGCTTAAAGGCTGAGGTAGACTCATAAACTAGTACATGGTTTTGCTAGTAGAGGGAGAGAGAAAGCTATGCGGCACAGAGTGGGTATGAGAGTAAAACTGATATCATGCTTCAGTAGACCTACTAGCCTCTTTAGCAGGAACAGATCTACCAATAGTTCTCCCTTAATAGTTTGAATGCAAATCCCAATGAAGTTAATGTGCTTCAATGGGGTAACATTTCATGCGCACATCTAGCTGGGACAGTAAAAGAGCTGCACTTTGCCTGCCACACTCAATCTGATGGTCCAGACCAGTCTATAACAATGATCACATGGTTGGTGATTTGGAAAATGACCACTTTGAGAACATGCTCTTAAAAGGCTCCCCTCCATGGTGTTTCAAAAAACTAAAAAATTCCACCAAATTAACCCAACGCTCCCAACACAAAATAAAATGATGCTTTAAGGTGCTAATTTGGATAGCTTGAAAAAAAATTCTCAGCATTAGTCTAAATACACCAGGCTTGCAGTGTGCTCTTTTCCTTCTGTAACAAGTAAAGGCATACAGATACTCCTTTTCTAATTTCATCACTACAATGACAATTCCTAGGTTCTCCCCTAGGACCTGTCGAAGTGTGAGTGGGTTTTTAAGCTGTACCAGCTTAATGACCTACTGTCTGAAAAAAATCAGCAACTGAACCAAAACACTTACGCCCTCATTCTGTTCAATGGAAGAATTATTTTCTAAGTGGTATATTACCATGAGGTACAGCTAGACTTAGAGGGGGAGATTTAACCTTTGTGTAAATGGATAACAGTCAAGGACAATAAAAGTGTGTGTCAGATAAAAGAGAGTTATCAATGTTGACGGGGGCAAGTATGAAGGAATTAAGAGAGCTGCTGCAGAGCATAAGGTGTGAGACTCCTGGGGACTTTTATAAAGCTCTTCTTCACTTTTGTTTCATTGCAGAGAACTGCTTTATATAGTTGCCAAGGGAGGGCTGTTGCCTTTCCAAATTCAGAGTGCAAATTTCTGAGGACGGAATACCCTGTCCTTCCAAAGTATGACAGGATTAAAGTAGGCTGCTATGATTGCTGCTAGCGCTTAAAGGCCAACTCTGGAGATACCCTAAGGTTTGTGGTGGTAGTTTTGGAATTTCATTTGGATTGGGAAGGCTTCTTACTTCATGATTGCTAAGGGCTACTTTTCTGATAAGAAAATAGCCTGGTTATGAGGCCTGCAGAAGACAAGGGACACCTGACTCTAAAAGCAGTAGTCCAAAAAAAAAAGAAAAAAGAAAAAAGTAACATTTTCAAAAGCATTTAAGTGATATTAAGTCCCTTTTGAACAGGGTGCCCCTTAGCTATTCTATGAAAAATCAGTCTTATAGTTTTAACTACATTTTGGGTACACTTGCTACTTCTCTGTAGTTTGCATAATTTGGCCACTACAGCATGATTTGCAGAAGTGTCTTGCTTCTCTCATATAGATTCTACCCCTTTGATTGCCAGACTTGGCTTGACTAGTCCAACAAACCAGTCTTGTAAAAATCTTTGTATTTCATCTCCACATACTACATATATAAAGTCTATTTCCATTTTTTCCCACTTCAGATGACTCCAACTGTTCAACTTTGAATCTCAGTATTTTTTCCTCAACAGTCACATAATATTTTGTGGTCTTCAGAATGATATTATTAGCTAAAGACTCCAAAGTTATTGTCACAAGGCTGACATTGATCCATTTTTTCCCCAGGAGAACCTGTCTCTGATATCTACAGCCTCTAGGATAGTTTAAGGTCTGTTTTATTTTTCACAATGTCCTAAATTCTCAGAAAGGAGTTGTTTGAACCTTTGAGCTATATTAATTCCAGATTTTCTCAGGTACCAAACTTTCATAAGACAATTTATCAGCGATTAACCTTAGGATGACACACATTTACTTTTGAAAATGATCCCACATGCCCAGCATTTTCTTTTTTTTGTGTATAATATAAGCCATGACAGTAGCTGAAGGTAGGATGAAACTGAAATACATTTAAAGACTGAAGAGAAACCCTTCAAAAAAGTAGGACTTTGTCCCTTTCCCTTTGGCTTAATAGTCAATGCTACCTCTAGAGTGACACTTAGCATATTAATCTCTTTTTTCTTCCAAATAAAATTGCGATCCCTTGCAACAAAACATAGGTTTGGAATTTTACTCAGAATTCTTAATACCAGAACAAGTGCCTTGGATACAAAATGCAAATAATAATAGCTAGTGGGATTGCTTTCATGGACTATTTACTATTATGTTATGTGAATTGTGAGAAGAAACTCAAGTGAATATTTGTGTTTTTATCATTTTATTTGTTTTGTATATAGTGGCTCTAGTTAACATGGGCATTTGTACACTCTTTCCATTTTCCATGGCTTCCCAAGAGAAGCGCATTAGTGAAGCCAATAAAGTAGGCCATAAAGCCATATTAATAATGTATGCAGAACTATCTATATCTATTTATATGATGCAGTATTAAAGTATAACTGCATTGTTTCTTCTTCTCAAATGAAGGTGAATGACGAAAACAATGGCATGAGACAATTTTTTTCCAATACTAGCAAGTTCTTGGTATGGTGCACATTAAGCAACTTCTAATGTTGATCAATGCATACATATGTAGTGTAAATTATTATTCATATACATGCAATTATTTATGACATTAGTAAGAAAGTAAAACATATTATAAATTATTAATCTTTGAGTATAAACATATCTAAGATGTGTCTATTTATTATATAAACATATTAATCTAAATATGTTCTGCGAATGCTAGCATTTGCATGCAGGAAAAATCCATTCAGTCCTACAAAAGTTCTTCCAAAACAAGTTAGAATTTATTTTGTTTTTATTTCTATATCAATAGGCTGACAGCGGGCATGGACAGAAGTTCAGCACCCTGCTGTAGCTTAAGAACACTTTGCAGGAAGCATTCTGAGTTAACAATCCCTCGGGCCAAACTGAAGCTCATGGTTGGATTCAGGGGGAGGCGAATCTAGCTGCTGGATGCAAGCTGTGGTGGAGCACTGGAAGGGTACTCGCCACATAGGGTGGGCTGCAGCAGGCTGGAGAAAGGCCTGCAGGGAACGCAGCCAGGTGAAACCCTGGAGACTCATTTTTAAGGGGAAGGTGTGTGGTGGCTCACCACTGGGGTGCTCACCACTTAGGGATGTTGCAAGCACTGTGTGAATTTGTGGGATGAGCAGAAGGGAAAACCCTCCCCAGAAGCCATTCTAATGGAGAAGGCGGGTGTCAGAGCACTCAGAGTGCTCTGCCACTTTAAGAACTAAGCCAGACAGCAGGCAGGTGCAGCCCAGTCCTGGCGAGTGGCCGTGTTAAGACTGGATCCGCAGGGCTGGAGGCAGCGGTTGCTGCCTGGCACCGAGGAAGGAACATTTTCTGGTAGAGCTGCTGCTCTGAAGATAACGTCGAGATAAGGCCAGGAGCTAGGGGGATGGCTTGGAGGCTCCTGGTCCTGGGCATGACCTAAAACTGCAACCTGCATAGGGTGGCCTGGTGATCCTGCCTGTGATGGGGCAAGGCCAGCAGGTTCCATGATCATCCCCATAAAAGCCAGGACAGGGTACCTTAACAACCCCTGCCCCCAATATCTGGTGGGTTATTAGTAACATCAGAGGGAGTTAGGGCCAGGTATGTCTATGTGGGAAACCTGAGCCTACTGAGGTATAAGGCCCAAAGTGGGTAGTGGGGCCAAACATGCCCATGTGGGGCACATGAGCCTGTTTGGGGTGCAAGACCCTGGTAAGAGGGAGATAGAGTCCAGGTACACCCAGGGGTGGCACCTGAGCCTTTTACAGTGCAAGACCCTGGGGATAGAAGGAGAGTTGTGGGCCAAGCACGCTGACAAAGGGCACCTGAGTCTGTGGGCATGTTTGGCCCTAGGTCCCAGAGAAGCGGGGGGTAGTATGTGCCTCAGGAGAGGTAAAGGTGCAGAGCTGGGTGCAGATAGGCACCTGAAGGGCTGCACATGAGTAACTGAACAGTTGAGGCTCTGTGAGTTAAGGTGGGACATGAGTTGAGGTCCTGTTAACTTGGGAGACTGAATTTGGTCAAGGTAAGCCTTTGGGTGCCTGAGGTTGATTGGAGGGTGGTAGAGGAGAAGTCACGGAGAAATGAGGGGGGGATTCAGCAGCCCTGTATGGAGAGCAGCTGGGGGGAGTTACCCAGCTATGAGACTCAGCCAGAGCCTGCACAGTAGTTTGAGAACTGCTCAGCACTCATTCAGATGAGGGTAGTGGGAGATGCCCAAAAAGCCAGACACTTGCTGGCCTGGGAGTGAAGGAAATCAAGCCTGAGGATCCCTTGGGATAGGGTAGGATGAGTGTGTCCCCAGGGGAAAGAAGGGGAGATGCAAATGAGACCCAGCAAGGGCAGTATGCGAGAGACCATGTGAGAGAATATGGAGTGTGAGACGCCTCAGCGAGAGGGAGGTGGCCTGTAACGGGACAGGTCGGGAGAGGCCTAATACTGTAATGATCTGGGCCCAGCTTCAGGCCAGAGCTTTACACAGTTGTTAGAAACCTCTGCAAGCATGGGACACAAGGGGAGGTAAGAATGTGTACTCCAGGCCCTAGATACCAGGGTCCAGAATGAGTAGCGTCCTGCCTAATTAAGATTGTAATTACTTAACAGCAAAGTATGGAAGACAAGATAGGTGGGCAACGTGCCCAGAGGCAGTGGGAGACCAGCACTGTGACTGGTTAGGGAGCTGCTACTTTGCCACAAATCTATAGCCAGTTTCCCCTAGCAATAGTTTCTCATCATCACCAGCCTGTCCCTGCTTTCAAAATGGTGTGGGAAGAGAGGGATTCTAGGGTTTTCCCAGATACCACTGGAGGATGGGGTGGGTGAATTGGAGCCTCCCCCAACCCCAAATACACCCACCATACCCACCAGTGGGGGCTGAAAAACCCCTAGACCAAACACCTTCTGATCCCTTTCTCTGCTCCTTTTCTGAAAACAGCTTGGAGGCTCAGAGGCAGGCAGACGGAAGTTACAGAAGACACCCTGTTTTGGAACATCTTCATCTGCACCCTCACAAAATGTGGGTTCAGATTTTTGCAGGATTGGACCCTTCTAAAGCACTTGGCAGCCTTGCTCTTATGTTTGGTCATGGTTGAAGGGTGCTTTCAAGGGGCCAGATCAGGCAAAAATTGTCACTTCTGTCTTCACCCAGTGTGTTGGCAGCCTACACTATGACATTAATATAGACATCCTCCATAATGACCAGAAAACTCACTGTAGATACAGCCTTGTGTGTAGTTCTTGACTAGCAACTGCTTTCAGATGACCAGGTGCCAAAGCACCTGATAAGGAGTGAGGGGCAAATATCAACAGACCCTGGGTTTTATTCTTATTCTCTAATCACTTTTTATCACAATGCATTAATTTAGAAATCTGAATTACTACCATGAACTCTCTATTGGCAGTATCCACAAGAAATTAGCATGATTTGCAGCTGAAAAAATAGTAGCATGATCATTATCAGAGAACGTCTCAGAATGTAAGAGTTCCTCAGCTGAAAGGTAGCTGCAAAGTGTAATTATTAATGGAACTAGTAAGTAACTTAATTGTAAAGTACTAATTATTATCGCAATTATTAGACATTTGAATAGTTTGGATGCCAATTCTTTTTGCAGGCTTCCAATGCCCAGAACCTTTCTGTGCCAAAAGCAGGCAAAAGTGGAACAAGTGCAACACTCATCTCTACTTCTGTAGTCCCACGTCTAAATAGACTAACAACTTCCAGGGATTTGGTATATTTTGAAAGATCTGTTTGATCAAATATTTGCTATGGAATAGTGACTTAAGTTTCATCCCTTTCTGTCATTCCATCTTGCTTTATGTCTATGTTCAATGATTTTGGCCCCCATTCAGCAACTTATTGAACCATGTGACTCCTATAAAACTAATCTCTTGATTAAAAGTTGTTTATGAGATTAAATGCTTTGCCAGAATGGAGGCTTTGTCCTGACACTTTCTGCCAGATATATGCCTTAAACTTAAAATGCATCATCATGATAATCACTGTCAGAGCCACAAAGAACAAATGGTTTTACTTGGGGGTTGACTGAAAAACCTGTACCTGGCCCATGAAAGTCTGGTTAAGAGTGATTACGTGTATGTTGGGGGCGGGGGGGAAGGCAATTTACTGGGGCTGCACTGAAGGAACCACTTGAAGACTCCCAGCTCTGTGCTCCCACTGATGAATTTTATATTTCCCATTGGTACTCACCATTTGGAGGCATCAGGTAAGTGGAGAGTGTGTAGAGCAGGAAGGAGACTGGAATAGCAGGAGATTAGCAGTGGGGTTGGGGATCAGCTGCCTGTAATAGTGGCTTGGTCACAAGCACCCAGGCCCCACTTGATAAGGTGTCCAACCCCTGCTTTTAGACATGATGAGCATTTACAAATTTACTTTTCCTAAGCCATCTAAGTACCTACTAGCTGTAGTATGAACCACCCAAACATTCCAGCAGTAGTGAAATGTTGTATTTTAATGTTAAATTTGGCATGCATTCTCTGCTGATTTATCCTCAAGACTTAACTTCCCAAGTGAAGTATAATATTGCCATTGTCATAATCTTTCCCATCTCCTAACTCTTCCTAGGAAAGTCATATATTCTGCTGTTCTCATCTCAGGATTATAGATTCCCTAGGACAGTCTGTCTTCATCTGTAACGGGAAACGCTATGAAAAGCATTGTGTTTACTGCAAAGGTAATAACATATTGTTGTTAGAATTGTTTTTTTGCATGTTCACTATTTCCTCTGTGTTGCACAGCGATTTCATAGACATTAGGGCTGGAAGGGACTTCGGAAGATCATTGAGTTCAGCCCCCTGCCCAAAGGGCAGGAAGTCAGCTGGGGCCATAGGATCCCAGCAGGATAAGTATCCAGTTTGCTCTTGAAGGTGTTCAATATAGGCGCTTGAACCACCTCTGGTGGCAGGCTATTCCAGACCTTGGGGGCTCGGACAGTAAAGAAATTCTT
>JAGPOW010002067.1:7388344-7404062 GCA_030014935.1 Caiman crocodilus
CGGGATTTGCTTGAGAAGCATCTATGGATGCAAGCCAGTGTTTTGGTCGCTTTACTAGCTGCAGCATCACATTGCAGGCTCATGTTCATCTTGTGGTCAATCGTGACCCCCAAGTCTCTTTCTTCCATAATGCTAGCCAACACAGCACTGCCGAGCCTATAAGGATGCTGCGGGTTTTTCTTCCCAAGGTGGAGAACCTTGCATTTATCGGCATTGAGCACCATCAGATTCTCATCCGCCCACTTGCTGAACCTGTCCAAGTCAGCCTGGATCACCCACCTGTCTTCTGGTGCGGGTGCTTTGCCCCAAAGTTTGGTGTCATCGGCGAACTTAACCAGTCCGCTTCTGACTCCAGCGTCCACATCATTAATGAAGATGTTGAAAATATGGGCTCAAGGACAGAGCCTTGGGGGACCCCACTGGTCATGGGACACCATGATGAGTGACTTCCATCAACTACTACCTTCTGGTTCTGACCATGGAGCCAATTTTCCAGCCATTTCAAAGCAAGGGTGTACTTTGTCTCCCTCCTAGCATTAAACCTTGCATTATAATGGTCAAAAATGCATCTCATAAGCAAGGTGTTTGTTGTTTTTTTTTTTTAAACAAACAAATTCTTCATTGATTATTTGTCCTTAGTTCTCCCAATACTTCTCACACCTTGGAAGTGTCTTTCTTAGGTGAGTACTGAATGTATTTGAATATGCTACACAGCTCCATCTTATATTCTAGCCATGAAACATATTAAATGAATGCTTCTCTAACTCCTGCCCCTTGCTTGCTATGCAGTATAAATTTCTGGAGGAGAGTAGCTTTGTATGATGCTGTCACACTGGAGATGTTGTGGGTGTATTGGGTATGAAAGAAGAGACAGAAATAAAATACAAGATTTCAAAGCAACTGCAGTTTAAAAAAATATTCTGAGAAAATATCTGACTTGGTCCATAGCAATGTCAGAGTGCGGTTTTCTTATCTTTGCAAAAAGAACTGCACACATCAAGGGAGAGCTGTACCCACTTGAGATATTTTTTGCATTTCTTTTGAAGACAGAGCTACAGGCATAATTATCAGGGGACAGTCAGATGCTCTTTTGCAGAGGTAGAGGAAAAAAAGAGTTATAAATAGGAAGGAGCCAAGCAGTTTGGAGAATATATATATTTGAATGAAGAGGACTCTACCTAACTTACAAAAGGTCTGTTCTAACCTCCTTTGCACTGTAGCTGAGACCTAGTATGCCTCTCAGCTGTGAAGAAACCTCAGAAGAATGAGTGGGTCCATCCAGATCCAGACAGAAGAGTTCTGATGCTCTCAGGAGATCAGCTAGACATCCCGAGTCTTCACAATGGGCTTACTCTGGTTGCTAGAACTAGGACAAGACAAGGCATGAAAAAAAAAAAAAAATCATAAGGACTTCTCTGAAGCTCTTATTATAGCTAAACCATCCAGGTTCTTTACACATCTGTTATCAATAGCTCAGAAAATCCATCTGCCCCCTCCTACTGTACTCTCTAAGTTGTAAATAGATGTCTCACTTGATGCAGGCTAGACTGTCCCAGGGTTTGATCTGAATCAGAACAGACACAACAGTCCTATACAGGCAGTATCATATACTGCATTTCTGCTCCTCTGCCAGCAGAAGTCCAACAAGAACAGGCAGGCTGCCCAGCTAGTCCTGCAATAACCTTACAGACCCACATGGCCATGACCCAGAAACAAGTACATTTCATCCTGCATACTTCAGAGGCACTTAAAGCAAGACAGTGGACCTGTATAACTGTAGGATCCTAGGACAAATGACTTTCTCCTGGGAGAAATACAAGGACTATTTACAACCTAAGCAGCAAAATACAGTAGTCTAAGAGTTTGATCCTAACAACTGCAGAGTAAGTGCTTTGAGTTAGCAAATGACTCCTATTTAGCAAAGTACTTAAGCACACACTTAACATCAAGCTTCAGTGGGACTGAAGCACCTGCTTTTGAATCAGAGTCTAAGTACAGGAGAAGACCTGGTAACAGTGAAATCAATTGCTCCTAAATGACTTGACAATACAGTGTTTTGAAAAAAAAAATGATTGTGAATAGACTGAGGCTGTCTGTATACATCTAAAAACAATTCACTAAATAAACAGAGAAGAAGGCATTGTAGAAAAGTGTTCAGAAGTCTCCAAGCAGCTCAATCCAGTGAACAGAGCACTAAACAAAGAGTAAATAAATCTGGGTTCTCTCCCTGGCTCTGGTGGTGACTGGTCACTGGATAAAAACTGGCTAGTCACTGAATTAATTGTGTCACTGCCCCTAAAACAATAGGCCTGGAAATTCTGAAGTAAAAACAGTCTAGTATTGATAATCCAGGTTCACTGAGAGGATCCTCATCTGGAGGGAACCAGTCACTGGTGCTTATCCTAAAGAAAATGACAGCCTGAAGTGCAACACTGATGTGGGGGTGCCCACAGCTTAGTACTGAAGAAGCCACAAGGGGTCCCAAGTAGTGAAAGGGTCCAGGTAATTAAAAAAGCAGTACCCAAATTACTATGAGTAATACATTCACAAGAAAAAATCCCCCTTAATTCTAGTCTCTTAATTACAAAAGAAGGTCTTTGAAACATTTGTTTCCTTCAGTGTGGTCTCACATGCATTAACACTGGTCAACTAAGAATATACATGAAAATATAACAACTATAGATTGACAAATTTTGGCTTAAGTAAACTAATCATAGGCCTCATAATTTGTTCTTTTCTCTTGGGAAGCCTCATATTGTTGTGGTGTTTTTAAAGCAGAAGAACAGGACAGAACCACATTCAAAGGTTTAATTATTTCTTTTTAATTAGCCCCTTTAGGACACAAAGCTGATTGGGTACTAGCATCTTAAATGACGGTGTAGGAAAAAGGAACACCCAATATGTTCCCAACAGTTGCTCATACCTAGGCTTGGGGATGTGAATCTGTGTTCAGTTTTTATAGATGGTAGGGAAAATGTTTGCCAAAATTCTGGTGTTACAATAACAGGATATTCACAAGACGTAATAATATGCTGCACTTCTTTAGTGCTGTTCATGCAGGGAGTTCAGAGTGCTTTGAAAACATCACTTGTAAGCCTGACCAAACCTGCAAGATAAGTATTATTCACATTTTACAGAGGGCAAACTGTGACACACTGAAGCGGCTTAACCCCAAGGCCAAAACAGCAAGTCTAGTTAGACACTAACAGAGCTTAAAAACCCCCAGCACATTAAGAGCAAAAACCTATTTTACTTCCCATGTCTCAATGCCACGTGTCCCAGATCAGCCCTTTTCAGGGGACATTCTGCCTTGGGACTTCTCAAAAAATGACTTGTTTTGTCTCCTGCCTTTAAAGGACACCCACTTAAGCCAGTCTTGGAAGTGGTTTTTAGAAGAGCAAGCCTCTGTCTTCAAGGTCCTGGCTCTTCTCTGCCGCTGGCTTCCCCAGCAATCTCCAGGATTCCACCTCAGAGAGTTCCTTTATGTTCAACTCCAAGGGAGGCTGTGGGTGGGGAAGGGAGTGCGTTTCCAAAAGTGAGGGATCAGAATGCTAGTGTCCCAAACAGCATAGAAAACAGGTCTGCTCAAAACCAAGTCTTTCTTGTGCCACTCCAGATTACCTTGTCTTTTCTCAGACTCTAGCTTTTGCTTTCCAGCTCCCCCAGAGCATTTCCCCTTTGCCTCTAGCACAGCCAGCAACATAAGCAACAAACCAGTTACAAAACTATAGTATTAACCCAGGAACAATGAATAAATGAATAAAATAAAACATAATGCTATCAGGAAGCAATCAAGCAGTAGTCTCTAGGGCCTGCTACGAGGCCCAAACTGTTATCTTCCCCTGGGGTAAATGCCCTCCACACTGTTCCCCAGAAGAACTTCAGACTAACCTCAGCCAACTTCACATCTTTGGTTATACTATGTATGTAGATGAGTAACTGCAGTTTAGATTCACCCTGGAGCAAAACCAAATTGCCCTCCATGAATGCATACTGCAAGCAAAACAGAAAATGGGATAGTGGAGAAAAGCACTCCTATGTTTCAGCCCAGTAGCCTAGAACTTAAGGCAGTCATCCTAGTTTTAAATTATGCCTCCACCCAGAGGTTTGAACATGCATTTCCAACTACCCAGCACAGTGCTCCAACTACCAAGCCGTAGGTTGGGCAGCATCTTGACCCTGTTCCAGCCTCTGCTTGAAGCTGACTCACATTGCACCTTAATTTTAATATCTATTGGATAAAATGCATTGGCAGCAATTCTGCCCCACTGGGAGCAAGGGTCCAGGCTAGAACACTGGATGCCCTCCCATCTGGAGCAGTATCCATTTTACTTGATCAAAATCTCACTGATTACCATCTCTCTCTCAAATTTTCTCTGTGGCCTAGAGGCTTTCTTCAGGAAGAGGTTTGAGTAATCCCTAATCTGTGGATTGGTGGTCAGGGCACTTTGCTGGGAAGCAGGAGATGTAGAATCAAACCCTGTGAGATGGACAGAGCCTGAGTCTCCTGCTTAATGCAAGACCATAGCTTATGAATAGATGGTGATTAAGTGACAAGAAGTGCAGTGACATGACTGTGTGAGCCATGTAGATGCGTAAAGTGAAGCTGGGTTTAGCCTTAACTCTTTTATTGTAATTGCAAACCATAAGGTGAAAAAAGATGATAATTTTTAAACAGGAAAAGTAAGTGGCAAAGGCATTAAAAACTACATATATAGTACATCATTTTAGGTGTTAAATCTAAATCCTTTATCAAGTCATTAGCACATAGAATAACAGCCTGGTAATTAATTTTTTATAAGTCAAGTGTATAGTAGCCATGAAAAAAAAAAAACATTGCTTGTTTCTCTCTTGGAAAGTACCAACATAAAATTTTAAGAGAAATGTGCACTATTTATCATGCATGAATATCAAAAGAGCTGCTGCTTTGCAGTACACTGCCAAACACTCAGCAAATAGAATTCCTGTTCCCCAAAATCAGCATTAAAAAAAAAGCTTTTTGACTTCAACACTACCACGTCTCTCTCTTTTTTTTTTTTTTTGACCGGGGGCTAGGGTGGCACAGCCACTAAGGCTCATGGTTGAAAGCCTGGGGGTCATAAGTTTAAGGCCATAACAGAAGCATTCCTGGTACGGCCAGGTCAGATTCCAGCTAAATCTGTAAATTCTGTTAAATACCCTGCCACAAGCACATGAAAAAGGAAAGTACTTATTGACTTGCTGTGACCATTATAAAGAGTCAAATCTTTCAAAGATTGGGTTTATCACAGTTGATTGCACCCACAAAAGTCTGTGGATCTCCATCTTTACACATGCCCCATTCACGCAGTCCCAGGTCTATGAAGTAGAAACTCATCATTTCAATTTGTAAATCTAATATCTATTGCATGTTGGATAGTAACATTTCTACTCATCAGGATAGCTAAGCACTGGAATGGATTATGTATGGAGGTTGTTGAATCTTCAGCACTGGATTTTTTTTGGAAGCAGGTTAAACAAACATCTGCCAGAACAATTTAAGTACAGTCAATCCTGCCGGGGGGCAAAAAGATGGACGAGACAACCTTGCAAGATCCCTTCCATCCACATCGTCTATTATTCTAGGTTTAAAATTGGTGTCCTTTAGTAAGTATTTCTATATCAAGGGAAGTCATACTGGCTGATACAGATATAGGAACAATAAACACATTTGCCCAGATCTTCCAGTCTGGCTCAACATAAACTATTACTTCCTGTCCTCTCAAAGCTAAAGGAAAGGGTACAATGTTGTCTTAAGAGAGACAGATATCCAGAATAGTGAACATACACAACTTTACACAAACACAAAGATTTATGAACACACAAGAGAAGGTGCAAAGGTTTCATGGAAAATATGAACCAAAAAATCCCTTTAAATTATTCTGTAGCTTCTATACATTATCTTCTTTTATTTACTTTTGTGTCTGTTGCTATGATGTGTTCAGGACACAGTATACAGTTTAATAGGCTTTTTGTTTATGTCTCTAATGGCCTAGTCACTTTTTCTTATCCATCTCCCAGGTCCTTTGGCCTGGGTTCATACTCAAACACTTGGCCCCAAAGAAAATGTTAGAATATAAACTGAGTCATAGAAGTTCTTAACTTACCCTCCTGCCGCTCTGCTTCCTTCTTTATAGGAACAGTTTGAAATATTCTGTTTTCTTGGCAAAAGCCTTATTGACTCAATTTTTGCTCCTACTCTCCATTCCATGCCTGAAGGAAGAAGAGACATGAGCTATTGAGCCAAACCATGGAGGGCATAGTCTCCAGAGTCTAAATTTCTGTGGAATCCAGTCATTGGAGCTCTATTTGAATTTGTATTAATTAATAATCAGTGTGCCCTTTACAGAATAATGAATTAGATATGTTGTCATGTGTGTATTAACTCTCACTTCTCTGAGTCCTCCCTGTGTCGGAACCACAGAGGTAATCTACACACGATAAACTGAAAAGACTGAGAAGGTAAAAACCAAATACAAGTAGGATAAAAAGCAATAGTTGTCCTTCTTCCAAAATGCCTCATCAAGAGTTACACAAAGAATTGCCCACAAAGAGAGACCCTTAATATTGTTATGTAGGCATTAAAGGACAATTCTGTTGTTGAAAGTCAATGGAATAGGCACCCACATCTCTTAGGCCACTTGGAAAATCTCATCCATATTCTTGGGTGAGCCAAAATCCCCAATTCTGTTATTGTGTATTGTGATGATAAAATAATTACATCGGGTTTTGATGTTTTCCAAATAAAACATCCAAGAATCAAGTTTTCCCATCTGTTAGGGGTGAAAAGTGTGCCCATGCTTATAAAACAGAGTAACATAAACATGTAATGGGCACTCTCTCAGAATTTGTAGTTTACATATATAAATTATACTTAATAAATGTAGATTACAAAGATTTAAAAGCACCATGACATCAGCATAAGTCGTGCCTCAAAGACGCATAGTAAGTTGGCCAAAAAAGTGTTCTAGTCAGTGTTGGAAACCTGACCAAGATCTGAATTATTCTGGAAAAATCTGATTCTGTACCATATACGGCTTCTTTTAAAGTGGTTTTATTATATACTGTGTTATTTTTAAGGCATTTATAAATAACAGCAGCAAGAAAAGTGATACAAATTACCAACAATGAAAATAGATATATAGGGTATGTTAGAAATGCTAAACTCCCAAAACATAAAATTGGCAGATATATGTCATCATTAATTGCTTCTGTTCTGTCCTGCAAACTTAACTCAAAATCCACTAGAACCAATTTCTTTCAGTCTTGTCCTGCTGTAAAACAAAGTTTAACAGCAATTCAACTGATTAAAGAAACCAACAACATCACAGAAAGGAGAATGTTATTTTGGTTAGTTTATATGAACACTAATTCATTTTAGCATGATATGTGACACCTTGGCCCCTTAAATAAACTCTTCAAGTGTGGTTATAATCCATCAGTGTCCCTTGTGGCCTGGACATAAAGGCCTCTACCACACATTCAAATTCAAGCTGGATAGAAACCAATTCTGAAGTTGTTACACATTTTCCAGCACTAGGTTTGTAGGTTGTTGGCTGTTTTTATAGCTGGACAGACATAATAGCATCATAATTATTTTGCACGTGTGGCCGGTCTAAATTTATTGCACAACTTACCAGTTACTTCCATAATACCTGTAACATTTAGCAGGGGCCAAAGACAGAAAACAGCCATTTCTTGTGTTCACAGAATCATGGGGTTGGAAGGGACCTCAGAAGGGGCATTTAGTCCACCCCTTCGCGGAGACTCAGGGTTTGCTATTTCTAAACCAGCCTAGATAACTGCCTATACGGCTACTTTTGAGCTCCCAGCTGATCACTTTGAAGAATAGCAAAATTGGGTTTAAATTGGGCGACATGTAAAGTCCGCATGGGACTTTGTTCATGATGATAATGAAAACAATTACCATCCAGCCTTAGTTTTTTTCCCAAACCAGGATGTGGCCAGATCCAATTACCACCCGTTGAAAAGTATTGAGGTAATATCTTACAGGAAATGTATTTGTTCCTTCTCTCTGACTGAATGCACACACAAATAAGGTCAGTTTCTTCTGTTTACAAATACTAGAGTACTGGCAATTACTGTTCCATTGTCTTACTGCCTTTTCAGTTTGAAAGAGTGTATTGGTTTGGATTCAGGCTGTTCTTTTCTTTTCTTTTTTAGAACAGCAGAACTAACAAGATGTCAGCATATGAAGTCAAACTGGTTTAAACAGAGTTTATGAGATTCCATTACCATCAATACATTTTCTAAGGATGGACACAGATTGAGTACCCAGCCAGACCATTTTGAAGAATAGCAAAATTGGGTTTAAATTAGGTGAGATGTGAAGTCCTTGTGGGACTTCATTCATGATGATGATGAAAAAAAATTACCATCAAACCTTAGTCTTTTTCCCAAGCCAGGATGTGGCCAGATCTCATTACCATCTCTTGAAAAGTACTGGGGTAAAATCTTACAGGAAATGTATTTGTTCCTTCTCTCTGACTAGATGCATACAGAAATAAGTTCAGTTTCTTGTATTTACAAATGCTAGAGTACTGGCAATTATTGAAGATAAGTAGATCTGTGCAAATGTAGATTTACAATGGCCACTAAATCAAAAAGGTGTACAGTCCAGGAGCAGTTAAAAATTAGTAGCCAGAAAGGTTTTTCTGTTTGATATCAAAGACAGGATTTTTCTTGTTTGCAGCTTTGATATTCTTTCTTTTGCGACCAATTTAACCAGGCAGTCTTGGCATAAGGATATTAGAGGACAGAGGAGGGAGTTAGCTGTAATCCAATCAAAGCTGATATGGATTTTTTTCTGTTTTCCTGCTGTGCATGTTTGGATAGGTAAGTTTCATTACTGAGTCAGGGGCAGTACAAGAGTGTGAACTACCATTATATATATAAAGGGAATACTAATGACTGTATTATTAAAAATGAAGACTTTTTTCTGAACTAGATATTACCTACTTGATATAACCAGCATAAAAGGTAAATTAGAATTCAAACTGTTTCCGTTCCATGCCACCTTTCCGTCTTGTCCTATTACCTTCCACTTTCACTGGGTCTTTACTCACCAAATGATTCACACTCCAGACCAATTATTTGCAGACCAATAATTGCTCAGGCTGGCAGTAATCTAAAAACTGTCACCATCTGACAGCTGTTTGTTGCTCTCACAAAGTGAATTGTATTGTTTCCTACTTGTGATAGGCCAGGTGTCCATGCCATTAAAAACCACCACCCAACTGTTACTAACTGATGCCACTGCTGACTGTTGGCAGAGAGGCAAAGAATTTGATAGACATAGAGAGTGAACTACTCTCATAGCTAGAAGGCAGGTGGAAATCTATATTATTGTTTGAATAGGGTCCTTTCTTATGGGGTGGCAAACAACTTTTTTAGTGCATGTAATTTAGGCCTTTGCATTAGCACATAAATCACCTGAAAAATTATCAAGACAACAACCTTTTAAAAATGTCACTGTATATGATTTGAGTAACGCTCATGATTTCAAAGGGACTCTAAAATCTTCACCTTTATGAGCCCGGAGTTATGTAATGCAATTTAACGTATTCTTCCCTCCACTGAGCTATCAATGACATAGCCTGCAATGATCACATAAGCAGAATGACAGACTCTGCAATTCTGAACAGAAACTGAAAACAGTTTACTTGGGAACAACTTAATCATTTTCTCCATCCAATTCCCTAGGCCTTTTAGTTTTGCTGCCATCAGCAATTTTGCAGCATAGGGGGGCGCTGAACTGCACAACCTCATAGAATTAGATACCTGCTCAATTCCAAATATAAACTCTGCTTTCTCTGTGGAGCAATCAAAAACACTTTCTTTTTCATCAAAACTGAACATGTTAACTAAACCACCATGACAAACTCTGTACTATTGCAGTCAAATTTAAATGGCTGTTCAGTGATGCACAACAACCTCTTGATATCTTCTTTTAAATCCTAGCCTGCTTTGCCTCTCTAACACAACCAGTTACAATTATGTTTTACATTCTTCCTGCACCCCCATACCACCTGTAGTCAGAGACTATGTTTTTCATCCAGTTGGTTTGTATTCTGTGTCTGCTGATATGTCTATGACCTGAAGTAAATAGATAACACAACCCACCTGCTACCTAATTCTGATACTGAGTAAACTACAGGAGCGTTTTTAAGAACTTGAATAAGTTGCCAATAGAGTGCTAAGGGCACATATAAGATTCTAATGCAATGAGAATGAATTTTGTAGTTTCATTTTAATCATTATAGAAATGTTTGCCAGAAATTTGAAGTTTTCCTACTGAATCCAAAATTAGGCCTAGTTTTGCTCACATCATAAAAAAAACCAAACAACTTACTATCACACAGTGTATCACAACTAGGAGCCTGATCAAGAGAGGACCATCACTGGAATCGTCAGGTATATTTCAAATCAAAATGCAAGGTAAAATTGACTACTGGAAGCTTGTATAAAACTTGCCAATTTTATTAATGTCCCAAGTCAGCTAAGGTTGCTTGGAAAAAATGAGAATTAGCTTTAATTGTTAAAAATCCATATCTAATGTAGACCTCTTAAATGCCCTTCTGATGTGGTTCAACAATAATTTCCAAGGTCTGCCAAATTCTTCCAAACCTTTCACAACTGAAGGAATTCATTTTCTTAACGCATGCGGTTCAACCAAGTCTGCCATACCCTACCTTTCTTACTGAACTCTCACATCTTCCTACTATCTAGGAATCAATCTCTTTCACATTTCTATTACACCTCAGGGTATCGTTTGGCATCTTATTTAAACAAACAAAAAAATCACTCTTGAAAAATAAAAAAAGGCTGGTATTCAAAAGTGATGACAAATTTCTGATTTTTTCTTTTTCTTTTTTTTTTGGAGTATGGCATATAATGAAGATGGTGGAACATGATGCTCATACAGTGCTTCCAACCTTTGCTAAAGCAAATGTAAGTACACGCAAAAGGATAATATTTGAACTGAAAAGTATCATGGCCATAATACCTACTAGAAGTTCAGCTCTTCTGCTTCCTACATATGTCTGGGCCAATTTCAATGGCCTTCCCTGTCTGTTCATGTACAGCACGGTTTCCATGGCAATTACAAGACAGCTACAGTATCTATCATACTTCGCCAATAATGACCTTTTTCGAGAATCATCTCAGGGTGGTAGAGGTATTGCTGCCTCAAGCCACAGCAAATTATGATGCATTTTTTACCTTCAGTCATGCTTCTTGGAGGGAAGGGGAAGATGTACTCCCTGTTCAATTTTGTTTGTACATTCCCTTACATACAGTGATACTCCTCTCTCACCAAAACACTTCGTGCTTTGGTCACAAAATGCAGCCTCAAAAGGAACAGAGGTTACCAGGGAACCATCTTTTTATTCGGTCTGGACCCTTGATCCAAATTATGCAAGAAATTTTGATCTCTTCCACAGTAGGTGGGATCCCATAATAAGGTCTAAAAGTAAAAGTAACAAAGTTGTGAAGCCTAGCTGCCAGCCATTTCTGCATGAACGTTGTGATACTTAACCTCAAGGCTTTATTTTTTCCCCTCCAAGGATTACACTTTCAGTTGGCAATTCCTTGTTTTCCTGCTGGAAAGCAAGCAAAGAAAGAAACCCCGTGAAAAAAAAGAAAAAAAGGAGGAAAAAATATATCAACTAACACTTCATTGAAAGCAATAAACTATCCTGTGGAGACAAGTTCCATACATTAGTGAGGTGACGTTAACCAGAAGTATTTTGCCAAAGTTTGTGACATACTGTCAAATGCAGCCATTAGCACTGTGGCTTATAAGTAACTACTTTATAGCTTTTCCAGAACTATTCTAACTCTGATCATATGCATCTCCCACTATTTAAATGCATTTTAAGGAACAAAGAGTCCCATAACACTTATTCCCTAATGTGCATTTGCAAAAAATGCATTTATGGTTGTGTCAAATTCGGCATGACTCACATTACAGAGCACGAGGAGTAAAATTGTTAAATAGACTGGCTCACCCAGCTTGTTTTTACACATCAATAAATAACATCAACTCAGTAGAAATAGAGATGTGGCTTTCTGTTTGGAGTTAATTCAAGTACTGGCTCTTCTTCAGACCTTCCATTCTGTGTAAGCCAGAATTGGGGAAATAATTCATAATGAATAATTCATTCAATTAATTAAATTTCCTCACTAATTGGCTATCTCTACTTTTTTTAATGTTTTCATTATTTTAAACTATTTATTTCCCATTATCTAGGAATAATTCTAGGCATGTTCACAGGCAGATTGTTGTAGGAGTTCAAAACTGCTGATTATTTTTAATTTGATACATGGGTTCTGGCCATAGTTTGGTTTCATGAGTGTAAAATCAGGTGGCCAGTGCAAATAAATATGGTGGCAATGTTATAATTTGCTTACCATGTATATTTCTAAATATTATCTCTAACAAAGGGCAAATTAATGTGAATCTGTAGACAGCACAGAACACTAGCATTTTCTAGCATGCCAGGGAGCAAAAGACAAACAAAGCTCTTAGGTCAGAGGCGATATTTGTTATTAGACTAACTAAATGATAGCAAAAAACATTTTTTTTTTCTTTGCAAGCTTTTGGGTACAAACACCCTTCTTCACGCTGAGAAGAATTCAAAGATTGTAAAAAAGTTCTCCTAGGTAGAAAAGAAACTTCATTTTGCATAGCGGAGGTAGAGGGTGGAAACTTATTCCCCTGGGTACCTTAGAGTCCTTTTGTGAGAGAGTGTTGCTCTGTGATATGAAGACTGTTTATCTCTATTTTTAGAGCAACACAGCTATAACTTATATCCCAGAGAGTGGCAGACACATTCCGATAATGCTATTCTTTTACTGTCCCAGCCCTAAAGAACTTTCCTCTTACTCCCTTTAACCTCTGTCCTCTCTCTTCTTTCTTTTGCCTTCATTTGAAAATAAGCTCTGCGAGATGAGAGTCAAGGAAATGATTTGGAGGAAGCTGTGTGGCCTGGCAGCTTCTTCTCTTGCCAGATAGCTCAAAAAAAAAAAAAAAAAAAAAAGATCAGGGATGGAAAATGGAGGTGCCCAGAGACCGACTCAACCTGCACAACTAGAGTTAGAGAAGGAACATGGCGTTTTGGTTAGGACACTAGCATGGAAATCAAGAGATCCACTTTCAGTTCCCTGTTGTTGCCAAGACATTAAGTGACCACAGCTACATTACTTTGTTTCTCTGTGCTTCAAATCCCTGTCTGAAAACTGGGCCTAATAGCACTATACTACCTCACATAGTGGTAAATAGATCAGAGGATGTAAAGGCCTCTGATAATATGATAATAGGAGCCAAGATTACTTACTTAAAATAAGTCATCTTAAACAATGCTAAAAATTAGTCTGCTGAAGCACCCTCTATCCACAAAAGTTCCTCCGCTCTTTCATTAATTTTGCAAAGTGTATCTTTCCATCCCAGGAAACGCTATACAAGAAATCCAATGGTAGACAGGGACATATTCCTCACTCTTTTATGGTCACTGCATAAAATGGTAGATATTGACTTCCACTCCCTACAGTGCAAAGGAGAGATTGTCCAAGATCACAAATACTGTTTTCCAGGAAGATTACACAACCCTGCAAATGAGCAGTACTTAATTCCTGTTAAGTGTATACATTATTTCCATTTGTTTCCATAGCATCAGTTTGCATATGCTTTTGAATATACAAAAACAGGTCACAACAACCCATACTAGACTCATGACAACTTATATTAATCAGAAGGCTACACGCATGCTTTTCCCCAAGTAGCATTCTTAAGATACATATTCTAATTAAGTTACAATGGATTCTCTGCCAAATGTTGTATGATAATGCACATTACAAATGCCATACAAAATACAGTCCTTTATCAGCTTGAGCTAGATTCACTTTTTATCTCATAATTTATCACATCTTTCTTCAGATTACATTCAGTAAAGAGAACATTAAAAATATATCACCCTACAGTTCTTTACCTCAAATAACAATAGCCTATCACAAACATAGCAAGGACACTTATTGATCAGAATCCCGCAGGGCTTTCTTAAATACTTGGAGCTGGGCTTTAATTCAGTTTGCAAAAACAATCGTGTTTGTTTCCTGACTTGTAGAGTTTCTCCTTATTAAAGCTCCCGCAAGCATGTTCCAGAAAGCAGATGAAGCTCTTGGTGACAATATGCATAACGAAGAGGCTCCATTTCTCACAGAGGAGGCTAATTAATCATTAGGTGAGTGCTAGTAAATTTTCTGAATCACCAAGTTTCTGACAGACACACTGATAAGCCAGCAAAATGCCCACAGATGTTATGTGCCCATCAGAGGGGAACGTATTCTCTTGTGGACGCTGAGCAGCA
This sequence comes from Caiman crocodilus, assembly GCA_030014935.1. Taxonomy (NCBI): domain Eukaryota; kingdom Metazoa; phylum Chordata; order Crocodylia; family Alligatoridae; genus Caiman; species Caiman crocodilus. The sequence continues at coordinate 7,402,750 of JAGPOW010002067.1, forward strand.
TCTTGTCACAATTTTTTTTTTTTTTTAGGAGAAAGAAATATTAACAAAACCATGTAATGACAAATCTATGCATGCAAACAAACAATAATGTGGTGCCTACTAATAATTAGAAGATAATGCTTAGGTTTAAGGTACGTCAATGGAAGTGTGAGTTGTTTTCCAGTCTCTTATATGGTGTGTAATTAAAACATTGATTATAGATTTTGCTCTACTGTTTAAATTATTTCAGAGAAAAAAAATTTCATATTTGCAACCAAACCAGTCTCTGGGTTTTCTTCTGCAAGCTGTATAGCAAAATAAGCTACCTTCTACTACCCTAATGTGACAGAAGAATAGAAAGTTCAACAGGAGGCCAGTTTGGCTAGATACAAAACTGTTAACTGAGCTCAAACTCAAAAATGAATCCTACAAAAAGTGCAAACTTGATTGTAGTGCTATGTAGGAGTAAAGAGTATTGCATAGGTATGCAGGAAAAAATCAGGATGGCCAATGCATGAATTGAGATGCAACTGGCAAGGGGCATAAAAGACAAAAGGGATTTTACAAGTGTGTCAAAGAGGAAGACCAGAGAAAACGTAGGTCTCTTACAGAATGCAAAAACTAATCCAGTCACAGATGATGCAAAAAAGGCTGAAGTATTTAATGCCTTCTTTAGTTCAGTCTTCACAAATAGGGGTAGCTACTAGAGGACAAGCACAGTGGGGCAAAGATAGGGAAGGAATCAAACAGCTTATAGCAGTTTTTAAAAAATGTTGATACCTGGATCACACTTTTTTTCCTGGATTAAAATTGGTGCAACACTTCACTCTTTCACTGAAAAGGTGGGTACATGTGTATGTTTTTTCCCCAAATCCTATAACATATTCCATTCCTTAAATCATACTAGTGCTGTTAAAAAATGACACCAAATACATCTTTCTTTAAAGCAAAGGATTAGTCTCTTTACCTGCTCTTTCTACTGTCTGCCCTTCCCATCCCCTAGTCTGTATCTCAGGGGACAGGGGCAGCCTCTTTTGCTAAGGCTGCTCCTGCAGGATCTTGTATACCAAGGACTACACTCACAGTCCCTCCTACTGACCTCAAGGGCATGGGAGAAGGGCGGGGGGGGGGGATGAGCCAGGCTGAAGATCATGGCTCCAACTGTGTGTCCACCTGCTCACAGCAGAGCCTGCTGCTGGGTGCAGGAGAGGGGCTGGCACAAGAACAGCATGGGGTGGACAGAAAGGCAGAGGAAAACAGCATCAGTGACAGCCCCCGAGAAGCAGCAACACGGTGCTGCTCGAGTACCAAGGTAGGCTCAGGTAACTGGACCA
>JAGPOW010002067.1:7404162-7418839 GCA_030014935.1 Caiman crocodilus
GGATGAGCCAGGCTGAAGATCATGGCTCCATCTGTGTGTCCACCTGCTCACAGCAGAGCATGCTGCTGGGTGCATGAGAGGGGCTGGCACAAGAACAGCTTGGGGTGTACAGAAAGGCAGAGGAAAACAGCAGCAGTGACAGCCCCAGAGAAGCAGCCACAGGGTGCTGCTCGAGTACCAAGGTAGGCTCAGGGTACTGGAACAGGGAGGAGAGCATTTTCCTTCTCACACCTGGGGAATCTCTCAGCACACTTCTGCCACTCCCATTGCAGACCCTTTGTGAATCACTGACTTCGAGTAATGGCAGAAGTTACAGATTTCTTAGAGAAGCTAAATGATTTCAGATCAGCAGGGCTGACTGGGATGCACGCTAGGGTGCTGGCTGAGGTACTGGATGAAAAAAATTGCTGAAGTAATTCCAGAGCCATTAGGATGCTCCTTGAAAACTTATGAAGGTCAGGTAAAGCAATTGGGAAAGGGCATATAATGTGCCCATCTTTAAGAAAGGGAAAAAGGAGTCTCTGGAGGATTACAGACCAGTTTGTCTAACCTTGATCCTGTAAAGATCATGAAGCAGGTCCTCAAAAAATCTACTGTGAAGCACCTAGAGGAGAACAAGGTGATCAGCAGCAATCCTGGTTTCCTTTGTTTAAAAATCACAAGTTCTCCAATTGAAAGAAACCCCCCTTCAAATTTTTTTTAATTAAAACCTCCTAAATCTGTATTTTTCTGCAATTAAAATTAAACTCCACTATATTATATATAATACATATACATAAATATTATATATGTATGTATCAGCTGAACACAGTATTTTATTGATATATTTACAATATTAAAGAAATTTGAAAGCCTACGAGTATCTCAATCACTATAATAAAATTAATTCTAAATAATTATACATTTTGGTGCTTGATTTCGGGTTTTTTTATCATGGAAAAATCAGAGCTGTCCTTGTCCCACCAGAACATGAGTCCAGCTTTGGCTGTCCCCCACCCTGCTGCTTTGTGGCACTGAGCAGCCCTGATATGCCAGGCAATGGCAAGGCACTGATATGCCGGTGCCCTGCCCTGCCATTGCCTCTCACTCCCAACCCCCATCCCCCCAGCCTTGCCAGTGCCCCTTACTGAGGACCCACAGCCTCCTGGCCCTGCTGGTGCCCCTTACTTCCAACCTGCACCCCCCACCCCCAGATACCCCTCACTTGCAAGCCACAATCCCTCATTGCTGCTGATAACCCTCACTCATGACCCAGAGCCCCGTGCCCTCCCACCCTACCAGAGGGATCCCTAGGTGCCAGGACTATGAGGGCAGGGACCCAGGTCTGCAGCCCCTTGCCCTCCCTAGCAGTGCCCAAGCCCTAGATGCTGCCTGTGGGAGGCTGTAGCTGCTGTGGCCCAAGTGGAGTGCAGACCCTGGCTCCCCTCCCTCATGGGCAGCACAGACAGAGCAAAGCCCGTGGCGGGAGATGGTTTCATAGATGTTAGGGTTGGAAGGGACCTATTAGATCATTGAGTCTGAGCCCTTGTCCTAGGTAGGAAAGAGTGCTGGGGTCAAATGACCCCAGTCAGGTATCTGTCCCTAGATTTGTGCTGGTGGCTGCAGGCTTGGGGTTCCTAGCCCTGCCGCCCTCCCCAAAAGGGCCTCCATGATCCAACAAGTGGAACTCATCACAGGAGACCAGAAAAGGGCAGGGAGACTCAGTTCTGGCACTGGAAGCTCTGAGCTGCTATGGCAAGATGCCCCCTACCCAGCCAACAGCAGCGAGGAGAACAACTCTTTGCCACCATACCTGCTGCTGCTGGGCAGGCGGGGAGTGCCTTGCCATGGTGGTACAGGGCTCCTGGCAGTGGCACCAAGGCTCCCTGTCCTGCTCTTCCCCGTTGTGCCAGGTCCTGCCTGCTGGGCCACAGAGGCCCTGTGGGGAGGGCAGGAGGGCAGGCAACCGAGCCCACAGCTGCCAGATGAATCCACCCCCAGCCTGAACACAAATCTGGGAGACGTGTACATCCATGTTTTCCCAGGAGTGTGTACAGTGGTGGGGAGCCAAACCACCCCCACCCGCTGGTCAAGCCACTAACAGCTCCATTCTTGTCCTCAGCTGGACCCTGCGGCCATGGATTCCTGCCCAGACCCCAAGCCCCGGGCTCCATGCACTGCCCGAGGTGGGTAGTACTCCCAGCTAATGTGATATACCCGACTTAAGCAAGGCTTTTGACACTGTTTCCCATAATATTCTCATTAACAAGCTAAGGGAATACAGGCTAGATCAGTGATTCTCAAACTTTTTTTTTTTTTTTCCATAGACCACGTGAAAATTGCTAAGGGTCTCAGCAGGCCACTTAATAAACCTTTTTTGTCCTATAAATCAAAGCACACAACTCGTATTGTAATATCAGCAGTCTTACTTTTCTAATGCAATGGATGTGCCTGTTTTTTTAGCAAAGTTCTGGAAAGTTGGGTGTAATATTTGTCAATTTTAGCTTTAGGTCACCTTTCTGCGGGCCACCTGAATGGAGCTTGTGGACCAGTGGTGGTCTGTGGACCACAGTTCGAGAACCACTGGACTAGATGGAAGTACTTCAAGCTGGATACAACACTGGCTGGATCATTGTGCTCAATGAATAGTCATCAGTGACTCAAGGTCTAGATGGGAAGAGGTAACACCAGGCGCAGAATTGGGTGAGTGGAGTTGCAAACACTCTCAAGCTGCAATGGGTAGAGTTGCAGACCTCCTGAAGAGTTCTGGCTAGACTCTTGAATAACCTAGATAGATTGGAAAAATGGTCTGCAATCAACCATACAGAATTCAGCAAGAACAAGTGCACAGAACTGCACTTGGGACAAAATAATTGTGTACATACATACGGACTGGGGAATGACTGGCTAAGCTGAAGTACTGCAGAGAAAGACCTATAGGTTATAAGAGACCATAAACTGAATATAAGCCAACAGTGTGTTCTTGCTGAAGAACAGGCCATCTTCATATTGGGTTGTACTAACAGAAGTGTCGCTTGCAGATCAAGGGAAGTGATTCTTCTGTTCTATTTACCAGGAGTATTGTGTCCAGTTTTGGGCCCCACAATTCAAGAAGGAGGTGGGCAAATTGGATAGTATCCAACGCAGAACTGTAAAGCTGGTAAGGAGCATGGAAGGCAAGACTTATGAGGAAAGGCTGAAAGACCTAGTGTAATTGAATTTAGAGAAGAGAATACTGTGGGAGGTTTAACAGCTGTCTTTATCTGAAGGGCAATGATAGAGAAGATGAAGATGCACTTTTCTCTGTGGCTATAGGAGAGAGGACTAAGAGGAATAGACTTGAACTGAGCAGGGGAAATTTAAATTGGAGATGAGAAAGAACTTTCTGACCATGGTTAAGCATTGGAATAGGCTTCCTAGAGCCACTGCAGAATCTCCATACCTGGAAATTTTCAAGAGCAGCTTAGACAGACACCTAGTTAGGATGGCTTACTCAGTGATGATCCTTCTTTGAGCAGGGTGCTGGGTTACGTGACTTTTGAGACCCCTTTTGGTCCCAGTTCCTGTGAACCTCTACCCTTAATTTCATGGTTGTCCTCCTCAGTCATTCTGTATCTTAGAGCTTTTTAGCAAGGTTTAACAGCCTTGATCAACCTCTTGCAAAAAAACACAAAAAACAAAAAACAAAAAAACTAAGACAGCGGACATGAATGCTCTCTCCCACTAAGGCGGCTGACAATATCAGAGGGACTTTCCCTGTGCCATTTCCACATAGGGTAGAAGAGAGAATGAACTCATTAAGATTCTTCTCAGGACTTTCCTTTAGGAGAGTATGAGATAAAGTGTGGGTTTGTTTCCCAGTGTGTATTTCCAACTGAAATTTGGTGTTGGGAGTGGTACCACTCAGGGGTGGCCATGATGCTTCTGGAGTCCCCTTGGCCCTTAGCAACTTTTCTCACTTTGGGCAATCTACCCCTCCCCTCACCTGCCATGACTTGATGTATTTATCTTTTAGAAAAGGAAGGCTGCCCCAGGGCTCTCCAAAGTTGGTCTTACACTCATGACAGTTATCTGTGCTCACTGTCTTAAAAGGCTAATTATGCGGTCTCCATTTTCTGCAGTACCCACACCCATACCTCACACACGTTAGACACACCAATCAAATCATAACCACCCCTACAGACTATGGGCTCCTGGCTATGTTTATCCTTACACCAGCCCCTCTCTAGGCTATGGACATTGTGGCCCCCTTGGTCTCCAGCTGTGGTCCTTTTCCTTAGACCCTGTCCTGACACCTAGGCCAGTTTAGACCCAGGGGCTCTCTTGTCCCACCAGATTCCAGCTGAGGCCTTTCTTGGCCTTCAACCTTTCCTGAACTCTGGACCCTCTCCTAGGCCAATGAGACCTAAAGGCACATTGGTCCTACCTCCTCCCATGGCCCTCCAGCCCCCTGCTCTCTTTCCAAGTCCTCTAGGGTTGAGGGTAGGTAATTATTTGGGTATTTGGTTCATGTAGGTAGTTTTGGTGCGCTGTTATAGGCCAGGTCAGCACTCCTATAAATGCTCAGTAAAAAAGCTACCGTGCATTAAAGCACACGTGTAGAAACACCCACATATGATGCCTAATAGTCTCAGGACTATTAATAAGTATTATTTAATTTCTTCTTTGTGACCCCCCAGAGACTTGTTCACATTTTTATACATCAACACAAATGTTTCACACTATTTTGTACTACTTTTAGAAACACAATGGTGCAAATCATTCTATTGTCATACCTGTAATTAAATAATTAGTTTTCATGTTTGTGAGCTCAATCAGATTCATTCCAGCACAACTAAGAGTTTTAAGACATATTCTTCTACAAAACATTTTTTTCCTTTACCTATCTTCAGATCTTCTGTCAACTTCCACTTCTAAAGTACATGAAGATATATTTCCTTTGTTTTCCCCCCAAGGTATTAATTACATTAGAGTTCATTAGCTGATCTCATTAGGACTAGAATCCAGGTAGTAAGTAGGTGCTTGGTAAAGTGCAGTTATTACATTAATTTAATTAGCAGTTTAGTGCCTTTATCAGAAAGGTGACCTCTACTGATATTAGAATGGGTCTCATTCCCTTGCCACCAGGCATATTGCAGACGAGCCTGGTTTAACATTAGTGTGGAATAAAAAGCAATATTAAAACCGTTCTTGGGTGTTGGCCATGTTGAAGACAACAAGCAATTATGTACAAAGGTGGTACCTGTATTAAAGGATTTTTGACTTTTGACAAAATATGAGATGCCAGGGTTCCATCTCACGCACCCAGTACCCCTGGTGCTAGAATATTACACACTGGCTACCATGTGCCATTAGGGGCCAGTAGTAAATGGTAGAGCTTGTTGCTTCACAGTTTATTCCTTCTGGGATGCTCCCAGGTGCACATCTGCGCATGTGCCTGGACCGCAGTATGTTCGGCTGGGTTGAAGCAGCCCTGGCTGGCAGGAGGTGTAGGGGGCCAGCTTGCCAGTTCAGGAGTTTTCCAACCAAGCTTACCATGCTGTGGAAGGGCTGAATGGAGCAAGAGGGTGCTCTAGCATGTGGCCAGCAAGAAGGCAGCCCCAGCACTGAAGCATCCTTATGTCCAAGCCAGCTGGTCAGCCTCTACATGTGTGCTGCTGTGCACAAAAAAATTCTGCAGCAGGGTAGTACTTGTATTTACAAGTTTTAGTTTTGTGCACCCTAATAGGAGTACATGCGTAGATCCTGAGACATTTACTGCATTGTTAATTAGGCAACTGGGCAGTACAGGTCTTGTGTAGGTTCTAACTAAACACTAGTCTCATAAAGGCAGCTTGGAGAGGCCCATCCCTCACCTGGATTTCACGTAGACCTTGTGCCTTGAGCAGGTAAAGTATTCCTCAGGAGCACTGTGAGAATACAGACCACAGGGACCATTAAAGATTGTGGCAGTAGGAAGTTAGCAGCCATAAGCCTATGCAGCCACCTCAGAGGTAAGTATGAAGATGGCAGACATGGATTTTCCTTACTTGTCTCACTTTGGGACTGTTTCTCCAGCAATTCAAAGGATGCTCAGAGGCTGTTAAAATGACAACAACAACAAATGGCGCAGAACGCTTTTTGCATTCTTGCACTATTGTTGAAAGATTCTTGAAGGCTTTTTACTTTTATATCACTCTTCAGTAAAATGCAGTTGTTCATTTCTGAGAATGCACACAAACATGTCAGCAATGTGACACATTCAATTAAAAAAGCAAATTAGGGAACTGGTAGAACCTAGTCTAGGTCCAACAATATCACATTTCCCACAGAGACCGTCTAAAGTGGAAACAGGCCCTAAATAAAGGGTTAGAAAGAACAAAGACTTGGCTGTTGAGTTTCTATGGGAAGGTATTTCTGATTACTTTATAAAGGAATTTCTACAAAAGACACCCACTAAGACAAAGGCCAGTGTTTGCTCTCAAGCCTCAGACTGAGGCTAAAGGAAGCTAAACTGAGGGGTCCTGTACTGATGAAAGGCAAGTGCTGATTTGGGCCCAAATCCCTGATGGAAAAAAATAAATACTGCTTTTATTTGCTCCCAAGTTGATTTTAATATATTCTGTGTTCAAAGATTAAATATTTGTGATGTTCTGGAGCTTACAGAGAAGAACTCCCAACATCACACTGCTAAAGTGCTCAACCTCTACCCCTCCTAACACTTGCAAACATCATGAACAATGCCCATTTCTACCACATAATAATACACATGGTCCAATAAGCAGCACTTCTTCATTTTGTCTCTGTGATGCTATCACAAGGGCTACATCTAATGTACTAAATTATTGCCAGACAAATATGTAGCCAAAAATAAAGTCTTGTTAAGTCAACTGGAGCAAATTGGTACTGTGCTGGAACAAACTGAAGAACTAACAAGCAATATACAGGATCTCACGGAGAGCTGAAGCAGATCCATACTTTATATTCCAGAAACAGTTAATGTCAATGTCAGTGGAATTTGCACAAGCAACAAGCTCTCAACCTTAACTCTGCACTAGCTGACATTTCCCTTCTTTAAAAATTGGCAGTAAGAACCGTGAAACCTAAATTTAACCTCTGGAGAATATGCCACATGACATCTGTGTTCCTTACATGTTCAGCTTAAGCCTTTGAAAGGTAATTTACCCATGTACCTCTTCCATAAGTGACTAACCTAGCAACACCTGAACTTCTGTCACTTGTTAGCTTCTATTGCCTTAGTCATTCTCTCTAGGGGATCCAATCTTTAATAATGACCATTTTAAATCCCCGAGGATGACACTAATGAGCATTTGAAAATGCCAAAAACTTTGCACTGTTCGCTTTTAAACAAACACCTGTAATAGGTGACCAAGATCAAGATTTTTTGATGAATTATGTAAGACTTTTTACTAGCTTTAAATTGAATCCTTGTATCCAAAATGCAAACATTTAAAAGAAATGCCTTAAAAAGTTTCATAGCCAAATTAAGGATCTCTTTTAAAGCTACTTCAGGAGGTTCTATAGAGTTTGAAGGGAAGCAGCATGTGACAAATATCACTGACCAATGGGGAAAAAAAAACAACCCAACAGATTATTTAAAAATGTATTCCCTGAGAGGACTTCCAGTAAAAAAGTTCAACAGAGTTTCTAATACTTCTACCCCCTCTACCAAGCATCATACCAATATAATTACCATGGCTAGAAATACAGTTGGACAATTCAGTTCAAATATAATGAATCACAGATTAACCCATTCTCATTTTATTGATTATTCCAGTAAAACTCCTCTCTCCTTCACATTCATGCTACTACTCAAGTCACAAGGAAACTAATCTGTAAAAATAATTGATATATAGTTGATGTATTTATCCTCCCATAAACCTTCCTTCTTGTCTAAGGGGTGTAAGTTGTAACCGTGTTGGTCTAAGGGTATAGGCAGACAAGGTTCTTTGAGTGAATCTGATATATTTTATTAGACCAACTTATATAAAATTGGAGAAAAAAAATTAGCAAGCTTTTGGGTTTAAAATCCCTTTGTCAGGCTGAAGACATCTCTGCAGTTGGTGTGTGCTCTTCCTGGGTGGAATAAATCTAGCTCTTTACTATTTGTTTCATCCAGGAAAAGCACACACCAACTGCAGAGACTTCCACAGCCTGACAAAGGGTTTTTAAACCTGAAAGCTTGCTAAAATTTTTTTTTCCAACTATTTAATTTGGTCTAATAAAAGATATCAGATTCACCCAAAGAACCATGTCTGCCATCTCGCCAAGGGTGAGGATTATGCAGGTGATACAACCTGCAGACAAGTTAACTGCAAGTACTAAGCAGACATTAGTTCTTTATTAGGCAAATTTAATTTAAGTCATTTAAGAGTTTAAATCAATGGAAATTATAAATTCCTTCAGGTAGACTTGATTCTTCTCTGCATAATCCTGGTGTATACCAGAAAAAACGTCATTGTAGTTAACCGAGCTGCTCTGCCTTACCACTTTGAGAGGAGAGTTTGCATTCTTCTCACTAATAATGGAATTTAGATAATTGAAATTAACAAATTTAATCAAATACCTTTTATCCAACCCATTCAGCTATTTGAATACAAAGAAATGATCGCAGGATTATGAGGGACTGGAGCTTGGACTGTAATTGTCCTTGTATACTAGGGCTACCCCGCTGTACATGGAAGCTAAACCATGGTTAGTTGGCCCCAAGGGAAAGAGGGCAAAGTTATTACACTTTAGCTTTCCTTACCACCAGGTAAGACAATACGCATGGGCAATTATCGCAGAATTCCAACAATAGCTCGTTTCCACATCCCTACGCTTTATCTGGGAAGGTCTTTCAATCACCTGAACATTCACATTCTTGAGATTTGCCAACAAAAAGGAAACTTCTAACAGGCAGAGCTTCTGAAACAATGACACAGCCTCAACTCAACAAACAATAAGATATGTGCTTCATGTAGGGTGGCCATCATAGAGGACATTCTGGGTTTCTGCTACTCTGTCCTTTGTGCTCTATTGATATGAAATCCAACACCTTCAAAAGAAAAAAAAAAAACAACAGAGGACATAAAGGCATCCATTTTTGTATCAATAGAGGACAGAGGACAACTGGACTGTCCTCTGTGATGGCCACCTGAATTTCATGACTGGAATAAAGCTCATAGGTAGCTCATCTCTTCTTGTCACTGACTCCAATAGCACTTTTATTTTTCCAGTCCTGAAAAAATATGCACCCCTGAATTTCACTCAAGGTTACCGAGTCAGCAAGTGACCGCTCTTCTGTCTCAGAACAGCCACAGCTTCTAGGGTGTCTGTGCATATGTCTTGTGCATAAACCCAGCTTGCACTTGCAACTGTATTACAACAATCCCCTTTGGTTGATGTGGAGACAAACACATTTAAAAGAGTTCTCGTTTCATCTCTAACACTTCTTACAACATTCTTTCTTCAACTATTCAGTAATCTGTTAGTCATTTGATACTTTTTAGGCATTCACTAAACTTGCAGAGGCATTGCTTAGAGAAGTTGAAAACAGCCATTTACATGCCCTGTATCTAAAAAAGTCATCTATACCCTTCTCTACTTCCCTTTTTCCCCACTGGCACTGAACAGTGTCATAGAGGACTGAAATTTAACATAGATGTGACATCATTTTTTTTTAACAAACCTTAGAACGATAGAATTATAGAAAATGAGGATTGCTAGGGACCTCAGGAGGTCATCTAGTCCAAATCCCTACTAAAAGCAGGGCCAGCCCCAGGTAGATCATTCCAGCCTGGGCTTTGTCAAGCCAGGCCTTAAAAACCTCAAAGGAGGTTCCACTGCTTCACCACCCTACTAGTGAGAAAGTTTTTGTAATATACAACCCAAACGTCCCTTGCTGCAACTTGAGACCATTGTTCCTTGTTCTGTCATCTGTCACCACTGACAACAGTCCAGCTCCATCCACTCTGGAACCACTCCAGGTAAGTAAAGGATGCTGTCAAACCCCCTCAGTCTTCTCTTCTCCAAAGTAAATAATCCCAGCTCCCCCAGCCTCTCCTCAGAAGTCATGTGCCCTAGGCCCTGAAACAGTTTTGATGCTCTTTGCTTTACTCTCTCCAACTTCTCCATATCCTTTCCTTAGTGGTGGGCCCGAACCTGGACACAGTACTCCAGATGTGTTCCTATCAATGGAGAATAGAGTAAAATAATTACTTCCCTTGATCTGCTGGCAGTGCTCCTACTAATGTAGCCCAGTATGCTGTTAGCTTCTTTCTTTCTAACAAAGGTGGCACACTGCTGACTCATAATCTAGTTTATTGTCCACTGTAACCTCCAGATCCTGTTGTATAGAGCTGATGCTTAGCCAATCAGTCCCCAGGCTGTAGCAGTGCGTGGGATCCTTCCATCCTAAGTGCAAGGCTTTGAACTTGTCCTTGTTGATCCTCATGAGATTTCTGTTGGCCCAACTGTCCAATTGATCTAGATCAAGATCACTCTGAATCCTAGCCCTAAACTCCAGTCTATCTGCTATACCTCCTAGCTTGGTGTCATCCATGAACATCCTGAGGGTACAATCCATTCCATGTTCCAGATTATTAATGAAGATATTGAACAAAACCGCCCCAAGACTGACCCCTGGGGCACTCCACTTCATACTGGCAACCTACTAGACATTGAGTCATTGATTACCACCCACTGAGCCCAACAATCTAGTCAGCTTTCTATTTACCTTACAGTCCATCCATACAACCTGCTGCACTATATTTGTTCTATTCCAATCATCCAAGACTTCCTGATTGCCACAAATTTTAAAAAGATAATGGCCATTGGCTCTGCAATCACATCATCACACTCCCTCAGCACCCTTGGATGCACTGCATCTGGCCCTATGGACTTTCAAACATCCAACTTGTCTAAATACTTCCTAACCTGTTCTCTAACCACTGAGGGCTACTGATGTCCTCCCCAAACTGTACTGCCCAATACAGTACTCTAAAAGCTAACCTTGCCTCTGAAGACAAAGGTAAAAAAAAAAAAAAAAAAGACATGAATACTTCAGCCTTTTCCTTATCATCTGCCACTATGTTGCCTCCCCCATTCAGTAAGGGACCCACACTTCCCTGACCTCCCTCTTGATGCTAACATACTTGTAGAAATACTTCTTGTTACCCCTCACATGCCTTGCTAGCTGTAACTCCAATTGTGCTTTGGCTTTCTGACTTCATCCCTGCATGCCTGAGCAATATTATAATATTCCTCCCAAATAGTTTGTCCAGTCTTCCACTTCTTGTAAGCTTCCTTTTTGGTGTTTAGGCTCATGAAGAGTTGTTTGTTATGCCAGTCTTGTCACCTGTCATATTTGCTATTCTTCCTGCACATTGGGATGGTTTGTTCCTGTGCCCTCAGTAAGGTTTCTTTAAAATAGAACCAGCTCTCCTAGACTTTTTTCCCTATCAGGCTGCCTCCCACCTCCCCCAGTGGATCCCACCCATCAGTTCCCTGAGGGAGCCCAAATCCCATCAACAGTGACAGAACATAGACCTAACACCCTACGTTAAGCTCGGAAGTGGCGAGAGAAGCGCAGGTGAAAGCCTGCTGCGTCCCTACTCCCCCAAAACTCCCCAGAAACCCTCCAGCAGCAGTGGAGCCCCCCGCTGACCCTCAGCACAGCCGGAGGTAAGCGGGGCCCGTAGAGAGAGGGGGATAACCCCTTAGTGAGTGGAGGTGGCCGAGTGAAGCCAGACTGGGTCAAGCCCCAGCCAGGCCCCTACTTCACCCAGCCCCCCCAAGGAGCCACGTGACCAGAGCCGCATGAACAAGCTGTGCTAACCAGTGTGCTCCCCCACCGGTGCGTGAGTTAGCGCAGAGTTCACATGGGAGAGTGCATGGGAGGGCCCAGGACCCTGCCTGCACATCCCCCAGGGTAGACAGTCCTAGCCATAGCCAGCGTACCAAAGGCATGACGCAGATGGGTACGCGCCGCACCCCGACGATCCCCTCGGGCTCTGCAGCCCCACCCTCTGGCACCTCAGAGACCGCCACCCAGATGGAGCCCCTGGCTCTCAGCAGCAGGGGCTGCCTGTCCCTTTTTTAGGCTTTGGGGCCTGGGAGCATAGTTACTTCCCCTTGTAGGGTCTGCTCCCTTTTGGGGTCTCTGGCACACCAGCTGGAGGAGCTCCAGGCCACAGCCCAGAGACTGTGTGCTACCAAGAACTGCAAGAAGGAGATAGACTCCTACTGCCAGGTCCTTCTCCCCTGGGAGGTGGAGGGTAGACCACAGTCTACCTCCAGGCCAAAGGAGGACTCTGGGACCTCCCACTCTGTCCAGCCAGGGGCATGGACCAAGGTGGTCAAGGGCCTTAAGTCTTGCCCCACCAAGGCCCCTGCCCCGCCAGAGCTAAGCAACAGGTATACACCTCTTGCCACTCCAGCAGAGCCTGCTGAGTTGCTGGCTCCCACAGGCAACATGGACCCAACTGCAGCTACCGCCCCTGCTCTCCCCAAGACAAAACATAAGGTGTTTGTTGTGAGAGACTCCCTCCTGTTGGGGACTGAGGGGGCAATCTGCCACCCCGACCCCTTAGCCCAGGACATCTGCTGCTTCCCGGCGACCTGCATCTGGGACATTGTGGAGAGGATCCCAAAGCTCCTCAAACCCACAGACCACTATTCTATGCTCCTTATTCATGTGGGCACCAATGACATGGCTCGGAGTGCTCTCCAGGTCATGAGGCGCTACAGGGATTTGGGAGCAGGGCTAAAAGGCCTGGGGGCACAGGTGGTGTTCTCATCAATCCTACCAGTCTCAGGCTATGGGCTGAGGAGGGAGAGGAGAATCCACATGGTCATCCAAAGACTGCAGTGCTGATGTTGTCGAGAAGGCTTTGGCTTTCATGAACACAGCCCGCTTTTTGGGGAGAGAGGCAGTGAGCTGCTGGCAAGAGATGGCCTCCACCTCTCTCCCCTAGGGATAAGGCTCTTCTCAGCCAAACTGGCTGACCTGCTCCACCGGGCATTAAACTAAGCCCGCTGGGGGACGGGAGGACTATAGCCACTGCTGGCCCACTGAGCAATCCTTGCAAAGCCAGAGGGTCAAGGCTCTTAAGGGAGCCCACCCCTGGTAAAATCTGTGGGCGAGGAAGGAGCACTCCAGGGGACACTTGCCTGCCTGTACACAAATGCCAGGAGCCTGGGGAATAAGCAGGAGGAGCTCATCCTCCTGCTCAATGCAAACAATTATGATGTCATAGGGATAACGGAGATGTGGTCGGACTCCACCCACAACTGGACTGCAGGTATAGATGGCTATACCTTGTACAGGAGGGATCATGTAGATAAAAGGGGCGGGAGTGTAGCTCTCTATGTTAAGGAAAGCTACACTACAAGCTGATATTGGCAACCAGAGTGGATGACTGGAGACCCTCTGGGTTAAAAAACGTGGGGAACATGGCACAGGGGATGCAATGGTGGGAGTCTACTACAGACCTCCCACCCAAAGTCCTGAGCTTGACCAGGAGTTTGCTTGGGAACTGGCTGAGGCAGCATGCTCCAGGACCATGGCTGTCATGGGTAACTTCAATTACCCAGACATCTCATGGAAAGATTGCTCAGCCAATTCTGAATGGTCGCAAAGCTTCCTCTTGTGAGTGGATGACCTCTATCTGACTCAAGAAGTCTATGGGCCAAAGAGAGGCAAAGTGCTGCTCGACCTGGGACTGGCTACTGAGGATGACCTAATTGGCGACCTAGTGATTGATGGGAAGCTGGGTGACAGCAACCACAAGCTGATCACCTTCACCATATGCTGAAAAGCTCAGTCAGCAACACGGAAGTCCTTGACTTTAGGAAAGCTGACTTTGACAAGCTCAGGAGGCTTGTCAGTGAGGCCCTAAAGGACCATGACCACAGGGAGACGGGTGTTCAAGAAGAGTGCTTGCTCCTCAAGGGAGCAATCCTCAATGCACAAACTAAGTCTATTCCATCTTGGAGGAAAGGCAGCAACAGGGCACAGAAGCCCCCCTGGCTCTCAAGGGATCCAGCAGACCATGTGAGGCTAAAAAGAAAGGCCTACAAAGGATGGAGGATAGGAGTCACCTCCAAGGAGGATTATTCTGCACTGAGCTGGTCCTGTAGGTAGCATACCAGGAAAGCCAAGGCTGCAACTGAACTCAAACTAGGTTTGAGCATCAAGGACAATAAAAAGTCCTTTTTCAGGTATGTGGGGAGCCGGAGGAAAAGCAGAGGCAACATTGGACCCCTGCTGAAGCAGATGGGGCAACTGACACCCAGGAAAAATCCAACCTATTAAATAGGTACTTTGCATCGGTCTTTCATCAGTCCCATAAGATGCTCATGCCTGCTACGGGACAGGGAAGTTCAGGTGAGGGTGATCCCCTGCCCTCCATTAATGCTGACTTCATGAAGGAAAATCTTAAGAAGCTGGATACCTTCAAGTCAGCCGGCCCGGACAATCTTTCCCCCAGAGTACTCAAGGAGCTGGCAAGCATCATAACCCAGCCTCTATCATGGATCCTTGAAAACTCTTGGCGCTCTAGTGTAGTGCCTGAAGACTGGAAGAAGGCCAATGTGGTGCCTATGTTCAAAAAAAGAAGGAGGAAAGTGGATCCAGCTAACTATAGGCCCATCAGCCTGACTTCTATCCCAGGGAAGATCTTAGAAAAGTTTATTAAAGAGGCCATCCTTAATGGAC
>JAGPOW010002067.1:7425147-7465992 GCA_030014935.1 Caiman crocodilus
TTGAGGCTTTTATGATATTTCAACCCTCCGGGCACATGTCCAGCATGGGGTTGTATAAAAACTATAGGAACTATTTGGTTTGTTTCTTTTTTTTTTTGTCCCCCCCCCCCCCCCATCAGCCTGATCCTTAGTTACGAAATCTCCCCCTGAACAATCCTCTCAATTTCTCAAGCAGAGATCTTCAGCGCTCTGATGGGGCTGTTAGCAGGTTTCAGAGGTCCAGCTGGCCTAGCCAGCCTGGGGAGGAGCCACCACAGGCCCGTGGGGCGACTGGTGGACCACCTTCTCACTGGGCGCATCTTCGCATCACTGTATGGAGACACCGCTATGGCACTGTGCTTTAGTACTTCCTTTTGGCACAGAATAGGTGCTTACTGAGCCATACTTGTGGTGCACAGGTAAATGTTGCCGCTGTGTCGCCCCAGCAGCACACTATACCTGGGGAGTGCACTGCTATGGTGACGTAGCTGGCAATCGCGTGTAGACACGCGATTGCTACGCCACTGTAGTATACCATACAGTGATGTCACATAGCTACACTGCTGTAGGGCGATGTGTAGATGCAGCCACTGTGTTTGTATCTATAGCACTGGATCTAATCTATTATGACCATTTTACAGATGAAGACACAGAAACTGGCTCAATTCCTGTTCTAACTGAAAGAGCAAAAAAATATCATTCCAAAGATACCATGCTGTACACATGATTATTTCAATGCAAATGCTCATTTGCACATGAGGTTTTATGTATGTTCATTCCTGTGGGCACGTATATTATACAGGCCTTGAAAAAGACTGTTTGAACTGGAAAAAAAAAACAAACCCAAAAACCCAAGGTAAATTTATACCTTCCAAGTAAAGAAATGACCTAAGGTACTATTTAGAAAATAATTGTCTAAATTTCATAAAGAAACTCCTCAAAATTGCATGTTATATATCCCTTTGCTATTTAGCAGCAGGAGGAACTCTTGCCTCATGACATATTACAGGGATGTATTTGGTAGCCGGGTTGGTCCGAGAAAAAGAAATGCAAAAATCTAGAACTCTTAGTTCAGAGAGGATACCTTTTTTAGTTATCATTTATTATACAGGGAAGAAATCCTGCTTGGTCTGCACAGCAAAGAGCACCTCACAACGACACTCTTAAGGACCCAGAGGAACAGATTTACAAAATCTCTGTGCAAAAATGAAATTTATTTCCTACATTTGGGGACTTTTTCCCATCTTTAACTTTCCCTGAGCCTGATGAAGGGCATGTGAACCCAAAGCTTGAAGAAAAAAAAATATATATGTATGTATATATTTTGCAGTTTCTCATTTGGTCTAATAAAAGTATCATCTGTGAACCAAGTTTTAGATTTCTGCATTTCTCTTCAGTACATATTAGAAGTTTCTAACAGAGTCAAAGGGAAAACTAACTTTCCACTGTTGCTATGATCAAGTTACTAATTCAAATATACAGGGTCTTCAAAAAGTCTTTGTGCACTTTTAATCTTTAGTATCTTAGGTTATAGGTATGATAGAAACAAGTCTGTCAATGGCATTTAGAAGCAAATTTATTCAAGTTTTAGGACAACTAGAATACACAATGGTAGACTTCATATTCTTAAATGAGATCGAGCTCCTTGCCACTGTGCTCTGAATGTATGACAGATCCTAAATGGCGTTTTCCCATAGGAGTGAATAGGCAGAGGTGGACCAATTACTTGGCTCTCTCATTCACCTGACCTGTTGTTTTGGACTTTTTTTTAGGGACATGTTAAAAGTGTAGTTTACTTGTGAAAACCACGTTATTTGGTGGAACTTAGGGCCAGGATCACCAATGCAATTAGTGCAATAACTCAAGAGCAACTAGGAAAAGTTTTCAAGGAGTTGGAAGATTGGATTGAGCACTATATCATGATAGATGGCGGTTATGTTGAAGTCTAGCATTGTGTACTCTACTTGTCCTAAAAAATTAATAAATTTCCTTTTAAATGCCATTCACAGATTGTTTCTAGTATGCCTACAATCAAAGTTATTAAAGTTTAAAAGTGCACAAGGACTTTATGAAGACCCTGTATACAAACATATATTTTATGTAGGCTATGTATTCTACATCCTACCATTATACTCCTGTAGAAAACATATTTCATGTCTTTTGATATAAAATCTTCCATACCTTGGCAGATTGCAGACTTGGATGGATTATGGAAGACCAGGTAATTGCCAGTTGTCCTAATTCTGGTAAGACTGCACTGGATTTTTTGCCTCGTTTCTTTCTACGTTGTTACTTCTAGGACATTGGAAAAAATATACTGCCTGAAGCTCTCTGTTGTAGCTATTACAGATTGCGACTCCTGCTAATACAGAAGATGCCTCTACTGCTTCATGGTGATAAATACTAGATCAGAGATGATGACAGGAAACATGAGTTCATGATGCCTTTGTGTTTGGCTTAAGAGAAGTGGGATAGATCAGAACACCTTCTACACACAGCTAATGAAGAAAAAGAAGACAAGTATGCAATATCAGATATTTCACATGCTAGGAATTGTGCTTGGAATCTGATTTTGGTTCATTATATATATTTTCTAAATCTTCCATGAAACTGATATATAAATATAATTGTAAATACAACTGTAACAGGCTTCTGCTTTTTGTGTCCTACACACCCATTATTTGAGGAAAAATCCTTTGGATGTTTATGCAGAAAGCTATAGAAATCGCACATGTACTTTTTATACTTTATGTGATGAAAACAAAAACAGATTGTAAGTAATAAACTGGACTATGATCAGCCAACATGAATCTATGCAAATTTTAACAGAAAGATATTAAATAGCTTATTCTTTGCTGAACATTCATACAGAAAATTGAAGTTATTTTAAGCAGTATAGCACATAATGAGAGTATATACATGTTTAAAAGATCTGAGAAAACTCTATGGGTTTTATTTTCTCAGCTAGGTGCCCTGCCTATTAGAGCTAAGCAAAGCTTCAATCCATTATTCAATTTAGAGAAGATTTGGCTCAATTCAGAGGCCAAAAAACCAAATCCAAATTGAATTGGGAGACGACAAAAATCCCTCTGAGTTGATTTGAAGACTCCAAATCGATTTGGAAAAGTTTTGGAGATTCGGAAGTTAGTCTTTCAGGGGCACAGAAACTGAGAAGAGGAAGGGAGAGTGCAGGGGAAGACTGACATCTCTATCTGGCCAATGACTGGGATCTTTCCCTGAGTCCCCTTCCAATCACAGTGCTCTGGGGGAGGGATGTAGAAACAGCATATAAGCCTCTGTCTGCAGGCTTTCTGTGCCCTTTGTGAGCTGTATTTGCCTGAGAAACAGCATCTGAAAGGTACTAGATTGGCTTGGCTTCCTAACTAGTCAGTCTCCTGCTACTTTTTATTCTTGGAAAGAATTGGATCTGGTTTACTAACTAGAATCCTTCTACTTATCCCTATCCAATCCATTTCTTTCAATTTATACTTGTTCTTGGGTTTTTTTCCCCAACACTTTTTAAAAAGAAAGCTGTGTTTTTCCTGGCAGTGTGATCCATCACTGTGCAGGGAGGTGCATACATTACACACACGCACACACATACATCATAGAAGAAGCCAGATATTATTACAACACAGAAGAAGTCAGACTTTCATAGAAGAATAAGAGATTATATATAGTTATTAATATTATTAGTTATAGTTACATACAGGCTAAAGACAACACAGAAGAAGTCAGGTAGAGATTCAGATTAATACAACACAAAAGTAAGAGAGTCATAGAAGAAGAAGAAGAAGAAGAGGAAGAGAAGGAGATATCATTTTAGGTACATGCACAACAGTAAACACAACACAGAAGATGTCAGACACAGTCATACATAAAAGAAGACGACATATATTATTAGTTACTTATGCATACAGACACATTTTCCAGCACAGGAAAGATTAATATGAATTGTGCTGGAAAGGCAGGTGCCAGGTTTTCTGGCAGGGGAGGGAGAGGGGCTAGAGGGGGTAGGGGGAGAGCTAGAGATGCATGTTCCACCCCCTCCCAAACATCCTCTTTCCTGACAGCAATGAGTCTGCTGCTAGCGGAAGCAAGGAGGTAGGAGAAGTATGTGTCCCTTCACCTGCACCACCTCCCCTAACTCCAGAAATAGGCACCAGCAACAGAATGACAGTCCTTCACCACAATTTCATCTCCCACCATGAGCTTCCCACTGCCGGAGGAGGAGCTGGATCTGGATCCAGGGGACATAAGCACCCTATCTAAAAGAAATTCTGGGGACAGAGGGGGAATCTGAGTTTATGCTCTACACTTCTCAAAGTTCCCCTAGACACAGGTCTCCTTGTCAGGAAGGCATCTCAGAGGAGGTTGTGGAAGCAAGCGACTCAGCTGAGTCAGCTCCTCCTGTTGTTGTGCTTCTTCCTACTGAGGAGAGAGATAAGGCAGAATCTCCACCCTCAACCCATAGACGGGGGAAGTAGTGTAGTGTGGGATAATTTTGAGGTTGTAGATGATCCCAAGTATGCTCTCTGCCAGCACTGTGGAAGGCAGATCAGCTGGGGCAAGGAAGTTTCATAGTTGGTAGGGTAGGAAGGGACCTGACAAGAACATATAGTCCTACCCCCTGACATGGCAGGAAAGAGTACTGGGGTCAAACGACCCTGGACAGATGTTCGCCAAGCCTTTTTTAAAAGACCGCCAGGGTAGGAGCCAGTACCACTTCTTTTGGAAGTTGGCTCCAGGTCCTAGCCCCCCTGACAGTGAAATAGCACTTCTTAATGTCTAGCCTGAAACTACACTCTGCTAGCTTGTGTCTGTTGTGTCTTGTAACTCCCGGAAGTGCTCGGGGAAACACGGACTCTCCCAATGCCTGCTGGTCCCCCTTAACTGATTTGTAGACTGCCACTAGATCTCCTCTCAGCCTTCTCTTTTGGAGGCTGAACAGGTTCAAGTCCCTCAGCCTCTCCCCATAGGGCCTGCTCTGCTGACCCCTGATCATGTGGGTTGCCCTCCTTTGGACCCTCTCCATATTGACCACATCCCTCCTGAAGTGCAGTGCCCAGAACTGGACACAGTACTCTAGCTGTGGCCTGACCAGTGTCACAGAGGAGGAAGATCACTTTCTTGGACCTGCTTGATATGCATCTGTGGATGCACGACAAGGTACAGTTGGCCTTTCTGACTGCGTCCCCACTTTCTCAGACCATGTTCATTGTGGCATCAATGATGACTCCAAGATCCCTTTTTGTCTTGACACTGGCAAGAAGGGAGTTCACCAGCCTGTAGGTGTA
The DNA here is from genome assembly GCA_030014935.1 of Caiman crocodilus. Lineage (NCBI taxonomy): Eukaryota > Metazoa > Chordata > Crocodylia > Alligatoridae > Caiman > Caiman crocodilus. The sequence continues at coordinate 7,430,424 of JAGPOW010002067.1, forward strand.
CCACTGGTTCTTCCTCCCCAGGTACATTACCCTGCACTTGTCAGCATTGAACCCCATCCTGTTCTCATCGGCCTACCCCATAACCTGTCTAGATCCACTTCCAGCCTGTTCCTTCCTACTAGCATCCTACTACCCACTTCCCCCCACATCTTAGTGTCATCTGTGAACTTGAACAGGGTGCTTTTCACCCCCTCGCCCAAGTCACTGATGAAGATGTTGAATAGTGCGGGCCCAAGAACCAAGGCCTGGGGAACCCCGCTGCCCACATCCCCTCAGGTTGAATAAAACCCATCAAACCCCACCTCTGGGTGTGGCCCTCCAGGCGGTTAGTGACCCATCTGATCGTGTAGGCATCAACATCATTGTCTCCTAGTTTCTTACTGAGAATGGGGTGAGAGACCATACTGAAGGCCTCCTGAAGTTCATTAGGTTCCCCTCCAGCATCCCCTCTAGAAGCAGCTGATCTATGAGGGCTGCTCAAAAAGAATCAAGACTGATGCTGTAGGAAACAAACTATTTTATTTATAGGGGTTTTGACTTAATCTCCTTTGAAGTACGCTCCTTCTGCAGCTACACACTTCTCCCAACATTTCTGCCATTGTTGGAAACACCTCTGATAATGATTCCACAAATTGCTTAAAAGTTGCTCAGTCACATTTTGTTTTCTGGTGTGATAGAGCACCCTTTTGGGTCTGTCACTTTAAGGGTTGGAGCTGAGAACTGCGAAGTGGCTGATGAGGGCAGCCATTTTAGGGCCCAGCTCTGAGAGGGTAGAGAGAAGTTTGAGATCAGCCAGCAGGGAAAAGACATCTCCCTGCTGAGCTCCAGCTCAAGGAACAACTCAGGGTAAGGGCAGGAACTATGGGGATGGTTAGGAGTCTCCTGGTCCTAGGCATAATCTAAAACTACACTCTTCCAGGATAGGGAGGCCTGGTGGAGCTGTGGCAAGGTAGAACCACTCAAATGCCAGGACTGAGAACCAACCCAGTGTAATGTGGGCTGGGGCACCTAAACCCCTGCCCCCACTAGGTGGATTACTAACAGAGTTGTGGGGGAGGCAGATAAGTTTAGGAGAAGCACCTGAGTCCCATGGGGTATTGGACCCCAGAGATGGGCCAGGCATGCTCAAAGAGGAACACCTGAACCCAAGGGGTGTAAGACCCTGGGCTCTGAAGAAAGGGCAGAGTGACAGTCAGGTATTCTTAAGAAAAAGTATCACCTGAATCTGTTGAAGTGGAAGACCCCAGACTCCAGTGTGAGGGGTGGAGTTGTGGCCTGAGAGAGGAGCATAGTGGTCCAATCAGGGGTTGGGGTGAAGTAGTCCTATAGTTCAGCAATCATTCAGTCCTGTTCAGGTTAGGGCCATGGGAGAGTCCCATAAGACCATGCCAGAGCTGACTGAGGGGTGGAGAGCAAAGCCTGAGGATCCTTTTGAGCAGTACGGACTGAATCTAGCCTGAATAAGCAGTGTACAAGAGACCAGGTGAGAGCCAGTGGAGCACAAGAGGCCCTGGCGAGAATGGGCTGGTATGTGTTTGGCCCCAGAAGCAGCAGCAAGGTAAAGATCCAACTGTGTACAGTTTGACCCAGCCTTGAGCCAGAGTATCATATCACAGTGTGACATCTGTGAGGCATGGTAGGACCTGGTATATATCGTCCATGGACATTTGGTTACATGAAGGGCAGCTTCTTGCCTTGTTAACATCCTAATAATTTACCAACAAGATGTGGAAAGAGAACAAGGTGGGCAGTTTGCTCAGAGACAGGGGTAGGGACATCATAGTATCTAGGGTCAGAAGGAGCTTAAAGCAGGCCATCTAGTCTAACCCAGGAACAAGTGCCAGGGTCACAGGACCCCAGCCAAGTACGCATCTAATCTACTCTAGTAGATGTCTATGTCTACTAGACATACTAGTATCAGGTCTGGAAGGTGCCTTTGTTGTAATATAGAAACCATATTTGACATCTTCTTTTCAAGGTTTTCTTTAGTAGAGAAAAGAGAAAAAAAAATTGCATGGGGCCATATCAGGTGAATATGGAGACTGTGGCTTTTGTGGGATATGGTGTTTAGCTAAAATTTGCTTCACAAGCTGTGCTGAATGAGCAGGTGTGTTGCTGTGGTAAAGCATTCAAGAGCTGGACAGTCACTTTTCTGGTCATTTCATTCCCAAATCACCAGTTAGAATTGAATGACATGAACCAACAGAATTTCCAACTTCTTCTGCTGTCTCTCAGACAGTCAGTCACCTATCATTTCAAGCCAAACTGTGAACCACTGCCACATTTTCATCATTTTGTGATGTTGAAGGGCATCTGGAACACGTCACTTTCAACCAATGATTGTCCTTTAAACCAACAATACCATTCAAAAACTCTTGCGTGGCTCATAGTGTGATCACCAAATGCTATGTTAAGTAATTCAAATGTTTCACTTGCTGTTTTCCTGATTTTCACGCAAAATGTAATGCACAAGCACTGTTCTGGACAGGCTGACAAAGAAAAGGGACACGAGACACAAGCAATCTTACTTCAAACACTGGCCACAGAAAACTGGGGAAACACCATGAGCTGCAAACCTGTCCAGAGGAATCCCAACATGCCCACACATGTTCAGCAAAGCCACACACCCCACCCTATACTTTGCAACACAAATACACATTCAGTCTCGATACTTTTTGAACAGACCTTGTATTTACTTCCAGTGAAAGTCAGGTGAGTCTAGTCAGGATTGGGCGTCATGGGTCAAGTACTGTCAGGTAGAGATCAGATGTTTCTAGGTCAATGTTCTGCAAGCTGTTGTCTAGGTATTTCAGCTTCTTTTTGGTTGGATCTGAATCAGCTACCTCTGGAGCTGACACCTCCCAGACCCAAATTACATAGATCCAATTCTCTCCATACCTGGATCTGCTAGATCTACTCCCTCCTCTCCCTGCCCCACCAAGACCTGAATCAACCTTTCAAATAGGGTCCAGATCCAGGGGAAGGGATATGGGAGCCTGTGGAACAGTGGAGCTATGGTCTGGGAGTTCTGAGTCAGAGAACGGTAGGAGCAGGGGCATGGTCTGGAGCATCTGTGTCTTTAACAGAAGTGAATCAGAGGTCCCAGGGAATGGATCAAGGTTTAAGGTGTCCAGATCCATAGTGGGGGTAGGTCAAGGGGCTCAGGGAATGGTGGAACTGGGATCTACAGGGTCCATAGCCCTGGTAAGAGTTAGTGGGCTTGGGAAACAACACAAGGTCTGGGGTCCTTAGGCCTGAGTTGGTGGCTGGGGGTGGGGAGAGGGGGGCACAGAAAGATTAGGGAAGTGTGATAGCTGGGGTCTGTGGGGTCCACGTTCCTGGAGACAGGAGGCTTAGGAAATGGCAGAGGCAGAGTATGTGTCATCCATGTAACTGGTGGAGGGTGTCAGGAGACTTGGAGAATGGCACAGGTTCTGGGGTCTGCAAGATTGGCTGAGATGGGTCAGGGACTTGGAACAGCCTTCTGCCACCCCTGTCATTTCCCATGTCTGGGGAGGTGCTGGAGGGTCATTTTTCCCCTCCTGCTCAAGACTTGGGGGATTAATGACTGCACAGCCCCAGGGAAGTGGAGATGGATGAGGCTTACGCAGCCCCAAAGCTGAAAGGGGTTCTGCATGGCTGAAACAGTAGAGTTTGACTGGATCTCAGAGTATCTACCTGAAGGGGAGCTAGGGGGGTGAAGGCATGGTGGCATCTAATGGAGAGGTAGGTGTAAAAGCATTCATTTTTTTCTGGCAGAAACTCTAGAAGAGGCCACTTATATCTTCTTGGAAGTGGTATAAGTTTCTACCAGACATGCCCTTTTTGGTCCAGAAGAAACTGCTTGAATACTTGCAATTTGAGTTTCTACCAGTAGCACTACAATTCCATTGGTAGAAACATAATGCTTGTATTTACCCTTAGATTTATTATAGTTAGATGATGGGGTTTAAAAGATAACACTTTTATTGAGATACGACTATCCCTTCACATTCTATAGGGACACAAATTTTTACCTGCCATCACTAGAGAAAAAAAAGTTTCTAGAATTGATTTTTTTCCCCAAGATAATCTGTATTCATAATACTATTTCCCCTCTTTTTTTGTAAGAATTTTATCTTAGGTGATCAGTACCAGGATCATGAGAAAGTAGGGCTGGAAGGGACCTCACAAGATCATCTAGTCCAACCCCGTCCTTAAGGCAGGATCATCCCTGACTAAACCATCCTAGTCAAATGTCTATCTAACCTGCTTACAGGATCATTGCAAATCTGGAGATATATAATAAGTAAAACATAAGCAATAGAAATGCAAACTTGCCTTCAATGCAAACTTACTTTCTAAGGTTTTGTCTAAACTAGGATTTAAAGCAGGATGATTAGATTTTATTTTCTAACTTGATCTAACCTTTCTAACGTTAACCTTTCAATATTCCAGCCAAGCCAAGGCAATCATACTTCGCAAATACTAAACTGGTTGAGTTGAAACTGGACTACTTTACTCTTCACATAGATAAATAATCACAATCATGCCAGCTGTTTGGATTGTGGCAGCTAACACAGTCAAATAGTTTTTTGAACTGTAATGACACCTCACCAATAAGAAACTGAAGGGAAGGGAGGAGGGAAGGAAATGACCCACTTCTATTAACTTAAAGCACTAACTGTCTAGCAACAGCAACTTCTGGCCTAATAGCCTTTGGCTGATTTGAACTAGTGACACAGAGTGTGTCTACACAAGATGTTGACTGCGGAGCTGACTAATTAGCTCTGCAATAAAATGTCACTGTCCACTCATGTGGTGCTATTAGGATGGAGTAAACTAATGAACTCTGCTGCAGGATAGTACTGCCAGACAAGTACTATCCTAGGGCAGAGTTATTAATTCTGCCACTACGGACATGTATATGCTGATGGGGCATGAGGGTGCTTCAGTGTGGGGGCTCAAGCCCCAGCCAGCTTCATGCCCCAACCAGCCCTTTTACACTATGTTAAGCTGCATCAGGGCAGCCCTGGGCTAGCAGCCTGACCTGCAGGGCCCCCTGTCAGCCAAAGCTGCTGTGCCCCAGCACAATGTGCTGCAATCCTGGGCTTAAGTTCAAATGCGATGCCCAAGAACAATAAACTCTGGTGCAAACTGTGCTGGAGTTTATTCAGCCACATTAATTGCACATGTAGACATGCCCTTGACCAGAGGTGAACAACTAATTAACATAATAAGATACCTACTCCTGATGGTTCCCATTCCAGTCTCTGTTATCTTACACCCTGTCAGCTAATAGTTACTATTTGTAGGGTTTCTTTGTTTCAGACTTGCCTACACAAATAAGCTTTAGCTACGCTGACCTGAGGAAGAGTATCTGACACCCAAAAGATTGTCCAATAGTTGGTCTAATAAGAGATATCACAAAAAATCCCTGCCTCTCATATTTTAACTGCATTTTTTAAAGCATTTTGACCCTCTATCTCGTGGCACAATTATTTTGGTATGAAGTTATTTATGCTGATCCAGGTTATTTCCATATAAGAAAGGGGAACTTAATAATATAAAAGCAAACCATTGGGCATTGGCACACAGAACAGCTGGAAGAGTTTCAATGCAGTTGAACCCTGAACCACAGACTTGCAAGCGTGTTAAACTGGTTTAAAGTTGTAGTAAAACCCCCAGTTTTGTTTTGTTTTTTGGGGGCAAGGGGTTATTTGTAAAATGCATTCCCTCCCCTTTCCCAACTATTTCTGACTTTCTCTCTGCCCTCTCTATCCCTTATAAGTGATTACAAGTAGGACTAGCTAAACTAAGCTAAGCTCTTGTACGCTATTATTGTAATAAGCCCCCTTTTATATACTATAGTATTCTGTTATGTCTGTATTGATTTCTACTGTTTTATATTGTATTCCTATAATTTCTGCATTGATTTTTATTATTTCATAATATTGTATGGTTTAGGCCTGTGTCTGTAAAGTGATGTCAAATATCCATTCCCAGCTTCTTCCCATCTTGTCCCCATGCCCCGTTGTGCAAGTATGTTGCAATTCTGTAATCACTCCCATGTGAATTGGTTTTCCTTAAATGCCTAAAACAAAAGAGTGAATGGATGAGTAAAACTCAATGATAGTAGGACTCCCTACTAAATCACCCCACCATCAAAACCAATACCTGGACCAACAACCCAGCCATTGGAACCACCTTCAGCATTCAAGAAACAAAAGATAGGCAGCCCACCATTGTGCCAAGGCTGCACATGTTCAGTATGAACATCTGGAATCCTCTGAAACAGGGCTGACCTTGCCTGGACATGCCCTTCCCATAAGAGATCATAGGTAGTCTGCCCCATAAAAAATGATAGTGAAGACTGACTCCTGGGGACACCATCTTCACCTGGACCAGACCTGCTCCATGTCATATTGCCCATTAACCCAGAGGCCCTGCTGGCTACCCTCCCTCTGGACAACACCTGCTGGAGAAAGACCCTGACTGGCTGTTGAGGATCCCCTCCCAGCTTGGATAGGTAGCTATCACCTCTCACCCTCTCTTCAACCAAGGACTTAGAATCTGTTTCTCTTCTATCTGGACTCCAAGCCTTCCACTGAGTCTCTTTCTCCTGCTACAGTTGTGAGTGTGTATGGGAACTACGTTGTACAGTACAGTGTTCATTTAATAAAACTGTTATTTGGACTCCTGAGTTGGGTTTTGCTTTACTATGGTCCTGCTCCAATCTCTTCTCCTGATGCCTCTAACTTCTGTCTCATTTCTCCCTCTGTTGCTTCTGGCTCATCACCAGCTCCAACACCCGTCCCATGCTCCTGTGGCTCCAGTCATCCTGAGCTTTTTTCAGCCTGCAATCCACTGTTTCTTTGCTATTGCCCCATCTCCACTGCCTTTTCCCCTGATCTCTGCCACTTGCTCTTTAGTTACCAAGCACCCCAAACATAGGTACCACAGGCACCAACACACACACACAGTCACCTGACTCAGTGTTTAACTTGTGAGTATGTGTGTATTATATATGATTCCATGTCATTATCATTACAGCATGTATGTTCTTGAAATAGTGATAGGTATGCATATGCCTAGGCTGGTAATTTTGGATATGTATGAGCCCGATTTGGTAATATATATGCACCTAATTGATTTGTGCGTGCGCAATTGTACTCCACGCTCTCCTGTCTACAGAACAATATTGAGATCCTGAGCATCAGTCTGACCCTGGAATGGTTCAGAAGTGTACATGGAAAATCATATACTATTCTGAGACAGTTCAATGTTATGTGTAGACTCCAAGAGTTCTGAGACACAGGTCTCATTGGTCCTTCAGACATCCCAGTCAGCATTATCCCAGTATCATGAACCCTATTAAAGGATGGTTTACTGCAGACATCACATTGGATTTATCATGGAGTAAGTTCTTAAAAGCAAATACAAATCAGCTACAGTTATATTAAAGGAAACAGTAGATAACCAAGCAAATAGGTGGATAATCTGAGTTCACAGCATTAAAAACAGTCCAACTGCATGTTGGAGAACCCTCCTTTGTGCATGCATGTTTACTTCTACCTCACTATCTCCACATCTTTTCTGACAACTCTTTGGAGCAGTGGTGCTCAATCTTTTTTTCCAGTGGGCCAGATGGTGGTGCCTGGTCTGACCATAGGTTAGATGATGGTCCTGGTCCGGCACCCAGGGCTTGTGCAGCAGGCACCATCCAACTATGTAGAGTAGGGTGGGAAGCACCCCAGCTACAGCCTGACCCTGAAGGGAGGGAAGGAGGCTTCACTTGGACCTGTGGGAAAAGAAGGGATGTGAACCAGCCAGGCAGGAGGAGGAGGAAGTGAAGGGGGTGTGGCTGGGTGGAAGGGGGCTTGATTTGGCTCCAACCCAACCTGACCTGAACCCATAGGGGCAGGGAATGTGGCCCAAGCCTGTTCTGGCCAGCCGCAACATGGGCTCACGAAGGAAAAGGGGCATGACCCAGCCCTGATACAGCCCCACAGGTAGAAGAAGACATGACCTAGCTCTTACTGGGCTTGTGAGACTTGAGAATTCTGCACAAGGGAGGGTGGCTGTATTAATGGTCACCACTCCCCTGCTGACAAATTTCCCAACCCATGGGGAGTCCCACAGGCCAGGTGCAATGGCTCTATGGGCTAGATTGGTTCTGTGGACCAGAGGTTGAGCACCCCTGCTGTGAAGAGTTGGGTCTAAGAATATAAATGACTATACTAGCAGTAATCAGATATGTAAAGGCCTGTTCAATAACTTACTTATTTTTTGCAAAAAAACAAAAACAATTGGACTTCAACATGCTGGGTTGTATTTAACAGGAGTGTCATTGGCAAGTTGAGGGAAGTGATTTTCCTATGCTAGTGAAACCTCACCTGGAGTTCCAGTTTTAAGAAAGCTGTGGACATGTGAAAACAAGACTAAAGGGTTAAAAAAAATGTTTAGAGGCCTGAAAAACATGACTCATAATAAAAGGCTGAAAGAATTAGTATTATTTAATTTGGAGAAGAGAAGATTGATTTGAGTTTGAAAACAGGTCTTAAAGTACCTGAGGGGCAATTAGATAGAAGATGGAGGTCACTATTCTCTGAATGCATAAGGAACAAGACTGGGAGCAAAGAATTTCCTCTGCATCTCTGTGGAACTTTACCAAGAAAAACAGCTCATCCTTCATATTCCATGAACTCTACCCTGTGCAAAACCCACTTCTCTTCCAGGCAACTAAGATGCAACTTAAGCTTAATAAGGCATGCTTTCCTGATGTGCTGAGTGAGAAGCAACCAAACAGGAATTGAGGCGTTTTATGAAGTTACATGTTACACTTAGACCATAGAAAAGCTGTGGAATATTAGGTGGTGTTCTAGTGGCTGGAGTCCAATTCTAGGCAGCCCAGGAGATGGCAGCTCCTTCTAGCTGCTGTTGCAACTGGTCCTAGCACCATGGAGACTGGTAGAGACCCAGACACAGAGATCCATGCTGTCCTGCACATGCTCGGGGCCTGTTCTGAAAGGAGTGAACCAGCTCTGGTCCCACCGGGGCAAGTCCAGAATGAGTGCAGGGAAAGCCAGGAGCCCAAGTGCTCAGCTCAGGTGCTTGTGGCTGTGGTGGCGAGCCAGAGTGTGCACAGGCTCTGGGCTGTTGTGGGACAGAGGGACTTAACCAGCCTGCAACAGGTCCCCAAAACATTCAATGTGGTTCATGGGCCCAAATAATTGCCCACCCCTGCTCTAATTCTATTCCCTTTGGAACTACGCTTCAGGTAGTTGAAGGATGCTATTAAATCACCTCTGTCTTCTCTTCTCCAGCCTAAATAAGTTCAGTTCCCTTAGCATTTCTTCAGAAGTCATGTGTTCCAGCCCCCTAACCATTCTTGTTGCCCTCTGCTAGACTATATCCACTTTTTTAAACATATTTTCTGTAATGGGGGACCCAGAACCAGCCACAGCACACCAGATATAGCCTCACCATTACAGAATAGAGGGAAAGAATCACTTCCCTTGATCTGCTGGCCAAACTCCTAATAATGTGACCACGTGTGCCACTGGCCTTCTTAATAAGAAGGCACACCATTGGCTCATATTCAACTTATTGTTCGCTGTAACCCCCAGGTCCTTTTCTGCAGAGCTCCTGCCCAGTCAGTCTCCAACCTACAGTGGTGCATGTGATTGCTCCATCCTAAGTGCAAGACTTTGCACTTGCCCTCATTGAACCTCATGAGATTTCTTTTCATTCAATCCTCCAGTTCATCTAGGTCTTTCTGGGTGCATTTACACAAGCGTTTCATTTGAGGTCTGTTAACTTGCAAGTAAACTACTCACAAGTAAATGCTCCTGGTCAGGTATCTACACTTCTGCAGGCCTGCAGCAGGCCTCTGCAGCCACTAGAGGTAGTCAACAGCCATCTTGAAAAGCCAGCTGCCTCTCTGCTCCCTGGCCATCCACTTTAATGGCCAGGAATAGAGTGCACAGTACAGGGGCAGCACACAGCAGCTCTTTCCTCACCACCTCTGACTTTCTGCATTTGGCTGTTCCAGCCCCCACCCCTGGCAGTGATAATCATTGCCCCAGATAGCTGTTGGCCAACCAGAGGTTATCGCAGAAGGTCAGTAGAGCCTGCACAGTGGCCAGCAGCAATCTGGGTCCTCCTGGCTCCCCTGTGCACAGCAATCACCTGTCCAGCCACACTACCATCCATGAGCCAGCACCACCACACAGTTTTTGCCCGTTCAACAGAGTCCTGGGGATAGCCTCAGGCTGGTCCCCTACTGGTGGGGCTGAAAGGGAGCAAATCTGCTCCCAGGTTGCATCTACACATGGATTACTGTATAGTAAGTACTTGTGAGTAAATTTGCAACTTGCATTTACAGGTAGCAAATTTACTCATGAGTAGCATCATTTACTGCACACTAAACCTGTGCATGCATAAAAGCATGCATTTACTGTGCAGTAAAGTACACTACTGTACAGTTAAGCACTTCTTGTAGACACAACCTTTGAATCCCAGCCTTACCTTCCAGCATATCTACTACTTCCCACAACTTGATATTATCTGCAAACTTGCTGAGGGTGTACTTCATCCCATTTTCCAGGTCACTGCTAAAGATATTGAACAGAACTAGCCCCATGATTGACCCCCGAGACATTCTACTTGACACCAGCTACCAACTACCCACAAGCCATTGACTACTACCCTTTCAGTCCAATGATTTGGCCAGTTTTTATATCCACTTTACAGTTCATTCATCCAACTTATACTTCCTTAGCTTGGTTGCGAATGTCCTGCTACTCCATAATCCCACCTCCCAGAGGCAACATCCCTAGCCACAAAGGACTATAGCTGGATGTCTGAATATGGAACACCAGACCACAGAAATCATTTGATCACCAATACCCATGACCTTGCATGAACAAGAAGTTTGGCCCACTTCTCAGACATTGCAGTGGAATTTAATTTAATGAGCTGTGATGAACTTACTGTTTTTCAGGTTCTAGAATGTCATTGATTTGCAGAATTCAAAACTGGTCAGTTAAAAGTCTATTAAATTTAGGACTGAACCTAGTCCAAAAGAAAATGTATGTCCCTCCCTGCCATGTTTGCTGGCAGTTGATCTCCATGGACAGATGCTTGGGGGATACATGGTTGCTACATGGGGCACATCCCTAATATAGCATTTTAGATTTTCAATAAAGTTCTTTAGAATCACCCAAAAAGGAAAATCTAGAGCATGTGGTGTATACTGTTGTATATTAAGGAGATTGGGAAGTGAAAGAACATGAAAAAAAGACACAGATTAAATGAAAGCACGGGAGCTTAGCATAATGTGATCAGCCAAGAGAAAAGGTTGCAGTAGTTCTGAAGGGTGAGGCTAATAGAAGGTTGACATTTAAGAACAAGGATAGTGAGGTAATTTAACCACTTAATATGAATGTTCTGCATTATCTTGTGAATATCTTAATATGCCAGTTATTTGGGGAAAGACTGAATATCAGGAAGGTGTTTTTAATTGGGAAGAAACAAGAACTTCATTATAACCTAGAGTTTTCCATCACATTGGGATTTTTCTCCCCATAAATGTGTTATGGAGTCACATGACAGTTCATTTAATGCACAGAGGACATTAAAACTGCTGTTGCTAGATAACTGATATTGCTTTATTGAGACATGCTTTTTCTTTTGCTCTTATTGTTGGAAATTATGCAGTGAGCCTTCTGTCTGCTCATAAGCCTTCTTTGTTATTGAAAAACCTCTCCCAGTTATTGAGGCTATGTACATAGCAATTGCCATGTGTCATGATATTTTCAAGATTCAAGTTCCTTAGGAAAATAGACACTATTATAGGTGAAAGGAACAGGTTGAGGTTTTTTTCATGTCAATGTAAAAAATTGTTTTTCAGAATGCAAAGAGAGAGGATTCAATTTTATATTTGTTAGAAGACAAAAATGCATGAAGTCTCTAGAGGGCATGCTTTTTATACCCTCTTTCTTAATCTTCAACCTAAGTTTCAGGGCCATAAATTGACATCAGTGTAAGTTGTACCTTAGGAATGAGAGCACTATAAGGCCTTTAATGTAAAAGATTTTTACACTTAAAAAAGAGCAGTTCCATACTCTGCAGTCATTCAGCATAAAATTACTTACTTATTATTCATTACTATCTTTAAATGCTTTATTGAAGCATAATGCAAAAAGTAGCTCTCTACACTTAAAACCCCAAGTTTCATCTATCTAGCCTACATCTGGGCTTGGCCTTCAGAAGCTATTAAATGGCTCCATTATTTTCCCTTTATTGACATAGGTAGGTCAGCCTACCAGCCACCCCTCTATGCAATGTAGATGGTATCAAAGAATAACATCAGCTTTGAATTTCACCTCTTTCATATGAAGACTGGAGAAGGTGGGATTAACTATAGAGGGAAGTTAGGTGAAAAACTAACTGTATGCCTAAAGGGCTGCGTGGGCCTGAATTCAGGTGTTCAGTTTCTGGGAAACTTCTCTAGAATTTCCAGAGGGCCTTTGCAGTAAGACCTGCTCATTTGAACCTAACTCCAAGCAGTCTCAGATCACCTTTCTCATTGCATAATGGGATCACTCATCTGTATTTTATCTTCCTCAAGGGGTCTCTCTTCTGTTCCTTCCCACCAATTTTCAAGAAGGAAATAAAAAATCTGGGTACTTCCCTAATTTTTGTTTGTTTTACTGATATAAAGGCCACATACTGCCTGGCCAGTCCTCCTCCTCAGGATTTGCCACCAGATGTATAGACGGTGCAGCCAGCAATGCAATGGCAAGTAACAGACGGCAGTCAACAAACCCATGTCTCCTTGGGAAGCCACAATGGCTCCAGGTGGAGGAGCACCTAAGGGTGAAATAGTGGAACCCCCTGTGTGGAAGAAATGTTCCCAGAGAAGTGAATGAGCCAGTATCCTGTTTGCCAACAGTATTCACACTACTGGAACCACACCCATCCAGAAAAGGCATATTTGTGGATATGATAAGGTGAACATTTCCTTCAACTCAGAGTGGTCTTCCAGCTAGAAGCTGCAGCAGGCCTGCACCAACCATCTTCAACTTCATCTTGCCACTGGAGTCGTATAATCCTGAGAGAGAAGGTGGACAGCCCACAGCAAACCCTTCTTTCTGCCTAGGCCTGCATGTCAAAGATCTGTGCTTGATGGTCACTTGTCATGGTGGGGAAGAACCTAGACATTCAGCAGCAGCTCAGATATCCAAGCAACTCTATTTAGGGGTGGCCTGCTTACCCCAACCTGGTGAAGACCCTAGAAAAGGTGGGATAGAAGCTTTTTTTTTTTTTTCCCCCCCCGACATCTTTCTTGGCACTAAACTAATCATTTCTTATTGGAAGGTTTGCACTACATTAACCAGGCTTGAAATGAAAGACCATGAACTTCAGAAAACAGTCATAATTAACAGACAATGACATCAACTGGATGACAATAATGCAGCCCTCAGCAAGACAAGAGACTTTCAGAAACTGGATCACTAGATGAAGTAAACTACCACTTCTGGCAGTCTGCAAAACCTGACAAAGAGCCAAGGATACAGTGTCAGAGTTGGTGTTAAGAAGACTGTCCTCAGTGCTTGTACCCCTCTAGCATCTATCAATAAGAGGATCATATGCCTAGATGTGAACATGGACTTGGGCTCCCTGACTTTTCTGTCCATCTACAGACCAATACTTAACTATTCCAAACAGCAAAAAGATGAGTTCTATTCTCAACTGAAACATATCAAGAACGTTCCCACAAGGAACAAACTTCTTCTCAAGGATTTCAATGCCTGTGTGGGCAAGGCCTGCCTGGGTGCACTGGGGACATATCATTGACCAACATGGCACAGGTAGCTGCAAAAAAAAAAAAAAGTGGCCAGCATATCCTTGAGCTTTGCACCTCTTGCTAACTGATAGTTTTGAACACCTGCTTCACTGAGAGCAGCCATAGCCAGGTCACATGGAAGCTCCCCCACCCCAATCAGGCCACCAGCATCAGCTTGTTCTTGCAATGGATCAGGATGAGGTCATCTGTGATATGCTGCATGCTCTATCAATGCATAGCACTGATTGCAACAACTCTAACCATGCCCTTGTCAGGGCCAAGCTCCAATTATACCCTGAAAAGATCCATTGTGCAAAGCCAAAAGGCAAACCTCACCTCAGTATTTGTCATGGCAGGCTCCGCCAGGGAAGGTTGTGATCTCCCTGAGGTCCCTCTCGCTGTGTCAAAGGCCAGCCTAAGGGCACCCTCTTATTCTTTCCTGCCACATCTTTTCTCTTAAGTAAATATTGGGAGGCTGCCTTACACCTCCTTGGGCACAGCTAATCGGGACCTCTGTCCCCATGATCTCCTGGACTCTCTGGGATCTTCCTGTATAATGGGTGCTCCCCAGGCACCCTACCCTTATGGGCTAGGTGTGGCTCCTACCAACCCCTAATACCACACCCAATGCCTCGCAGATGGGAAAGATGTTGTTTAGTCACAATGAACTTGCCCATACTCTTGGGCCTTCTGTCTGGACTACCGCCCCTCACTGGGGCTCTTTCTCTAGTCCCGCCCTTTCTCTAGGGCCACCTAGGCCCACCTTAGACCTTCGTGGTACTGCCACCCCCTCCTGGGGCTCTCAATGACACCGCCCATCCTTTGGGTGTCTCAATGCCTGCTCTGGGCCTTCTCAAGCATCACCCCTCTCTGGGGTCTCGGTGCCCTTTCTGAGCCTCCTTCAAAACATCATCCCGCTCAGGGACTCTATAGCAAGCCTCCGGTCTTTCAGGCCCACCACGCTGCTTCCCCTTTGTTGGATGCTGTACTGTTATCCCCTTTACTGGGGGGGGGGGGAAACCACTGCAGCACCCTGTTTTTCCTCTTGGGATACTGTCCTGCTAACCCCTTTCTTGGGGTCCACCGCAGCACCCTGCCATTCTCTTGGGATTTTCTGCAGTCCTAGCCTCAAACTGGGCTCGTCATGCCCATTCCAGGCTCCACAAATATTGCCCCTCTCTAGGGCTCCTTAAAATACTGCCCTGCGTCTAAGGCTCACTGTGCCCATGCCTAAGCCCTTCTAATGCCCCTCCCTGGGCTTCTCACACGTTGCCCCTTTCTAGGGCTCACCACGCCCATGCTTGGGCTCCTTAAAATACCACCCCATATCTGGGGCTCACCATGCCCATGCCTGGGCTCTTCCAATGCCCCTCTCTGGGCTGGGGTCTACACACCCCATATTGCTAAGCCCTCACTGGCACTAGACTGCACCTTTCTTGGTGCTAGGGCCCCACACCCTGTGGGCCCCTATGAGGATACTGTACCCCACTGGCACTGGGATCCCCACGCTACTGTGGGTCTCCCCTGAGGCCTCCTCCAACCCCTGATAGCCTCACCCAAACCACCGGTGTAATACCAATGCTAACAAAACAAAATACAAGCCTCCTGGCTATAATTAAACATAAGGCACCTGGCCATAACAACATCACTCCCCTGACTCAGCCCTCCTTTAGGCTGCTTGAGTGGTACCTACCTCTTTGCTCCATGAGCTCCTATCCCTCTAGCTACTGGCAGAGAACTGCCAGCCTAGCCTTGGTTCTGGGCTTTATAAAAGCCAGGCCCTGCCCCTTCCAATCAGCTGACTGCCATCAGGTGCGGTCATTTGTTGCTTGGCAACTCACAGCTGTGCTCATTCTTACTGCTAGGGCTTTTTCCCAGCAGCTTTCACCCTCTAGGAGCAGGGCAGTGAGGTGTTCTGTGACAATATTACTAACATGAAGAACTCTGACATTTGTGAAAAGTTTCAATGTGCTCTTGAGCATGTTTCTGAAAACGATAAACTTGATTCCCCTGATTTTAACGCCTTATGGGAATATGGCAAGACCAAGAGACTGGCTACTGCCAAGAAAGCTTTTGAAACAACAAAGAAAAAAAAACCAACCTGACTGGTTTGCAGCATCTGAACATCTGCTGCTCCCACTCACAGAAAAGAAAAAGCAAGCTTGCCTAACTCTACTTCAACAACCAACTAAGTTCAGAAATCTCAAGTTTAAAGAGGCTAAGGCTATACTCCAGAAAGTCACAAGAGAATATGCCCATAAGTATTGTGCAAAAAGTTTCAGACTTGTTCTGAAAGAGGGGAGATTCATGGTACCTATGATGGAATTAAAGAGGCACTTGGTCCAAGTTGTAAAAAGACTGCAAACCTGAAAGTGAAAGAAAGTACTATCCTGACTGACAGGCCAGAACAATTTGACAAATGAACTTAGCATTACAAAGAACTCTACACAGAGGATGCCTTTATCTGTGATACTGCCTTGCCATTCCCTAGCTTCCAGTGTTGCAGAAGCTGGACCAAACACCAACTCTCAAAGATATACATAAAGCTATCAAGGAGATTGTGCCCTGGGAAGCAGCAGGCAATGATCAGATACCTCTAGAGCTTCTAAAGTCTAGGAAAGAGAAAGCTTGAATATGACGTGCATGCACTTCTCTGTGCCTGCTGGGAAGAAAGCCACATACCTCAGGATCTGAAAGATGCAAAGGTGATTACTGTATGGAAAAATAAAGGGGACAGAGCAGACTGAAAAAACTACCAAGGGATATCTCTGCTCAGCATGGTCAGCAACAACAGGCGCCTCTCTATGTAGCATTTGTTTACCTACAAAAGACCTTTGACATGGTTAGCAGGAATTAGCATTGACAACATCCTATAGAAAATTGGCTGTGCACAAAAGGTGCTCTCCTTGTTCAAGAAGTTCCATGAGGAAATGAAGGCAACCATCCAGTATAAAAATGAAATATCATCTGAGTTTAGCATTGATGCATGAAGTAAGGCTGCATTTTAGTGCTTACCAGTTTTGGCATCTTCCTCTTTCTCCCTTTCAAGTATACTTTCGGAAATGATCAATCTGATGTTCTAATTTAATTGAGGACAGATGGTGGCTTGTTCAATATCAAATGATTTCAGAGCAACAGGCTTGTCACCCAGCTCACTATCTGGTGTCTGCTCTTTGCAGATGACCCTGCATTCATCTCTAACTCACCAGATGAATTGCAGATCATGATGAACAAGTTCTCTGATGCATGCACCAAGTTTAGTATGGTGATCAGTATCAAGGAAACAGTTGCCATTTCACAGGGCACCAAGATCCCACCCAACATCTACATCAATAATGAAGCTCTGGACAATGTAGATCACTTCTGTTATTTTGGTTCAACTATACTCACTTACTTAGCCGTGATAAAGAACTTGATGTGAGAAATTGGCAAAACCTCAGTCACCTTTGGCAAACACAACTCACATGTTTGGAACAACAAACTGTTAACCCTGAACATCAAGGTGTCGATTTGTCAGGCTTGTGTCATCCTTAATGGCTGTGAAAGCTGAGTCAGGTTAGGAATAGAGATTGAACAGCTTCCACCTTCATTGTCTCAGAAAAATCCTTGGAGTTACTTTGGACCAAGAAATCACTAGGGCTGTGCAAGACTTCAGAACATGCTTAAGATCCGGAGAAACTTTGGGTGCTTCGGTGTCCAAAGCTCCACGTCCAGATCAAAGCGTTGGCTTCATTAGGCTTTCTGAAGTGGCTTGGAGCTTCCAACCTGCTTCGGAAAAGCTTCAGAGCTGCTTTGGAGATCTGGCCATAGGGTATAATGGGGAATCAATGAAATGAAATGGGGTTTTTGTCTGATTTGCATGAAATTTGCTGAAGTGGTAGCTTCTGTTGAGAGCATGAAGTCTGACAAGTTTCAAGAAGATTGGTATAGGGGTTTGGGGGAAACTGCACCCCAAATTTTTTAAAGCAAAACTTATGGCATGTCTATATGTTACACCAGAGGGGGGTGAAACCTGCAGGGGTGGTGTCCCTTGGTGAGGCCACAAAGTCTGCCAAGTGTCAAGAAGATTGGTGCAAGGGTTTGGGGGGAATGGCACCTCAAGCTGCTGCCAGGCAAAACTTGTGACATAGATGACCCTGTGTGTGTTAAGGAGCAGCGGGCTGAAAACTGCAGGGGTAGTAGACCCTGATGAGGCCACAAAGCCTGCCAGATGTCAAGGAAATAGGTGCAGGAGGGGTTTGGGGCCCTGCATCCCAACTGCTGCCAGACAAGACTTGTGAAATGGGTGCTTGTGCAACTGACTGTCTGTCTTGGGGCAGTTGATTGTCTGTATTGATTATTTCCTCTCCTTAGTCTGTGGTTTTGTAGGTGTAATCCTTGCTTGCTAACTCATTATGTAATATCTAGCTACACCCTTGCTGTGCTTTAACACACACACTGTCACCCATATCACAAGTTTTGCTTGTCCACAGCTTGAGGTGCAGTTTCCCCAAAACCTCTATACTTAGCTCCTTGAAACTTGGCAGGCTTTGTAGCCTCAGCAGAGGCCACCACCCTTGCAGTTTTCAGCCCACTGTACCTTAACATACACAGGGTCATCTCTGTCAGGAGGTTTGCCTGTCAACAGCTTAAGATGCAGTTCCCCCCAAAACACCTGCACCTATCACCTTGAATCTTGGCAATCTTTGTGGCCTCACCAGGGGCCACCATCCCTGAAATTTTCACGCCCATGTGGTGTAACACATGCATGTGACATGAGTTTTGCTTTCAAAAATCTGGGGTACAGTACCTCCCGAACTCCTGCACCAATCTTCTTGAGTCTTGGTAAGCTTAATGCTCTCAGCACAGACTACCAGATCTGCAAGTTTCATCTAAATCAGACAAAAACTAACAATGTTATAGATATTTCATGTATTACCCATTATACCCTATGGCTGGATCTCTGATGTAGCTGCTTTGGCTGGATTGAAGCGAGAAACCAATCCAGAGCTCCACATCAGATCCCTGACATCTGAAGTGGCCAAATCTGAAGTTGGACTGAAGAGTTGCCTACTTCCACAGGCGTAGAGATCACCAACAACAAGATCCTTGAGAGGACCGACTTACAGTCAGTAAGATTACACTGGACACTCGCATGCTTCACTGGTTGGGACATGTGAAGCGCGTACCTCAAGACTGTCTGCTGAAGTCTGTGCTCTATGACCAGCTCAAGAACTGTCTGCAAAGCAGAGGAAGGCCAAAGCTCCAATACAGCGGCAAGGTGAAGCAAAGTCTCAAGAAATTCAACACTCCCAGTGATAACTGGGAGAACCCTGCCCACAACTGTTCAGTCTGAAGAAGCCAGGTCAAGGCTGATGCAGTCACTGTGGAGAGCCATCAGAGAGCCCAGGCTGAAGCCTGCAGGAGTCAAAGTGTGCTTCAACCTCCATTTAATAAGTGGAACTGTAGCCACTATGGGAAGGCTTGCTGCTCACGCATTGACTTCTTCTCCCACACCACTGCCAAAGCACCACTGAGTGACTGATTCTGCTATGTCTCCTTTCATCTGTGAAGATGTCGGATGGCCATTAGAGACCCACAAGTTCACCCAAAATTCAGGAAAAAACTAATATACTGTGTCAACTGAATGTGATGCACTGTAATGTGAATGTGTGACAGCAGGGGGAGCAGCCCTGCTGGATCTGGACAACTCACAGGAGTCCCTGGAGGGCACAAACAGTTTTGCAGAACTGTGCTGACTGCACACAGATGACAACCCTCAGAGACACTAGAGATGGGGAGAGGAAACAGGAAGCAGTGGCAGAGTGTGGGATGAAGCAGCAGAGGGAAATGTGTGGCTAGAGATCCCAGAGGAGTGACAGAGCTAGCACTGCATACTGTAGCAGCGGGACTTGGATTAGGAAGCACGTGCAGACAGCAATTGAGCACTCTCAATATCTGAGGTGGGTTTGGAACACACCCAGAGGTATGGGAGGATTTCTTTCTTGAGTATGTGTACCTCAGTGGTAGTGCTCACTACCTGTTATATGTTCTTGAGTGAATTCACCAATGTTACCACTTACTACCTAGTTCCTACATGTATGCATCTTAATGTTATTTACTGGGACCTGTTCCTTTCTCCTTAGCCTGTTGGCTTGTGACCTTAACCCTTAGTATTTTCTAGATAAAAGTAGGAACTTCCCTTTTCTGCTTTCTGTTCCAGTTCCTGGTGTTGCAGGGTTTGGTACAGAAGTTTTAGGAAGCAAGTAGCCCTCTCCCTTAAATCAGCTGAAGAGCAGCAGAATTTAGAAAGACCTGCCTACACCAGCTGAAAACACGTACTGTATGAAAGCAGGTGATCAACAAGTTGTTTTAAAACACACAGCTATTTTATATATTGCTTGCAAATACCAAGTAGGCATAATTCAGCTAGAGAGACAGGATAAGTAGAACTACTTTCAGTTCATACACTCAGTCCAGCACACACATCTGACACCACAGGGGGTAAAAACCAAACAAACCAAAGCTTAGGACCCTATGTAACAAATTAACATGAGCAGTTTGAGAATTGGGGGTTGGAAGACAAGCCAAGGCATGAACACATGGAAGACCTGGGAGCTAACAGGAACCAGGAGACTAGCCAAGCATGGACCAAAGGGCCAGCCAAGGACAAGGAGCAACAGCTAGGGAACCCTCCTAAGCCTAAGGAAAAAAAATAAATTAAACATAAAATAAAAAAGGGCTTTGCCCAGGCAAAGTCCAACAGCAAAATTAGGCCCTTAAATGCAGAATTCTAGCAGTCAATTCTGTGGCATTGTCCATTGCAACTGCACTTGCTATTATATCACTATTCCCAGACAGAGCAAACTTGGGCTGTGATCTAGCCCTAAGACCCTGACAAGCACCAAGTTGTAGTATAGTGCCCTATCATATTAGGAGCACTGAAGTGTGGTGACCTGTTATACTAAAAGGTGGTGCTTTCCTGTGCTTTAATGTCAAACGAGCAAATATATTTGGTTGAACATTATTCCATAAGCAGATGACCTTTCTTTAGTGCTAGAATCATTTCTCCTTTGGAAGTTTATTCCTTTGGTGTTTATTCCCACAAAATGCAATCATTTAACTATGATGCATAGTATACCTGTGCAAAGTGAATGCACAGTAGTATTTTAATAGATCTTTTCCATTAGCAGGTATGTTTTTCAGTTGGCTTCACAGTGATCTAAATAGTCGATAAATTCAATGTATAAGACATACTGTTGGTAAATGTCTTTGGGCTAAAACTAAGCTCAGTACATACCTCTCAGAAAGTCAGATAAATATATGCCTCTGGAAAATAACCTCTAATACTAAGGTGAAAACTGTGACTAACGATTTGAGGAGGAGGGAGGCATGTTTACAGCAGTGAACTTAACCCTACCCCCACTAAAAAACCTCCACACTATTTATGATCTGATTATGCTCTAGAGAAAAGGAAAGAAATGTATTTTGACACAGTTGCATGTATTCACATGCATCAAGTCTGCTTCATAGCTGACTATTGACACTGATACTAAATGGCATTAACAATTGCTAAATTATATTAAATTATGTATCAATCAAATTAATAAAGCTTACAATACTTGGGGCATTTAGGGCTTTAAAAATCACTAGCATCTGCTCCTATTAAAAATGACAGATGATTAACAAATCCAAACTTTTGGTGGAATACGTTAGCTAACAAGGTGAAATTAAAATTTACATCTTGTTCCAACATAATGAAGATAATTAAAAAGAGTGATAAAACCTTTTGATTAACCCTCATCTCATTTTGCACAGCACTCTATTCTGCAAATTAAACATTCAACATTGTAAAGTTAATACAAGCAAAAGATTCCTATATAAAGATATTCTAATTTAAAAATTAAGAAAATATATAAAACATTTGATTGGATTCTCTGATTGTGCCATTTGTTATAGTTGAAATAAAGCAAAATTGGGGGCATGTGTCACATGTAGATAAGTTATGCTCTGAATTGCTGAAGGCTTATAGTTTGGTCATGTTTCTTTCTTCCACCAGGCATCACATTATCCCAGAACGACTTTGGTTTATTGCTTAATTAGCCTCCCTACTATAATCAAGCGATGTTATGTCATGAGAAATGTTCAAAACCTGCAAAACAAATGTTGGAATCACTTTGGAGTATTTTTTAATTCAATTTTGTAAGTTCTTTTTTTTAAGTTAAAGGTACAGCAAAGATTTGCGTTTTATGTTATGTCTTCATCAGTAGCATCATAGTGCACCTATAAATGTGATTATGGGGAGAGAAGATGAGGGTCTGGACCAACACATTGAATTCCTTGGGAGTCTTTCTATTGGCTTCTATGATTATTGGAACAGGTCCCAGATGAACACACAAAGCAAGCTTGGTGGTTCAAGTCACATTTCCTTCCCCAACCTCTCCCCCTCCCCACTGTTTTCTTCTATCTATAACTTCATTTTGCTTGTACATTTTAGTAGACTCCATTTGTAATTTTTCAGGAAGGTAAATTTGTACCTCCTGCCTTAAAAAAAGAGTAAAAGTCACACATGTTCCACTAGGAAATAAATAAATAAATGAAGTGCAATACATTCCTAATATCCACCCTGCAGAGAAACCTATTGATGCACAAGGATGTGGAAGTGGTTATATGAGGTCTGTAGTCTATCTCTCAAATTCCAGATGTTTGTTAGAAATACTGTATACAATGCTCTCTGCCAAATCTATAGTAAGTCATTGACCAAACTACTTGTCTGCTTCACCCTCCTATTCCCTCCCCCCCCACCAAAATTAGAGTAGCTAACTTAATGAAAAATGATTTTTTTTTTCTTTTTGTAGCTTAGGAGGGTCTGAACATAAAGCTGTTATCACAGAACCACAGCTGCAGGAGGAATCCTTTAATCACAGCCTTCCTTCTTGAAGAAGAATATAGATTTATGACTGGACTTTGGTTACTAAGCGAGCAAGAAATATTGCCAGCAGCCACCATATTACTTCCCATAGGCTGTAAACAGCTTTAATCTGCTTTAGCTGTCATTTTGAAGTCGAGAGATATTAGAGTACAATGTAATTATGTGATTGTGGGCAGAAGTGCAGTTTATTTTCTTTAAACTAAAGTGGCAGAGGTAAATTTTTAGACTGCGCTCCTAAACAAACAAAACTCCCTGCCTTTCTACCACCATGGCTGCTACTGTCTCCTTCCTTTTATTACCTTGTGCCTGTGCCTTGCTTGGTAATACGCTTTCACAGGGACCCTGGCTTTTATCCACAGTTACCCCACATCTCTCACTCTCTCTCTCACATGCACATACGCCCTCCCTTAGCCACGCTTTATATACAAGGAAAATTTTTTCTCAAGTAATATGGAACAAAATTAAATAGCCTGCTGTGCGTTACCTTTTGCGGTGGAAGTAATGTGAAAATTACCTCTGGGCTTCTTCAAGCAAAATATCAAGTCATGGAAGTATGTGGACCTTTCTTGTACCATCCTGAGATTTCCCTTCCCTATGTTACTTGCAATGTCTCAAAGTTATTTTGCTTCTTTCTTAATGAGGAAGTTCTTGAAATAACCCACTTGTTCTGGGGTGTATGTTGTAGCCGTGTTCATCTAAGGACATAGGCAGACAAAGTTCTTTGGGTAAATCTTCTATATTTTATTAGATCAACTCAAATTATTGGAAAACTTCTTAGAAAGCTTTCAGGCACAAGCACTCTTTCTCAGGCTGAGGAAACAGCTGCAGTTGCTCTGTGCTCTTCCTAGATGGACTGGTAAAGCAGCCAGGGGTCAGTATGTATGCAAAAAAGCCAGTTGGGTTAAAATTTAAATTGGGGTATTGGGCTCAGGTATTGTTCTGAGCCTTTATTTCAAGTACCAACAAGTTGTCCAATAATCATGGCACTCAGCTTGGATTTGGAATATATAGACAGAGCATGGGCTTGGCCCTGGGTCTCCTGCACCCCACGTGAATGTTGTAATCATTACATCATGCCATCAGTGCCTCTGTAGCCCAATGAATATTTAATTACACATACAAAACAGACCAGCTCCAAGAGGACAGGCAGAAGAGGACTGACTGTATGGACAGAGGTCCCAATCACTGGCCTGTTCTGAAGTCCCTCCCTTTCTCCCCCTTTCTTTTTTTTAAAGAAATTCTACCTTACACTTCATCAAACTCAATGTGTTTGTGCAAAAAGTTCATGAAACTTTGGATAAAATAAGTGGTTGAAAAATGACTGACCACCTCTACTTCCTAATTGCTGATGAGAGGTTTTTTTTTTCTTTAGTGTCATATGAATTCTGCAGCTGTCAATTTGGAAAGCTGAAAGGATCAGGGGGACATGGATTGGGTATCATAGGCCTCCCTGTAGTACGGATTAATGCAGTGCACCTACAAATTATACAGAGGTCCTGCTAACAGCATGGACTGAATAAAGCTCCTCATGAATACAAAACTAGGCATACTATTTATGACTTGCATACAAGTGCTGGGAAAATGGCTTGTTAATTTTAGAAGCACCTCCAAGGCCAAAAGAGTAAATGACTTGATCAAACTATATAAAGACACCAAAACAAAGATCAGAACAACCTGGCAAACCAGTGTCCCTGTGATCCACCTCCAGCAGGCAGCCATGCCACTCCCAGCAGCCACTCTAAACCTGTGCTGCCCCATTGGCCTCTCAGGCTGCCATCCTACACTCATCTGTCACACCTTGATAGCTAAACAAAAGACATGGGAGACTGTCCTCAGAGAGCAGAATATGCTTTGGGTGCTTTTGTCTGTCTTGCTCATCCCTGAGTGGCCATATTCCCTGCCTAAGCAAGGCGTCACTCCTTTTTTGTTTCTCTTGGCTCTAGGGCCCCTGGCCCTCATTCACGTTTCTTCTCATCTCTGGGCCTGCCAGGTCTGCCTCAATGTTGTGGGTCCTGAAACTCAGCATCTACCCCTCTATGTCTAGAAGGCATCATCCATGCCCCATCGGCACCAGCCATGGCCCTAATCAAGTATTTACAAACCCTAGTCTCCTCAAGAGTGATTAAGCAGCCAGACAGTAATTGTGACCTCCAAGTGACTCCATAGCCACACCTATATCTCATGGATCTTACTCACCAAACTTCCCTGGAGCTTCCAGCCCCATCTGAGTGCCAGTCCATTGGACATCCAAATGCCCACTGCACTTACTGGATCCGTGGTTTTGTTAGGTCTCTTCCTATTCATTGGGACCCTGGCCTTGACCAGGCAAGCTTATGCGCAGGCAGTCTCCTGGGTCCCCAATCCTTGTAAGCTCTATTATGGGCTCCAACACCTTCTACTCCTTCACTGAGCTCCTGGTTCTGTCTCAGCTTCTGCCCAGATAGCTTATCAAGTCCCATCACCTTGTAGGTCTCAGTCTTTTAGCTTTAACTGTTAAACCATTTAGCTTTAGCTCATCAGGAAGGAGTGTTCCCAAACCACTGGTCAGAACATGTACAATTCAAATCAAAAGCACTCAATTCTCTGAGAGATATTCAGCAGTACCTTCCTCCTTCAGGGCCAGTCTGAGACACTGGCCCTTCCCCTTCCTTCTGATCACCTGACCTCTAGTCTTCAGGGCCAGGCCCAAGGGTTTCCTCTTCATTCTAATTATCAGGGCTGTGTAAAGCTTTGGATCATGATTTGGATTCAGATATGATGATGAATCTATGAATCTGAATTGAATAACTGGAAGCTTTAGGCTTTCTGAATCAATTTGAAAAAGATTTGGAGATTTGGCCATAGGGTATAATGGGGAATCAATGAAATATCTATAACATTATTGTATTTTGGCTGATTCAGATGAAGCTTACAGGAATGGTAGCCTGTGATGAGTGCATTATCTGTGCCAAGTTTCAAGGAGATAGGTATAGGTGTTTCTGGAACACTGCACTTCAAAGTCCTGAAAGCAAAACTCAAGTCACATGTGTGTGTTAAACCACAGGGGGGTGAAAACTGCAGGGATGGTAGCCCCTGTGGAGGCCACAAATCTTGACAAGTTTTAAGGAGATTGATGCAGGGGGTTGGGGAAAACTGCACCTCAAGCTGTGGACAAGCAAAACTTGTGACAGGTGACACTATATGTGTTAAAGCTCAGCAGGGTAAAAGCTGCAGGCCTGCTAGCCTCTGCTGAGGACAAGAAGCCTGCCAGCTGTCAAGGAGATAGGTGCAGGGGCTTCTGGGTTCTGGGGATCTGCACCTCTAGCTGCTGACAAGCAAAACTCATAATATGGGTACTTGTGCAACTGGGTCCATCTTGGGGCAGATGGCGTGAGTGGGGGAGGGGGGAGAAGCTACTGCAGGCCTGGCTGCTAGGCTACTGTGTTACCAATCAATCATGATTCACTCAGGGACCAGCTCAATACAAAGTAGCTAGCTACTAGATAATGAGTTAATGAGCAAGGATTAACACCTACAAAATGACAGACTAAGGAGAACGTAGAATCAATGAAGACAATCAACTGCCCCAAGACAGACACAGTCAATTGCACAAGTACCCATGTCACCAGTTTTGTGTGGCAGCAGCTAGGGATGCAGGGCCCCAGAACTCCCCTGCACCTATCTCCTTGACAGCTGGCAGGCTTCATGGCCTCAGCAGGAGCCAGCACCCCTGCAGTTTCCAGCCCGCTGCTCATTAACACACACATCTATGTCATGAGTTTTGCCTTTCAGCAGCTTAAGGTGCAGTTCCCCCCAAGCCCCTGCACCAATCTTCTTGAAACTTGGCAGGCTTCGTGGCCTCAGCAGGGGTTAGCAGGCCTGCAACTTTCACTCTGCTCCACCTTAACACATATAGTGTCACCTGTGTCACAAGTTTTGCTTGTCTGCAGCTTAAGGTACAGTTTCCCCCAAAACCCTACACCTATCTCCTTGAAACTTGGCCGGCTTCCTGACCTCAGCAGGGGCTATCATTCCTGCAGTTTTGACCCTGCTGTGCTTTAACACACACACACTGGTACCTATGTCATGAGTTTTGCTTGTCAGCAGTTTGAGGTACAGTTTCCCAGAAACCCCTACACTTATCTCCTTGAATCTTGGCAGAATTTGTGGCCTCAGCAAGAGCTACCACTCCTACAGTTCTCACTCCACTGTGGTGTAACACACACACGACATAAGTTTTGCTTTTAGGAGTCTGAAGTGCTTTTTTTCCAGAAACCCCTGTATATATCACCTTGAAATTTGGTTTGTTTCATGCACTCATTAGATGCCATGATTTCTGCAAGTTTCATCCAAATCAGGCAACAGAATACAAAGTTATAGATATTTCAGTGATTCCATATTATACTCTATGGCAGAATCACCAGATCAGCTCTGAATCTTCTAAAGTGCTTTGACTGAATTGAAATGGAAACATGATTCAGATATCTTAATTGAAACTCTGGCATCTGCATCAGCCAAATCTGAATCCAAATCGAATAGTTCCCTAGTCGCACAGGCCTACTAATTAGCAGGCTTAGCTTATTGACCTGGCCTGCTTCTTTGCAATCTACATCTGCTACCTGTCTCTCCTGGAAACAGAATTTGTGCTTTGCAGCTTCCCTGTCACAGCACCCACTCACTTTTAGTAGCGGGGTAGGAGTCCTCTTCTACAGTCCCCACCTAGTGGGAAGATTGCATTAGTTAGTGAGAAGTAAGATGTGTGTGCTGCAAAGGAACTGGTTGAGAATGCGAAGCAATTCATTGAGAATACAAAGGTGTAAGGTAATAGTGACCATAAAATCACTGACCATGAGCTTCAAGATCCCAAGAGGAGGAAGGAAGGAGAGCAGTAGCATAGTCATTGGGCTTCAGAATAGCAAATTCAGAGAACTGGTGAGCAAGACCCCTGGGAGGCAAGGCTGAGGGCAAAGGAGTCCAGGAGAGCTCACTGTTCTTTAAAGAGTCTTTGTTAAAGGCACAGAAACAAGCTTTCCTACTGCCACAGGAGAATGGGAAGTGCAACAGGAGGCTTGCTTGATTAGACATCAATATCTTAAATGAGCTGAAACTCAAAAAAGGTTCCTATGAAAAGTGGAAAGTTAGTAATATTATTGTGGAAAAGAATAAGAGTACAATACAGGCATGCAGGGAGAAAATTAGGAGGGCCAAGGCATTATTTGAGATGCAACAGGCAAGGAACATAAAAGGCAATAAAAAAGGATTCTACAGATATGTCAAGAATAAGAAAGATTTTTAAAAAATCATAGGTCCCTGAAAGAAGGCAATCTACTGTTGGATGATGCAGAGAAACACAAGGTACTTAATGCTGGGTGTTTTTTTTTTGCTTCCGTCTTCACAAATAGGGGCAGCTATCAGATAATAAGTGCAGTTGGCTGAAAATATAGAGGAGTGCAGCCTAGAAAAATAGCACAACACATCAAGCATTACTTAAAGAAGCTAAATCCTTTCAGGTCAACAAGGCCAGGTGGGGTGCATCCTAGGGTACTGAAGGAAATGGCTGAGGTAATTTCAGAATGGTTAGCTATTCTTTTCAACAACTCATGGAAATTGGCTGACAAGATTGAAAAAGAACACATATATAAATGGAAAAAGGGGATCTAGGGAACTACATATGAATATGACAAAGTTCATACACTAGGTTCTCAAGGAATCTACTGTAAAGCACCTAGAGGAGAACAAGGTGATTAGGAACAGCCAACATGGATTCACCTAGAGTAAGTGTAGCAGGACACGAAGGTGCCTGTTGCTCTCACAGCAGAGGCAGGAACCCAGGTGCCAGTTGCCAGGAAAACCAGTTAAGGAGGGAATTGGCCTGATCTGTGTCTGCTCAGGTGACCGAAAGGGGCAGGGCCTGTCTCTCACATAAGTCCGAGACCGGAGGACAGTTCCCTGCTGGTATCCAAGGAGGAAGGGAGTTTTGCTGGAACAAGTGAAGGGGAGAGGCCTGACTACATGACCAGCTTCTGATGCTGTTAAGGGATGGAGTATCCTGTGGTAGGGATTGAATGATGTTTTAGCCGAATGATGTTTTAGCCAAGCGACTTGGAATTTTGTTATAACCTAGGGGTTTGTGTTTTGTGTTTGCTGTTTTAGCTGGTTGCTTGGGTGAAGCTATAAGGGGATGGAAGCTCACAGGGGCCTCACAGCAGCATGAGAATGGCAGCCCCAGGGAGGGGGCAGCAATTGAGAAGCCAGAGAGAAGAGGCAGTGAGAAGCCAGAGACAGGGGGTAGTGAGCACCAGTGAGGCAGCGTGCAAAACTCGGCCATGGAGAGCCTGAGAGCCAGGAAGGTGCAAAGCTAGAGACAGCAAGATAGGGCTGTGGAAATCCCAGGGAAGACAAGGGAAGGGCCAAATTACAACAAGGCGCAAATCAAACCACGTCAGCATCGTGCACGAGGCTTTGGCTGTGGTGTAGGGGAGGAAAAGGAGCCACAGATAGCACCCCCTGGCACTGGGGCAATAAATGGGAAGCTTCCTGCTAATTAACATCCATTAATTAAGATCAAGGTGTGGCAGGAGAGAAGGCGGGTGGTTGGCCGGCCCAGAACAGAAGGGCGGAGTCCAATAGATGGACTCTAGAAGAGGCACTCCTGTCACTGCAAGTCATGCCTGAACAAGATGACTTCTATCTATGCTAAGGTTACAGGCTCTGTGGCTGGGGAATAAAAAGTCAATGTGATGAGGCTAGACTCCATCAAGACTTTTGGTTTTGACACTGTCTCTCATCAACAAGCTAAGGGAATACAGACCAGATTGGGATAGATCCAAGGGCCAGATCCAGCCTATGAACCCACATCATCCAGCCTGCCAGCCTCCCCCTGGGTCTAAAAATGTTGCTACGGTTCCCTCACTACCAAATTAATTGTGGTCTCCTGCTTCCAAATTTCCAGAGCTGTAGGGAGCCTGTGGGACTGGATATCATCACTGTACTCTTATTTGTTCAAAGATTGTTGTTAGTGGTTTCTTTATATATATATTTTGATGCCATTCTCAGCTATGACACCTCATTCTGACTATGGGCTGCAGAAGAGCTGTGACACGTTGGTGTTCTGCCCTGAATTTGCCTTCTGTCAGGAGCCTCTTTAGCCTCTCAGGAATCACAGAAGTGACCCTCAAAATTTCAGCTAAAAAAACCTCACTGGTACAGAGCCAAGGCACTACTTTAGTTGTTTTATATTAGTAACTGTTAAACATATTGGGAGGGACAGAAACAAGAAATATTTCAAAACTTCAGGAATTATGTTTAACCCATTTCAGACCATCTATGGTTCTTTCTAATTGGTGTGCAGATGCAGAGGTCTGTGATTCTTTCTTTTTAATAAAATATATCCAGGAATTTTGGCTTTTCAATTTCAAGACAGTATTGTACACATTAATAAACTGAAATAAATGTTTTCCCAAAGGTTATCGGTGGTCCTGCACTGTGATGTCCAATGCAAGCACCCTGAAAAGTCATAAGGAATGAGGGTACTCTCCACATCACAGGATTGTTTCTTTAATTAGATTTTGACTCGTCATTATTTTGATACAACCCTTCACAGTTCTTGAACTTAACAAAGTTTTGGACAGCATCAAGTCTGGCACCACTCCAAGGCTATGACATCTCCCCTGAGTTCCTGAAGCATCTCGGTCCACATACTCATTCCTGGTTGGTTCAATTCTTTACAGTGGTCACATGTGAGGGGAAGCTAACAAAGATCCACTGCATGACAAAAGTCATTGGCCTGAGAAAACCAGAAAAAGATCTAAACCAGGTGTCAACCTACCACCTAATATTGCTGCTCTCTGTCTGGCTTAAAGTCCTCGTGTGCCTGATTCTATAGCACATACTCTCAGATGTGGAGAACATCCTGAGTGTTGATCAAGCAGGTTTCTGACAAGGTCAAAGTATGTATAACCAAGTACTTGCACTAACAACATTAATTGAATATGGTTTTCAAAGGAACCCCAAGACAGGCACTGTTTTCCTTGACCTCACAGTGTTGCCCTGAGTCAGGCCAATGCTCGGGAACTCAATATTGTGCTGTTAGACAGGAGGGTGTAACACAATTGCACATATACAAACACACAACTAATTTAGTTGCATACACATGCACACTACCAGCCTAGGCACATGCATACCTATCACTAATTCAAGCACATACACTATACACCCTAAATTCAGAGACAGATCACTAATTCATATGCCATATGCATATATATATATATACACACACACACACACACTCACACACACACTAGCACCTCAGATACACACATATTCAAAATAACTAGTTTAAGTTCATGCACACCTATCACCAGTTTAAGCCCATACATGCTACATGAGTACACCAAATTTAAACAGAATCAATTACCAGTTACCAACACCTGCACATCCAATACACATAAGTGGATTACTAATTCATATACCACACACACAATGATATCTATATCTATATATATATATATTCACAAAGATGCCACCTATCTACACACATATACACAGGTGAGTTCCTAAGTTGGGTGTTGTGATGTGTATGTATGTATGTGCTTGGTGTACTTGGGATATCTGGGGAAAGGTTAAAGTAAGAAAGTAGAAGTGTAGGGAATGAAAGTTACCAGGACCGGGATTAGAACCAGTAGACTAGAGGGTCCTAGGCTGAAGAACTGAGGCTTAGGGGTAGCTTTAGGTTAATTGATCTTAAATGATTAAAAGACAATGCCCAAAGCCTACAGGACTGGGGATCCATGCTGGCACAGAGGCTGGGACTGGAGCCAGAGCTACGGGGCAGCTGAAAATGTAGGTGGGGAGAGGGAAAATGGGACTAAGGGGAAGTGTGGGTGTTAAAGAGGGGCTCTGCATGTGGGGAGCCTGAAGATGGCTCCAGGGCAGCTAGAGAAGTGGCAGTAGGTGCTGGAATCTGGAGAAAGGCTCCAGCTGCTGGAGAAAAACTGTAGGACAGCCATAAGGAGCTGGGAAGCTTCGGGGGGGTGGGATAACTACAGAAGGTAGGGGGGAAACTTGAAAACAGAGAGATGGACAGCAGGAAATGCAGCAGGAGAGACTGAAAGGCAGCAGGGGCAGTGGGAAAGCAAAGACAGACAGCAGAAAGTCACAGGGAAAAGGCAGTAGGAGGGTCAGAAGCAGGGGGACAGCAGAAAATCACAGGAAAAGTGGCAGGAGAGAATGAAAGGTGGCAGGGGCAGTAGGAAAACAGAGAAAGGCAGCAGAAAGTCACAGTGAAAAGGCAATAGGAATTGAGAGGATATTGGGAAACTAGTGTAGAGGGTGGGGGCTAGAGCTGAGAGAGAGAGAGAGAGAGAGAATGAGGCTGGAATTTAAGACAAGGAAGGGACTGGGATTCAGTAAAACATGACCCAACTTAGGGTTGTAAATGACAGTGGTTTTATTGAATAGGGGCAGTATTTTCACAATGACTTATTGGTTCCCTTGCACCCACACACACCCACCCACACCCACACAATGGCAGGGGTTAGAGTGGCTTGGTGCAGGGACTGAAGTCCACTGAAGTCCAAAAAGAGAGACAGAGAGAGGAGGGGGTGTCCCACTGGGTTTGTCTTCACTGCCTCCTTTTATAGGGGCAGACCTTGTGTGACCCCAGTGACAGGAGGCGTGCCCAGGCAAGGTCAGCCCCTGGTGTACTGAGCATGTGTGCTCCATGCAGCAATGTGCAGTTTCAGGTGTCTGTAATGTTGACAGTTGCTGGTTCTGAAGGGTCTTTTGTCTTTCAAATGCTGGGTTTTTGTCTGTTCCTGGGTGAGGTCCATGGTTCCTGGATGAATCAATGTGAGGTGGCCCAATCGTTACAGGCCATTCAGTAGAGGCCTGCTTCCACTGTATTTCAATCATTCCTAATCATTCTCATTCATCCAGGAACCAATTTACATGGGAGGGGTATGTGACTCATACAGTTGCAACATGGGATGTCCAGGCAGAGGACAGAAGATGGTGGCTTAACACACACAAAAAATGGAAACTTGACATTACTTTGGTTCACTTACAAACACAGTCCTAAACCATACAACATCCATATGAAACAAAAATCAATATGAAAATGATAATACAGTATACAACAGTAAGAATCAATACAAATCTAATAATAATACAATATAAAACAGTGGATATCCAAAACCAAAACTTGCTACCAAAGTAAAAATGTTAAAGCTTATCCTAATAGAGAGGGAGAGAAAAAGTCAGAAATGGTTGGGGGAGGGGAGGGAATGTATTTTAAAATAGATTTAAAAAAAAGAAAAACTGGGGGTTTTGCTACAACATCAGCATATAATACTGCTTGGCACACCAGTATGCTCATTAAAATAGCAAAAGTCCTACCTGCATTGGTGACTGATGTTGTCGAACTGCTCCTTCATAATAGATGGTTCAGGGTGCACATAGGTGAAAAGACATGTACTTGAAGAAGGCAGACAAATGGATTGCCTTAGCGATCTGTGCTTGCTCCAACCTTGTACAACCTCTATGCCATTGACCTTCCACAAGCCTAGTCATGAAAATTCATCTATGCCTTTGACATCTGCTGTGGATGCCAGGTCTGGACTTTTTCTGAGCTAAAATATACTCTGAACAGTGATGTGCAAAGCTGGCTGACTACTTGAAGACTTGGTGCCTCGAGTCAAGTGCCCGTAAGACAATTCCAAGTGTTTTCCACCTACACAATGGCAATGCTTCCCAAGAGCTGAACATCTACCTGAATGGTCAGAGGCTGAGGCATGAAGCACAACCCATCTACCTGGGCGTGACTCTAGACCAGACATTGAGCTACCATGAACACTTCAAAAAGACAGCAGTGGAGTTAAGTCATGCAACAATCTCCTTAACAAGCTGGTTGAGTCATCATGGAGTTCAAGAGTCTGAACAATACAAATGTTAACTCTTGCCATCTTGTGTTCTATGGCAGAGTACTGCACACCAGTCTGGAAATGGTCATCAGACACCAAACTCCTTGATGTGCAGCTACATTCAACAATGCATATCATCTCAGAAACTCTTTGACTGGCCCCTCTACCATTGCCCCAGTCCTGAGCAAGATTGTTCCCCATCATATCTAATAGAGAGTTGCAGCTAGCAAGCAACTGGAGAAGATCTATGCCAACCCAAGCCTGCTGCTGTATAACGATCTCTTGAATCCACCTGCTGCACATCTGCCATCACAACACCCACTATGGTCCAAACTGCTGCACCAGGACCACAAAACAGTGGTGCGAGGAATGGAGGTCAACATTACCGATAAAGTTCCTTATAGTCTGCCCACCTTATATAGACCTTATAGTCTGCCTACTTGGCTTCAACCTGGTATGCCATTAGTGGGCCTTGCTGAATAGGTTCCGGGTAGGCCAAGGTCTGTGTGCAGCCAACCTCTACCACTGTAGTCTTTCTGACAATCCAGACTGTAGCTATGGCAAAATACACACCATTTTGTATATTGTGTGTACTGACTAAATTCAGTGGCAGACTACAAGAGTTGCATATGACTACTGAGGACACCATTGCATAGCCTGGCAATGATGCACGTGTTGATTAACAGATAAGGGGAAATAGGCAAGCTCAGCCAATGATGAGGAGATTATTACAATGTATCCCTTGTTTCCTAAAGCTAGAGAAGCTGCACCATCTTGAGTAGCAGTTACAGTGGTGGTTTGCTGATAGAATATAGATCTGGACGTTTATGAATTTTAAAATGTGATATGCAGTGTGGGAAAGTAGCCATCCAAGAAGAGCACAATTTACCTGATCTGTTTGTTTTTGGCTTGACTGAAAAGAGTAAAGTTATATCATATAACAGGGGAAGTTTGGTTTAATTTTTTTCTTTGCCTAGATATGAGATACTAAGGCAAGCATCATTTTTACTGACAATACCCAATATAACTGCAATAAATTAAGAAAAAATGCCAGGAAATATAATAATGAAGTCAGTGCAGTTTGGCAGGCATACTTCAATGGGTCTTAAACAAGTAAGTGCCCAGGTGCTTTGCTAAAAATGGTTAGATAACATCACTTGCTGAAGTGCTTTGCTGAATCAGATGCAATGCATACTTTATTCTGTGTATTCTCACAGTGTTTTGCAACTATAGTGCAACTATAGTATGCTAAAGATTACTTCGAAAGGTGCTTTTTCTGCAAAGAGTCTTGGAAGGTTACCCCAATAGGCTTGCTCACCACCCTACAACATGGGAAAATAGGTCCCTGGAAGGGAAAGAAGTCTGAACACGGAACCAATGTAGAAGCTCCATATATACAGACTCAATGTTACTCCAAAGACAGAGAAGTGTAATCAGTAGCAGGTTTAATTGTTGCAGTGGAAAATAGGCAGGATAAAGATAATGGTAAACAGTGTCTGTAAAGTTTTCATAGTAGGTTGGGTCACATCAGCAATAAGTTTTCTTTTTTTTTTTCCTTTTTGAGATATCCTTACCAGTAAACAATCTTACTGTTTAAAGAGCAGTCCTTTTTAATGTGTAACAGCACTGCAGCCATGAGGTGGTTACTAAAATGAGGGAGCAGCTGCGGGAGATGAAGACATCCAGGAAATTGACGAATAACCCCAGGAAGCCAATACGGAGCTAGGAAAGTGAAATAAAGAGAGGCGGGAACTTCCCAAGGGTGCCTTCAGGCATGCATTCATGAAGAGGAACCAAAAGGGACACACTCCTAGATGAAATTGGGAGTTTTGAGGGAGAACTGAGATGTCCTTCCCCCAATCACGTCCCACCTGGAGAAGTCAGCCTCGGAAGTGAATTATAAATGGAGTGGCGCCGCAGAGGCACCCC
>JAGPOW010002067.1:7466092-7490724 GCA_030014935.1 Caiman crocodilus
GGGGGGGGGAAGTGGAAAGCAGAGGCAGAGAGGAAAAAGGGCGAAGAAGCCCCGACATTGCCCTGTAGCCCCTGTAACCCCAATCTCGCTCTGGAGAGGTAAGGGGAAGCAGAGACTGCAGAAAGTAAAAGGAAAGGAAATCGACAAAGCCAGGCTTCATCAGCTGGCACAAGCTGCAGTCAGGGAATCCCGATATTGGTGTCAATCAGCCGTTAATTGCCTTGTTAGTGGATGATTATTGAATAACAAGCACACAAGTGGCCCTGCATTGCTCCTAGATGGCAGACAGGGAGAACCCTGCGGCAAGCCCTGGGGAATTCATGTGTCCAGAAAGAGAGAGAGAGAGCCAGACTAACTGTAATAAAGCACTTGTAATTAAGACCTGACCCGTGTGTTTATTACCGGGGTACCGGTATCTAACAACTGTTCCTACCCCCAAAAATTGTATTTAGATCAAGTCGTGGCAGGTGGGAATTGGGGGAGCTAACAGAGAAATGGGTACCCAGGATGGGGATACAGTCACAAATGACAGACATATATATTCTATCGGAGGTATAATAGAGTGGCTGGGCACTCAAGGGAACAGCAAGGCACAAGGGCAGTGGAGACTTCCAGTGGCTGGTGCTACTGACAAGGCTGTGCAGCTGTGGCAGCAGCTGTTATTTTTCTGTCTTCCTACCTGCAGTTGGTGCATAGGGCTGCTGTGCCTGCTAACCAACCTTAGTTACACTAAGGACCCTCTACAAGTTACAGGTATTGCAAAATTAACTGGTTAATTAAGTAGTTACCTGGAGACCAACTATACATGCAAAGTAGCTATCACACAAGAAAAAGCTCCAACCAGCTACCAAGTTAGACCCCAAAAATGTGTACTAACTTTATAGCTGGTTGCTATTGAGTATTAACTTGCATATGTAGCAGGGTCTCCCATGTGGCTAGGAGCCCTATCAGCTGACAGGAATACCAGTCACAGGAGTGCACTATGCCCAGCATAAAACCCCTGAGCCGTAGGGTTTGCTGCAGCTACCCCAAGGTGCCAGGGGTTTCCTGCACCCACACCCTGCAAAGGCCTAGGGATCACAGCAGCCTTAATCCCCAGGGTCTGAGGGTTTGCACGAAAGCCCCAGGCCCTGGTAATCATAGCTGTTGCAATCCTCAAGGCACCGGGGTCCAGAAAACTCCTAGGGCTCAAGGATTACCTTGATCCTCCAGCCCAAGTGTGGGAGACTGCCCCAGCAGCATTCATTCAGTGCCAGGGGTATCTCCACTCCATCAAAGCAGGGGGGTTCACCCCAGCAGGCATCCTCCAGCTCTGGAGATGCGTAGGATGCCACTGTGCTGGGGGCCCCTCAACTGGGGTGTGTGGGGCTCCCACTTGTAGGAACTTGCTACCTGCCAGTGCAAGGGGGAGCCAGCAATAAGGCATGATGGGATCTAATGTGCAATCCCACAATCATGCCTCCTGCCATGCACATGTGGCATGGCAGGTGGTATGATTGTGTGAATCTCACATTAGATCTCATTGTGCCTTTACCTGCACATATAGAGGGGCCTAAATTATTGTATGATCTGAGTTCCCTCATGCATGCCCTTTTATTAGCATACTACCAAGAGAGACAATTGGCATAAATAAAGTTTTCTCTTTTCTCCCCCAAATCAAATACGGAAATTTATCTAAGCACCTATACTGATGAGATTAATAGTCAAGAGCATGACTGAATGATAAAGTAGGGGTAATGCAGAATCATCTCCCATAATGGTATTGAATCTACGTATATAATTTAAAATTAAAACACTGGAACTTATTTTAACTTCACTTACTTAGAAGACTCAATGAGTCTAATGTCCAGTTACCTATGACTTCAATTCAATATATTAATTGTTACATGCAAGTTTTAGGTTAGCAAAGCAATACAGACAGCATTGCAGCAAAGCAATATACAAAGAACTGCAGTTAAGGGCCTTTACTGCATGATTTGGGAAACTTTCAGTGACCCATGCAATTTAGTGAATAAAGAGAGGTCATCAGTGCTGTCATGTATATCATGACCACCACATTAACACAAAACTGAAAATTAATAAAATAAATAAAATGAAATTAATGAATGAAATAAAAGTAATTGAAAATAAGCCAGAAGGAATAATCAAATAGATAAGTACTTAGGTACAGAAAATGGTTAAAGGATATAAAGTTTATAGATAGATTAAAATGGTATTTTTGTTAATGGTTCAGTAATTGAGGGCAAACAGGGACTAAAGATTTAGTTGTTAATTAAAATGGACTCCATGTTTTCAGGTTTTATTGCTCAATTAGAGCACAGACATCACCTCTACATGACCAGAGCAAACATCACAACAAGCGAAGAACATCCTCCACAAATAAAGAGGTCACGTGTCATAATAAGTCTGAGTTATGTACAGAATCATCATTTTTTTCTTTGTAGGCAGTCTAGAGGGTTGGTAGGTCTATCTTCATTTTGCATTATTTCATTTATTACAAATGGAATCATTAGCAACTGGTGAGTGTTGTATGAGAGAATATGGGGCTGCTTTGGAAGAGAAAATGGTGCTCATTCAGGGCATGAAATGAATACTGATTGCACAGAGAAATCCAGTGAGCTTTCAGACAGTGGCACTGAATATTATCAGTCTTCCAGAGTCAGCATTTGAAGCTAGTAATAACACTGGAATTACAGCTCTCTTTGGAACTCACTGCTGCACAATGCCACCAACACCAAGAGCTTAGCAGAATTAAAAAAAAAAAATACACAGACAACTTGAGCATGAGGATTGCAAAGATTTCAAAGAAAATAAAAATGGCATAAGTTAACTTCTAACAAATAAGAGCTTTTCTTGGAGACAAGCTATTCTGCACTACCAGAGCTTTTCTTATAGAGTCAAGGAACATTACAAAATGCAATAGAATAATGTAGTATCTGATTCTCCCAAGTACATTCTTTATTATTTCTTCAGCTCGTTTTACACCAGTTTAATGGGCTGTATGCTACTGTTTTAAATTGAACTTAGAATGGTCTCATTGTGAAGTGTGTCCATACCTTCAGGAATACATATACGATTTTTTGATTCTAAATCTCGTAATGCCTTACCATGTATTGCTACAGTACCACCTTACAACATTTTTCCCACCAAACCACCCTTTCCCAGTCCCTTGCAAGTTGGACATTTTAGTGTCTGGAGAGTAAATTCTTAAAAGTGGGTATTCATTTTAAGCATTAGGAAAAATATGTATAATTAGAGCTCTGTTTCCTAATACAAGCATACAACAATTTATATCACTTCTATCCTAATTTTATGTCAGTTAATGCTTTCTAAAATAACACTGACAATAAAGCAGCCTAGAAATTCTTCCCGGAAGTCTAATTCAGATTTTTTTTTTTAAATGCATCATGCATTTGAGTAATGTGATAGATAATTTGCAAAAGGAAAATGACATGCTTTCATGGTAGAAGTCTGTGTGTTTGTTAAACATTGGATTTTTCTTGCATTTCTTTGCAGCAACACTGGTGAAGCTTTCAGTGCAAACCTCTTGTCTCAGAACAGTGCAGGGGCATAAAAATGGTTTTGTTTTGCTCATGTTGTAGCTACAGATGCATACAAAACATAACAACCATTATTTATAATCTTTGGGTTTTGTACTCAGTAGGAAAAAACAACCCCTATTTAAAGATAACATCCTCTCAAAGATTAAAGTAAGTTTGTGATTTTTATGCACAGAAGCTAGGAAAGTATCAGTCCAAAATGGAACTCTGGGTCTCGGCTTATGAACAAAATCCAGTAGCATTTAACTTGCAAACAGATAGCTGCTAATTAACACTCAGACAAAATGCATCAAAACTTAGGACTCCCAGCTGTGTGCTTTCAAAAGCAAGTGTTCCTGGTTTCAAAAGGAAGTGTTCAGTCAATGTAAATATCCTAGAAGGAGAGTTGGTTGCTAGCAGTTAAGGGTTGGTCGAGTCTAACCGAGTACTAGCTAAACATGGACATGCATGGTAAGCCAGTTAGAAAGTGAAGTGTGCTTTTCATCAGCCTCCAGAGAAATCTTGAAACCTTTAATTAATCAAGTCTGCTGGAGCGTTCCAATCAGACTGCAGCACCAATGCCACATTTATTTAGTGTCCCATATTTAAAAAACAGTGGTAGGGCGTTTTAACTAAAACTCATTGAATGAGCTTTAGTTAAAGCAGGGGCGATGCATAGCGGGTGCACGTGCACCCCCTGGACTTGGTGGTGAACCCCCTACAAAAATGCACCACTGACACTGTCAGCAGCACCTGTGGGCAGTTGCTACCCACCACCCCTCCACTAGCACCACTGTCAGAGTCTGAGGGCTGTCCACAATCCCTGCTGGCCACCACTGCCAGCAGTGGCTTTTGGTGGTTGCTGACCCTTGGTCACCTCTCATCCCCCCACCGCCAGCAACAGTGCCAGAGGTGGCTGTGGGAGCTCCCTCGCTTACCACCATTTTGAAATGCAGGATGCTTAATACAGGTAATGTTGTGGCATTTTAGAGTGGCTGTCTGGGAGCCACTCCATTTACTCCCTACCCCAGAGCACATGTATAAACAACTTGGGGTCTAAATGCAAAAACAGGTGCAGTTCTGCAGAAGCCTTTTTTGCTGCATTTACTCTTCATTGGACCTGTAGCACTGGAGACTATTATTTCTTTGCAGATCTCAGTCCTTCTGGTCAAAAGGGAAGCTTGCCTGGTGAAGCAGCTCCTCTCCACATCCTGTATCAACAGAACTGTACTTAGTATTAGACCTAGATGGGCCTCTGACCTTTTGGGTTTTTGGCCAAATCTCTCTACTCAGGTTTTACATGCATTAGGGAACACTGGGTGCCATGCCTCTGATTCAACAGGAATTTGTATTAAGGAACCTTATGCAAAAGTCACTGGCAACAGTAGCCTCAGTCACAATGCAGTTTTGCAATTTTCACTGTTTCCCTTGATTTACAACAGGAACTAAGTGCAACAGCTGATGGCATCCAGTGCAGTCACTCCTGTAGCCTTATAAAGATAGTGTCAAAAGTGTTAAGTGTGCCTTTTCAAAATTTAGGCTGAATCTGTTGAATATATAGGGGCTACATAGATATAAGGAATTGTCAAGCTTGTTCTGTGTAATGGTCTTGTTCTGTTTCATAGAATCATAAAAAAATAGGGTTGGAAGGGACATCAGGAGGTCATCCAGTCCAGCCCCCTGCTCAAAGGGGGACCATCTCCAACTAGATCTTTCAAGCCAGGGCTTTGTAGAGCCGGGCCTTAAAAACCTCCAAGATGGAGATTCCACCACCTCTCTAGGTAACCCATTCGAGTGCTTCACCACCCACCTAGTGAGAGTTTTTCCTAATATCCAGCCTAAGCCTCCCTTGCTACAATTTGAGACCATTGCTATTTGTTCTGTCACATTGTTCACCACTGAGAACAGTCCAGCTCTACTTTTATCCATATCTAGCCATCTGTGTGAGTACACACACACACACACACACACACACACACACACACACAGAGCAATAATATCTTGAGTGTCACACAGAGAATACACAGCATGCAAAAAGTACATTCAGGAAGTCTGTGATAATCAGGATCTAAACCAGAACAGGACAAAATATAGCCCACAGGCCAGATACAGCCTAGGAAGGGATTTTATCTCACTCATAGAGGGTCCCCAGCACTGTACAGGTGCCTCCTTCCCAGGGTGGGCTGGTCAGGATTTGTTGTGCAGGGAATTGTGGACCTGCCCCAGGCCCTAGCCCCATGCTGTCACCACCCACAATCCCAATGCCAGCCCTGGCCCCAGGCCCAGCCTTAGCCCCAGATATCCACCCATCTTACCCCCACAATGCTGTTCTCCATCGCTTCCTGTTGCCCTGTGGGGTCAGGGCAACTCTCAGGATCTCAATATTGCACTGTTAGACAGAAGGGTGTGACACAACTGTACGTATACAAACACACAAATCAACTGGATGCACGCGCGTGCACACACAATGATCTAAGGTACATACACATCCAAACTAGCTTAGGC
Source organism: Caiman crocodilus (assembly GCA_030014935.1). Lineage (NCBI taxonomy): Eukaryota > Metazoa > Chordata > Crocodylia > Alligatoridae > Caiman > Caiman crocodilus. The sequence continues at coordinate 7,472,137 of JAGPOW010002067.1, forward strand.
ACATGCATACCTATCACCAATTGAAGCACATACACTATACACCCCAAAAGTTAGACAAAAATCAATTGTTCATACCCTCACACACAGTACACATACACAGATTACTAATTCATATCTCATGCACACAATTACATATATATATACACACACACACTCTCTCACTCACCAGTTCCAGTTCACACACATACCATCTACCTACACATAGGTAAATTCCTAACTTGGATGGCATGGTATGTGCGTGTTGGGGTACCTGGGATACTTGGGGGAAGGTTAAGGTGAGAGGGAGAGAAAGAGTTAAAGTAAAGGGAATGAAATTTGGCAGAACTAAAATTAGAACAGGTGGACTAGAGAGAGAAGCTGGCTGAGGAACTGAGGCTTGGGGTTACTTAAGGTATATTGGGGCTGGAAACTCATTGGGGGGCAGGGCAGATATTGGGGGGCAGGGCAGATAAGTGGTGGAAAGGAGGAGACAGCCAGGAAAGAGAGAGAGAGGCAGAAACCTGGGAACTTGGGGCTGGAAACAGGCTGACAACTTACAGACTGGGGTGGAGGGAGGCAGATAAGTAGTGGCAAGAGGAAACAGTCAGGAAACAGACAAAAACCCAACTCTGGGTTTCAAAATAACAGATTTGTTAAACAGACAACACACTACACAGCCCCATGAAGTTACTGGTTCACACACACACACACACGCACATGCACAATGGTAGCAGGAGAAAGAGACTCAGTGGAAGGGCTAAAGCCTAGGTGGGGAAGAGAAGTAGAGTCCAAGTACTTTTTTGAGCAGACGGTGGGGGGGAGATAGCTACCTATTAAGGCTGAAAAGGGGCCCTTGCCCAGTAGGTGTTGTCCAGAGCGGGGGTCGCCAGCAGGACCTCTGAGTGGATAGGTGGTGTTACACGGTGCTGGTCCAGATGGAGAGCATCCCAAAGAGTCAGGCTTCACTACCCCTTTTATGAGGCAGATTACCTCTGATCTCCTATGGTGAGAGCCTGTCCAGGTAAGGTCAGTCCTGTTCCAGAGGGCTCCAGGTGTTCTTACTGAGCATGTGCAGCCTTGGCACAATGGTGGGTTGCCTCATCTTCTGTTTGTTGAATGCTGAGGGTGGTTCCAAGGGCTGGGTCATTAGTCCAGGTGTTGGTGTTGATCGGTCATTCAGAGGGAGCTATTTTTAGACCTACTGCCATCGTCTCTCAAGCACCCTCATTCATCCCCATTCATTCAGGAACCAAGTTACATAGGTGGAGTAGGTGCGAGTCATGGGTTACACAACTGGGCCTGGGGATAGGATGGAGACTTGACAAACAAAATGGAAACTTGACATGACTTATGCTAACTTACATATGTAGGCCTACATCATATAGTACCAGTAAAACAGTAATATAGAGCAGTAAAAATCAATATAAACATAATAATTATACAATATACAGAAGGAGAAAAAACAAAACAATACAACTTAGTACCAAAATCGAATGCTGAAGCTTACCCTATGTCTTAGCTTATTTATACCTATCTATAGGGAACAGAGAGGGAAAGAAAAAGTCAGAAATAGTTGGAGAAGGGGAGGGAATGCATTTTAAAAGAGGGAAAAAAAGAAAAACTGGGGGTTTTGCTACTTTCCCATCTGCTTGGCTGAGTGTACCCTGCTGGTGAGTATTTTGGTGAGCTGTACAGGGGGTAAAGGTGGGGAAGAATCCTGCCCTGGTCCACAGCATCTCACCAAATCTGGACCTCCAAGTGCAAATGATTGCTCATCTCGATTTAAACTCAGGTCTCCCATGTCCCAATCCAGAGTTTTACCCTAATTTTACCCTCCTCCCCTTTAATTCCTACCAACCAATCTCTGACTATAGCTGTATTTTTAGCAGCCTACGGTGCCTCCAGTATATGACAAGAAATGTCTTTGTTTGTCTGCCAAGCATAAATAAAGGAAGTATTGGTTTCAATTCCATCAATTTACTTCCTAGGACTCTTCTTTATGCAACCCTCTGAATTAAGTTTGGTGTTTCAAAATACCAAGTTGCTGTTTTTCATATTATTAAAAAGTCCATCTTTTTTAACGGTCTGCTTTTTTTCCCTTTAACGTTTTACCTACCCTTATTAAAACCCTTTGAGATTCAAATCTGCTTCAGAGCAGCATCTGCTACATTTACTGTCCCACTAAGTGCAAGGCTCCTATCTCTCCACTCTGCTTCTGACACTAAACTCAATGATCAGTTGATCAGCCTAGCCCATCTGTCTGGCTGTTGACACTGAGCGCCTTCAAGCTTCTGTTTTCCCATTCTGTTTCTGTATCGTTCAGCAACTTGTGTTTTCCTCTGAGGTCACCCTTAAAGGTCCATGTGTCATGTTTTTCATTTCTGCCTTGTCAGGAAAACCTTGCCAGTGCATCTATCAAAGTAATCATCAGGCCTTGATGTAAGAGTATGGTTCCTCTCACATTTTTCATTACCAGATAATTTATTAATATCCTTCTGAACAACACTAGATTTATCTTGATAAAACTGCTATCAGTGGTGACACAGTATACAGCACTGAAAATGTTCAGCTAGTTTGGCAAATGCTCAATGAAGAGGTGTCCTTTCACCTCTCCCACCCCTTAATTCCTTAGGAAGCCAAAAGAGGATTTTGCCTCCTGGGGGTCCCAAGACACTCAGCATTTTATCATTTCGATAAAGCTGACCTGGGGCAGCCTAATCAAAATGGTTTCTGTGGTGCATCTGGTTTTTCTTTCTCTATCCCTCTGTGTTGCTAGGATGGAATGCATGTCAGTGTAATGAAATGAAGGTAGGGGAACAATGTATAAATTACCAAAAAGGCCCTTCTAGTATTTCTTTTTTCTTTTCAAATTAGGAGTCTACAAACAGCAACCTTACATTTCAGCTCAAAAAGGTACCTCAGGATGCTGTGCATATTACCTACTGAAAGGGATATCATTTTTTTTTGCCCCTAGCCCCTGACCTTCTTTAAAACACAACATACACACACACCTATCAACACTCTGTTCCTATAACAGCTATTTCTCTGTACATTATCTTTGCCTGAGAAAATGTTGTAAGGCTAGTCAGCTAGCTCCCTGGCCTATTATTCACTGAAATTAAAGCGCAGGAGGCCTTCCACAAAGGCGGCTGGCTAATGACTCTCCTGGTGGACATTAGGCAAGAGATGCATTTGTGACATGAGTGGCAGCTGTGCAGACACCATTTTATGCGATTCAGTACAGCTATTTCATTAATTGCGTTTCACGGTTCATTTCATCAGATTACACTCAAAATAAATAAATAAATAAAAACACAAAGCTGCTGTGTTCTTTCAGCTGTGCACCAACTGAAAAAAAAGAAAGAAAAAACCCCTTACTTTAATTGGCTTCCTACATCTTTTTCTATCTTAGGTGCCTTTAAAATGGAAAGTTAAAAATAAAATAAATTGCAGTTATATTCAGCTAGCTAGCCACCACTTAAGTTTTCCACTGAGACTTACAGACTTATAAAGAACCCTGATGTGAGGCAACATCTTTTAATGAAAACAAAAATTTTGTGGTAGCTCACTATAGGATACATCTGTGTCCACTGTATTGCACAATTAAGCTTTGTGGGCTAAATTCTACATGAACTAATGGTATGGGCAACCCCAGCAAGTAAATGGATATAGATCAGCATGGAATCCTGCTATAAATGTAGATAACATCATAAATTCACACATGTCAATAGAGAAATTAATCTCATGCTGTAAAATGAAGCAGATTCATTGTGTATTCACGAACCTTTCATTCAAAGTTTAGAAAAGAGCTTTACAACTTTAATTAAAGTTCCAAAAGGCTCTTACAGTGTAGGTGGGTATGATAGAACTTGGGCAGAGGGTTTCTTCACCTCATTGCAATCAGCCCTGCTGTCCCTGACCCCTCAAAAAACTCCCAGTCCCACCTACCTGCCACTTGATGCAGCAAAAAAAATGTAGTTATTTCAGGAGGTGTCTTGCCTCTTCCTGAAGCAGAGGGTGGGAAGAATCCTAAGGCAAAGTCTTATCACCTGGCATGACTCAGCATACATTGGCTCCCCAGGTTTTGTGTATTGTCCATCACTTTACCAACTTCCCTGGAAGCTTGAGACTTTTCATGCCAGGGTTGCTCTAAGCCCATGGTGGCCAAACCACAGCTTGTGTGCCACATGCAGCTCACCGGATATTGGCCAAGACCCTGCCCACTTCTCCCCAAGGTGGCTCCAGGAGACAGTGCAGCCTGGCACTTACCACCGCTCTGGCTTTCCCAGCAGGGAGCATACCCCAAGCCCACCTTCCTCCCTCTTCCCCATCTGGAACTGCCAGCTAAGGCTCCAGGCTGCTGGGGCGGGGGCTGCAGCAGTGCCACTTACTCCGGGTTGCGCTCCCCATGGAGAAAGCCAGAGTGGCTCAGCAGTGTGGAGGGGGTGGTGTTTGTTCACCTCCACTCTGGCCCACTCAACACCTCCCCGCTCCCCCACTCTCCAGCTCTTGAACGTCAGTGAAGGATCAGACGTGTCTCCCAGGGTGAGTGACTCTGGTCACCCCTGCTCTAGGCCTTCAGTCCTGGGATCTCCAAACACACACACACTATTTGCCACTTGCAGGCCAGAACCCTGAACCTTGGGCTTTGCAGTCCTTTAAGCTACCACAGCAGGTGTTTAAGCCCTGACCCCAATTTGGACTTTCTTGCTCATGACTCCAACTTTCAGATAGGGTGCTAGGGCACCTTGTCATGTTGCTGCACAGCTCCCCTTATAGTTGCATCAAGTCTTTACTAAAAAAATAAAAAACATCTTAACATAAAGTTCCTCCCCACCTTGGGGTAAACGGATACCATTTTAACTTAAATTTTTGCCCATAGTTTGGTAGTCCAAAGACAAAGAATAAAGAAAAACCCTCAACAGAGACCTACTCGCCTTCCAGGGTCACTTACAATGTTCACCAAGGCCTCCCATTCCATTGCACAGAGACAATCTAGCCTTCTGTACCAGGGGGGCTCAAGTGCCCTCTCCTGTGCTAGGTTTTCATCTCTCCTAGACACACCCCTGTCTGGTCATGTGACCTACTCAGCTGCACCTGGCTCTTGCTAACCCAAAAGGTCCTGATCTTAAAGGGGCAAGACCTACCATTCAATCTTTTCTGTCCATTCTTTATAACAGGGGTATGACTCCTTGTTACATTAGGTAATATGAAAACCATTCTGCATTTAAGAGGTACTTGACAAGCCAATGTCAGAGACAGGAACAGAAACTCAGGAGTTGCTGGTCAGAAATACTTAGACATAGCACTTTTCCTTTTTTGCCCTGAAAATTATGATCTGACAAAACAGAAACTTTTTTTTGCTAAAAACCAACAGAACTTAGCAAGAGAAAATAGCTGATGAGATTTTAGGCATTCCTATAGGACCATGGTCAACCCCACTTGTCCTAAGCAGAAGAAAAACCCCTCTGAGGACACTTTTATTAACTTTGCCAAAACTTTCTAAAACAAGGTTTCTTAGGTTTTCACAGAGCCCATCACTAACAGCCTAGTGGATAAGCCATTGAGGAAGTATGGGAAACTCCGGTTCAAATCCCTGATCAATATTACACAGAGCAGGAACATGAAACTGGATGCCTAATTCCCCTAGATATTAGGGGACATTAACACTGTTTTCATGGAAAGAAAACAGGACAGTCTACATTCTGTACCACATCAGAATAAAATGTTCATACCTCAAAACATAGCAAAGGAAACACTATCACACGTTTTGCTGCTGCTGCTGAGTGGCAAGCTATGCTATGGTCTCATTTTAATAATGAGGCCCTCTCACACTTCCTGGACAGATGGCCATTCACACTTCAATGCTCATTTAAACACATACGTCAATGATGACAGAACATTTGAGCTGAGAACAAGCCAATGTAATCTTCCAAATTCAAGGCTATCCATCATTTTTGTTGGTAATATAAAAATCAGAGTCGAGTGAAAGTAGGAGCGCATTCACATTTGGCAAGCCAGAGAGAAAATAGAAGATTCCACCTGGCTTGCCATCCACATGAAACTCATGTAAGGCCATTTAAAATGGTTTTAAAGGCCTGGAATAGCTAACCTTTTCAGATGCATGAGTATCAGCTCTCCGGTCTTGATAACAAAAGAAGATAATGTCAATTTTTTTAAAACCATAATGTTCTATTCACATAAAAAAACCCTCTCTTGATGGAGATGGGCTCAAGGGAGTTGCAGCATGATACATATCTTCTGTTTATGGCTTTCTAGCTCAAATCTAACTCATGTTAGCAACAAATAAAAATTGTTACACCAATGAACAAGTACCCATATTAGAAGAGCCACAGTCTTGTTATTACTCTCAATAGATAAGATAAAGACTTTGGAAATGGGCTCTGAACTATCTCCTAAACTCTACATTATCCTTTCAGATCACTGTGAAGGAATACTTGGTGTGTGAAACATGGGAAGAAAGGGGGTGGCAATGCTGCTGCCCATGATGTAAACAAATTCACTTCTGAAGCTGGTATTTTCCACCAAGCTGCATATTGAGATTCTCTTACACCAAACAGTTTGAAACAAGGGAAATGTAATTCTAATATGATTTTATGTTGTTTCATTTGACTAAACTGCAGCTTAAAGTTGCTTTGCCATATTAAAAGTTTACTACAATAATTTTCATATGAACATTTAGACTTGGGTTTAGAACTAAATATGGCATGATTTTGCTTTTCATCTGTTGAATAGCTAAAAACTGACAATTAAAAAAAAGAAAAGAAAAACCTACACCAAAGAAAAAATAAATTGAAGCCATGTGAATCTCACATCATTGAATCATTTCTATTTGTTAATTGTTAGTATTTAACAAATTCAAAGAGTTAATGAATCCTTGCATTCATTCCATATCCTGTGCCTTAGCTAGGATGCATAAATACAAAAAACAGCAGATACTGGTAAAAGCTTCAGGACAGAAAGTGCTTGACAAAGTTCCAGTTCTCAAGTGTGTTTGATGAGAGAGTAGAAGGGCAGATGCACTGATGAGAACCATTGTAAGAAGAGTAAATTTTGTGTTAAAGTGTTCATAGATGTCACCTTAAGCTGAAAAAGAAAGCTTTAATAATGTCATCTTAGACATATTAGGCATTTCCAGAGTCAACATCATTAGCATTGTAATTCTAGCAGGACATCTCCGTACAGTTATTGTTCGTTTCTATTTCTCTCCCTATGCATGGCTTCCTCCTCTTCCTCCTGATGCTTTTCATAATGTGCAAAGTCATCAATGATTGCAGTGGTGTGCTTGAAAGTAGCAATTATTTTAAGCACTCGTTTAGCTTTTTCTAGGCGTACCCCTAGGAAAAGCTAAGCAAGTGCTCAAAATAATTGAGTGCCCCTCAAATTGGTAACTGGTTTGTTGTAATTGTTTTCCAAATAAATATGCAGCAGCTGGTTATTGGAAACATCTTTGACAAAGATCCACTTAACATCAAACTTCCTCTTCCACTTATCCTGAGACCATCCTCCAGCATATGCACTGTAGTCCACAACAGACTGTAAGTGCAAATTCACTTTGTCCTAACACTACCATCTTGCACTTCAAGGAGCAGGTTTTGTTTTAGAAAGAGAAGTTTCAGATGCTGCAGTAATATACAAAGGTCGACTCTCGTGGCATTTTTTTGGTCTCTGCTGGCAACAGAAAGTTTGTGGAATCTAACATACATGCCTGGTTCTAACAGATTACGAACTAGGCCTGTGTGAAGCAGCTAGTATTCGCTTTGGATTCAGATTTGGGGGACAGTGACTCGATTTGGTGATTTGAATCGCTGTCCTGAATCAGTTCGGCCTAATCTGCTTTGGAGATTTGGCTGCTGCTGAATCTCCAAATCTCTGAGTCAGCCAGGCCTATTCCTCCACAGCCTGTCAACGGCTACCCTGCCTACCCCAGCTCCTGGCACTTGGGGGAAAAAAAAGCCTGACTCAAAGGGTGCTGCCAGGTGGATGGTGCATGGGGTGGGGGCTCTGCATGAATCCCTTGACCCGAACCCCTGCTGTCCTAGCCCCCCATGGCTGCCCCACTTGCCATGGCTCTGGCCCTTTAAGAAAAATAAAGAAGAAAACCCCTGCACTCATCAGTTCCTGCTGCCCTGCACCAGGTGAGGGGGCTATTCCACAAGCCCCCTGAAGCTGCTGCAGGAGCAGCGAGTCCTCAGGCTTGTCTCTCTTTATTTTTTTGTAGAGGGCTGGAGCTGTGGTGGGCAGGGCAGTCATGGGGGGCCTGGAGAAGTGGGGGAGCATCAGGGGGCTCATGTAGACTCCCCAAGCAGCATGGGGCAGTGGGGGGGTAACAGGGATCCCCCCCTTTCTGGCAGCACCTGCTCAGTTGGGGCTTTTTTTTTAAGGGGCTGGGATCTGGGGCAGGCGGGGCAGCCATGGGGATGCTGGGGGAAAAGGCGGAGGTTGGGGGGCCTGAGGGAGCAGGGAGGGGATGGGGCTGGCAGGGTTCCCCCCATGGTCTCCTCTCACCTCCCTCAAACCCTCCTCCCCCTCCATCTACTTACCAGTTCAGAGTCTGGCTGCAGCTCCCTGCTGCAGCCACTGGGAATTGTCCAAATCATCAAAGCTCTCCCAACCTTTTCCAAAGATTCAGAGAACTTTGAATCAGTTTAGAGCTTTTAATTGGTCCCCTGATTTGATTTGGAGATTTGACCACCAAATCGGGCACGATTTGGTGGTCAAATCTCCAAATCTTCTCCGAATTGAATCAGCACCTGAAGCTTTGCATAGCTGTATTACGAACTTCATTCACAGATTGAAGACATCTTCCTAGGTCAGACAGACAACCTTCCAGGAGTTTTGCTAAAACTAAACCAATGCATAGGAATTTTACATTTCTATTAATTAGTGAACAGCAAGACAAGATTAACACAATAGAGTATTTAAGAGCGTTTATACTTAATCAGCCACTTATCTATGTGGCATGGCATGCCATGCAATGTCATAGGGGGACTACAATCTAGCTGTATGGGAGTTTATGACATCCTCAGAGAGGCAGACAGACAGAGAAGAAATATCTTTTCCTGGATTTCTTATACGTTTGTTGCATAAATTTCACAAAACAAGGATTATGTTTTTACTCTATGTTTATAAAACACTTAGTAAAACATGGCCTTGGTCCTGAACTGCAGCTGCTATGCATTGTAACAGTACAAATAATAAATAAATTATAATAATATTCAGGTTAATAGGGTGGCTTTATATCTGTTTTGGGAGAGGAAGCTCAGTCATATATCAACTAAAAAAATAGCATATTTTTGTATGTACTTGAAATGTCTCCATGTTAGATATAGTAGCACTGAAACTAATAAATAGAAAACATAAGAGAACAGAATCCTGGAACCACATTATCATCAGTAGAGAAGCAAATGTAGCAAATGTAGTGACAAGCCTTATTTACAGTGTTATTCAAAAGAAACACAAGTCACAATGAAAATAAAAATGGCCCCAGTTCTGAAACCCATGACAAAGTCATTTCATATAGCTCGTCTGATGTTTAAAAGGAAGCAATAAAACAGATTAATAGAAATAAAAGATGAACCCCAACAACACTGAATCAACCTTGAAAATAACCATGGAGTCTGTGCTTTAATATGCATATGAATGTATTCATCCTTTCCAAACAGGACTCTGGAGAATAAGCAACTCTGGCTCTTCTGCAACAGTCAGCTTATGGGGAATGCTTCTAAGAGTAGCCAGGAATATGTATTAGAAAAAGAGCGTGAGTAAAGATGATGCTCATGAAAAAGTATGCAAATAAAAATGGATTATTACAGTCATCACTTAAGTTTGAAAGCAAAATCATATGAAACAGAAGCAACCTCTTGGTGTCCATGTTACTTCACTAAATTTTAACATACAAACCAAAAAACTAAATATACTCAGTTCATCAAAAATGTGCATAAGATCATTGTAACTTTACTTAAAACTCATGTTCGTGATACTAGATTTTTCAGTAGTATTATTAAGGTGAATAGAGACATTACTGAAGCAAACTGCAGGTATTTACATTTTTGATGGGATATTTGTTATTGATGGATAGAATGCAGCAAAAAGTTGATTGTCTAGTCAGAATCTCTAAATAGGCCTAATAATCAGAAAGACAAAAGCATAGGTTATGGGAGTCAGCTAGACCTTAGCTAATCATATCTTTCTGAAAGGAGAAGCTTAGAGAATTATCATTGAATTAATTTACATAGGCAGTATCTTCCATTTGTAATATAAATACTCAACTAGGAAAGGCAAGTGTTCCTTTTAAAACTACAGCCCAATGGAAATGTAACACCATGAGCATGTGCACTAAACTATAACCTTTTAGTAGCAATATACTAAGCATACTCCTGAATGAGTCATAATTATGGAAGAGCAACAAGTCTATCCAAAGGACACAATACAGTTTTCAGCATGGACTAGCTGTGCTGCTTGTCCAGAGTGCAATGGTCAGACAGAATTAAGAACGTTGAGATTTTTAAATAGCCATGACTGCTCAAGGCTGCACAAAAGCATTAGAGTTCAGATGGTGAAATTATCTGGCATTCCCAAAGCTTTGACCAGTTACCAGGATCCAAAAACAAGCCCTGTTTCGGTGATCCCAGAGCAAACAAGAGAGGAATATCCAGAGGGACCCTTCACAGCACAGCAATGAGTGAAGCAGCAATTTTACAGAAAAATAACCTAAACAAATTAAACCATCTGGCTTTGGACATGGTATGGTTGTTTGTAAGCAAATGACAACATGAGAAGCAGAATAGATTAGAAAGGGAGGTTTGAACTCCGCTATCTTGAAGCGGGCCCCCGCCCCCCAACCCTTCAAGTCAGCAGGACTTGGCCACTGACTTCTTCAGAGGATATTTTTCCTCTTGGAAGATAATTGTGAATACATACTTACTGCTGAAGAGGAAGCCCTCTGTAAGTTAAATCTGTTGGCAGACTGGCCATGCCTCCTGAAAGGAATGAAAGGGACAGAATGCAATGAAGGGAACTAGACAGACCTCTTTTTGCATTTTGTGATCTGAATTTTCTTCTGTCCCAAGTGGCGTGAATGTTTTTAAGTGATGGAGGCTGCATCTACATAGGAGGCTGGCTGTGCAGTGGCCTGATACTACTGCGCTGGGCCTGTAGCGTGGCAAAACCTGTGACGTGATGCTACTGCACACATTAGGCTACTGCACAGAACATTAGACTACTGCCCAGTGGCATCCCAAAAAAAGCATTCCCATTCCCCATTGCTACTGATCTGTAACTTGGGACACTGGGCATTTATTTAGTATTTATTTATATTAAATAAATGCGCAGTAACATCTCATGTTTATGTGGCCAGAACACAGGGGTGGAGGGCAGAATAGTTAACATGTACAAACTGGATTTCTGTACTTTGTGCTACTCCACGCTCACACATTACGGAGCTGGAGAAATCTGTCATCCTCTATCATTAGAAAGCTCAATGTCTGGTAAAAGTAGGAAGGTGTCAGCAGGCCACCAAAAGCTTCTAAATGAATGGTTCTCATTTTAAATATTCAGTGTCATAGAAAACTTCTTGGTCCAATTTCTATTTGCATTTACTGCTAAACATCATTCACAGTCTTGACAGTTCAGATGACTCACCATATCTCCCATGGTAAGTAATATGAACAGATTCTTATACAACTTCTGATAACATGGTTTATGGCCACTTTAGGCTGCTGTGTGGTACCCAGCAAGTGATATGCCTCTCCGGTACAGATAGTGAAAGTATTTTACCTCTCTCCCACTAATATAATTGAATATGAAAAAGAATTATTGAACTCCATCGCCTCCATGTAATTTAAATTGCTGGCAATTTTTTTACTGGATTTGACACTGCTGTAGGATTTGACATGGCTGACAAGCATGTTGAACTTCATCTGGCAAGCTCTTAAAGTTTCAGTGCACAGTATAAACCCATGAAATTTGCAAATCTAAATAAAGCCCAAGAACCAACTTCCAGTAAAAGTGACCTTTACTGTGCTGCATTAAAAAGTGAAATGTGTTTGTTGTCTAGAAGTAGTCACTAGTGTTAAATAATATATTAAGTTAAAAGTTTGCTTTGAATATATCATTGCACCTTACCACATTTCTATTTTTATTAATATCTGAACAATTAGAATTGTGCATGCTTATAATGCTTCTTTATATTTTACTGCCACTTTAAGGTCTGAGAATTTTTCCACATGGATTTCTCTTCCAGTTCTGTCTTGTATTATTTTAAGAGAGACTCCCTGTAAAATCCTGATTTTTTTCCACCTACAAAAGTGCAGTGGGGACAATGCCTGCAATGTTACCCATGGTTGAGAGATTCAAAGCAAGAATGTAGTCACATATGGCATTTGTAGACGACACATTAAAGTGGATCAAATGCCCTTTTGCACCACTTTAATGGTGTTGCTGTTTGCACAGGTTTGCAAACTCAGCAGTGTATTGTGCATTAATTCCAGCCACTGTACGATCCTACACTCTAAGCTCTTCACAAATCTATGAAGTTCAGAATTTCCCCAGAGCAGAGACAAAGCAAACTCTTTTCTCTTAACAAAAGAAGTCCTTCTGTGAGAAGGTGGGGGGGATGTCACTGAAATCTCAATTACACAAGTTATGAGAGCTGTCACTTCATTGAAACCAAGGAAGTAACACCAACAGTGAAAAGGCAGCTTTGCTTCATGAAGTATAATTGTCTCTGTTTCTATATAGAGTTTAAAAAAACTTAAGAAGCCATATAAACAAAGTGTTAATAGACTCCCTGAAGACACCTGCTAGACAGCCCAGCATGGTTTTCATGGACTAAAGGAACTTCTGAAGGAGAGAATTTAAATAGTGAGAAGATCCAGACATGGGCTAAAGAGGAAGTGACAAATTAATCACTGCACATCTGTTAAATTTGTTCCTTCAAGTAATTTAATGAATTTAATTAAATCTATTTTTTGAAGCAGCAGTACCTTTCTTTTTTTACCCTAGGCATTACACAGTCTATTGCTAAGGTGAATCCCAAAAGCAATAGGGAGAAAAAGCTAAATTTAACAAAGGGGAAAACTTATGGAAACAGAGATAAGAGTAGGACAGGAATAGAAGGATGTAAGTCCCCTAAAGTTATAGGTAAATTCAGATAAGCATCTGCTGATGAGTAAGGAGGGTCTTTGGCAATACATATCCAAGGTATTCAGGTTCACCTCCTACTAACAGTTACTGTAGGAGCTTGAATAAAATGGCTGAACGTCTTCTACCCCCCAAAAATACACTAGAAGTAGAAATGAGACTGCTTTTGGTGGGGAGTTGTCTCTTGAAAAACCTGTTTCTACTACTACAGCTGTCTTAGTTCCTTTAAGCAGATCATTACTTGATTATCAGACACACATGCCAAGTCATAAATTAATATTAAGTCAGTGATGGGACTTGAACCTTGATCTCTTAGCTTCCCAGGTGAGCGCTCTACACTGGAGGTAATAGAGTAATTAGATAGCTTTTCTCTCTGAAGGATAATTGCTAATACATGCCGACTGCAGGAGAGGAAGCCCTCCTGAGAAGCAGGTGCAAGTTTCCTTCTTCATTAAATGAGAAACTTAACTTTTTTCAGCTGGTAGCATTGAGAATATGAAAGTATTTGATATCTAAGCTAAATGGAGGCGTTCCTTTGTGTATCAAACAATTAAACACAGCAGACAAGGGGAAAACAGCATTAACCTTCTGAGCAAACCTCAAATGTCCTTTGGAGGAAAATGCTGCATTATCACCCACATAGTGAAGGCACAGCTCACAATACTGAAACCCAGCAGCTAAGGTAAATGGGTGAATTTTGATAAGGACAATAAAACCACATGACCTACAAGCACACAGCCATTCCATCTCTCATCTGTGGGTCCATGAGTTTTAAATTTCAAAGACGGTGCCTCTTTCGGTTTGTGCCACCTATGGAGTATTGTCTTGCACAATGCTATACTTAGCAAAGTCAGGAGGAAGATTCTGAATAGACTTTCCTTCGCACTACAATAGCGGAAAGGGGGAAGGCCTTTTCAAAATTCTCCCACCTTGTACAGCTGTGAAGACTATGTCATGATCTGGCTCTTTATTTTGTTTTGAACTGTAGCTGCTGCACTTAAGGACATGATAAGCACTTAGTAACATGATAAGTAGGGTTCTGTGAAGCTTCAGTAGCCCATTCAATTTGGAGGAGATTTGGCCCGATTTGGGGACCGATTTGAATCCAAATTGGATCGGGAGACCAAGTAAAAGCTTAGGGACTAATTTGAATCCAATTTGGATTGGGAGACCAAGTAAAAGCTCCAAATAGATTTGCAGCATCTGAATCAATTCGCAAAAGCTTCAGAAAAGCTTTGGCTGATTTGGCTGTAAACTAAACAAGCAGCTGACAGCTGCCTCCAGCTGGTAAGTTTGTTGGGGTTAGGGGAGGATAGAGAAAACTGGTGTGGGGGAGGGAGGGATTGGGGTTAGGGCTGGGGATGGAACAAGTTGCCCAATAAGGGCATGGAGCTACATTACTTGAAGAGGGGGAGGGCCTGGGATGCAGTCAAGGCAGCACTGAGAGTAGGGGCTCTGCCCTGCTGCCACTTGCCCAGCAAGGGAATGGTGGGTGGGAAGTGGGTGCGCCTCACTACAGGTGGAAGGGGGCAAGAAGCAGCTGGTCATAGGCCCTGCTCCCAGTGCTGCCATGCCCGCATCCTGCCCCCTCCCCTCCATGCTGGCTGGCAAGTGGCAGCAGGGCAGAGCCCCAGCTCCCAGCACCAATACGGGCACAGTAGCTCTGGGAGCAGGGGCTGCGCCCTGCTGCTACCCAGAACAAACAGAGCTTGCATCATGCCCCTTTTGCATCAGTTGGGCAAGCGGCAGCAGGGTATAGCCCCTGTGGCTCTCCGTGCTGGGGCAGAGTCAGGTACAACTGGAGGCTGCCCTGCCAGATCCCATCCCCCACTCAGTTCCAGCCTAGTCCTGGCACTTAAAAAATAAAAAAAAGCAGCCCCACACTCACTGGCCCAGGCAGCAGTGATTGGGGCCTCTGAGGGCTCATGGCAGAGCCTCCTCATGCAGTGGGGAGCAGCAGGGATTGCCCCCCTCACCTGGCACCCATACAGCAGTTGCCTCATGGTATGAGGGCAGCATGACCCCGCAAGGTGCTGCTCACTGTCTGGCTTCTGGGGCAGCTCCAGCAGTCAGCCAGAGCCCAGCACCATTCAGCCCCAGCTGCCCCAGCTATCAGGCAGCACACAGTACCCTGCCAAGCTGTGCTGCACCTGTGCCATGGGGCAGCTGCCACATGGGCTCTAGGCTGGGGGAGCAATCCCTACTGCCCTGCACAGAGAAGGGAGGCTCTGACACAAGCACCCACAGGCCCCAATCACTGCTGGTACAACCAGTGAGTTGTGGGGCTTTTTTCTTTTATTTTTTAAAGCTCTGAACTCACCAGCTACAGCAGTGGTGATTGGGGCCTCAGGAGACCTCCACCATGCAGTCTGGTGCAGTGGGAGGCAGCAGAGAACATCCCCCCCCACTTAGCACTGCACAGCAGCTGCCTCATGGTGTGGGTGCAGTGCACCTTGGCAGGGCACCACATGCTGTCTAGCAGCTGAGATGGCTCCACATCAACCGGAGCCTGGCAATTCTCAGGCCCAGTAGCCTCAGCTCCGAGGCAGTGCATGGTGTCCTGTCAAGCCACACTGCACCCATGCCATGAGGCAACTGCCATGCAGGTTCCAGGTGGGGGGGGAACAATCTCCATAGTGTGTGGAGGGGGCTCTTCCATGAGCACCCAGAGGCCCCAATTGCCACAGCTGCAGCTGGAGAGTGTGTGGCTTTTTTTTTTTAAGTCCCAAGCTGGGGCTGGACAGGGGATAGGGCCAGGCCGGGCAGCCATGGGGGCTTCTCCCATGACTCCCGATACCCAGGGAGAGGCAAGCATAGTCAGAGGAGCTGGGGGAAAACCTGCAGCCACCCAGATGTGCCTGCCTCTCCCCGGCCGATCTGAATCACTGAATCTCTCTGAATCAGCCTTGAATTTTCTGCAGCTGATTCAGATGAATTGATTCAGGACAGTGATGCAAATCTCCAAATGGAATCACTGTCCTCCGAATTGCTTGAATCTGAATCCTATACTTCCCTATTTGCACAAACCAAATGATAAGCATAATTAAGGACCTATCTATATTAGGTACTTAAACTGTAAACAAAATGAGAATTAAATTAACCTTATAGGCTAGGTACAGACATTCAAAAAGCCTTGATCTAAGTTATGAGTTTTGCAGTTTTCTGTAAGCAGCGTAGTTTCAATCAGTAGCAAACAGAACACACATTCGCCCTTGGATGAAGGAGTGAGGATAAATCATAGACCAGGTTCTGCTGTTTTTAAACCAGTCTGTGTGCGCTGAACTTCTATTCTGTTAGGTATAGACTGGTTTTGCTAAATGTGACACCAAACAAGGCATTAATTTAGACACTCAATCCTGCTCCAGTAAAATCCACCAGAGTTTTCCACTGCTGACTCTCGCTTACCTTATACCTTCTGTAGTCAACATCTGCACAGAGCCAGTATAAAGTGGGTATAGGATGCTAGTACTGGTACATTTAGTCTTTGAATATTCAGTGCCAGTATTTCTGTTGCCTTTGAGGTAGATTCATTTCCCTGGCAGAAGCTGATGTGACATTACTAATGAATCCTAGATTGACAATATGTCACACAGTGTTGGGAGTTCCAGCCTGTCAAACCTAGTTGAAAAGTTTGGTTTCCCCAAGTCAAACCTGGCATGCAGTAGCATAATTAATGTTCATATTCCACAGCATTTTACTGATAAAAATGACTTACCTATTCCTTCCATTTAAACTTTACCTACCAAACAGATGCATACATACAAACCCTACATATACTGTAATCGGGAAATGTACTGCAAACCATGCTCCAGAATATCAACCTCCATGTACGGTATTAAGTTTCTAGAACTTATCATTAGAAAGACATTTTGAAAAAAGTGACCAAAACCAAAGAAGATACCAGTCTAGTTTAGCAGAGGCCAAAACAATGGCCTTAAGAGGTACAAACTCTGTGGTTGTGGAATCTTGCATATTTCCAAGACGTCATCTATTTCAGTATCTTCCCTGAGAATTTAGCAGTAAGTGGAAACCTTCTTGGAACTTAATGTCTAATAGATTTAAGCATAAGCTAAAAGTTAAAGCACATATTTAACCCTTAAATACATGTAATTACACTACTTGACAATTAAAGATCAAAATATATTTACCAATATTTTGAGAGATTTTAATTGAAATACAGCATAGGTGCCAGAATCTGCTAGAATCCATTTATTTAGGACCAGAAGAGGATTTTTTTTTAGATTGACCCAAGTAGAGCACCATATGGTGAGGCATGCATTATATTGTTGGACAGATAGTAGACTTAATCAGTGTGATAATTTACTTGGAATATGAGTGACAAGAATCATGGAAGCTGGATTTCAGAGCTGACTTGAAATGGATTTAAGCTGCAGCATGTCCCTTCCCTAATCCCATCTTGATCACTTCTATATAAGTTCTTTAAATTCTGTCTCTGCTCCTACATCCTACTGTGCTGAACTGGTATTTCTGGAAGCAACAATCCCTGTCAATCACTAAAGGGAAGGCTGCTTCCATAAATGCTGAATTACTAGCATAGCAGAGATAATGCTGCAGGGATAGGTGGCATATCAGCAACAGTGGAAGAAGCTGCATTAGGAAAGAAAAGGTGCATCTACATGTGCTCCTATGGCACCATTGTTACTGTGTTGTTACACCATCGTTACACCATTTAGTACTTTTGGAAGTACTAAATGATGGTGCAGTAACAACCCATACTGCACCGTTTGTGCAGCGCACAGTTATTTTTAGCCACTGTGTTGCCGTACCAACACACCATAATGAGGTAACATGTTGCTATGGCGATGTAGCGGTGGCAATGTGGATTTTGCCCATGGATGCTAGGTCTTCATAGCATGTTGCTGTGGCGACATAGCATCGCGTGTAGACACACCCAAAGGGTAGTGATGCTGACTTCTTGGAACGAAGTAAAAATGGCTCTTTGGGCCATCAGTAGCTGTTGAGCATGGAAGTAAGGGATACAGTCTTTGACTCAGGACTTTGTAAATTTTAAATGCTGGAGGCTGCAAGTAAGAGAAACAATGAAAAAAGCCCTGATCATACCCAGTTCACTCTCTTTCAGTGTCCACGCTATTGTGTGACAATGGATATTGTGCAAGACTGACCCAGTTTTACCCAGTAAATGGCAGTTTTTATGTTATATTCTTATGATCCCTGACTTCAGAGTAATTTCCATGCCATACAAGGTGTTAATTGAGTTTCATGTATTTTTTAGAGAACATGTGCACGTTATAGTAGTTTAATATCCATCTATCATATTTTTAGGACATATATCATGGTGACACATTTCAGTTTGTACATCAGACATTTAGATGAAATGTAAGTTTGAATTCTTGTCTATTTGTGCTTATTAAAGATTCCTACCATTCTTTTCCATATTTTAAAAAGGAAAACCTCATCCTCTCT
>JAGPOW010002067.1:7525674-7541184 GCA_030014935.1 Caiman crocodilus
AAATTCTGAGAAGAGTGAATTACTTGAGAACCTACCACTCCCTTAAATAATAGGCTGAAATACGTAGTCTCTGCAGACAGCATTAGATTCACAGAAAAGGACGAAATAACTCCCAGATGTTTTCTTCTATTTTTTTTTTTAAGATGAAAGCTTATTGGGGCTAGGGACATAAATGACACACAAGCTGATATAAGTGATCAGAAACAAGTTCAAATTTGTAACACAACAGAAGTTCAGTGTGCATAAACCACTTTCAAAAATGGCTGAATCTGTTTTAATATAAACCAAGATGGATGTAGTATCATAGAATCATAGGGTGCCTGTACATGAGCCAGGAGGCTGCTCCAATGTGCTGTAATTATAGTATGTCAGAGCAGACTCGATTAATTAAGTCTGCTGGAGTGTGGTAATTAATGCAGTCCAGCCAGCCTCCGTATCTCATGTATCAGTGTCCCTGTGCTACAAAATGGTGGCAGGGACATTTTAACTAAAGCTTGTTTGACAAACTTTAGACAAACTGCCCCCGCCAGCATTTTTAAGCATGGAGACACTAAGACATGAGATGCTTTGGGTGCTTTAATCAGAGCAGCTCTAGAAGCCACTCTAATTAAAGCACCTCTCCCACCCCTGTGAGAATGCATAAAAATCCCCATAGGAAGTTAGGTTTGGAAGGGACCTAAGGAGGTCATCTAGTCCAAACCCCTGCTCAATGTGGGACCATTCCCAACTAGATCATTCCAGCCAGGGCATTGTTGAGCTGAGCCTAAAAACCTCCAAGGCTGGAGATTCTACCAGCTCTCTAGGAAATCCGTTCCAGTGTTTCACCACCCTCCTAGTGAGAATTTTTTTTCCTAGTATCCAACTTAAACTTACCTTGATGCAACATGAGACCAGTACTCATTGTTCTGTCATCTGTCACCACTGAGAACTGTCGAGCTCCATCCTCTTTGCAACCACCTTTCAGGTAGTTAAAAGGCTGCTGTCAAATCCCCTCTCAGTCTTCTCTTCTCCAATCTAAATAAAGCCACTTCCCTCAGCCTTCCCTCAGAAGTCATGTGAACCAACTCCTGAACCATTTCCATTGCTCTCAACTGGAGTCTCTCCAATTTGTCCACATCCTTCTGTAAGGCTTCAGGGGGGGGGGCAAAACTGGACGCAGTATTCCAGATATGGCCTAACCAGTGCAGAATAAAAGGGAATAATTACTTTTCTCAGTCTGCTAGCAACACTCCTACTAATGCAGCCCAGTATGCTGTAAACCTTCTTGGCAAGAAGAACACAATGTTGACTCATTGTGACAGGGTAGCTGAAACATCCTGCCATGAGAATATGAAGAATAAAACAAAGGAAATAAACTTAATGAGACATGCCAAGAAAACTGCTGTGAGCCAGGGTGGGAAAGAACTGCACCCCAACTAATTGGTCCAAGACTGTAGCAGTACATGGAATTCTTCTGTCCTAAGTGCAGGACTTTGCACCTGTCCTTGTTGAACACCATGAGATTCCTTTTAGTTCAATCTTCCAATTGTCTAGATCACTCCAAATCCTACCCCTACCCTCCAGCTTATCTACTACTCCCCATAGCTTGGTTCCATCCACAAACTTTCTGAGGGTGCAATCCATCCCATCTTCCAGATCATTAATTAAGATGTTGAACAAAACCATCCCCAAGAAGAACACCTGGGCTGAACTCCACTTGATACCAGCTGCCAGCTAGACCTCGAGCTATTGGTCACTACCCATTGAGCCCAGTAACCCACCCAGGTTTCTATCTACCTTATAGTCCATTCATCCAACCCATACTTCCTCAGCTTCCTTGGAATATAGTTGTAAGAGACTATATCAAAAGCTTTGCTAAAGCCAAGGTATATCATGTCCACTGCTTTCCCCTTGTGCACAGAGCCAGTCATCTCATCATAGAAGGCAATCAGTTTATTCAGGCATGACTTTCTCTTGGCAAATTCATGCTGAGTGTTCCTGATCAGTTTCTTCTCCTTCAAGTGTTTAGACATGGATTCATTGAGGACCTGCTCCATGACACTTCCAGGGACTGAGGTGAAGCTGACTGGTCTGTAGTTCCTTAGATCCTCCTTCTTTCTTTTCTTAAAGATCAAAATAATATTTACCCTTTTCCAGTAGTTTGGGACACCCCTTGATCATGACAAGTTTTTAAAGATTGTGTTCAGCAGCTCTGGAATCACATCAGCCAATTCCCTTAGCAGCCTTGGGTACATTGTATCTGGCCCCATGGATCTGTCTAGAGTTCTTATTCTTCTGCTCTCCTTCCTTCCTTTTGTCAGGATCCCGAACTTGATCATCTTGATCTAAAATTAATTTATTGAACTTCTGTCCCAGATCCCCTCCAAATTCAAGTTAACTCACAGTCCACCAGCATCCTAGAATGTTTTGCACATCCCCTGCAGCCCTCTGCCCCTCCTCTCACCCCCAGCAAAGTGAGTGGGCTAGCTTTGGTCCAAACTGTCTGCTCAAGCTGAGCAAGGAGGCATGTTCCAGCACTCTCCATCTTCTCATCTGGGACATTGATGACATGTGGCTGTGTTTCTGGAGTCAAAAGTGAATGTCTGTTCACTTGCTTATCAGTTCAATCTATGCAGCTTAGACTAACCTGCAAAGATTTAATCGATTCAGGCTTGGGCTATTTGACTATCTGTACTTAGCCATAGTGACCAACAGGTTCCTTCTGTTCCTACTGCACCTTTTGTTTCTTAGGAGATTCTCTTCCAGAAAAGTTTGATGTGTAATATTCAGAAGAACCTCATTAAATGTAGATTAAACAACTCTTTGCAGTGCAAGCTTAGTTAGAAATTCCAAACCCAATTGAAAGTCAATGTGAGTTAACTGCCCTACATCATTTGAAAATCTGAGCTGTAAGCATTTCAATTGTTTCATCAAACTTTAATCAAATTATTTCATAGTGGGGTATGGCCTTATCTCCTGTCATTTCAATTGCTTCACCAAGCTATCAATGCTATTTTTAATAAACAGACAAGAGATTTAATTTTAGGAGGTGAAAGAGTCTATTTGTATTCATGCAAGTGTTTCATATAATATCAAAGTAGTTGGAATTGCCCAAAGTATACTAGCACAAGTGCAGTCCCCAAAGTAGGTAAGAATCCTCACCCTTACCCTCTGTGCTTAAAGGCATGTCCCTTTTCTTCCCCTTTTCCCTCTCCCCCACCTTCTGCTACTGTTTTCTCTGATATTCTGGGGCCAGGAGGAGCTAAAAGTTGCTCCTTCCCACTCCACTGATGTTTCCCTTCAGTGGCAGCAATAGCAGTGGGCAGCAGGGACTGTGCAGGAAGGAGAAACCTGTCCATCACTAATCACACTGTTACAATTCTTCTGAAACAAAAAAGCTAAAAAGATATGCTAAAACAGAGGTTGGCAACCTACGGCTGCCAGGCTGGATCCTGTCTGTGGAGCTGAGGCTTTGGCAGCATTGGGTGGCTGGGGCTTCATTTGCACTGCACCTGTCAGAGCCGGGTGACTGGGACGTGGTGTGAAGCAGTGTTGGTAACAGTAGCCAGGTCCCAGTACCAGCTGACCTCTGGCATAAGCTGAGTCAGTCCAGCCCAAAACACAAAAGGTTGCTGACCACTATACTAAAATACTTAGAAAAATGCTTAGAAAAAAAATTAGACTCCTCTGAGCTGTGGGCACAGTGCTGCAGACACAATAGCATCTATGCCCAGCACACCCCTCCACCTTCAAACACTTTATAAGACACCTCAATAAAAGAACTTCTCAAATCTCTTCATTTTAAATCGATAACCTTCAAGCATCCATGGTCTCCTTGGAGACCAAGTAAATAAAACTGAGGAAAGGCTGAAGGGGAGTTGAAAAGTGAATGGAGTCAACTGAAACTCAAACAACAAAGAGAGAAATTGTGTAATAAAAACACACACAGAAAAGAAGAGTGAAAACCGTGTTTAAATATTATGCAGCACCTGAAAGAAGATTAAAGCCTTTGGAAAATCAGCACCACTGACACAATATTTAGGGTTCTGGGTCCGGAAGAGGTGATCAATACACTGGAACTTTATGGAAAAGTCTAAGCAGAGACAGTGAGGGAACATAATTGCATAGAAAGCTAGTGAATTATCTGCTGGCGCACTCAAAGCAGAGGATGTAAAATGCAAAGAAAATGAGGACTGCATTAGAGAGAGCCTGTCTAGGAAGGCAGGACACTGCATGCAAACAAAAAAGCAGAATAAAAATGGGAAGAAGCCAAACTCCTGTTTTCCCTTCTCACATGTGAGCCCTGTTACCTATGGCACAAAATAAGAATTAAGCTGAGATTGAGGGAAAAAAGCAATTCTTCAATTCAATGTGCTTACATCAATCCTCCATCTTGCCAGACTGAAGGTAATCTAAAGTTGAGAGCCACATTTTCCAGTAGCATAAGCAGCACACAGACCTTGGACAAAGCAAAAGAGACAAAGAAGCAGAAGGCTGGCTCACTGGACCCATCAAGTTTGCTTTAAAATAAGTTGTTAAGCCACACAACAGAAATTAAGTCTATTCGTGTTGCATACATATAAAACTTTGATGAAAAAGTGTATCATAGCCTTTCAAGGGTATATTCGTCCCCTCACTCATGTGCAAGCATTGATAAGTATCCTCTCAAGTACACTGGTATGAAAGAGGAGAAATTCCTGTGAAAACAATAAAAAGGCACGTGCAGAACTCATTTAACTAAAAATTCCTATAGAAAGAGAACAGCAACTGCATTTTATTCTTGGGCTTTTATTCCTTCATGCAGAAAGAAAATCTCTTACAAATTTCATACCAAGCAAAGATATATTTGTGTTGAGATAGATCCTGACAGAAATCTTTGGATGCTAGGCTTTATTTTGTGCAACTTAAAATGACACTGTCACCACTCACAAATCTTTATACAGTACTATAAGGCTTTAGTCCTGCAATAAACTAGATAGGAAAGTCCCCGTTTCCCATGCAAAATCAACTGTCATTTTACATATTAATTTGTGGCAATATTGAACCCAAAATGTCCCCTAGTGAATATATACACCATTGTTTTATTTGATTGACTTGAAAGTTCATCCTTCCCGAACCAATAAAATGTTCCAAATGGCAAGAGGAAACAAATACCTGTGACAGATAAATTGTTTATGAGTAGCCTTCCCATGGTAGAAGTGTTTCTACCAAAAATGCATCTGCAAAAGGGGAAACCTCTCTGGTGCCTTTTAAGAGATACTTAACAGCTTTGGGGAGTTGAGAAAATCTTCATTGGCAGGCAGCCCACTGACAAGAAAGAATGCAAAATTAAATCCTTTTCAGTCAGATGATTATTCTTGAAGCACAATGGTAGTGGAAAGGAAATGGATGCCACCAGCATTATTGTCCATAATCATTCACAGTGGCATGGTGATACTTCAGCACAGAAGCAAAATATCAGCTACTGCTTCTGGTCAGCCTAAAGGCCAGGTACAGACATGACACTTTTACCAGTATGCGGGATGAGAAACCATTTTATTCCCAAAACAGAACAGAATATCAGCATACAAAACCAGTCTCCGTCCATAACAGAAAAGAAGTTTGGCACATGCCAGCTGGTTTAAAAAGGCCAGAACCCAGTATAAGATCTGCGCCCCCTGCAAAAGGCGTGTTCTGTTCACTACCAGTCTGGAGTATGCTGCTTATAGAAAACTGTGCAACTCATATCAATTCTGCCTTCCGCTTTTTTAATGTGTGTGTCTAGCCAAAGCATTTGTACTGGCTGATTCAACAACAAATTCACAAAAGGACAACTGGATTACAAAGGCCAGCTGTATACGGAAGAAATAAAAGGCCTACAGCAATTTGGGGGATGTGCCTTTATGGTGCCTTGCATTATGGGGAGCAGAAGGGTGAGATAGGGTTAAGGGTGAGATGGAGAGAAAGAGGATTCTGGTCCATCGGGTTTCTTTCAAACACACACGCTGCTTTCAGACATTCTAGACATTACACTACTGTAATTCCACTGAAGCTGAATTACTCTGACTTCATAACCTGTGAACATGAAACAGGATTTGAGGTCTTTATTGGGTTCAAAATGGGATCATACAATCCTGCAGAAGTTATCACACAATCTGCGCAGAAGTTATACCCTTGGCAATGCCGGCCACATTGTGAAGCAAACAAACATTATGTTTAAACAAACAGCCCTGGACATTCTGTTATATTTCTAATAAGGAGGATTTTCACATTTTTCACAGTAGACCACCAGCATAACAAACATGTATTGTAATAGGTAGCTTAGCCTGGTATTGCTCTTGGTTTTTGATGCATCTATGAAGAACAGAAGTAGAACAAAAGGGAAAAGGACTGGAGGAAACTGAATTTAGCCTTTCTAATGCAAGGAGCCCCCCTCAGGAGGTAGAGAGAGGTGGAATCTTGCCCAACCTTTACTTTAACCTACTGTCATTGGTTTAAGTGATGTCTACATCTTTGATACCCTAGAGTATGAATGTCCTTGCTTGTCTGAGTTAAGATATATTTGTTTCTGTGGAAGTGAGATAAGCTAGTGTGTTGTGCCCAAAGGGAACATATGAAGTATGCATGGTAGCGACAATGCTGAGAAGGGAGATTGCGTAGGAGTGCATGTGTCTAGGAGAAGAAGACAAGCTTAGAAACCACACCACAGCTGTTAATACTCTACAGAAAAAGAGAAAACAAGGGGGGATAAATAAGTGTGAAAAAGAGTAGATTTTTCTTTAATCACCTAAGCTGATTTTCTGAACAACTAGTCAGAGCAAAATGTTCTAAACTGTGTATGATGAAAATGAATTCTTGAGTATTTTCCCCACACTGATTACAGTGACCAGGTATGTCTAAGCTTATCAGAAAGACCCTCAGATTTCTGTTTACAATTATTGCTGCCTCTTTCAGTCAACTCAGCGGACTGATGGAGCAACATCATCATAGCAGTGAGTATGTTTCTCTAAATATAGGCAGGATTAGATTTTATTTAGATCCATAAAAATCCTAGCCCCAAATGTACAAGGTGTCCAGTTAATTGTTAACTCAGTGCACCTCAATTCAGAATGCCAAGAAAGTATAAAAGATGACAAGATTGTAATGTCTTCTTGAAACTCCTATAATTGCATTTCATTCATTACACTAAGTAGGCTTTATGATCTCTCACAAATGCTCTCTTTATGCTGGTGTAATTCCCATAAAATTCCTGTTGATCTTTGCTAAAGTGAATGAAAGAAGCATTGGGAACTCTTATCTGGCAGTAATCACCTTAAGCATCTATGCCTGAGCATCCTTTAATTTACGCTGGTGCAAATTTGAACTATACTACTAGGGCATGTGTAGACAAAACGGGGACCCTACATTGATGTGGTGGGTTTTAATAAACACCACTTCAATTTAGGGCTGAGTAAACCCCTATGTCATGCACACACCCCACTGACTGACCTGCCTCTCTGGTGGGGAGAGGAGAGTGAGCTGGGGTGGGCAGAGCAGTCAGTTGTGGGGGTTGGGGGGAGGAGGATAGTGTTTCCCTTTGCAGCAGCTGTTCCTCCCCGCCAGGCAGCACCCACCCACAGGCACCTGGCTTGGGTGGTCCTGGGGGGCACCGTAGCCATGGAGGGAAGCACCGGGCCCCCACAGAGCTCAGGTAGGCAGGCTCTGTTGCCGGGGGAAGGGATCAGGCTCACTGTTCTTGCCAGGCTGTTGTCAGGCTTCCTGCAGAGCTGTGGAGCTGCATGGAGCCTGGTGTTTCACTCCATGGTTGCAGGCATGGCAAATTGAAACTCCTTGAAGGAGTTTTAGTTTGCTGCTCCCCAAGTCATTTAAGGCACATTACACCACCAAGTTTCTTATAACGATTGGAATTAATGAGCAATACACCACAGAGGCGTACAAACACTCATGGGTGACTGGTGCTTCCCTAGTCAGGGTGGGTACACGCTCCCACTGTGAACAGTCAGCGGTCAATCTTGCTGACCAGGCGGGGTCCCCCCATGGCTGATCATGCCAACCAGGAAGCAGCTGTGGCACAGCACTCCTGGAAGTGACGCGGCACTCCCAGGAGTGGCCGCAGTGCTTCATCCAGCACTCCTACTCCCCAGCCATTGCTCACAAGTGGGGTGCTCCTGCCTGGTGGTCCTGCCTGCCCCCCACTGCCCATCATCTAAGTAGGGAGCACAGCCTGTCAGCACTCTCAGGGGGTACACATGCACCCCATGCACCTCTGTGTCACCACTGCAAACACTGACACCATTAAAGTGGTGCAAAAGCATTTAGTTCACCTTAAAGTGTCATGCACACATGCCTCTCATTTCATCTACACATGGCTCTACACAACTGCTTAGGAAAGGAAGTGGAGCAGTCCATTAAAATGGCAAAGATAATACAGCCAGATGGAATACTACTGTTATACCTGGCAAGGTAGGTATGTAAGTGCAAGCAGTGTCAATGAGGAAAGAATCAGGCCCCACTAATGCAGTTACATCTCCCATGACAATTTTCCTGCTAATTTTCTTTTT
This sequence comes from Caiman crocodilus, assembly GCA_030014935.1. Classification (NCBI taxonomy): domain Eukaryota; kingdom Metazoa; phylum Chordata; order Crocodylia; family Alligatoridae; genus Caiman; species Caiman crocodilus. Next base: position 7,534,194 of record JAGPOW010002067.1, read on the forward strand.
TCCATCTGCTGAACTTTCCTTTTTCACTGATCAGTTTTTGAAATCAGTTTTCTTTTCTTTCCTTTTCTTTGGATTTACCCATTTCTTCCCTGTATCTGGCAAACAGGTCTCTCATACCCTAACCCCTCTTCTTCTAGTGGATACAGCAGCTTCTTAACAAGGCACAGCCATTCTATATAGTAGTTTAGGAAAAGAAGAAGCACCCTGCTGAACCAGCAAAGGAGAGGAAGTCAGGTCGCATATAATTATTAAATCTGGTTGAAAAAAATATATCATTATTTTATGTAAAGTTCCAAATGAAGTGTTTGCATATAGTGTTTTATTTATATGATTTCCATTTGCCCAGGGAATATTTCAAAAGGAAACTTAAAAAAAAAATCTTTTCTCTTTGTTCATTGAATCAATAGCATGAACGTAGTCTAGAGAGCTGACCCTACATTTACATGCACACATGTTTAAAAATGATGAATGGTCCCTTGGTTAGAGTGGAGCTATTCATGATAGTAAAGATAAGATTTCTGTTTTGCAGAACTGAGGCCTAGGTTAGCTACAGACTAACAAAAGGAAAAATATAATTTTTTGACTTCACTACTAAGTAACTTTTCCAAAAGTTGGAGGTACTTTGAAAAATTAGAGTAGAAAAAAAAAAAAAGAAAATAGAAGAGGCAAAGGTAAGGGAATCCTCCACATTGAACTTTATTAATTTAGGGGAAAATATGAAAATAAGGTAATAAAGGGAGGAAATCAAAACGATTCAGAAAATCGTTTTTGAAAGCTATCACGCAAAATGAAAATGCATAAGTAATTCAATTATTTAATTAAATAATTAAATTATTAATGTGCTGCAATAATGGAAAATATCAGAACTGCTTGTCAAAAACATTTTCCATAAAGAATCTCATTTTTGAGAGAATCATTTTTTTGGCAAGATGTTTTTTTCTAAAATATTTAATCCACTTTAATAAGTAAAATTGAGTTTTATCCAAGGGTGTGTGTAGATGAAACAAAGGGCATGTGTTCATGACACTTTAAAGTGGGTTAAATGCTTTTGCAGTACTTTAATGGTGTTAGTGTTTGCATGTGTCTGCGGTGCATTGTGCCTTAATTCCAGCCACGGTAGTATATTCGGTGGCATAATGTGCTTTAAATAACTTTGGGGCACAGTCAAATAAAACACCTCTGAGGAGTTTTAGTTTGCTGCCGTATAGCCGTGGAGTGAAGCACCAGACTCCGTGTGGCTCAGGGACTGTGCAGGCAGCCCAAGCAGGCAGCCTGGCAGCAGCCCAGGAAGGCAGGCTCCATGGAAGATAAAAAAAAAGTGGTGGGCCTGATCTTTTTTTTTTCCCCTTCCCTGGAGTCAGCCTGCCTGCATGAGCTGTGTGGAGACCTAGTCCTTCACTCTGACTGCAGTGCTCCCCAGGATCACTGGAGCTGGGTTCCTACAGGCATGTGCCTCCTGGGAAGGGAAAAAAAAAAGCTGCTGCCATGGAGGGAAGCACCAGCCTTCCCCTCCCAACCCAGCCCAGGGAAAGCTCCACCCACTGGCAGCTCACCCTCCCCTCCACACTGCTGGAGAGGCAGGTAAGGCATTGGATTTTACTTCACCTTAAATTGAAGTGTTATTTTTAAAAATTGCATCGCTTCAATTTAAGGCCCCATTTCATCTATACATGCTCCAACACAGCAGTAATGGCTGTACCTATTGTGCAAACTTCTAGGGATCTTAATGACCACAGTTTTCAAGCCATCCCATTCTACAGCTCACCCTCACAACAGGACAAGTAAAATAACCATACTATAATGGAGAAAGATGAGCACCAAGTCAGAATGAAGAGGATTGCATACCAAATCATTAAAGTGAAGGCCTCCATCTTAATATAAGTGTATCCTGACCTTACATAGTTTCCATGACCTGAACAGAGCTCAAGACAAGACAGCAGCAAAAATACATAAAACACTCTGAAGTATACAAATTAAAAGCTTAAATATTCAGATATAGTTGCCCCACTGTCATCATGCATATTTTCTTGAGTTTGTTTTAATGGTATAGCATGCATAGTTTCTGTGTTTAGATAGTGCCAAGATGTATTTAGCTGTATCATTATTATATCTAAATGAACTGTGATATTTGATATAAATGTAATTTTGGGATATCTTCACATTTTAACCAAAACTGTGTAGTGGGGAAGCAAGTAGCTTAAGACCCCACTTGCATATTGCACTTAAGACAAGATTAATCAGTTAATTGTCTTAAATTGTGATTCAGCCACATGTTCAATCAGCTAATGGCATGATAAAACAAGTAAAAAGTCAACAAATAAACATGTGGAATAACTTTCTGGCTCTTTCTTACCAGGCTATTAATTGAATGCGTGACAATATGTGCATTTCATGGCTGGGAGTCGTACAGCTGATGGTCCTCGCAGGTGTGGCAGTAACTAGGATGTTGCCGAGACTGCAATTCCTGTCAGGTGGTAAGACTCTCAGCTGTGGCAGCACATGAGATTCTGGCAATAAGGTATGATTGGATCTCATGGTAAATCCCATGATTGTGCCTCCTGTCATGTACATGTGGTATGGCAGGAAGTATGACTGTTTGGATTGTGCATCAGATCCTATCACACCTTTACTTGAATGTCTGGAGGTGCCTTAAGTGTTCTTCAGTGTTATGTCTGCATGACTTGGGGTATTTGATTTCAATGTAATTTTGATATATTTTATATTTTAGGCAAGACTGTTTAGTAGAGCTTTGATTAATTTGAGTGTATCTCACTTCTTCACACTTGGAGGAGGTAAATGCTGAGAATCCTAGAAGATGTGCTCTGAGGCATGTGAACCAGCCCCCCCGACAAAGGGCCCATATGACTAATACCTGGCTTTTCAGGCTATTGGGGAAGGACATTTCTCACTACGAAAGAAACTAAGTGACAGAGAACACCTATAGGACACTGGATTATCAATCTTCATGTCTGAAACAATGCAAATATTCTCCTGGTCTTAATTAGATCTGGAAAGATTTCTGGTCTAGTAAATGGATGAGCCTTTGGGGGAGAGGAGGAGATGGGGTGGGGGTAGGAAGTTACATGCATAGTGGGAGCAGTGTCTCAAGAATTGGGTAGGTGATAAGAAACCATACTTAAATTTAAATTAAAGCAAGGCCTTGTCTGGTCTTCCTGAGTACAGGGAAGGCTTCAGTCCCTCAGTCAATATGCTAAGCAAAGCATACTGAAAAAGAAATTACAGGATGTCCTGGAAGAGAGGTCAGAAAGCAACTGCTTTCTAACCTGTCGAGCTGAAGCTGCAGTCTTAGGTTTAAAATGTAGGATAATACAAGATTATTCCTCTGATATTTCCTTTTGTTTGTTTATTCATATTTCTCTGAATGTATCTCAACATATTGGTTCCGATGTCTTATGCTTGTTCTGGTTTTTATAATAAATCCTTTTGTTATCTATTTAAAATTATCATTTTACAACACTGGCTTCTTTTCATAAATATGAATAAATGTACAGAAGTACATTTCATGTCTTATCCTATGAAGACATTTTCTGTATTCCTTTCTTTGCTTTTTTCTTCCCGAGTACTACTAAATGTATGCACCTCCACTAACATCCCCTTTTTAAAATATCAGGCACTACAAAAATACTCTGTCAAAAGGAACCTAGTATTGTTAAGCTTTTACTTTTTACCATATACCCATGCTATTGAGCTGGCTTGATTTCAATTCCTTGAATTCATTTATGTGGGGGTTTCTGTTGGCTGGTTGGTTTGTTTGTGGTTCTTTTTTTTCTGTGTTTTGTTAACCTTCCTTTATGTGTTTTTAATGAATACTACAAATAAGAAATGTGTAAACTCATCCTGAGAAGAGGCTATAATATGTCTTCCCATGCTTTTGATTCACTGCCTCATTTGCAAGATTGCTGCTTATTCACAAATTAATTATGCAATGGCATCTTTAGCTAATAAAGTCTAAACAAAAACATTTAATCCAATTCATAGTTTTCTCTCAATCAAACCAAGTCTGTCAAACATAATTACATTACACATGCAAAGCAGGAATGAGCCAAGCATGTGCCACACCTGCTTAGCACTTCTCCAGGCAGACGATATACAGTAGGAGAGCAGTTGGCAGCACAGATGGCAGAGCAAGGAAGACTTGTGAAAAATCTAGTTGCCAAGTGTGGTTTGGTGCCTTTTTATTGATCGAAGGAAGAGGCTGGACAGTAGCTTTAGCTTATGGCAAATTCACACTTACCTTTCTAGTAGGCCTGTGCAAATACAGAAATATTCGATTCAGATTTGGATTCAGCCGATTCGGAGAAAAGTGATTCGATTTGGTGATTTGAATCACTGTCCACATTCGATTTGGCCAAATCAGAAATTGGAGATTCATTGCTGAATCGGATCAGCCAGGGAAGAGGCAGGCACACCGGGCAGCTGAAGGTTCTGCCACAGCTCCTTCAGCTGTGCCTGCCTCTGTTCAAACATGTTGTAACGTATTTCCTGAAATAGTTGAATTTCTGGTTTATGTAGAGCTTTAGGTAAGTACGCACAACTGCACTCTCAGGTATGTATATACAACTATCAAGCCTTGTCTATGTCAAGATTTTTTTTTTTAACTTTCCCATTTGGCTAGAGGTCATACACCATAGTTAAAACATGTCTGACTAGAGTACAGTGAGATGATATAGTTCCCACAATGGCCACACAGAACTGCTTTTCATGGATTATTTTTTATTATATCTTCCTGAAATATTTGTCAAATGTGACAAAATGAAAATACCTTTGTCTAATTTTAAATAAATAATTTTTACTCTTTGAAAAGGGCACTCTTTTTTAGCAAAAAAAGCTAGAACATTCTGAAAGTGATGACAACTTTAATTTTTAAAAGATTTAAAAAAAGGCTCATACTTCAATTAAAAAAACCCCAAACTCTCACAAAAAACTTTTTCAACCAATTATTTAATTTTCCTGTCATAACAGAATACTGCTACTTTTAATGCCGCTAATATTTCCAGTTTTAATCACCAAGCAGTTTCACCCTCAAGAATGTTTGCGTATAGGAAATGTATACAATGTACGTGAAAAAGCTTCCTGAAAGGCATTATTTTAACTTCCCTTATATCCCTTCTGGCATGAAGGGACCCCAAGCTGCTACAAATCCTGCTTAGTCCCCTAATATAATAATAATTTTATTAATAATTAATTAATAATTTTATTGGTACCTTCCTACCTTTCTGCCCTCCCATCTACTGTGGCCATCCATCTCTTTGTACTTTCAAGTCTATGTAGCACAGAGTTCACCAGAGCTCTGATCCCTTTTGGGGGTTACTATAATCAATAATAATAAATGTATTGTAATGCTGACTACTCTAATGACTTCCATAAAACACCTCTTTTAAAAAAAGAAAGTAGAAACTGCCTGTGATCATAACAGAACTAAGTGATCCAAATTAGGCTTTCACTTCACACCTCAAGCAGAATGACATTAAAAGTAGTGAATTTCCCACTTTTGTGAAGGCTCTTGAACTCTGAAAGTGACCACAAATTTAAATGTGCTACTTTCAAAAAGAAATTCATGAAAGCATAGAGTGTACAGAAAGCTCATAGGATTTTTCTCTCTGCCCTTTTCTTATCTCCAGTGCTGAGAGAGGGTTGGGCTTTAGGGCTGTGCGAAACTTTCAGTCCCCAATGCAATTTGGCAGAGATTCGATCTGATTTGGCAGCCAAATCTCTGAATCTGAATCAATTCAGAGGATCCTTTAACCTCTCCAAATCAAATTAGAACCCTCTGAATCAATTTGGAGAGATTTGGAAAGACTTGGACATAGACACAGCTTTAAATGTTTTTCCTACATATCTCTCGGTAGCCTGTGACTCGTGAATGCTGTAATGCTGGAGCTCATGGAGCGTTCCACAGGAGTGCGAGGGGCTCCCCAGTGCGCTCAGCAGCAGACCCAGAAGTGGACCAGAAGCACGTCCAGTCCAGTCCACTTCTGGGTCCACCAGGAAGCACACAGGGGCCCTCCCATGCCTCTCAGCTCAGCAAATGGTGCCTTCTGGGTCTGGAAGGTACCCAGGGTTCCCCCACAGCTGATCATCCACCTGGGGGAGTGCAGGGGACCACCCCCCCCGCGTGCTCCCTGGTAGACCTGGAAGTGGACCAGAAGTACTCCTGGTTCATCTCTAAGCACATGGAGGGCACCCCTGCACTCCTGTGAAATGCTCCATGTGCACCAACGTCACAGCATTCATGAGCCATGCTGGTCCCTGAAGGTATGTAGAAAAAACTTTACAAGCTGTGTCTATGTCTGAACCGCTGACTCTCTGAATCAGCAGCAAATCTTCAGATTCAGATTCGGCCGAATAGAATCAGGGACAGTGATCCAAATCAACAAATCAAATCATTGTCCCGGATTCAGGCCAAATCCAAATCCAAATTGAATAGGGCGGATTCTCAGAGACACATTAAAGGTTCAGTTATCCAACATTTTCACACACACACACATAGATGGCACAATATTAAAATACCTATGCATGAGCTGCACTGGCCCTGCTATCATTGCTAGCGTCATGGAGCTGCTCTACTGCTAGAAAAAAGGGTGTGAAAGATTAGCAATGCTTACTGTGATGGTGTCGGGCCGTCACTAGGGGCACGAGAGGGACCCCTGGGGTCAAGAGGAGGCGAAAGAAACTTACCAGGGAAGCGGGAGCAGGGGGACGAAGAACCGCACCAGCCGCAGCAGACGCCGGCGCAGCCGCGTGAGCTGCACCTCCACCGCTCGTTTAAGCGGTTGACGCTAATGAGCTGGGGGAGGGAACCAATCGCGGCGGCCAACATGGCCGCCGCGGGAAACTTGAAAAACCCCAGCACGGCGGAGTGCGGGGAAAGAGAGAGAGAGAGAGAGAGAGCGAGAGAGCAGAGGAGCGGGTTGCAGCGGGAGGACGCTGCAGCTCCGGAGAGGTCCTGCTGGCCGCGGCACGAAGGACC
>JAGPOW010002067.1:7551642-7563262 GCA_030014935.1 Caiman crocodilus
AGAGGGGGAGGATCACCTCCTTGGACCTGCTCGAGATGCATCTGTGGATGCACGACAAGGTGTGGTTGGCCTTCCTGACCGCGTCCCCACACTGTCGGCCCACATTCACGTGGTGCTGCTTTTTTTTTTTGAAGTTCTAGAATTCTGTTAAGCAATTTCTAATCAGAAACTGGCGCTGATGGCTTTGCAGTTACACAGTCACTTTTTATTGAATGCTAAAGGTAAAAATAAAGCAATCATTTTTTGTGTAATTGCTTTCAGAGCTATTAGTAATCACGCACTTTTTCATTTGCCTGTTAAATATCTTTTCTCGATTATGTTTTTTAGCCACGAGCTACAAGAAAAACATAGTTTCTGCTAAAGCAACCGAAGGAAAGATAAGAAGGGCCTGACTGACAAAGACATACATAAGGCACCTTCTGGGAGGCGTCACAAGCAGAGATCTCCAACAATGTGACTTGGTAAGGTTAAGAGTTAGCACCGGCAGAAGGCAGAGAAGCAGAAGGGAAGTTCATTTTATACAGTGAGTTGTGTCATTTCAAACAGAAGAGTGAGCAGGTGCTAATGGGTAGGACCTCTGTCCCACAGATGTGATCAAACTAGCAAGTGTAGAGACTCCCTAAAGTTCTTGTGATAAAGAGATACAGAAATGCCCACAAAAGGATAAAGCTGATAAACATCCCCTCCACAAGAGGATCCATTAAATGCTTGGCTTGGGCCTCCCTTAGCTCCCCGAGTTACCCATCTCTGATAAAAGCCAAAGGCCATCTGCAGCTGTGTCATAGCCTTATTTCAGCAAACGACTGGCAATTTCCATATCAGCTGACAAACATTTAAAAAGGCAGTGAGTGAAAATGTCCAAGTTTTAACTGTCTCCAAAATTTTATTACCAGACTAGGATACAAAACAGCTTTCATAGCATCAACAAAATGACATGAAAAGTTACCATTCTCCCAGATTGGTGACAATAGCGGTTGCTCTCCCTGGTCACAGTGCTTTGCAGCTGTTTGTTGTCAGTGCTGAGAGTGAGAGCCTTGGCATCTCTCCTCTCTTATGTACTGTGGATGGCTGCTCAGCACATCAAGGTAATTGACTCATCTTGGCTGAGCCATAACCTCAATCAGCTGGACCATCTCATTTTCTCACAGCCAAGAAATTCTGTAGGCCTTAATGTGAGCGCAGTGCCAACCTAGTTCAAATGCTGTTGTACAGAAGGAGGCTTCTTGTGAAATGCTCCCCTGCAGTCCCTTCCTAGGAAAATATTGAAGATGACATTATTCATTCAAAAATTAATTGTTTATTATCCCCCCCTTTTAAAAAAACAAAACAAAGAACCTGCTTCAAAAAGTTGAGCGGCTTGAGTTTTAACCCCATGCTTGCCAGTCATTAAGGGTGCCTAGACAGCATGTTGGAGCATCCCCACAGCATGTTACAATTACAGCACATCAGAGAAGACTCCATTAATCAAGTCTGTTGGAGTGTGGTAATTACCGAATCCCAGCCAGCCTCTGCGTTTTGTTGAATGAGCTTTAGTTCAAGTGCCCCTGCCGCCACTTTGAAGTGTGTGGATGCTAATACATGAGACACTATGGTGCTTTAATTAAAGCAACTCTCAGAGCCATTCTAACTAAAGCTCCTCCTGAGCAAGTGTAAAAGTGTCCTAAGGCTTGTCTGTACATTCCTTTGCAACTAACTACAAAATAAGTTTGTCCTAATTTTTTTCAGTTGTTATATGGAGAGACAAATTATTGTTGCTAAGTACAGACAGTCAAAAAGCCTGAAGCTGAATCAATTCAGTTTTTGCAGATTAATCTAAGCTGCAAAGATTGAACCAATAAGCAAGTAATGAGACATTCACTTTTGATGCCAGAAATGCAGCCACATGTCTGCAGTGGCCCAGGCCAGAAGCCGGGGGTGGCACTAGAACAAAACTTCCTGCTCCTTTGGAGCAGACAGCATTTACAGGAGAGGTGGAAAGCATCCTGGGATGCTGGGGCACTGTGAGTTAACTTGAATCTGGAGGGGATCTGGGACAGAAGTTCAATAAACCAATTTAACCTAAATCCATTAAGTCTGACAATGTCCATCTCAATTTATCTTAACCCAGTTTCAGCCATCTTGAAAGTGACTTATGTGAACTCAGCTTCTGTTGCATTGCAGATTTGAATTGGTTTCTGATCAATTGTACTGGTTTGTGTATAATTTCTGTCCCTAGCCTGTATGTTAAAAGGAGGGAACTTACTGCATGGTAGTTGCTTTGTGGTAACTGGTTTGTGTGTCTACTCGTATCTTGTGCTAAGTCATGCAGCTTAATTCTGAATGTAACAGAGCTAGAGTTACCACAGTTTAGTTTCCATTTACCATGAGATAAGGGCAAACACAAGAGATATTTACAGCAAAGCATCTGGCATGTAGTAATTCTCACCAACTCTCATTGCTTAACTGGGCATTTGTTCACCTGTCCATAGCTTTAAGATACCTAATTTTACACACCAAGACCACTAGTAAGCATCTCAGTCAATGGTTCTCAACCTTTTAGGACTTGGGGTATCCTGCTCTAACTTTTGAGAACTGAGTGGCGCCTCGTTTCAAAAACTAATTTTTTGAATAAAAGTGAATCTATTGTTTGAACATTACAGTGCTTACTTCCTTGCAGAGGGAATGGGGCAGTGGGAAGAGGAAGTCAGCTAGGCAGGCATCAGCCTGAGCCTGCACTTATCTGATAGTTTTCTCACACCTGGCTGCACCCCTCAAAAGATCTTGCATCCTCCGGTTGAGACTTTCTGATCTAAGCCATCTAGTTCTGAGCAATACAGAGCAAAGTCCTTTTGAAGACCAGTGTGCTTCAAGTTATGCAACTCATTATGGATTTGGGGGTGAGCAGTCATTAGTCAGGGTGAGTACTCAGTACTGTCTGACAAGATCCTTTTAAGCAACCTCCAGCTGAGTACCAAGAAATTAAAGAATTGAAACTGAAGCCACATTTTAAAAATCTTGGGCCAGGTTACAAAACTACACTGGGACAACTTGGGGATCTGGTCTCAATCAACAAATTTTCTGAGACCCACCACCATGATGGAGAATTAACTATCAAAACCATACTCCTGCAAAATACGTAAGAAAGCACTGTAGTAACAGAAAATAATTCTGAATTTTCCCCTATTAATACATCTTCTCTATCTTATTCTTCACTGTTGTTCATGACAACATCAAATGCTTGCTGGCTCAGAGCAGATTAACCTTGTCTCAAGATAGATCTTTAAAATGGCAATTACTCCATTTTAGCTACACCATGAATCCCAATGTGAGGAAATGCACAGTAAGTGCTTTGGCTCATGAATGCCAAAACCTGCAGTATGTGAAAAAGCAAAACATACCATCTTTTCTTTCTCTGACACCACAGTACTATACTGGAATACGGCAAGCATCAGCTAAATTCTGTTTTAAACATGAAGGTGTTTAGCTGGTTTATAAACACTGGGATACTTTACTACGGAACCTTTATGAAACTTGGTATTTGGATCACTGCCAGAGAAGCTTTCTTTTGTATTTGGATTTCACACCAAAACTCCAAGTACAATTCAGCTAAGATAGATTCATTTTCCCGGGTTAACATCAAAATTCTGTGAAATCATAACGTTCCTAAGGATTTTACTCAAAACAATGATTCAGCTCAAAATCCAATTCAGGTTACAGCCTTTACAAAATATACTGGGATAAAGCTTACCTGATTTTTTTTTGTAATGAAAGCCAAAACCTAGCAAGCTTCAGGTGTTAATAAAATCCCACAAATATTTCAGGTAGGATGAACCATCTCATCCTGCTTTCTTATATCAGTAGATGTGTTTTGTGAATTGTCTCAAATTTACGAATGCGAAAATGTGTCCAGCCTTTAGCTCTGTCTCATACAATCAACTCTAATCAGAGAATAGGTACAAATCAACCTATCATGACCATGGTGTTAGTGTCTTTATTAATAAAATACAATGCCAATAACAGTTCGGTATACTGTCATTCCTCTGACAAACAGGAGCAGATATTGTAGCCTTGTAGGTCAACTTCCTTTTCAGAAAGAAATCACTGTGTCAGGTCTGAATATATTCTTAATGCAACTGGCTGCTTTTGTTTAATGCTAGAGTAACCAGCCCTGGAACAAGGGTGGTCACAGACAACTTTTTTGGAAACTTAGTTGAACAATAAATACCCAATTCCTAGGAAACATCTCTGTCACTGTGATTGATTTTATTTTAGACTTTAGATTTTCTAGAGATTGTCACAACTTCCACCAGACGAAGAAACTACAAACAACCAAGACTAAAACATTTTTTCAGAGACTGAAGCATTTCCCTGAAGATTTCTAAGACCGTGCATAAAAGTATTACTTATATACCGTAACTGTATGTAAACTGAAATCACTCAATTTTCTTTTACCTAGTGCTACAAGAACTGATCTTACTACTGCACAATTTCAGACTTTTCACTATATTTAAAATGTCACTTTATCCATCTCGGATTAATCTATTTTTCAACCATTGGGTAAAAATAGTGTCCAATGATACCCATTCACAATCACAGTTATCCTGTGCTGAGAAATAGGGACATATGTTTGTGAAATAACACCGCCACCACCACTCATCTCAACAGTCAGTAATTGAAGTAAAGGTAATTTTGTGATTTGCTGAAAACTGACTATTGATGAGTTTCCCAAATAAACACAGGCTTTGACCTTAGTGGATGGCTTGTACTTCCTACAACAACAGTGTTGTAAGAGAACAATTCAGCTCATCTGATAGTGGATTACTAGGAGGAAAACTAAATTTTTCTTTAAAGACTTAACCATAAAGAGAATTAGACCACCTCATTTTGCTGACGTCTGTTGCTGAATGGTAGGTGAAAGACAAACCATACTTACGGTGATTGCAATGCTGCTTCATGACAGCCATTGCCATCTCTTGGCTGCCTCAGTTTCTCCTGCTAATAGTAGAGTAAATATGGCCCCTCTGTTTTTATTTATCTCTTGGAGTTTAAACTAACCAGTTTGGACTTAGATGCTACTGGCAGAGGAAATAGGGGAGTTTCTGGTTTTTCTGACTTCTAGCTATCCTCTCTAAGCTTCCATTTGTTATTTGCATTAGACTCATACATGCCCCCATTCAAGATGCTCCCTCAGAAACAATTTTTCTTTCCAGTTCAGCTCCCCCAAAAGAAAAAAAAAAACTAAGATGAATTTTACTTTCTATTCTTGAGTGTGATTTTTTCCAATATATTTTTCTCTGCATTCCCCAGTGTGTGCAATAACTCTTGTTTTCTATTCTTCCTCCCTTTCAGTCTCTCTCTTCAAGCTTCCCACATAAATCTTATAAGATGAAGATAGCTCACATAAACATGCTCATCACATTGGTAAAATTCAGTCTCTGAAATCATCTTGTGGCAACCTGAATTTATCCTTTGGTCTGAAGTGCCTCATTCTTTATTGTGATGCATTGATTTTTGTCTCATAAGTCACCTGTGCAATGTCATGTGAAAAAGCAGCTTCATCAGAACAGTTCTCCAGTTAGAGGAATAAAGTAGCAGAATTGGGCATGCAGAGTGGCTACTTGAAACTTTCATTAAGAGCAGGAAGTGCTACACATCCACTCACTGAGCGAGCCAGAGTACAGAAGGGAGCAGTGTCGTGACTTGCATGAATCTTTGGTTTCATAAAGAGCTTCCTTAGAGATGTCAGTTGCTTCCATAAATCCCACATTCACCACCGAAAAAGCTCATAAAAATATTGGAAATTTTCATGCAGGTTTGCTGTGAAATCCAGGTGGAAAAAATAGGAGATTAGAGATGGCTGGAACTTTTCCAGTAGAACATTTTTCTCCTTGGAAAAGACCCATTTGTCAAAATTTAAATTTTTTCTGGGTACATGATGATTTCAACAACATTTTCTGATGTAAAGCAGGGTTTTTTTCAATAGGAAGGTGCCTGGTTTCTTGCCAGACCACTCACTTGCCTCCCTGCCACTTCAAAGTCCATCTGGCAGGTTTCCAGGCTCCCGGCTCCTCAGACGAGACCTGCAGAGCCGGGGATTGCAGGGTCCATGACCCCCAGTCCCATGATGGATGGCTCTCCAGCTCCCCATCACCACAGGAAACTGTTTGAACAAGAACAGGGATTCTTTGACAAAAAAAACACAACAAAACCAAACCAAACCAACACAAACAAACCAAAATTTCAAGGAAATCAATTCTTTTAAATGTAATCAAAAATCCATTTCCTGACTGAGCAGTTGAAAGTATAATGGGGAAAACTGACCAGTTCTTTTTTTAAAATCGATGATTATAATCTCTTTAAAGGTAGGATAGAATTGACTCCTATTGTCCAAGTGATCTAACTGGCTACCTCTTCTTCGACTTTTCTGCAGATACACAGATGTACAAGAGTTTAGGAAGCTCCCAGTTCCCACGACAGGTATGGACTCAGTGGTACCATTAGTCTCTGGACTCAAGGGGGTGCAGGGACTACTCCTCCATTATGCCCTTTGGACACACAGTGAACCAAAATGGGTCATAGCTCCGTTCAGCCCACTTGCTGCTATGCAGCAGGGTAGTGTATATTACATCCCATAAAGAAGTTATCGGTGGCTGCATTTGCTTTGTACATCAGGTTCCCAAAGGGACACACCATCTTGTGGTACATCCAAGAGGCAATGAGAATTTATTTGTGAGTGTGTATTAATATGTGGATATACGTACGTGTGCAAGCACACACACACACTCTCTCATTCTCTCTCATGTTCAATATAGACAGAATAATGCCTTCTGTCCTCTCCTGCATGATCACTAAAGATTCCTCACAATAAAAATTGTTTTTCTCTCTGGTTTTGTTGCAATGTTTTTTAAAGCAATGCAAAGGGTGCTTAGCTATAATGGAGCTAAAGAAGTTGGCATTATTTCCACTTAATCAGTATGAAATCATTATAGCTTTGCTATGAAAATGAAACAACCCTAGTCATACAAGATACATCATGACACAGAAAAATTAGAAAACACTGTGAGCTCTGCACAGTGAGATTTGTAAGCCTGCCAGCAAAATCACAAACTCGCTCAGCTCTAATTTGTCTAGGAAAAAGGGGAGTTTAATTGCTGTGCATAATAAACACACAAACGTCAGGGAGCAGCCATGGATAACATGCACAAGTAGATTCCAGCTGTAGTGCTAAGGCAACATAAAAGTGATTTACTTCATAACTTGATTTTAAGGCAAATAAATCACATTAAAAATAAAACAGCCAAATTTCCAAAAAATGATCAGTATGCAGAAGCTTCTATTGCTCTTACTGCTAAACTCTTGAGAATCAAGCCTCTTCATGTGTGTGGCAGCTGATCTCTTTCAAGGATCTGTCTGGTTTTATCAGGGGCCAAGCAGGAGCTGCGGGGTGGGGGCAGGGGTGACCTTTTAAAAACCTGGCTAGAAGTTTGACCAGGTTCTCTCATGCCTGATAGATACAGTGTAGGTCAGGGCTATGTACATATACAGGAAGGCAGAATTTTAATCCAAAGGTTATATCTCCATATGACACTGATTCCTTGGTTACCAGCTGGTGACAGCTCTTTCTCTTTCCTGTTTCTCATTTGTTCAGGAAACTGGGGAGATAGCTTCCTGCTAGCATTATTTATAAGGAAATTATTAAAATGAATTGTCATGTAAATGAAGTCCCACATAGTGAGCTGGGGCTTGCAGAAATGTAAGGTGCTTTCCATTCTCCATCCTACTCCACCCACCTTGAAAGAGGGCAGGGGAAGAAGTGGATTCACTCATCAAACTACATGATGCTTCTACTTGCTTATTCCCTTGCACTTTTGCACTTTCAAAGTGGCAATCTAGTTAACCCATAGTGAATATCAATCCAGCTGAAGGTGGTTACATCCATCCTTTTTCCTGAGTGCAATGTATACAATCAAAATTGCATAAAACTTTTCACTTAAATAATTTTTTGCTATCTGAAATGATTAGATATTGCTTTCTTGATCTAAAAATGTTGAAGATTTTATTGTATTTGTAATTCAAAACTGATAAATCATTTTTTGGGTGTTGACATTTTTTCCTCGCAGGCAGCTTCAAATTGAATATTCCTTCCTTTGTTATCTTACGTTCTCTGCCAGGCTAGCTTCAAATAAAAAGTATTCCTTTCCACACTTAGACTACAAATCAGTCTCTCTCCATGGCTCAACAGGGAAATGACAAACCATTGTCACAGGACCTTCATCCAGTTTTTAGATTCTTTTGAATTTATCATTCTCTGTATAGGTTTGTATCTATAGATTCAAGGTGTTCTTATCACCCACAGCCCTTTTATGTTACATAGGATTTCCAATACTGTAGTCAAGCTTGAAAATTCTGCCTGCCATCACCTAAAAAGTAATAAAACAATCAATAAAGCCAAATATCAGGGTTGGGGTTTTTTTTCTATTTACTTACAGGATAGGATTTATATGGGAATTAGACAACTGTTTACTTGATTCGGAGAGAAAAATTGCTGATTTGCAGGGAGTGCTGGACCAAAATCAAACAAATATAAATTGGCCAAAATCCACATTCCAGCAATCAATAGGAGACATGGGTATTCAGAGATCAGAACATGGCTCTTTTTCAAGTATCTAAGGACCAAATTCTGCTCTCATTTCTCTTTGTCTGTGTCTGGAATGTTGCCATTTCTATGGAATTACTCTGGATTTACACAGTTCTAATCAATAGTACTGTTGGCCTTGAGGAAGTACTTTGAAGATGGTTCTCACAACATAACACTTTTTAATGCCTTGGAAATTTTTGTTAAAAATATCAGGAATGGAATGCAGCAGTAAAGGACAGCTCTGCCTTGATATGCAGAAAACAACAGTCACAACACATGGTCATAATGGTTCATCCTCAACTCAGGGTATGAAGGGGCAGAATTAGACAAGCATGCAATAGTTTTTAAAAGGCAGCACATATATAAATACAAACAAAATGTTCTTTCTCCTGCATTTGAAACAGTTACTGTTTCCTTACTGGCATATGTTTTTCAGAATGGGACAAGAATAGTTTCTGATAAAGGACAAGGAAGTAGTTCAATATATGAGTATTCCCACAGGCAAATATAAACAATGCTGGACAAACCCCAGAACTGAAACTTCGTCAAGTTTAATAAATGGCAATGGGTTTAATTAGGTTTCCCTTCTGAATAGATGTTAAAGCTATAATGGGAAGTCCACTGCACCATTAAAACACATTACAAAAATGCAGGAAGAATTGCAAATGTGGCAAGTGACCAGCTTGGTTTAGCAGAGAATTTCAGTGAGCTTAAACACTAAAAGAAAGCTCACAAGAAGTGGAAGATTGGACAAACAATTGGGGGTGAGTATAAGAATATTGCTTGGCCATGGAGGGATGAAGTCAGGAATGCCAAAGCACAATTGGAATTGCAGCTAGCAAGGGGCATGAAAGGTAACAAGAAGCCTTTCTACAAGTATGTTAACAATAAGAGGAAGGTGAGGAAAAGTGATGGTTCCTTACTGAATGAGGGAGGCAAACTGGTGAGAGATAAGAAGGAAAAGGCTGAAGTACTCAATGTCTTTTTTACCTTGGTCTTCAGAGGCCAGGTCAGATTACTGCACTGGGCAGCACAGTTTGGGGAGACAGTGAGCAGTCCTCAGGGGTGAAAGAACAGGTTAGGGGCTATTTAGAAAAGCTGTATGTGTGCAAATCAGTGGGGCCAGGTGCAGTGCATCCAAGGGTGATGAGGGAGTGGCTGATGAGGGAATGGCAGAGCCGCTGGCCATTATGCCTGAAAGCTTGTGGCAATTGGGGGAGGCCCCAGCCAACTGGCAAAGGGCAAATATAGTACCCATCTTTAAGACAGGGAAGGAGGAGGATCCAGGGAACCACAGACCAGTCAGCCTCACCTCAGACCCCAGAAAAATAATGAAGCAGATCCTCAAGGAATCCATTTCTAAGCACTTAGAGAAGTGATTAGGAAGAGTCAGCATGGATTCACCAAGAGCCAGTTACGCCTGACCAACCTGATTGCCTTCTATGACGAGGGACATGGAGGATCTGGAAAGGGTTCAGAGGACGGCCACCCTCATGATTACTGGTCTCTGTAAAAGACCCTATGAGGAGAGGTTGAGAGATCTGGATCTCTTCAGCCAGTACAAAAGATGGCTGAGGGGTGACCTTGTGATTGCCTATAAATTTATCAGGGGAGGATAGTAGGGAATTGGGGAGGTGCTGTTTACCGGAGTACCCCAGGGAGTTACTAGGAATAACGGGTGCAAACTAGTGGGGAGTATATTTAGGTTAGACATTAGGAAGAATTTTTTTTTACAATAAGGGTGGCCAGAGTCTGGAATGGGTTTCTAAGACAGGTGGTGCTGTCACCTAACTTGGAGGTCTTCAAGAGAAAGCTTGACAATCACCTGACTGGGGTCATATGACCTCAGTCCTCTTTCCTTCCAGGGGCAGGAAGTTGGACACAATGATCCACTGGGTCCTTTCCAAATCTATAATCTATGAAACTATAAATCTATTACTGGCTCTGTGGATGTGGGGAAAGCAGTGGTATATAGGTATATATAAAAGCTGGCTGGATTGTTGGATTCAATGGGTAGTAATCAAAGGCTCAATGTCTAGCTGGCAGCTGGTATCAAGTGGAGAGGCCCACGTAGTCAGTCCTAGGGCTGGTTTTATTCAACATTAATTAACAATGTAGAAGATGGCATGGATTGCACCTATAGCAAGTATGATGATGACACCAAGTGTCGGGGTGTAGTAGATAATAATCAACACTTCCTCCAAATGATGGGAACAGCTATGGACACTAAAATGGCCCCACAGTATGCCAAAATTTTTATAAGCCACCTGGAAGAAGACCTCCTTAAGAACTGCACCATCAAACCCTTACTATACCTAAGATACATCGATGACATCTTCATCATTTGGACTGAGAACCTGAAATCTCCGATTGATTCCACCAGAAATTCAATGGTCACCATCCCTCCATCCGACTTTCTTTAGAACACTCCAGCACCAACATCCCCTTTTTAGTGTTGTGGGTATGTATGGTATCATTGTTGTGGGCCTCCTTTGAGGTACCTTTGCCAAAAGACTAAATCCTAGATGAATCTATGGAGCTGTAGATTTTTAAATATATATAAATTTTTACCACTTACTTGTCTGCACAGTATTTTCATGCTATCTCCGCATAATTTATGCTTGAGTTTACCATTAGAAGTCCTGTTGACACAATTTTGTTGATTAGGAGTCTGAAAACAGTTTATCACTGACTGTCTAAGTCATACCAGCAACAAGTCTTGTATAAGTACAATAGCAAGCATAAATTCTTTTTTTCCCCAGAATGCTTTATTTAACTTGTAGGGGTTTAGGTTGTAGCCGTCTTGGCCTAAGGACATAGGCAGACAAGGTTCCTTGGGTGAACGTGATATCTTTTATTAGAACAACCCAAATGGTTGGAGAACAGTTATTAAGCAAGCTTTCAGGCATTTGGTGCATTGGATGAGGTATATTACATTTCTGGAGGTGCAGCTGTAAGATCCTGGGATGCTGATGGCTCTGTTGTGGGGTGTAGTAATTGTGG
>JAGPOW010002067.1:7591893-7632122 GCA_030014935.1 Caiman crocodilus
CTCTCCTTCCTCCTCCTCCAGGGCTGCCAGGGCCTCGTACCTGTTCTCCAGACGGACAGGAGGAACCGGTGTCGCCACCCTGGTAATAGCCCTGG
This sequence comes from Caiman crocodilus, assembly GCA_030014935.1. Taxonomy (NCBI): domain Eukaryota; kingdom Metazoa; phylum Chordata; order Crocodylia; family Alligatoridae; genus Caiman; species Caiman crocodilus. The sequence continues at coordinate 7,591,989 of JAGPOW010002067.1, forward strand.
CACAATATACTGCTGTGTGTTCTATTCACCACTATTAGATGTGGTTTTGACTCAGAAATCCACTGTGATTCAAACTTCATGGAATTGCCTTATAGGGCATTATGAATTAAAACAAACCCTTCCATGATTAATTACATACTTATTTATGCTTTTCCATGAAAAATACTATGCAGCATCACATTAATTAAGTCAAAATTAAGTTATCTCTTGAAATGAGAAGTTAAGATGAATTGCTATTCCTTCTGCTTTATGGCATTATGGAAGAAGTAAATAAATTTTACTCACATTACATTATATTAGAGAAAAAGAAATGTTTGGTGAGAGAGAAGATTTTAATTACTACTCATGGGTGATGTCATGAAGATGTTATAACAGAAAAATACATATTAAGCATTAAATTCAAAGTTGACTAATATAGTTAATCTTTCATTGTTTTCAAGTCTTAAAATTTTAAATTTGCTAAATTAAATAGATTTGAACAAAGTCAAGTGCATTAAACAACTAAGTCACTTCATAAGCAAGGAATGCCCACAAAGCAAGACTTATTTTCCTTTTCCTCTGAGTATAAAAAACAGGCCTGCTGCAACTCTCTGTTCACATCAATGTGTTACAAGCACTTTGCAAGCACCTTAGAAGCAAGCAGCTGCATTCTCTTTTCAGATCAGTGCAAATCAGGATTAATTCCACAAAAGTTAAAGTAAAAAGCTAGCATAATGGAGGAGAGAGAGGTTGTTTTGTTCACAGATTTACTAAAGTCAGGTAGAGTTGCATTTTATAGACTAACTAAATCTGAGATGCATAAACTTTTGTAAACAACAGATTATTTCATCTCTTGCTTCTGCTCGCACTAGCTTATGCATTTGTGATTTTGTTTATATGCTACAACTCTACCTTCCCTTCTGTCTGACTTCTGCCTAACATGGTTAACAACCTCTTTCTCTTTCTAGATTGAGCCAGACTGTAACAAGAAAAATCTTATCATAAAAATGATTAATCTGGAAACGGCTAGAATACCTGTGTAACACTTTACTACCATCAGCCGTCACTTCGTGGTGTCAAAGTGTCTGACTGAGCAGTAAAGAGAAAATGGAGCTTCATTAACAAATGTATTTGGATATTGAAACAAGCACATATTGGAGAAATTTGTGTTTAATATTACCATTTCATTTTCCATACAATACATGTTCCTAATATTGTTTAGGTTCCAGCACAGTATAGGTTTGTTTTAATTAATACCCATGGAAATGTATGTTATGCAATATTATTTTCAGTGTTTGGGTGTGCAATACATGCTACCTTTTCTCATTGCTACCTCTAATCTGATTTTGGTTTCACTTCACTTCCAGCTCCTCTCACCTAAATAAATCTTGTTCTGAATAAGATCATGATACCGTAATCTCATTTTGAATGTGATGCTTTGATTCAGCAGCTTCATTGGCTCCTACGCCTGAAAAACTTTAAATTTCCCAGGGGTCCAAAGGCTCAAATTTCAACAAATTCTTTAGGCTTGGCTCATCATCAAGACAATCCCAATGGACACATTTAGATTCCTCTGTGAAACAGCTTTCATATCAGGTAGACAGGAGTAAACTCATAAACCTGACCCTCTCCTCACAATGGCAGAAATCAGGAGCAGCTGTGTTGAACTGGCTGGTATTGCAGTGGTGAGACAGAGAAAAACCTATGGGGATGGTAGAATCATATATTTGGTTGATTTTACCTTCAGAATATAACCTAGCCTGAATCGACCACAAAGATTTAATATAAAACACACTTTTGGAGTTGCCATTTCATCATCATTTTATGGAACTTCTTTAGGTGCTTATGTAGCCCCTATAACTGTACTGTCCAGGCACTTCATAATCTTTATTAAATGTGAGGTATAAGTTCAATGGTCCTCTGAGATATGAGGAATATGGAAGTATTGGGCAAAATAGGTCTTGAAGAGATCTCAAGAGGGCAGCCTGCCAACTCCCCTCCCCAAAACAGGATCAACTTTGCCTAAACTGTTTTTGACAAATATTTATATAACTTTGTTTTTAAAAGCTTGCAGCGATGGAGACTTAAATTACCTCCCAAAGTAATTTATTCCAGAGCCAAACTATCTTTATATTTACAAGGTTTATCCTGATATCCAACCTAAATCTATTCCTTCCTTTCCAATCCTCAGCAAAGAACAGTTTATAGCCTTTCTTTTTAGAGCAACCTTTTATGTATTTGGAGGAAGAACTATTCCCATAGCACAAACAGACTAAAGACTAAATCAGAGATGGTGGAACGATACCACTGCAGAAGGAAAACTGCAGCAGAGAATATACAGTCATAGCCAAGCACACTAAATGTAAAGTGTTGTATCATTTGAACACAGATAAAAGAACAACTGGTTGGCAGGGAAAGCTTCATTTTAGAAGGAAAACTCAGGTAATTTTATCCCCATTTTTTCTCACCAATTATACTAATCTTTTAGAAGCTTATATCAGACATACAATCTTTCACTGATATTTTCTTTGTATGTCATTAGTTTCTTACTGTAAAGCAGACATTGGTATATGAGTAATAGGCTGGCATCTTTATAGACTAAATAGAAATGTATAGCATAAGCACCTGATGAAGTAAGTTCTCTGCTTATGCACATTTATACTATCTCTCTCTGATGTAGTTAGTCTATAAAAGGTGCAAATATACCCAGCCTTCTGCCTGACTCCAGACTAACAGGGATAACTCTCTCTCTTTGATAGGCTACTGGAATCATGTTGTAAAATACAGAGGCTCATATATTGTTTGATCTTTAAAATGTATATTCCAACCATTGTTACTATGGTTGAATGGATGGCTTTTTAGAAGTCTCAATGGTCAGGCACAGTCATATACAAATGAAATCCTAGTGAATCCCTGTCCATTTCTCTCTCAAGCACCTATGGAAAATGCCACAGGTCAAATCTTACTGTCAGAATTGCTTTCTTTTCTTTGAAATGTCTTATAAATGCCCTGATGTTTATAAACAATTCTCATCGTGTACTGGTTAAACCAGAGAAGTAGTGGATTGTCTACCATTCGAAATCTTTAAATCAGCACTGGATAGCATCACAGAAGTTGTGCTTTAGCTCCATCAGAAGTTATAGGCATGATGCTGAAATGTGTGTGACAGCTTCTTAGATTTATGCTATGTCAGGGAGTGACTAGAAGATCAGAATGATCCCCCTTCTAAACTTAAATTCATTAATCTAAAATTCAACTAAAGACTGGAAGTTTAGCTCAACATTTGCTTAAATGCTACAAAAGGGAAGCTGAATTATCTTTTTTATTACCAAGTAATTTATTACAATTTGAAAACAGTTCATGTGCTCACCTCTCCTTGGAACAAGAATGAAGTAGTACTCAGGAGCTTACAGGAAGGCTTCATCACCAGGTATGGAATATAACACGTTTGCTCAAGTTCCAAGTACTACAAGTAAATAATAAGCAAGAGCATGCTCTGTTACTAATATCTAGAAGCAATCACCAAATCATCTCAAAGATTCACAAGTTAAAATTGAACTGCAAAGAAAAAGTCAGCAAACTCAGTATTTGGTGCGTTAGAAAATACACTTAGATGGCCTGATTCTGCACGATGTTCAGCCTCCTAACTACACTGACTGACTGGATGTTTTGGGTTCTTGGCATTTCACTGGAACTACTTGGGGTTTTATAAGGTCAGCTATAAAAATGCAGAGAAGCAACCTTGAAATTGCCACCTTGAGGTCAAAACAGTTTGATTAAAATGTGTGATTATTATTTTTTTCCTATTCTCCAAATAATAGAATTTACTGGAGCACTTTGTCCTGAAAGTGTGTGCTACAAACAATAGGAAATGAATCTATCTATATCTATCACTGATAAGCAGGAGGAGATATTTTCTCATGCCAGTAATTACAATGCTCAGAACATCCTTCCCATTCTCACATGCTATCATTCCATTTGCCTTGCTGAATTCTGTGCAATGCTTGGAAATTAAATCAGGCCTTGAATTTGAAACCAGGACAATATTGAATCCCAAATCTATCAAAAAGTGCTGTCTCCTTAACTGAGCAAAACTTTCCATTTTCCCTCAAACTATTAATATTAAGATACAATCACAGGGAAAAAAAGCTGAGCTTTAGAATATATCTCTTTGCTGAATAAGTGACAAAAAGTTAAAAGCAGTAATTTAGGAAACTTAAATGTGACAGTGTATGATAGATGTGAGTTGGCAAGGCAAGAAAATGAGAAACATTAAAATCATATATTAGAATAGATCAAGCTCTACACACCAGTTTATGTCAGCAAGTTTCTTTTGATATGTCAAGTCCCTATAGGGCTAGAACTCAAGTATACTTTGAAGATGTATTTTAAAAGGAGTATGTTTATGTTTAGAAGCTTAATAAGGCCATGTGTGCATGAAAACTACAGAGAAATAAAAACTAAATGCAATATTGTTTGCTACACAGTGTGGTACCTATGGGTGCAGTATTTATTTTGTTTTCCATGTTCTTCAGAACCTTACACACTGATATTACTGATAGTTTTAAAAGATTTCCCCCTGCACTGGGAAACAGGATGCAAAGGCTGTGGCAATGGCTATGGCTGTGGCTGTGCCAGGTGGGGCAGTGTCCCCAAATAGTACCTGTCAAAAATTATACTCAATATGTATTATACTGAATACCTGGTTCAAAGGGCATACAACAAATTGGATTCAAATACACTCCATCCTCTGTAGGGTCCTGTCAAAGACCTTATTATTACCAAAGAAAAAAAGAAGTCATATTCCATTCCACCCTGAATCCAGCCAGACATTCACAGTCTCAATCCCTCTCTGTGGCTGGAAGCCATAATAGTGAACAGAAGGTCACTCAGAAATATATATGTTTGTTCACTGAATCCATGCCACCAGTCCATTTAAAAAGCCACAGTGTAGACCAGCAATAGGGCACAATAGGGAGGCAGTCATGCATCTGGCATTCTGTGATTCAAACCTGCCCAAGGAGTGCTTGCTTTTTCCATGCAGCAACATCACTATGACGGTCACCACCTTGGAAGTCATCTCGTAAAGACAATAAACGGGACATCCCCAAACACCAAGACTGTTGATATCCTCATGCCACTTTATCAATTAAAATAAATAATTCCAGTCATATTCAGCCCTATATGGGAGGAAGAGAGCCTCCAACCTCCCCACTACCATGCTGTAGAGGTAAAACGCTTGTACAAAGATTCCTCTGCTGGGACTGCTAGCTTCCTCCCAGAAGGCAGAAGAGCTAGCTTTATGCAAACACTATTTAGATTTTTAAACTGTTACTTCCATGAAATTTGAACACTTTCAGAAGTGTGCTAAGAGAGGGAAGTAGAATTTGTGAAGCTTCAGTCCCTGATTCAATTCAGCAGAGATTTGGCTCAATTCGGTGACCAAATCTCCAATCTGAATTGAATCAGAAGACCCTTCAATCTCTTCAAATCAAATCAGAACCCTTCAAATTGATTCAGAGAGATCTGGAAAGATTCTGTGATTCCGACATGGACACAGCTTTAAATATTTTTCTACATACCTCAAGGTACCAGGTGGCACATGAATGCTGAGACACTGGGGTAGATGGAAAGTCCTACAGCAGGGCAGGAGGCTCCCAGGATGCTGAGCAGCAGACCCAGAAGCGGACCAGAAGTACTTCAGGTGCACTTCTGGGTTTGCTGCTGAGCACATAGGGGACCCCCCGTGCTCCAGTGGGATTCTCCATCCACCCCAGAATCACAGTATTCACGAGCCATGCCTGGGATCTTGAGGTATGCAGAAAAAACATTTAAAGGTACGTCTATGGCCAAATTGCTTATTCTCCAAATCAGCATCAAATATTCAGATTTGGATTTGGGCAAATTGAATTGGGGACAGTGATCCAAATCAATGAATTGAATCACTATCCCCGATTTGTGCTGAATCTGAATCAAACATGGCCCATTTCACACACCCCTAGAAATCAGGTCTATTGGCTCCAACTCCTCTTCTGTATCTATCGGATGAAACTGGATGAGCATGCTACGTCCATAAAAGGAACAGTCCACAGACCACGCTTTCTCTTCAGTCCTGGACACAGACACAGTGGGTCCAGGTGCTCGCAATAAGGTCACTGTTCCACCACACTGCATCTAAACACTAGCTGTTATCTTAAGCCAAAGCGTAGCCCATCACTAGCGTATGTTTTTCAGTTAAGGATGTATTCAGATAAAATTGTACCCCTTGTTCACAGGAAAGACGACTGAGATATTAAAAAAAAACAAAAAACAACATAGCTTGTGCCTGGTGTATCATGTATCATCGCAAGTAAACAAACTGCCTGCTCGTATATGAAAACTATAAATCTACTCACATTCATGCAAAAAATGTGCTGATATGTGAAATGTTTTTCTTTTTCCAAACTGAACACTGTAGCGTAAAGTTGTTTGAAAGGTTGATGTAAGAACATTATGGAAAGGCACAAATGTTTAAATGACTCTGAACCGAAGGTGAGCCAAAGGTAAACAGCATCTAGAATGACAGGATAGCCCACATACTCCCTCAGCAACCCACCAGACCCAGCTGCAGCTCCAAAATCATCAGCACAAAGTGCCTGCGGAGTCTGCCAGGAAGCCAGATGCTGCTTTCTGGAAAACTGTGTTCTATAGCTTGGCATCTGGTTATTGTGATGACCAGCCAGTAACCATGAGACAGAAATGGAAATATACTTCTTTGAGTAAATTGCACTCTAGCTAACAATAAACAACTTATGTTTCTTTTCAGAAAAAAAAAATTAAAAAGCAAACACAAGGAATGGGCCTTTTTAACGCACAAAGGAACATTTCTCTGCTTTAAGAATTCAATTCTAAAAAAATAAAAATAAGAATGATATATTTGTGGATACGTTACACAAGCATCTGTAGAATTTGTGCAGCTCTTTGTTTCCAGCCAAATAGTCTATTGGCAGTATGAAAGGAGGGTTATGAGAGTTCTGCTTACCACTTTCATGGACCATCACCTCCCAGCCTCCCCCTTGCTTTGTTCTCAAACTGTTTCATTCAGCAGATTACCCAGAAGGATTCCACCGACCACAGGTTGATAATAACCCAGCGTGTTCCCTTTCTCCTGTGAATGCTGAAGCCTCAGACAGTTCAGGAGATGGAGAACTCTCTTTTCTGTCCCTAGAAAAGGTGACCATTCTTTAAAAAAAGCAATAATGATCAGATTATTTCCCATCCTAACTAGAAGACCAACCTGGACTCGAGCCTCAAACCCTGCAATGGATAGTAACCCTCTATTCCACATACTCCGCTATACTCTCATGCCAATTTCTATCAAAGGTACACCATTCCTCACAAGTACATTTTAAAATCATAAATACTCTCCTGAATCTGCTAATAAGGAACCTCAAGTGCAGTATGTGACTTCAGGTTAAAAATATCTATTCCCCATTTTACAGTCCCATTATACAGTCACAGTCGTGTGAATATTCTGGTTTGCCCTTATGCCTTTATTCCATGAAAGTTAAAGAGCTAAACTGTGACCATGAAACCAGCCCTAGGCAAGGACTAAAATGTTGTTGCTTTGCACTGAAAATAGACCACAGCTAGACTGTAATTTAACGTCACCATTTTGTCTCTGTTCATTCTACTCCTGATGCAGGCTACTCACCTGATCACACGGATTTGTACCGGCTCTACTGAGAGGAAATTTGGGGGAAGCAAGACTCTCCTCAGATGCACAGTGTAAACTTGATGCATCCACGTGAGATGCTGACTGCAACAGTAGCCAAAAAGTACTGCTCAGTAGTGCTTCACACCACTAACAGTGCTAAAATATTGCTAAGCAGTATTATTAGGCTGCTGTGCAGTAGGCTCATTTAGAAAGTGTTCACGGTACTACCATGCAATAACTTTGGTTACTGCTCATTTATTTAGTACTTGCATAATCAAGTATTAATAAATGCACAGTAACCAGAGTTACTGCGCAGTAGCACCAGTGAACACATTTTAAGTGGTGCTACTAAATAAATGTGCAGTAAGTACTAGACAGTAGCATCTCACGTAGATGCTCCCAATGTGTAGAAGGGAGATAACTAATCCCATGGAAAGTGCTCTTCCGCAACCTGAGTTCAGGGGAGTAATGAGTTATACCTTCTATCTTCTTGCACAGATACACAACAAAATTTACCTTCTTTTCCCATTAGAATAATCACTTTCCTATCAATCTTTTCTTTTAAAGATGACAGTTTAGGCATACCTACATGGTACAATGCAGAAACAGGTAAAAGGTAGTTTCAGTGAAGACAACTGCAGACTCAGAAGTGGTGTTGACAGTCATGTTAGCATAGGGTCGGGTAATCATTTTGTGCAAAGTGCCACTTACTGAGTTTGGGCAAGCTGTCAAGGTCTGCATTGGTAGTCTCACTCCTTGACAGGTGCCCCACCCCCTGATCGCCATCTTGTCACTGGAAGTCCTACTCCCTAACCCCCAACCTTAGCCACCAGAAGTCCCTCTGGAAATACTCCATTCAGCAAGGGGTTTTGTCATCTCAAAACCAGAAAAATTGAAATAGCAAATTATATTCTAAAAATCAAACATGTATAACATTCATCAATTTGATTTCAAAAAATATTTTTGTCCTGATTTACACGTGTTTGTGTGGTGTACATAGAGGTGATGGCACAATAGCTTAAATTAAGTCTTACTCTTGTATACTGTGAGGGGGGTAGGTATAGGTTTGTGAGGGGCTGTGGGTATGTGAGGTGTGGGTGGAGGGTGGCTGGGATGTGTGAGGGGGTGGGGATATGGGTTCATGTGTATAGTGGAGTGTGCACATGGGACTCACCCTACGAACACACACACACACACACACACACACACACACACACACTCTTCTGCCCTCACTGCACACACAGACACACACAGTCCCACCCACACGCTGTCTCTCCCTCACACACGCAGTCTCTCTCTCTATATATATATCTTTCTCTCTCTAACACACACACAGTCCCTCCCTCCCACACACACACACACACACACACCCCTTCTGTTCCTGGCCCCAGGGTTCCGGTGCGGGCCCCATGCTCCTGTGGTCCAGTCATGCAGCCAGGGGCCACATGATGCTGAAGAAGCCCAAAAGCTGTGGAAGGCAGAGATTTCCAGTTGGGGGTGCAGGGGCAGCAGGGGGCTGGAGGCAGAGCAGGGCCAGTCTGGTCTTGCTAGTGAGTCCTGCCAGCCCCTGGATCCCTCTGCCCATGGCTCCTGTCATCTTTGACAGGCAGCCAAGAACAGATAAATATACTGTGCCCACCTGGTCTCAAATATTTGTTCATATGTCACCTTGGCACATGCATGTGTTGTTGGGCACTGCATGGGCTCTAGTGACCTCTGGAGGTCTCCTTAGTCATCCTGGGAAAAGCTCAAAAATCCACCTGCCACAACTTTGAATGAACCCTTAGTGGTGGGTTTCCCTGTTGATGACTCTCCCAGATTGGTCACACCTCTTGACAGATATCCATGGGGCTCCACCTCCCCAACACCCTTTCCATATGCCAGCCTCCTAGACAAACCACTTGATCTCTGTGCAGCTTGGCCTCCAGTCTCATTGCTCCCTGTTCTTCACGCCATCTGGATTTCAATTGGCTCCTTCCTGTCACTGGACACAAGGGACAGCTGGGTGCCCAGATCTTCTAATGTTCCTGCGATAGCCATTTGACCACTTGCTGTGATTCTGGGGCTGCTCCTGTCTTTGGAGTGTTGCCCATGTCCCAGCCAAAAATGGAAAAAAAAAAAAAGAAGAAGAAAAAAAGAATACAGGCACTTAAAAGAGAGGAAAAAAGAGGGAGCGGAGGGGTTCAGCTACCAGCCCTTCCTCCCTTACAGTCCCAGTGCCTGAAGCTAGGCTGGTCCCTCAATGCTGCTCTGGGTCCTGTCTCTGTACCTGTCCTGACACAAGCAACTTTGGTGCATTTTGTGCTGTTTTTTTCTTTTCTTCTTCTTCTTGCATTTATTTATTTTTACTACTGGGAAATCATGGCAGAAAATTTTGCCCCAGCACTGCAAGTTAGCAATGCTACACACGGTTTAATGTGCAACGTGTGCAGCTTGTGGCACCACAAAGAGGTTTGTGGTGCTACAAAATGCAAATACCAGTACATCAGGATCCATTCCCTGTGTCCATTCACAGAATATTCAAGTTGTTGCAACCACCAATTACATCTTTAAGAGCTTTGCATGACTAAATCTAGGATTTTGAGAAAGGGGTAAAGGTGGTGTGGTGCATTATCCCATAACATATCACATAATGCATGTTTTTCTCTGATTAAAATAAGCTGGAAGCTTCACTACTGTGCTAAGATCCTAAGGCTACATTACTCAGTTTATGATCTAAACAAAAACAAATATAAGCGAGTCCTGGGGGGCATTGAGAAGGGGAGACCAAGTTCCAAGTGACAGCTGTTAGGGTATGCCCCCCGTCCCTTGCAGCCTGTCCATAGACAAAACTTTAACCTGCACCTGCATGTGAGTCCCCCAGGCACCATATCATGTCCCCAAAGTGCTCCCCACTGCCATTTATGTACTGTTCCTGCTAACTAATATACCCCCTGGCTCTACTCCGCCCTCCAATATCCTCATGCTCAGCCCTTACTTATCATGCCCCAAAGTCTACCACAGTCTCTGTTACCTGCTGCAATGGATAACCCAGGAAAGGATCACTGCAGTAACATACCTCTTCACCTCACCTTTCCAGCTCCCTCCTATCTATCACCACTGCACAGCAGGGCCTATCTTTAGTCCTGTCCCTTCCCACCCTGTCCTTGTAGCTTTGAATCCCCAAGAACAAAATCACCCAGTACAGAATCCTAGAGAGTAGTACACCTTTATTAGGCGTGCTATGGGGTAAGCAGAGAATCATTATCCAGAGTAAATAAAAGACAGGGTAATTTTAGAAGAAATTTGAGCCTGATTAGTAGGAGATCAAGGGCTGTTAACACCTATAGAATGAGGAGATTAGCAGAAATCAGTTAGATCATAATGAGCCATGAAGTCACTTGGTTCCCTCGGCTCTATCTGAATAGAATGGCAGCTGCCCCTGTCAGGCAATTTTTTTTAAACTTTCAGTGGATCAAGAATCAAACAGGTGTGCAATTGCACCTCCAAACCTTTTCTAAATCTGCTGAGCCTTGGGTCCTTAGCTTGTGCTTTTACCTCTGGAGATAGGAAATTGAATCCATATTACTCAGGGATTAGCCAGAACAATGTTGGGGCCAATCCATGATGCAAATTGCAATGGGTTTTCTCAGAATGAGTTTCCCTTGACCAAAGGAACATGTAATCCACCACTAACAATGAGTTATAAGAGCAAGGAGGGTATACATTCCAGGTGTGGAGCCCTCTTTTGCCCAAGATGTGGCATTTCACACCTTCAGCCAATTAATTTTCTCATATGTTGGTCATCAAACACTCACAGAATTACTACTTCTATTTCTTCTTCTGCTATTTCAGGCAGGCATTGAGCAACACGATTGTTCTTTCTCTTTCCCTGTGCAATGGAACCACCATGCTCTAGGATAATCTCACTCTGCATTATGTATTTGCCTTTTTCCACTTCTCTTCATATAAAAAGGCAGACTGTCACCCTAATTTCTCAAAGGAGTACATTATGAACAGAACATAGCGATGGCCCCTGCCCCCATGACTTAAAATATTCCTCATTAGACATGCATCCCAAAGCAATGGCACTACAGCTGTAGAATGAAGCACTAGGACAGCTGGGTAATTATTTGGGTTGGAGGACCACTTAAGCAGTTTTGGTGGTGGTTAAGGCCCCAAGGGAAGGGGCAAGGCAGACTGATCTGGTCACAGTCCCCCATCATGGCTGTTTACACCTCCCAGTGTGGTGGAGAGGGGGGGCAGTGAAATGCCAATTGATGCTGCCTGGTCCAGTCCACCCTGCACCCACTGCTAGGGGCACCAGATGGAATGGGCAGGTGGGGTTGCCTTGGAGACAGGCCCCGGACTTCAGCAGGCAGGGCATGTTCAACAGTGTGGATGAGATGGGGCTGCAGGTAGATAGGCAGCAGCATCCAGGAGTGGGATGGGGGAGTGGAGCCAGGTCTGGGATCATGAAGTAGTGACAGTGTGGGGCTAGGGCCCAGGGCAAAACCATGATCTGCTCCCTGCTCATCCCTGCAATGAATGACAATTCCACAGGCAATGGCAGTGGGTACAGGACAAATGGGCCAGAGTGCCCAGGCAGCAGGACCCAGTCCAGTGCTGGTGGTGGAGACAGTGGCGGCAGCAGCCAGAGTGGGAGGGTGAGAGTGAACCAACACTGAAGAGGCTGCCACAAAGCTGAGTCTGGCTTCCTTGCCACCCCTGTCCAGCTGCTGTGCCACCAAGCCCCATGGACTACAGTTCCTGGTGTGCCCCAAAACCATGCATGGAGATTCAGGGAAGGGGACACTGTGCTCCATACTAAGAAGCACCTCCCCACCCAGGGGCAGCAGGACCAGCCTCACACACCATGGCCTGGGCTGCCCCCCATGCTTTGGCTTGGTGGGGATGAAGGACTCACCACAGGATGGATGATATCACTTGGCAGGCCAGATCTGGCCTTTTGGGATGAATTTTGCCCACCCTTGCACTAGAGTCTTTACTTCTGCATACTTGCCAACAATTTAATTTATTTTTTTAATCCAAGCAATATCTATTCCAGTAACTGGTAGATAATTACTCTTGACTCCAAAAATTCTATTCCCTTGGCTATAAGTCCATTTTGTACATTACAGTACGGTGAAACAATCGAGGATCTACAGAATTCAGTGGAAGTTGATTTTACATACACAAGGTCTTATAATGGAAACAACTGTAGCTATCAGTATATATTACACAAATATCCCCATCACTTTATATTATATATCCATATAGTCAATATATATAGAATAAAGTAAAATATTGTCATTTTCATGAGAAAAAATTAGCAGCACAAATATTTATGCTATCAGAAGCCATGTGTGTGTAGTTTCAGGTTACTCAATTTCACATAGAATAGCAAACTCAATCCAAAGCTCTCTTGCTGTTCAATTATTTGAAAATAAAAGAGCAGACTTCTAGTGTTTGTCTCGCTTCAAAACACAAGAGTCATAGTCTTGTCTTTGTAATGATGTATCCTAACATAGGATACACTATTATTGTCATACCAAACAATTCTAGTACATTAAAAGCAGATTAAGGTCATAAGAAAAAAAATCAGTGGCAAGACAAAATTCACAGTTTAGGGAAAAAGGCTCCAGATATTTTCCAACATCAAGTTATCACTGGGGGAACTGAAGTAGTTAAGGAGATGTCCTATTGTGCACTCGATTTACAAGACATATGGTATGTTCCCTCTAAACTGTGGCGTGTCTTGATTAGCATATAATTCTAACGCTTTTGTAGTGCAAGTTTCAAATAAGAAAGGAAAATAGCAGTAGTACATAATTTACTACCATCTCAGTGTTACTTTTAGAAAATGAGGCTATCTTTAAAGTTGATAAAGGCAGCTTAAAGGACAAATCTTTAGCTGGTGTAGGTTGGCATCACTTAGTAGGCTTTGCTGCTATCTTATGCCAGCTGAGGATGTGAATGGTCTTGAAGAGAAAATGCAAAAAGTGATTCAAGGATTCAAACTGGTTTCCTACAAGCAAAAGGCTCCATAACTCATTAGCAAGTCCCTCTAGCCTTCTGTCCCTTGTAAATACTAATATTACAGCGTTGAAAATGGTGCTGCTTTCTGGCAAAAGATGTTTGTTAAATCAAGGTCTGACCTTTATGGAGCTTATGCAGGCAGGGACTTCCACTCTATACACACATGCAACCTCTGAGTCTCAAATAGTCTCTCACTGCCAAACCAACTTCTAAATGGGACAGTGCCTTAAATGACAGTGATGTTCAAAATGTATATTATTACTATTATTGTCAATACTACTACTGCTATCATCACCACCCTAGTAAAGCAAATATCAACACAACAGCCAAGATCACCTGTAAAATCTGTAGTTTTGCAAAATAAAATAATCTGCCCAATTACCACAGCATACTGAAGCTTTAACTTTACACTCACGCACGCGTGCGCGCACACACACACACTTTTGTCACTTCTACATGCATTATTAGTTGAGCTTGAGCCCACAACTTGCAAATACATGAAGCAAGAGAAGAAACGTGTACTCATCTCCCTGGGTTAAGACCAGCCCACACAGAGAGGCACACACACTGGTAGTCAATTGCACTGCTTTTCTGTGGTAAAAGTTCAGATCTCTAGATATCAGGATTCTTGATTTTTATTTTGGCTTTACGAGTATATTGTGAGGTAGTTGCTACAGACACCACTGCCAACATCATTTTGTTTCAGACATATGAGGGAATGAACCAGTGATTCCCTCGATGTAACAATCAAAGGTCTCTGACCTCGTGCTAAAGAATCAGATTTCTTATCTTCAGTGTAATAAGAGTCACGTTTTGCTATGTGACGTCTAGCTGCCAGAGGGTTGCAGGGTTACACCATGTTAGTGGGGTCTAGTCAAGCACATTCGTTGCCGTATCCTTTCAAAAAGGATGAATTGGACTAGAAAAGTGGATGAGATTTGCTTCTCTTATGACAGGTGGTTTCTAGTATCATTTTGCCTGAAGTGACTTCATCCAGACTTTCATTCACCTTTTGGGTGAAACTGGTGAATGACAGCCTACATGATACAAAACTCTGGCTCACAATAAGGAATATGAAGGTCACAGAAATATTACCAACAGTCAGCTGGGACTAGAACTCATGGACTTCAGTCTTGCAGTCCATCAACAGAAGACTATAAACGCAATTTCTTTCAGCCCCAAATGTCATGCCTGCATCTACTTCCAAAAACTGCCTGAAGGCTGAAGTGTTACTTCCACATCTCCCATGGAACTAACTTTTGAAGTAAATTCATTGAAGTAAATGTAAAGACTCCTGCTGACTTCAATGGACTTTGGTTCAGGCCATTAGTGAATAGCAATGCTTCTTGCTTAATAAATATTAGCAGAAATTCTCCTTGATGGAGATGCATTTGGCAAATGCTAAGAAGGTTTGTGTTGTTCAACAAAGTGTAAAAGTCTTAACTCTTCTTCTACAGATTAATTCAAAGCCCATTTCAGGTGGTGTTACAGGTTACCTTTAAACCACTATAAAGGCACTTAAAATGGGAGAATCCTTCCATTAAAGGGTGTTAACCTGTGCTAAGTAACCCTCTAAACATTTCAAAATTATGGCAGTTCAAGGGAGAGTTATCTTTGATCCATTTTACCCAGGTTCGCTCAGGGTATTGTCAGTTTTCTCTGGGGAGATAAAACTCGCAGTCATTGGTCCAGTATCCCAGTATGCACCACTACCAGCTCTTCCCAATCCTTTGCACTACGGGCAACATTTCAACCTCCTGAACTGGCTCCTAACATAATCACATACCTTCCCTTGGGTTTCTACTTGCTGTAAAGCCCTCTTCTCTAGAGTTTCAGCATCTCTACCACTGCTCCTGCAGGCAAGAACTCCTTTCTTTCAGGGGATCAGATCCTATCCGACTGCTCTGTCTTAATGCTGAGCTTATATCTCCCTCTGCTCCACACATTTGCAGTCACACATGCCCCTCCTTAGCTCTTTTACTGCACCTAGGTGGTTCCCCCTTTTTGCTCAATTTGCTCCCTGCTCCTCTTGATCACAACTTGCCTTTCTGAGTTGCTACTCTAATGTAGCTTGCCTATGCTCAGCTGTCCCCAACAGAACACAAACCTAGCCTGTGTTCTCCCACTTAAGGTAACAGGGGCATCGTCCCCCAGTTACACCCTTTCCCACTTCTTTTCATAACTTACACCGTGGAGCATTCAACCACTTACATTATCTCCTATTTTCTGCACCAGCAGGTTATGCATGGATTGTCAGACCTGATAACTGATGACCATGAAACTGCTGACTTCCAAATCACCCTTCTGGCTGTCACTGGTGTGGCCTTGTATTTATAATGGCTATCAGCATCATGGCCTTCCCTTCTTTTGTCCTTGCTGCGCACACTGAGTTCTGGGTCTGTACCCCTGATCTCAGCTGATCTTAGACTCCATTGGGATGCCATGTTTGACTGCTTTGCACCACCCTTTGAGGCATGGAGCCATTGTTGACTTTTGTAGTCTGCCACTTGGCGGAGTTAATGTGGAGCTGATCTTTCCTCTACCTTAATGTGGTAGGGCCTTCCAAACAGACATTGTTCATGGGACATAGAAACTGGCTGACTGACCTCCATGGGCTCTTTGAATATAGCAATAATTTGGCCTTGTCTTTTTCTGTATCTGTCTGCTCGGATGTCTGCTTGCCTTACCTCTCTCATAATACCTCCTTCAGCTTCCTCCAGCCAGCCTTGGGGTACAGGCTGTTGATTAGCACCACAGACCCCTTTCCACCTGCCTTCAGGCTCCTCTGGGCTTGGAAGGGAATGCTCCTGTTCTTGGAGACAAAAATATGATATCTTCTGCCCCTTAGGTGTCATGCTACGTCTCCTCATTCTTGGAACTTGTTCCTTTATGGGCTGTGATCCTCTTTGAAAGCATTAACCTCCAGAGTCTTCCCTAATTTTCAGAGCTCTCCCCTCAAGGTCCCATTGGTTCGAAGTCTCTGGTGCTGCTTTTGCACAAGTCTCATTTTTAAACGTCACCATTCCATGGTCACTGGATCTTCCTCTTGTACCTTTAAACAGTCTTACATAAATACCTCCCCCAACTCTCTCCCCTTTCACTTTTAACCTCCCATGTGACATGCACTGGCTAACTGTTATTCATAAACTGTCACTTGCATCTTGCAATTTCTTTCTCTCCTGCACCCAACTCCTTAACCTTCAGATTTGGATTGGGTCCTTTTTCTCTTCCTCATGCTGTCTCTGACTCTTACTCTTTGGCAGCCTCAGCATCACCTCTGTTATTTCACACTATGATGGTCTTTCTGCTTTGGCTTGCAGCAACTATGGCTGCCAATTCCTACTTGCCCAGCTGCTTCTCTTGTCATTGCAGGTGTTGAGGCTAGCTCTCCATGGCAGCTGATCTCCTGTCTAGCCCCTTTTACGTTGCTACTCCTGTGGTTTCTACTCTGTACTTATCAATATGTCCAGGGGAAATATTTTCTGCCTCTGGGATTCTTGATCCCTGCTCAAGTCTCCTCAGAGCTACAGTGATTAACAGGGCCTCTTTCTCCCTTGGTGGTCTTCGCTCCTTTGTGTGAGCTTGGTGAGGTTTTTTCCTAACTCTATTTTCTTTTACACGGTCTGACAAGGAGCAGTCCATTGCTCCTCCATTTGAGGATCTACTGCATGCATTGCCACAAGAGGGGGGTCTCCCCAGATTAGAATCTTCTTATTCGCCCACAAGCAAGGTCGAACCCAATGTACATGACTCCCATGGCAGTCACCCACAGTTCTTTTGGATGGCTTAACTTTCCCTCCTGAGGACCAGACATCCACCTTCGTGCAGATTTTGTCTTCTCCCATCTCTGAGCTCATTACATTTAACTGGGACTCCAGCTCCCTCTGGTCTCTGGGAATCAGACCTGCCTCTCTTCCTTGAACTTTTTCTCATATCTGGGTATTCTCCTCAATCCCTGGTTCTGCAACTCCCATTCTGGAATCTTTGTCATCACTACCACTTTCTGTTGTTGCTGCATCTGCTGCCACCACTTCTTTATCTAGCTGTCACTCCTACTGTGGCTCCCCTGAGGATGGGTCATCATGATGTCTGTGGCTTTCTCTCTTGCCTCAAGGAGAACTGCCTCTGCAACTTGTCCTTTGGCATGTGCAATCTTTGTCATTGACTCTTGCGCTTGCTGCTGTCCCAGGACCTTGCCCTGACTGCCACTTGCCCCTCCTGAGGTGCTTGCATCTCCGGATACCTGTTCCCCAAAGTGGAGACAGCACATGCTTGGTGCTATCTTCCCATCACAGAGCAGAGTCCTAGCAGGAGCTGGATCTGCAAGCAGAAAGCACGTGGTGGTAGGGCACAAGGGCAGGGGGATCTGACACTGCAGGGGGCATATGGAAGGGGCAGGAGGCAACAGCCATGGCTCCAACTCAAACCCCAAGCCTGGGGTTGGAGCCAGAGCCACAGTTGCCGGACTCCTGATCCCGGTTATACTCGAATCTAAGATGAAAGACTTCTTCCCCTGCCCCCTGTTGAATGGGGGAAAACCCCTGTTTTAGATTTGAGTACATATGGTAGTAAAAGGAACTGACACTAAACATCTACTACCAATTGCATTCATGTACTAATTTCTTTTGATCTAAAATGAATCCATACATGTCTACAAAAATCTATTAGAGCTGGAAATATTATATTGTATAGTTTTTACTACCATTAATATAAATGGTAGTTTTTACTACCATCTCATGAAAATCAACAGGACAATTCATTTTACAAAGAACTATGAATTTATTAAATGTTTACATAATCTGGCTTTGAGTGAAATTCACCATTATTCACAGAATAATGGAGGCCTACGCTTATAGCACAGGGAAGATTGGTGTTCCATAAAGTCCTCAAAAAAGCATTAAACAGGAATGTCAGCAATAAACAGACCTCATACTGCTTAATACCAAGGTGAAGTTTCCCCCTTGTGTAAGGACAAACTTGTTTATGGAACCTTGTGCAGATCTTTAACTTGAGATAAATGTTATGCTGAGAACAAAAAGCAGGTTGGATATGTAGGGACAACTCTAAAAACAAGTCTGTAAAAATAGCCATGCTAAACTGGACCTAAATGATTTCAATGGCTCAGAAATTAAACCTTTGTACTTAGTCAAAAGGAAAGCCTTGCATGATTTTTTTTCTCCCCTTTTTCAGTATATTATTTTGGTCAAGAAAAGAACTGAATCTACTTCTCTTCAATTTTTTATCCAGTTGATTTCAGGTGATCTGAACAGTTGGAAAATTTCTGGTGCCCTTTTTCTTCTTTTTGATGTATAAAGGCAGCCTGAAAAATCTTTCAAACAGAATGTGTGTGTTACCTGAGGAATATCAAGAGCATCATTTGCTCTTTGCTGGTTTAGCTGGAGGACATGGTAGGCCTCTCCCGAGGAAGTGAGGGGGCAGGCTTGTTAAATTTTAAAGAAGACATCCTTCCTCCAAAGTGATTATCTATTGTTTCAGTTATAAAGCTGCTATGAAGAAACAAGCAGAGAGTTTTAAATGATCTTAATGCAAAACTTTTTCCCTTTCAACTAAGAAGAATTTGCTCCTTTACTATTAGATTTCACAAATCTACTAATTCTTTTCCTGGAATAGCCAGGAAGAGTGAACAAGAAGTGATTGTTTAACAGAAAACCAAAATAGGCAGAAAAAAGAATTTAAAATAAGAATGAAAGATCTTTTTTAACCTCCTAAAGGAACAAACAGGACACGTCTTCTTTTTCTCCTTGTATTTAAGGATCACTGCCTTGACAAACAAAGCTGGGCTTAATTCAAAATCTCAGTTTTGAAAAGCCTCAAATGTTGGTTTTGGCATCATATTTAAATAGGCTAGTTAACCAATAGCTTAACCTTTTTTTGCATTCTGATCTTGGCTGATAATTTATAATTATGTTCCATCTCTGGTTGAAGTCATTAACCTATTGTAAGCATTGCACATTGTTAGCTGAATTTTCAAAAGTATGCCTGACCTTCGCATATATAAAACAGAACGAGCATGAAACCACAGGGGAGAGAAAGAGAACTATATTGTTCCATGACATGGCATCCTATGGGGACAGAAGAATTGAAAAAAAAAAAGATATAGAAGATCATGTATGCTCAATACTCCAGGACATTGCAAAAAAAGTACAAAATAAACATCATGATTTAACCTGACATTCATAATAGTTGCTTAAATGGCAATCTACATTTACAAACATGAATCAAGAAAAATAACTGTGAAAAAAAAAACCCATACTTTTCTCCCCCATCGTTAAGGTCAATTAATGCTTGAAGCACATGATAATTTAGGAAAGTAAATACTTGTGAGCAGGTTTCACTCCCAACCCCAACGTGTACCAAAATATGCTCACTTTTTGTTGTTGTTGTAATTTCTGCATCTGTTTTGCAGCCTTTCCTCCTGCTCCTAATGTACAACCTAGCTAAATGGCTCAATGAGTAAGAAAAAAAAATGTTTATTTTCAATACCAGTTAATGTGATCTACAAAACACATTGTCCCTTTTTATACTAGAGAATCTCCTTATTAAATCTGCATTGCTATAATATTTTCTATAACTATTGTTACAAACTGCAAGCATAATACTATAGTAACAATATATAACATAGCAAAGATTTAAAGTAATATTGTCATTTTTAAACCCAGAACATACAAATTATGGTTTTTTTGAGTTTCTTGAAGTACATGATACTCCAAAAGTGTTCTCCTTTTTGTGTATGAAAATGATTAAAGTGTTGGAAAGAAAATTCATGGTATGTGGTAAAATAATTTGATGTTCATCTTCGCTACTTTCAGTACCAATTTCACAAGGTCATGATATAAACCAGTAACTCTAATCCAGTGAGATATACAGTCTCATCTCCCGAGCCTAATCAAGGATCTGAAAAGTAACTTCAAAGATATTCATGAGTTGGAGACTTTCACTTGCTGAAGAAGTTACAGGTTTGTTAAGGGTTGGGGGGAGAAAGGGGACCCAACCCTTTTCAATCAGGTTGCCTTTGGAAGTAGGGAAGAAAATTATAACTATATCAATTAGTGCCATTTTCTTCAGATTTTGAAGCTTGTCCAATGTTGTAAAAAAACCCAAAAACATATTTTGTTCATAAGTCACAATTTAGAAACAAATCTTATGCGTATGCTCTAACTGATCAGAAATCATAAAATCACCAAGCATTTGTCCAGGTGACTGGTCAAGAACACTACATATTTTTGTTTTCAGATCTACTAAGTTAAATGTTGACTGTTCCTTAGGCCTTGTTCCCATCACAAAATGAAGACAAAAAACCATGTGATGTCTTATAGAGAGTCAACAGGAGGAAAAGAAAAATGGAAACTTAAATTTAATATCTAGCTCTGAACCTCCTGAGCACTTCCAGACGAATGTGCGTGTACCTGCTGTGGATCCTCAAGGCAGTTTGGGCTGCCACAAGAGGCACACTGGGAATGAAAAAATGTTCCTTACATTGCACATTTTCAGCATGGGCTCTAAATTTGATACTGGGAAATCCCAGTATAAAAAAACCCACACCAGATAAAAGTGGTATAGGTCATGCTCCTGGAGTGTGCCCTGAAGCAACTAGTGGCTGGAGCCTCCAGAGATGCTCTGGCACCTGGCTAGAGTATCTCTATGGCTGCCTTGTGCCCCACCAACCCAGCATGCTGTCTCAGAGTGCTAGGGCAAAGAGGAGTGGGGCAAGACTGCAGTGGTGTATTGGACACAGATGCTGTTCTGGGTAAGTAGGGATGTTCAGATGGAGGTTCTGTGTGGGTGTGGGGGGCTGCATGGAGGTGGAGGGGACTACCCAGGAGGCCCACCCCCCTGCATGACCCATAGCCCCCTCCCCCACTGCAGCAGCAGTAGGGCACATGCAGGCAGGACTCAGTCTGTCCTAGGAGCACACGGCTTCTGCCTGTGGTGCAGGCAGCCCCAGGTGACAGAAGGAGCTAGCCCAGTTCTGTCTGAGGCTGACCAGGCTAGGCTAGTGCCATGTGCTGCCATCAGCCTCAGGTGGCTCCACACCACTCGGGGTCTCCATCAGGACCACCCTCAGTGCCCAGACCACCATTACTCCTGCTGCTGTAGAAGGGCAGGCAGGCAAGGGACTCACCCTTTTTAAGCAATCTTCCCCAACCCCAGTCTCCCCAAACCCACAGTCCCCCACAATACACCCACGAACCCCACATGCCCAAACTGTGCCCACAAACCTTCTACCCACATACCCAACCACAAACCCCATACCACCCCAAACCACCGCACAAACCCTACACCACCCCCACCTACTCCAAGCCCCCCTCTACATCTTACACCCTGTGTGCCCAGCTGCCAGATGGGACAGGACCTGCAGTCAGAGGCTGCAGCTGCAGGAGCAACTGCCACACCACAGCCCTGTTCTGTTCCCACACCAGTGCTGGAACATGAGCCCCCAGCCTGTGGAGTCTCCTGGTCCCAGGAACCACTTGGGTGGGTGAGTTGGGCTATGTGTCTGTGAGTATGAGTGAGAGAAAGATGGGGCTCCTCAAGTGCCCTGGGGAGCATTTTGGGTGGAAATTGCTGCCAGACCTTGGATTAGAGCCTCTCTACTCCCCTAGAGCAGCCTGTGCAGGGTAAGGCTGGCCTGGAAAGGAAGGAGATTGCAGATGTGGGGCATTTTAATGGAGAATTTGGGGGTTTTAAAACCAGAGAATTTGCAATTTTTAAACAGGGAACACCAGGATCTTTGCTGGTGAGGCAAATGGCAGGACCCAGGCAGAGGAGCCTGCTCAGGGCCAGTACGGGGGATCCAGATGGAGGGCAGATGACGTGGCTGATCTCCTGGCCATTTGGTCAACGTGGGCCACTGCAATAAGCACATCTTTTGGGTGACAGCTGCCCAGATGGCAAGGTAGGGACACCAAAAGACATGACAGCAGTGCCACCCAAAGGCCAATTGTGCAGTCATGGCCCACTGGTAGCTGGCCCAGAGGTGCAGGTGACTCTGATGCAATACCAGTACTGGAGCCCATGTGGCCATACAGTCCCCATCTGGGTCTCACTGGTACGCAGCCATGGGGCCGCAGGTCTAAGGGAGTGGATGCTGTCACAGGTGGCAGCAGGTCATAGCAGCCTCCACTGCCAGAGTGCTGCAGTGGGTAGAGAGTTCAGAGGTCACTCTAGTTTAGGGCTATCCAGCTGGCACAAGGGGCTCATGTCCCAGATACCGACTGGCTGCACCTCAGAAGTCCCTGTCTATTTGTATCTTCCATATTAATGTAGGCCTTAAGGCCCACCCGACTAACTAATAACTCTTTTGAGGGGCCAAAGGGTAAAAGACTAATTTCTTGGGACAGCAAAAGCAAAAAGAGGACAGGAGTGATGTGGGGGGCGGGTAAAGGGTCAAAATGTGAAAGTAAGTTCTCCAGAGGGGGACACCGAGTAGAGCCCCCTGGTCACAGTTACCAGTCCTCACAGGCATCCAAGGAGCTGGTGGATGCTAGGCACCAGTTCTCCACCCGGAAACGTGCAGTGATGAGTGAAAGGAAAGTAACCCCACAGTCTCTGGGCACCTTCCCAGTCAGAGCCACCTTCCTGGTCAAACATAGTGCCAACTTGGCTTAAGCCAGGAGGAGGTTGATCAGAAGGTCCCAGCACTTGTTGAGGCTTCATATGGGGAGCCCAAAAGCAACAAGGTGGGGGGTGAAATTCAACCAGAACCTCAGAAGGAGGTTCTGGAGGTGGAAGTGGAGGGGCTAAAGCCTGGCGCACTTGAGGGTCATTTGCGCCAGGGTCTCCCTCTGCCGTGGTGATGGCTCCATTGAGGAGGCACTAGCTGAGGTCCCCAGTGGCTTGTGGGATGAGGGTAGAGTACAGACTCAGCTCTGGGGTACTCCAGCCATGCCCTTGCCAAGCTCAGAAGCTCCTAAAAGCAAGCAGCCCTGACCTGCTTGCCAGAGCAGCTTTTTATAGTGTTGGGGCTGTCTAGTTCTCCCTGGCTGAAGATCTGGAAGGTGCACAAGTGGCACAATTTGCCCCACAGAAAAATGCATATTCAGGCACATGTGCTGAGGCACAAATTTCCAACACAGATTTGTGAATCCAAGTATGATATTGTACGGGAGAGACCCTCTGTTTAAATAGGGCATAGGTTTGAATTCTACACTCCAGATGGACCCTGTATAACTTAAGCAAGAGAGCTATTTATCAAGGGGAAGCTATATGCTGATGACAGAAGTAAACTACCATATTTACCAGAATACAAGATATCTCTGAATTTAAGATGACCCCCCCCGCCAGTAATTAGATTGCACACACAGAAAATTTATACATTTATTATTATTTTCCATACATGGAATCTAATTATTAGAGGATCATTTTAAAGCCATACTCCACCCCTCCCTGCCACAATCCATTTGGTGGGGGACAGGTGATGAGAAGGACAGTAATGGGACAGACAGTAGGGGAGCCAGTAGGGGGAAGATGGTAGGGCAGACAGGAAAAAGTAGTAATGGGATAAGCAGTGGAAGCTGGTGGTGGCTGGAAGTAGGAGGCAGGCAGTGAGAGACAGACAACTTGCCCCCTCTGCTGCCTACCCCACCCCCAACTGTCCCACATAGTGCCTTCCTCCCAAAATTGCAGGCTACCCAGATTCCCCCTTCCCTTGTTCCTCCCTCCTCCTTCCACTATGCCACTTCTGTATCCCTCTCTCCCATCTTCACTCACCCAAAGGCTCTCTCCCATGCCTGCTCCCTGCCATCCCTCTCCTACCTTTGCTCTGTACTGGCAGGCTCCGTTCCTACTGCAGCCTGCAGCACAGAATTGGGCTCCAGCCTGGTTCCATGGTTTGGCTCCGCTGCTGCTATGGGACTGAGCTGGAGCAGTAGTGCTGGCTCTGTATTGCTGTTATGAGGCTGGGAAGGAACCATGCTCCAGGCTGCATCAGGGATGGAGCATGCCAGCCCAGAAAGGGCTGGGGGGGCTACAGGGAGAAGTTGCTTGCCTCTTCACAATCCACCACAACTGTGGCTCCAGTTCCAGGCCCTACCTCAACTCCAGGCTGGGGCTGGGGCTACAGCAGCTTCCTGCCTGCCTATCCTCCCATCACCACCTTCCCCTCCCTGCTGCCTTGGGCTTGATTGTAAGGCAAGGGCCTTTTTCCCTCCCATGTTAAATGGAGGAAAAAAGATACTCTCCTAATCAAGTCAATATGGTAATTATAATCAGCAAATAGAAATATGTTTTAAAATGCACTACATGCCCCTCAATATTATAATAAATGCCTGCACAGATGACTTGACACATGTGTATAACACTTTTTTTTTATTTTAAGTACAAACCCGTCAGCATTTCCTCACTTATCTTTCAAAATTGTTTCCGTAGTTTACTTCCAATTCATTGCTGACTGGGATATGCTGTGATTAATGGGAACTTTATAGCTTTTTATTCTTCCTTTATGTTACACCGTGCATTTAATTTCATCATATCCTCATGCCCCAGCACCAAATGTCAACCTGTTCTCCAGTCCACTAATCTATCCTATAAGCAAGTCCTCTTACAACTGCTTATGCAACACTGCATGCTTTTTCAAGTTCTACCTACATTTTGAATCTATTGTTGGCTCCACTCATCTGAAGCACTAGATTTAACTCTGTTTTTAGCATCTCACAACCTTGAAACGAATTAAAATTAGAAGAAAGACCTAGAATCTTCTACAAATCTGAAGATACTTCATCACCACCTATGAATACCCAGTTCCTGGGAGTGATGACCTGGGACACAAAATGCCTCGGTCACATCATCTGAACATGGCAGGACTAGAATCCAAGCTGCAAGGGAGTTAGCACACTTATAAAAATCTGCCACTTGGACTAGAGCAGCAAAGGAAAAACTGAAGTGGAAGAAAGGAGCAGGAATTAAAAATGCTTACTTGATGGAAAGGTATTAGATAAAATAAAATGTAAAATAGCAAGGGGGAGATCAATAGTAATTCAGTGGCTTGATTCTACCTTATTAAGAGGGTGGGCCCTACAAAAGAAAGGCTGGGGGGAAGCTGCCTAATAGGAAGGAAACCTACCCTAAGAAGAGTCAATAGAAAATAAAAAGCAGAAGCTGTTCTTATGGGAGACATTGGTTCTGTCCATTATATACCACTGTTTCATCACAGCACACCTTGGCCTTAAAAAAAACCATTCAAGAGTATGCTAAAAGTTTTAGCCAAAAATTAATTAATTCAATGAATAATTTTAACAAGCTTACAGGATTTGTAGGACACTTTTCAAAAGAAGGGAAGTATTTGTTTGGAGGGCAGAAGACCAACACTCAAATCCATTGGTGCGTCAGCAGAAACTGAACCAAATCACCAGCCTAAGTCAGGGCTGTCTTTGGGTCACATGCTCCATGGGCTGCACCAGGGCCCATGCCCAGGAATAACAGACATTTTAAAGAAAAAGGAAACAACATGGGAATGTGGAGTGGCAGGGTGGCTCAAGGCATCCAGATCCCCAGTGCCAGTCAAGCCTGGCATGCACCAGGGGAGCTGAGAGTGGAAGCAGGGGTTCCCATGAGGTGCCAACCAGGCCACAAGCCCCCTGGGCCATATGCCATGTTTCAGACTGAGTTTCCTAAAACCAGAATTAAACTCAACTAGGTACATATATAAAGGTAATTTTACACTTCAGGGAGAGGGAGCACCCAGTGCAGTGCAGAGTATGCAGTGATTAAAAAAAACCCCAAAATACCAAAACCCACTTCCGGCATACATTATTTCTTTTCTAAAAGGTGCTACTTTCTCTTCTTGTTCCTTATTATCCATCTGCGATAAGTATTTGAGCAATTTCTATCCCCACGATGAGCTCTTATACAGGTAAACATTTGCAGATTTAGGCAAACCGAGGTGATTCCATCCGAAGATGAAATATGCAGTTTTAAGGCACCTAAAATTTAAATGAGAGTGCTGAAAGGATGTCACACCTTTTAATCAGCCTTTCAGGAATTGGAAACAATCTGTTTTCTGAATTATAGGATGTATTCACTGAAATTTAGTGCATAGGAGAAATTTTTAGTGAGCAGACATCTTGATATTTAGAGGACAGTTTTCCACTCAGAAACATGAATTTATTTGAAATGATCTCAGGAGAAGTGTCGATGTTAGTTATGAGTGAAGTCAAATTACCTCCTTTTTTTCCCCCCCAAAAAAGGGATTTTTTTTTTAATCCCTGAAACTTTTAAAATCAAAATCTGATTATATTCAAGAATTCAAACAGTATGATCATAAATTCTAAAGCAAAACTATACCAAGTGTATCAAACTCAAAAAGAAAATAATAGATTAAAGTTAATGAAATATTTATGGCACTATCCAAGAAATTCATGAATGATTACATTGCCTTGTATGAAACCTATGCTCAGATTAAATAATAATAAAAAAGAATGTGCTAAAGAAGATATGTTTTGTATTGCAACTCCAGAGGCTTTTTATCAAAGACACAAGGGCTGAGATTTAATATAAACTGAAAGCCAAACCTGAGTGTTATAATTTGAGATTACAGTATTATCATTATTGTTGTATGCCACAATGCATACATATTGTTCTTTTATAGTAGAAATCTGGTAAGAAAACCTTCAGCTTTCCACACTCCATAGCTGTTTAAAGAGATTGAAAAAAAAGAAAAAAACTATTGCAAAAATTATGGAGGAGTTAACAGGTTGAAATTGCAGCTTTAGCTTCGATAATATAAATGTTAACAGTAATTTACCAAAGTACATGAGATAATATAAGGAGGCAATTTTTTTTAATATAGTAATCTCCATTATCAGTGGAAAGTAATTAGAGTGAACTCTTTTTAAAGTATTCAGATTTTCATTTTAAGTATGGAATCCTGGCAAGCAATAATATAACTATTAAAAAACACTTTTAGTTAGAAGAATATTAACTGCTAAATTTTCCCTGTGTTCGGTGGGGCATTATGTATAGGATAGAAGTCATGTGGATTAAACCCCAGGCTACTCTGAAAATTTAGAGGTAAATATAGAGAACAAAATTAAAAATCCTTGAAAATTGCCAATGAGGTGGTTGCAGAACCTATGCTCCAACCTGCTGCTAAGGGTGCTGCCTTTGTAAAGAAGCATGGTATCATGACATAAAAGATAAATGCTCGCATGCAGGACAGTGACCATAAACCTCAGACTACAGCTCCACAGGATACTCATGAAAATTAGAGAGAGCCAACTAAAGATGCAAAGTGAACGCATACAACTAAAAATCAATCAAACTGAAGTGTTTACATAAAATTTAGGGCAGCAGAATACAGCCATCAGAGGAAGCTGGCAGAGCAGCAAAGCATACAGTACAACTCGGGCAGGCGGCGCTGGTAAAGGATCGCAGCAACTGGTAGACAGTGCAAGTTTATATATACCTGTATCCAGAAAAAAATGGCCGTTTCTGTCAGCTCCTGGATGGTTGCAGAACCTTCTCTCTCAGTTGTAGAGCCTGGAAAAATAGCTCTGCTGCAACAAAGGCATTTGTAGTGTTGGCATATTGATGGCTTTGCTAGCAGAATTCAAGATTGTCCAGCAACACCATATTGTATAGACTAAACCTTCTGGAAAAAAAAAAAACTAAAAACACCACTTTTCTTCTGAGAAGGGTGGATTGATAAATTTTGAGCTATGCTTACTGAGATTCAGGGCCTATGAGTAGTGAGGGAACATGGGTGCACATGCACCCCCTGAGCATGGCAATGCACCCCCTACAACAAGGCACTGCCATCAGTGTCAGCACTGCCTGCAGGCAGTCACCACGCATCACCCCGCTGCCGGGTGGCCTCTGTGGGCAGTCTGCCAGCATCATGGTTATATCTAATGGAAGCCCCTGGAAAATTTCAAGTTCTGGGAGTGGCTTAGCCAGTGGAGTCCCACTCTCTCTGAAGCAGGGGCCTCACCAAACCGGAGTGATAGAGCCATGTGCTGGGACCCACACCTACATGCACTCATTCCTTCTATCCATCCATTTACCAACCCACTCATCTCTTCATAGACAGACTCTCACCTACTCATGGACACCAAGAGCGCACAGGCACTGCTGTGGACCATGGAAGGCCCTGTCCCGTCCCTGCCTAGTATCCAAACCTGATCACACAACTGGGGCTATAAGGAATCTCATTGCCATCTGGATGAGCAGGAGACTCAGGACTAGCTCCATGAAGACATGTGAAACACCATGCCCTGACTGCTCAACATGCAGGGCTCCAGACAGCTAAGTGATCAAGAGGTTTCTGTTTTTCAGCGCTCGGCAGACCAGTCACTCCCTCCTCACCCTTCCCTCCCTTCCTGGATTGCAGCCAACATGCCAAACCCCATCCTGGCTGTGGGCAGTCAATCGCCCATTCTATAGGAACATAAATCTGCCCCATTCACACTTTCTTGCCCTCTTTCTCTCTCAGGGCCATGCACAGATACTTGGAGAAACTAAGTCTCCATCCAGCTGCCCAGAGCACTGGTCCCGAGACAGCCCTTCCTTGCTCCCAAAGGCACTAAAAGAGTTTATTGAGCTCCTAAGGCAAAGTGAAAAAAACCCAGGTGCAAGTGTTTTTTACAGGTACGCATGTACCCTGGTTGGCAGCACTTTGGGGATGGATGGCAGAGAGGACACTGAGGTCAGGGAGAAGAGATAACAGGCAGCTATCTATGAGAACCATTACCATTGCAGTAGAGTAAGAAGGAGAAAAATTCCCCTTTACCAAACAACTCCTCTCTCTCCCTCCCTCCTCCTCAATCCAAGAAAGGTGCTGATGTGATGGCAGGAGTCCCATGAAGGAAGAGACATCTCAGCTGCTCTGGCCCCATTGCCAGAGTGATTCCCAGGTCATTCATGCATCTGAGGGGCTTGCAAGTGGCACCCCAGAACTCTTGCCACCCCCCACCTGATTCAATTCCTGGGGAATGTCTGTGGCGGCCAGGCTACTCCAAGTTTCATGGTACAAGCAACTACTATACCAACCCCCAAGGCAATCCCTACACCAGTAATCCACAATCACAGCCTCAACCCAGTCCTGTATAGCACCATCCCTGAAAGCAAAGCAACCCATACCCTCAGCCCCTCCTAGAGTATTCAAAGTAGAAGAATGGTGCTGGAAATCCAACCTCTTTGTAGAAAGCTGGGGTGTGGGGAACCTCTCTTGGTCAGGTCATGGTGGGTTCAGCATTATGTCAATAACTGTGGCAACTGCACACTCATCCACATGTGTCAGCTCCTCACTGCAAAGCCACAGATAGCACATGAGCCAGACTATTGCATTGAACAGCAAGCCATGTTTGCCCTGCATGCTTTCAAGGCAAATGCCCCCTCTGCAGGTGTTGGACACCTCCTGATGGACACTGTCCTGCAGCAGAAACAGGGCACATTGGCTAATGCTGCTCTGAGAATAGCATAAAAGCTCATCCCTCTGGGCTTAGCCAATTTTCACAAGGGAAATGTCTGGAGTCAAGTCTTCTGCACACTCAGTAAAGCTCCTACATTGAAACTTCTCTCCTGTAAGGGAAGGATGGAGGGGAGAAGAGGAAGAGGATGAGGCAGGGCAGGGCAGAGAGGTTTAAGAGCTCTGCCAGCATTCCCTGGAACAGTTGGACCATCCCTGGAGAAGGCAGAGACTAAGTCCTAGAAGGACCCTTGGTCCCCAGACCCTCTGAGGGAGCAGAGCCAAGTGCCTGCTGCAGTTCCTAGAGACAGACCCAACCTCTCCCTCCCTAGCAACCCAACCCAGTACTGCTGCAGGGCCTGGGACCCCAGTCTCTGTTGTGCTAGATGGAGCAAGAGCAGCAGCAGGAGCAGCAGCATGGTCCTCACCCCAGTGAGGGAGGGGGGGAAGAGGGCCAAGACAGAAGATTTATTAAATCTACCTTGCCATTTCAGCATGAGTGCCCAGGCAAGTGCTGGGAAGATCCAAAATGCCTTCCTTTATACTTCATTTTATCATCAAAAGTTACAACTTCACACAAAGGCTGTCTCCTCATCCAACTGCAGAAACACCACCTGTACAATGGAGGACAGTACAAGGAGGATGCAAAAACAGCTCAAGGACAAAGGGGTGCACAGCTGCAGAGTGCATGTGAGATGTCTGTAGGAAGCATTGAAGAATCAATGAGATGCTGCAGGCTTTGGTCACTGCCTGTGAGCACCAGGCAATCATAGCTGACTCCTGACACCAGAAGCTGAGGGAGCCACACAAGGAAAGACTCCAGATGTGCAGGGGGGAAATCTTCAAACTGGGGGATGCCTACAACTGGACTGTCAAGGTGTAGGAACAGGGGCTTGAGATTGCCTCTTCAAAACAGCATGTGGCTACTTATGCCTCAGCAGAGCTGGCATCAACAGAGGGAGTTTATGGATATGGCCCTGGACTGCTTTGTGGCCACCTACAACACCCCAGAACTGCTTTCCACAGAAATCCCATAGCAACCTGGGCTGGGGGTGGCAGAAGAGACAGCTACCGAGCCCCTGATGGCATTCTATGCTCCACTCTGGAAAGTCTTCTCAGGGGTGACAGGAATGGGGAGCCCACTGACAGGATCCCTGGATGGTGGGTAGGGGGAACCATCCCCACCACACCCTGACTGGTAGCAAGAGGAGTGGGAGGCAAACCCCAGACAGGAGAAGTGGGACAAGGGACCTGGTGACCCATGGTCCAGGGAAGCACAAAGAGACCTAGTGAGCCCTGCACTAGTGGGTGAGTAGTGAGCAAAGGGGGTGGGACTGGGGTGGTTGAGGCCTAATGCCAGGCCCTCTGTGACACCACTGTACCCTTGAGCCAATATGCACTCCACCCAGCCCTGGCAGTCTCCCTGTGTATGCAGGCCCCCCAAGTGTTTCCAGGACAATCCTGGCAGGGCATGGGAGGCCTCAGAACTGGGGGAAGAGTGCAGCCCACCATCCCACTGCACAAGGCTGTCACTGGGACAGCAGTTAGAATTGGAGCCCACTTGCCCCAGCTCATCCACCCACCAGGCCTAGGTCCCACTCTGAAGGGTCACCCCAGCCATGGAGGGCACAGGTAGCTCCTGGGATTGGTTTTGCCATGTGAGGTGGGCTCCAGGCATGGCTGAGGTTCTCAGGAACAGGGTCCCAACAGAGTGAGACTGGGACATGGGAGTGGGAGGTGAGGGTCCCATGAGGGAGTGACAGGAGTTCATGGAGAATAGGGAGCTCCTGTGCCATTTTTTACTACCCTGAAGTCACCCCCAGCCCCAGCCCACAGCTCTCTTAGGCGAACAATGGATCTGGGATCATCCACCTTTCCAGCTCCTGCCCAGTGAGGTCCCTGATCTTCTTTCCCAAGTCTGGGAATTAGTGTGCTAGGCCTAAAGCCCCATTCCCTATGCCTCCCCTCCAAGTGTCTGCATTTCATCCTGCCCCTGCAGCATTACTCCTGACTCCATCTCACTTGCCTTTCCCTGTCCTAAGCATCCTTCCAGGTTATTTCTCCCTTTTCACAGAGAAACCTCTGCCCCTGCTGCAGCAAAGGTTTGCTGATTTGAATAAATGGTAAGAGGGACCAAGTTTGACAATATTCAACAGTTTTTGTTTGTTTGTTTTTTAATTAAAAAGCAAGAAAACTTTGGCAGCTGTAACATTGTAAACTGAGTCACAACTCTTCCTTGTGCCACATTCCTCTGCTCTGGGGGGGAAGAGGGAACAGGGAAATGATGCTCAAACAGCCAGAGTTGTGGGTGGTGCCACTCAGAGGAGCCTAATACAGAAGGTCCATCACCCTGTGCCAGGGTGCAGGCACTCTGGGACTCAAAGCCCCTGGCTCTGCTCATCTGTGGAGTCCCAGTTTCCATGAACCAAGAAGTAGTTGGCCAGGGTTTTGAAGGTTTGGATTCCCTGCCAGTGTGCTGAGTCAGTGCTTTTCAGTGGTGGGTTCGTTCTCCCCAGCTTTCCAGCACTGCACATGCGCAGTATGCTATGCCTGCTCTGCACAGTGTGACTCCTCTACCCAGGCTTTGTGGAAGCCCACCCACCCCAGGTCTCTCAGATGTTGTGGAGGATGCATGCAGTGATGATGAGGCACAGAAGGTTTGCCTCCTTCACCTCAAGGTGCATACTGCGACCCTGCCAGAATGCCTGGAGGCAGCTGAAGGTGCACTCCAAAGTCATGTGGTGCCTGCTCAGGCAGTAGTTGAAGTGCTCCTTTCCAACTGCCTTGCATAGGACTTTATAAGCCGGGGCATGAGGGGTCAAATCAGGTCCCTGAGGAGGACCCATGAAGGAAGGGAGGATGATGGTACTAATGACAAAACTGGGGCCTCTGGGGATGTAACACCTATTCTTTACCACCTGAAGAAGTGATGAGTTGTGGAAGTCATGTGTATCATGGATATTGACCTACTTAATTCACAGCTTTTCAGAAACCATGAAGTCTGGGATTGTCCACAAAATCTGCAAAGTCAAATAAATAAATTGCTGGCTCCCCAGTGGGAGGGCCCGTGGTCCTCACTGTCAGGAGGGGAAGGCACTGGCTGGTGGGAAGGCACAAAGGGCAGCAGACAAGATTGCAGTTGCCCCTTCATCCCTCCTCCCCCTACAAGGGCTTCTCCACCAATCAGTGCCAAGGGGTGGTGTGGCATGAAGGGCAGCAAACAATCAAGATGGCAGCTTCCCCTTCACCCCTCCTCCCTGTCAAGGCCTCTCTGTCAATCAGCACTGAGGGGTAGGTCTACAAGAAGGGCAGTTAGCAATCAAGATGGTGGCTTCCCCCTTATCCCTCCTCCCCACTGGGGCTCTCTGCCAATCAGTGCTGAGGTGTGAGGCTGCTGCAAAATGCCAGTGAAATCAGCTCTGTGCACTGCAAGTGGGCCATGAAAAACCCTTTGTCTTGCTGTGATTTAGCTAGGTTTGTAATCATGGGCACAAGTGAAGTTGTGGATGAAGTGGCCCTGGTAGTTGACAATGGCCTGCAGGATGATGGGAAAGTAGCCCTTGCAGTTGATGAACACCTGAGGCTTTCAGGGAGACAGAGGATCAGGATGTGGGTATCACCTATGGCCCCCATGCAGTTGGGTGAATGTGTATACAGTTTGCTTCTGTTCTAAATTAGATCGCTCAAAAAAACCCCATGCAACTTAAATCAAGTCCTGCCCTAGCTTTTTTGAACACATGTACATGGCCTGAGTTTGGATGGAATTTGTTTTTTTTCCCCATTTACTATGGATCTATGTAAAATCTTTTTGTCAAAGAGAATGAAATTGTCCATTATAAAAGGTTAGGTAACTAGACAGGAAATAAAACATTATTTTTCAGGTCAAACAATGTTTTATTTGGCCCAATATGAAATACTTTGTTTTGAATAAAATATTTAGGATGGATCAAAAATGGAAAACCAGAAAAAAAAAAGACAGGAAAACAAACAAAAAATAACCCATCCCCACCAGTCCCCCTAATCCACTAGAAGTCAAAAAGTCCATAAGTTCTATCAGGTCAACCTTAACTGAATACACCTCCAAATTTTTTAGTTTGGATACTGAATTGCCCAGATTTACTAAAAAATTATCCAGAAAGTTCAAACAAACTATGTTTTCATGGTTTCACTTCTTACTTCATGACCTATATTTTTCTATGAAGCTATTAGGGCTGTGTGAAGCTTTGGTCCCTGATTTGGTTCAGTGGAGATTCAGCCTGATTCGATGGCTGAATCTCCAAATCTGAATTGAATCAGAACCCTCCAAATCCATTTGGAGAGACTTGTCGATTCAGACATAGATTCAGCTTTAAACATTTTTTCTACATACCTCAAGGTACCAGTACGACTGGCAGTGGACTGGAAGTACTTCTAGTCCACTTCCAGGTTCAATGCTGAGCATGCGGTGGGCCCCCACCATGCTCCTATGGGATACTCCATCTGCCCCAGCATTGCAGCATTCATGAGCCACGCCTGGTACCTTGAGGTATATAGAGAAAATATTTAAGGCTGTGTCTATGGACAAATCACTGATTCTCTGAATCGGCATCAAATCTTTGGATTCAGATTTGGCCAGATTGAATAGGGGACAGTGATCTGAATCAATAAATTGAATCACTGTCCCCAATTCAGGCTGAATCCAAACTGAATATAGCTCATTTTGCATGCTTCTATAAGCTACCCTGTTCTACTCCATAAATAGCTGTACTTTGGATTCAGAAACTTCTATGTATAGGAAAACCTCCTGAATAGGAGTGCCTTTTTAGTCTGATAAAGTTAGGTGTTCCACTAACAAAAGGACAGAAGAAACCCAAATGCAGTAAGAAATTTTAGGTGAGCACCAGATCTAAATTTATTTTAAACATTAGGTGAGCACCATATCTAATTTATTTCAATGCAGAATCACAATTAAAGCTGGTTTGCTCCAAGTCTCAGGTGTAGTATAATAAAATGTTTAAGTTAACATATTGTGCCTCACCTAAAATGGATCATAATTGAACAGGAGAATAAATAAATGGCTTCAACATATGAACATATTAAGGTAACATCAGGGTTGTAGATAAATATCAATCATCTGAATGAATGCTATCGATCTCAAACACAAATTTTTATGAAAGAAAAAACAAAAGAACTCCCACATTAGAAAGTGGATTCCATGGCATTTATTTCAATAGCAGGAAAAGAATGAAGTGTTTTGGAAGTAGCTTGTGTTTGCGCAGCTTATTGACTAGTTGACAAAGCAGGCAAAAAAAAAAAAGAAATCAATAATGTTTTCTACGACAAGTTAGATAACTTCAAATAATACAAAAGGGGCTTTGCTGAAGGATAGGTGTCATCTCTGTTGATGGCTTTACTACAGATTTTTCATTTATATATTTCCACTTCATGCAAGGTGTGTTATGTTTAGACCCAGCATCACTGTACAAAATAAAGGAAAACTCTTCTATGAGATAGAAGGAAGACTGAATCTTTAAACCTTCTACTAATGAGCTAAGCTTAACTTTTAAGGCTTTGGTTCCAGTAAATGCCTAGCATAGCACCCCAAGCCCCTGGTGGAATTTCATTAGCACAAAAACGAAGCTGGAAATGTGATGGGCATAAACTCTCATTCAACTATTAGAATCTGCTTCCAACAGCTCTTGAAATACTGTATCAAAAAGAACAGGCTATCTCCCCATACTTCAGGGAACATAATCCTGGCACCTGTAGGAAATCATTTCAAATAAAAGTTTCAGGGGGATTGTTTGTTCGTTTCTTTTAACTGGTGAGCCTCTTCTGTCCAACCACTGTCTCCCCTCTCATGCAGTCTTCCTTAAGAATTGTATCTTTCATACCAGAAGGCATTTTTTTTAAATTTGTACTACAATAACACCCAGTAGAACTTATCCTGAATGGTCAGAATGTCAGCAGGTAAGGTGAATTTTTAAATGCTTGAGCATAGGCTTCTATGTACAGGTAACAACCCTACGTATTACTCATGGGGAAAGGTACTACTATATACATGTAAGAAGCAGCAGGTTTAATATACCGTCCACATAACTGTCAGGGACACAGTCTGTATAACCGGCTACATGTTATAATGTTCAGTTTGCTGACACAGAGCAACTGCATTTAGGTATGTTTTCTGCATCACCAGTCAGCTGTCAGTCTATTAGCAACAGCTACCTGTGCAAAGAAAAACAGGTATTTTTTTTGAGAGCCCTTCACTTGTCTTCATCATTTATGGCATTTCTCACCCTGGCTCCTAACTCCATGCCTTTTGGATCTATTTAAGATCACAAAAACCTGACCTTGGAAATGAGTTTAATCAGGAATCTGATGCCAGGATATTAAAGAATTCGCGCTTGTAAAGGAAGGAACAGGCAGGATTAGTATGGTCCCATGCCCTGCCAACCTATGATTCTCAAAACCCAGCCCACATCCCTTCTAGAGGTCATGAGAATATCAAGCATTGGCGGTTCACCTAGTATCTCAGGATAGCAGGTATGGGCCTATCTTTCCCAAAAACTGAACTAAATAAAAACATAAGAAAATTTAAACAAAACTTTGTGGGATTTTTTACATGACAAAATAATGGGGGAAAATACAGTAATAACCATAAATTCCAGCTTTACTGAAGATAATTTTGCAGAGGTCACCCACTGTCAGGTAGGCATGAACTCAGGGATTTCACCAATTGAAGAGACTGCATTTTACTTGAGGAAAGGGAGAAAGCAGGGCAGGCTGATTCCTTAAAGACTAACTCGTTCATAAGCTTTTGTAGGTGAAAGCCGACTTGGTCAGATGCTATGACAAAGCAGGTGGTAGTCGACAAAGGCTGCGTCTTTCTGAACTAGTCTTCAAGGGGCCACATTGCTTTGCCCGCTGCCTGACTTCAGACTAAAGCAGCTAACTACCTCTTCCCACTTCTGTACTTCAGAATAACTTACGTGCTTCTGTTACTCCAAGAAAACACATTTTTGTCAATAAATTAGTAAATTGAATGGGCTTGGGCAGCTGAAGCAAAGGTGCAGCATAAAGTCTAGAGATTTAACATTTAGCAATGGCTGTACTGGAAAAGTGAGTATTTTGGGGATACTTCCCTTAGACAAGTAATATTTGTGAGCCCTAAGTGAGGAATTTAGAAAAGCAATGCAATATTGACTACCTGATAGAGTGTACAGCACATTTTGTCTCAAAAGCATTGAAGCAGGATATAACTTAGGAAATGTTACGCCTTTCTGAATGAATTAGCCTTCAAGGTGCCACCCTGCCTTCTGCCTTTTGTCTCAAAGGTATAGGGTAGCAGATAACTTTATCAACTAAAAAATAAATTATTTGGTGCACTTCCTGAGCCACCACCAAAAGAGATGACTCTCACCCTAATATGGATGATGAGAGAAATGTAAATTGATAGCTGGAATGACACAAGAAGATAAGCAGTTTGTTGAGCTCAAATTTAGCCCTCAGAACAACTCCAATAGAAGTATGAGCTGCATCTGCTTGACTCAGTACTAAATTATGACCAGTTTCCTGGAACATTTGGAGGCATAAAAAGTCTGAGCCGTGAGCTACTACATCTTTGCTTTCAACAGCTTTCGGTGCAGTAAACTTTACTACTCCTTCTACTACCTAATTTTCCTGCTCCAAGTAATATTCTATGACAGGTTTACAAACTATAAATATGTTTTTAAGAAGTTTGGTAAAATAACCTATATATACTTCCTTCTTTTTAGAAGGAAACAATATATGTTGGAATCAAAGATTTCCCACCCACTCACAAGGCATGTCATTAGACAAAAGCACTCTTTCATAATGTGGATAATTCAACCTGTTGCATGAAACATCAGGGTTATAAAACTATGCTACTCTTGCTATCACTGTTTTCAGCTCAGCCATCATTAGTAATTTGAGAGCTTCAATGGAGATAAGCTGCTAACTACCTCATTTATTTCAAACAAAGTCATCTCACTCTGCTCATAAGAGGCCTAATCAACGTGGTGATGACTGAACACCAGCAAAGAAAGGTAGTTAGTCATGTTTGTCTGAAACACACACACACACACACACACACACAAGACCAAGTGAGTTAGCACAAGCTTTCATGAACCCAGTGTCACTTCAATAGATACTGTGAAAGGACAGCCCACAGCAGAGTATAAAATAGAGTGAATGCTTAGAATACAATATGTGGGAAAGCAGGAGGGATGGTGAGTGTTGGAAGACACCATTGGCACATCGGTGAGAGCATGGGAAGGACATGTGTCCCTCCAGATTTCTGCACTGGCTGCAAGGCATGGGGCTATATCCTGGCTGGAGCCAGAGCCCGGCTGCCGTGGAGGTAGCAATGGCAGCACCATTTCTGTACCAACAGTGGGGTGTGGGGCTGCAGACTGGCTGGACCCAGCCCCCAGCAGCAGTGGAGGCCAGAGCAGCAGCACAGAGTTGTATTTCCTACCAGCATTTATGCATTGCCTATGCTGAGAGGCATACAAGCAAAGAGCCCACAGGAACAAATGGGTCACAAAAGTTAATCCAGGCAATGGTAAGGTATTCTCAATCCATTTAAATCATATTTAGCACACTGCAGTTTGAATGGGAAATCATCTACAAACTGGACTATGTTAAGTATAGTTTAAAGGCGGGGTAGACATGCACCTTTATAGACTAACTAACCTAACAGACTAACTATATTAGTTTAAACAGGGACTACAGATTCTTTCACAGCATATGATGAAGTGAACTTGTGTTCATAAAAGCTCTCCCTCTCCACCCCACTGCCTTTCTTATTTAGTTAGTCTATAAAGGTACATATATACCCTGCCTTCTAAATACCAGCAGCCAGCAATGGTCTGTTATTGTCATGGGTGACCTAAACTACCAGACATTTGCTGGGAGGAACACACAGTCAGGTCTGACCATCATGTAGGTTCCTGGCTGTATTACAGGATCTTCACCTTATCCAGGAAGTGCACAGCCCTACTAGATGTAACATCTTGCTGGATCTGGTCCTGGCCATGAGGCATGACCTGGTGAGGGGACTGCAGGTCCTTGACCACCTGGGCAATAGTGATCATCACCTGCTGGATTTCATTATCCAGTGCAGGGTGTCTAGGGCTCACACCAAGGCTAAAGCCCTTGACTTCAGAAGGGCCAACTTCAATGAACTTAGGAGACTAGTGGGGGAGGCACTAAGGGCCCAGAAGGTAGGGGAGATGGGAGTCCATGAGTGATGGTTCTACCTGAAGGAGATGATCCTCCAGGCCCAAAGGATAACAGTCCTTGAGAGAAGCAAGGTGGGTAAGAGTGCTCAGAAACCCCCTTGGCTCAGGAAAAGCATTCAGCAATGCCTGAGGACTAAAAGGGAGGCGTACAACTAGTGGAAGGGAGGAGCTATCACCAAGAAGGTGTACTTCTTGTCAGCCCAGGAGCGTAGGAGAGCTATTAGGAAGGCAAAGGCAGAGATGGAACTCAGGCTAGCATCCAGGATTAAGGACAACAAAAAGTCCTTTTTCAAGTACACTGGAAGCAAGAAGAGGGCACCAGGCAATATAGGGCCCCTGTCAGACACAAACGGTAATCTGGTGGCCACACCAGACAAGAAAGCTGATATTTTTAAGTTTCTTTGCCCCTGTTTTCCTGAAGAGGAACCAGGATATCCCACCTACCAGAGGTAGAGACAATCTTGGGGATAGCTCTATCAAAACTTCAGTCAGCGCAGATGTAGTTAAGGATCTTCTGGGAGGGCTAGACATTTTTAAATCTGCAGGTCCAGATGCCCTCCACCCAAGGGTGTTGAGGGAGCTGACAGGGGTCAGCGCAGAGCCCTTGGCCTGGCTGTATGAGCATTCATGGTCATCTGGCCAGGTACCAGGTGATTGGAAACTGGCTAATGTGGTTTCTATTTTTAAGAAGGGGAGGAAGGAGGACCCAAGTAATTATAGGCCTGTAAGCCTCACCTCGGTGCTCAGGAAGCTCTTGGAGAGGATCATCAAGGAGC
>JAGPOW010002067.1:7632222-7643880 GCA_030014935.1 Caiman crocodilus
TTTTAAGAAGGGGAGGAAGGAGGACCCAAGTAATTATAGGCCTGTAAGCCTCACCTCGGTGCTCAGGAAGCTCTTGGAGAGGATCATCAAGGAGCATATCTATGTGGGGCCTGCAGGGGAGATCATGCTCAGGGGCAATCAGCATAAGTTCACCAAAGGCAGGTCCTGCCAGACCAGCCTGATTGCCTTTTATGACCAAGTAACTAAATCCTTGGATGATGGTGTCACTGTGGACATTGTCTTTCTAGACTTTAAGAAGGCCTTTGACACCATCTCTCACCCCATCCCCATCAATAAACTGACTGCGGCATTGATGCCTGCACAGTTGGATGGGTAAAAAAATTAGCTGATGGGGCACAACCAGAGAGTAGTGGTGGATGGGTTGTACTCAACCTGGTGAGATGTGAGCAGTGGGGTACCCCAGGGCTTGGTCCTCAGGCTTGCACTGTTTAACATCTTCATCAGCGACTTGGATGAGGGGGTGGAAAGCATGCTGTCCATGTTTGCTGATGACACTAAGATGTGGGGTGAGGTGGACACAGTTGAAGGGAGAAAGAGGCTGACACTAGATTTAGACAGACTACAAAAGTGGGCAGATGAAAATAGGATGGGGTTCAACATAGACAAATGCAGGCTGCTGCACCTTGGGAGAAGGAATCCACAGCATACATACAGGCTGGGGAGTTCCCTTCTTGAAAGCACGGAGGTGGAAAGGGATCAGGGATCTTGGAGTCATTATTGACTCCAAGATGAACATGAGCTGCCAATTGACCGCAGCTGCCAATTGACCGCAGCCAGGAAGGCCAGCCATACCTTGTCATGCATCCAAAGGTGCATCTCAAGCTGGTCCAGAGAGGTGATACTCCCCCTCTATGTGACTTTACTGGACGCAGTACTCCAACTGTGGCCTGACCACTGGGCGCCGCACTTCAAAAGGGATGTGGCCAGCCTGGAGAGGGTTCAGAGGAGGGCCACTCACTTGGTGAGAGGGCAACAGGACAGGCCCTACAAGGAGAGACTGAAGGACCTGAATCTTCTTGCTGAGGCTGAACAGAGGCTGAAAGTAGACCTGGTGGCTGCCTACAAGCTCATCAGGGGAGATCAACAGCAAACAGGCAAAGCTGTTTTCTCCCCAGCATCACCTGGGGTGATGAGGAACAATGGTCATAAGCTGATGGAGTGTAGATTTAGGCTGGAGATCAAAAGGCAATATTTTACAGTTAGGGTGCCCAAAATCTGGAACCAACTTTCCAGGGAGGTAGTCCTCACCCCTACCTTGGGCAAATTTAAGAGGAGGTTGGATGATCTCCTGTCTGGGGTGTTGTGAGCCCAGCATTCATTCCTGCCTGTGGCAGGGGATCAGGCTAGATGATCTGTTCAGGTCCCTCCTGACCCTAGCTACTAGGAAACTATGAAACACTCAGGAGCCATTTGTTGCTAACATCCAAGTTGAACATTATTTTAAAAACTTAATTATAAAATGTATTTAACATGGACAAAGTGTCCTCTGTGTGTGCACAAACACATGTACACACACACAGTGTATAAACACAGTTACACGTATATAAGTTCCTATACGGACATGACTTATTCCAGTTCATTTAAGCCAGAAGTTTTCAAACTTCTTTGATCATGGAGCCCTTTGATATCACTTCTGATGATGCTGAACACCTACCCCTATCCTGAAATTTGAGAAGTCAGAGACCTAGTCCAACAATGATGGTAAACTACCTCCTAACCCAATCCACTATTAACCCCAATCTCTTTTCAGAACCCCAGGGCTTGGGACAGACATTATACATAAACCAGTTTAAGTGATCAGAAACTGGTTTAAACCTGTAACAGGATGTTTAGTGCACATAAACTAGTTTGAAAATGACAAACTGGTTTGAGATAAGCCTGATTGAATGTAGTATCAGACTTAACTGATTTGGGTCAAACCAGTTTATGCAATGTCTGTCCTGGACCTCTTGCTGGTTTAAGATAACCCAGACACTCCCAGCATCCTGGCATGCTTTCTGGGCTGGGCGGGGCTCTCTGTTCCATCGGAGGGCTGGCCCCTCCCCTCTGCTCCCTGGCTGGGCAGACAGGCTTTTTAGAGGTAATCAACAGATAACTTAATGTCCTTCCCTGAAAGAGCTATTTAAGAAGCTCCATTAATTAATGGAGAGGCTTTGTTTTCTTAATGGGTTGATAAATATTGAGTTTGGGGTGATAAACGTTCCCAGCTGGGCTGTTTGTGGTGGGGGGAGGTAATCAGAGTGTCCTGCTGATGCCTGACCATGACACCCTCAGCTCAGCCCTATGGAAGCCAAGGGAGAGCTACTCTAGTGCCCCCTGGCTTCTAGCCTGAGCCACTGCAGGCATTTGCCTGCATTTCTGGGATGTCTGTCCAGTTACAAAACTGATTTAGCCTAGCCAGATTAGACTACCCTGCAAAGATTGAAACAATTCAGACTCAGGCTTTTTGAATGTCTGTCCTCCGCAACACTGGTTTAAATCTATAACAGAACAGAAGCTCAGAGCACATAAAGCCATTTCAAAATGGCTACAACTGGTTTAAAATAAACCTGGTTGAATGTGGTATCAGACTTAGCTGATTTTGGGTAAAGTCAGTTTATGAAACTTCTGTTCCAGACCCCTTCCTGATTTAAGTTATGTCACAATCCCCCCAGCACTCCAGCATGCTTTCCAGCCCTGGGCTGTACTGTGCGCTTCAGAGATCAGGGATGGCCCTTACCCTCTGATCCCTAGCTGGAATAGTGAGGGTTGACTAACAAAGGGGTGGGGATAAACAAGTTGGGCTGGGGATGCAGCTCAGTTTATGGGGGTGGGGAGGCTGTCCCCCCTGCCAGGCAAACCCTAGCTAGGGGCTGGGGCCAGGCAGAGGGATTAAATACCCCTTTCCCTTATCAAACTTACTGCTGGCTGCAGCTGTAGACTACAAATCCCAGAAGCACCTGGAAGCAGGAAGAGGAAGTGATGGGCAACCCTGCACAGTCCTGCTGCTGTAATTGTGGACTGCAAATCCCAGAGACCTGGGAGCAAGAGGAAGAGGAAGTGAATACATAGCTGGACAGCTGTGTTCTAGTGGCCCCCAACTTCTGGCCTGAGATACTGCAGGCATGTGGCTGCATTTCCTAAATCAAAGGTAAAATGTGCGTTCACTTCTGTTTCAATTTAATCTGTGCATCTTAGATTAACCTACAAAGATTGAATTGATTCAGACTCATGCTTTTTGACTGTCTGTACCTTGCCCTGATGACCACAGTTTGAGGAACACAGTTTAAAAATCACTGATATAAGCAAAAGTGCTCTCCTGGTATAAAGTGCCTTACAGCGATATATCCACACTAGGACAGTGACTGGCATAATTATTTCTAGTTTAAAAACAAAAACAAAAAAAATCAACCCGCCCCCAACACACACACACCCCCCTGGTTTATTTTCTTGTCAGAAAAAAATGTAAGGGCAGATCCACCCTGAAGCATATATAGAAATGTCCTGAAAACACTTCCCTGCCATAAACAAGGCATGGATGTACTTTCTGCCACAAGTGGTTCACAGATGGTGGAACACACGGAGCAAGTCAGTAAACAGTGCACTCAAACAACTCTGAATTAAAACAGAGTTTATAGAAATGTGGTGTGTGTGTGTTCATAATACAAAAGTGTATATAAGCAGGCCTAAGGAATTATGCTAAATGAAGTTATTTCAG
This sequence comes from Caiman crocodilus, assembly GCA_030014935.1. NCBI lineage: Eukaryota > Metazoa > Chordata > Crocodylia > Alligatoridae > Caiman > Caiman crocodilus. Next base: position 7,635,941 of record JAGPOW010002067.1, read on the forward strand.
TGCATCACAAAAGGAAGTCTGTCACCATGTCCTGTAGGTTTCTTTTTATTTCTACTTTCTGCTTAATTCTGTCTCTTATTTTTAAAGAGTACTTTGCATCCTAGTTTTGATATTCCTGGAAAATTAGTAATAAACTTTGAGATGCTAGTGTTTCGTTTCCCTTTCCAACTGATACATATTTGCTTTCTGTCTTCTGTTGCTATTTCATTTGAACACTGCTATGTGATCCACTGCTATGGATTCCAGTGATTTTTTTTTAATTATTATTTTTGTTACACTCATTTTGTTTTCACTAGGAAAGAAGCAATTAAATCAGTTTTGCATCTGTGGAGCTCCTTAAAGTAAGTTGATCCCCAATGAACTCACACTTCTAATTCCTTTTACCTTAGTTTAGCTGTGGAAGAAGTCAAATTTTTAAATGCAATATGACATATGGCTGTTCATTATTTATACATTCTGTAGCAGACTATAAATTTTACTTTGGACATATATCGAAGCACTGAAACCATTTCAGTTGCAAACACATAAATCATAGTTACAGTTATTAGTCTAAATGTAATGCCACCCAAGTTCTAGATCAAAACCTTTAAAATCCATTATAATTGACGTCTGCTGCATAACTTATGTCTGATTTTATTAAAGGAGCTCATTATTATTTATATCTTTGAAACGTTATATTCCTAGCTGTGTAACCAGTTATATGTGAATGATTGGGGAGGGGGGAGGTAGAAAGCTACAGACTACAAAATGGGAAGAATAAGGCTGTTACAGAGGACAAAATGTTCTGAAACCAAATTACCCAATTCAATGCATGAATTAGTTAGGCCATACTAACAACTGGCTAATTCCTTTGGGACAAATAAAGCAATAGCAGAATTCTATGCCAGCTAAATTATAAATTAGCAAAAGGGTTACGAAACAGACTGCATTCCCCACTGCTACACATTGACTGTCTCTATACAAAAAAAAGAAAAAAAGAAGAACTTTAGACTGCTTTGTATGTCCTGATGCATCACTGCAAGAGATAGAATGGACTGAGGAGGCTTTACAGATTCATTAGAGCACTTTTTGTTGATGAGCTGTTTCCTTTGTGGTTAGAATGCAAAGTGCACTCAGGGATACACATCCTGTAAACACGAACAAGTTCCTTGCTTTTATTTTCCTGTCAAAGTGGTTCAACCTCAAAGTTAGAAGCACATCCATTCTGGAGCACTGAGACTTCATCTTTCCCTTCCTGTTTTTTTTTTTCCTTTTGTGTGCAGTGACTGCCGTACTGAGCTTTAAGATGTAGCTCAACAAATAAATAGAGTAGAGACTTGAGTCTGCGTCCAGAGGCTGTGTCAGTTAATGTCCACTTAGGACCTATCCTGCTGCCACCCAGATCTATGACAAAACTCCCACTGAGTTCAAAGGAAGCAGGATCAGATCCTTAATGACTTTACAGCAGTTTTCAGTGAAAAAGCTCATGAACCTTAAAAACAGTCAAAATGTCTAACAGTTCACACAAAATCTCTCATTCTGTTTTTCTGTACATGCTCGTAGCCATGCCATTAATTTTTATCTTCCGCCAAATACACAGGGACTGCTTCAAACCAGTTTACACAAATCTTTCCCTACATAAGCTGTATGTGAGAGAACAGTGCAATTAAAATGAACATTGTTTTGCATGCAATCTCTTTTATGTCCTTTCCCATTATCTGAACAGAGGGGGAAAATTCAGGGAATGGGATATGTTACTTCTCATCAGATCTCACTCTTGTTATGTTCCCATTTTGTTAACTACTAGCAGTCAAGAAAAAGGCACATGAAAAGAAACCCATTAGTCAGAGGCAGTGCTCACACTATGGCAGAGGAAGCTCACACTACCAGTCCATACTAAAGAACATCTTTATTCAAGAGATATTTTTTTGGTTTATTAAACATTAGCCCTCTGTATAATGGATTAGGTTTCCTAAAACATTTCTCCATATCTATAGAGCTTTGTGTTTCATATTTATAACATTTTCCTTTCAGAGACTGAGACAATCCTGGTTAAAGTTCCTTTCTAGGAACAAAGGACTTGATGGTAGAAGACAGAACAAGACTGAGTAGAAAATGTTTTTTGTATACCATCCACTGCAGGGGGTGATAAACAATATGTGGTCTTCATTAGACTGAAAACTCTTTAATGGGGACTGTTTTTTATTGTTTGTATGACACAATGCATTTGGGCGCTAGCCAAGAACTAGTGGTTCTAGGCTTTATGGGTGCTTGCAGATGTAAAAACAAACAAACACACAAAAAGCCAGGCGCTTTACTTTACACTGGGCACATTCTTCCACCGAGCCCCATGCATGCCCAGGAGAGACTTCAACCTGGCTCACCAACATCTGTAGAGACTGGGTGCTTTTGTGGGGCATTTTGGGCATTTTTATCTAATAATCGATTGAATCAGCTTTAGCTAAAAGTGACAAAAAGCTTTGCTGAAGTGCCCCATCTTTACAGATGCTGAAGAGCTAAGTTGAAGTAACGTGCTGCTTCTTCCAGTAAAGTGCAGGGGTTGGTTTGTTTTTTAAATCTATCTAAAGAATAATCTTAGCCCTTTACTGGGCAAAAGATGCTCCAGAATTGCACTAATACCACAACTGGACTCAAATTAATTCTACACCAGACCCGTGTGAGAAGCCTTCTACAGAGTCTAAAAAAAAGGCTAATTTAACTCTATACTATTCTGGGTCCTGATTAAAAATGAGCTGAGCATGGAACAAAATTACTTCTCTGACTAATGTGTTTTTGTATAATTTGTTTACCTTAGATGCCCCAGAGTATTTGCTCTTAGAGCTATTCTCAACCTCTTTCTTGCACACTCAGAGCTAAGGCTGAAAAAGCAGGTCCATAACATGCCCGAACTCTTCTGCAGAACCTTCCTGGTTGCTTCACTTACATTTGTTTATTCCTAGTTGAGATGTTTCTCCATTGAGTTGCTATCTGAATAAGCAACAGTTTCCCCATCAGTTTATGTTCCTAAAACAAGGCATAGTAACAAGAAAATGACACTTCTGCCTGGATGCTTTTGGAGATGCCCCAGAGTTACATAATGGAACTGACTTCAGAAACTGGTCATAAAAGTTTCAGTTGCTTCTTGTTGATTTTGAAGGTTAGTAAGAAAATAAGCCAGAGGAGGATATGAATGTGTAAGTCAAAAGAAAGCAGAAGTCTGACGAACATATTGAAAATCTTAACATAAATAATAGAACAGTCTGATAAAATTAATGATAACATTTTTCAAGAATGGATTTCCTAAGCTTGAAACTGAGAACTGCAAATTGTCGTGTCCCACACAGAAAAATCCAACTGTTATAAGTTATTAATTCCTCTAATAACAGATAATAGCATTTAATGTTATACACTATAAATCAGCTTAACTTTTTCTTAGGTATGATTTTTTTTTTTAATTAACCAGTAATGCACCCAATGCACTACTATGATTCCTGACTTAACCCCCCATACACACACACTGCTTTAGCTCTAATAACAGGGAAAGCAAAGCAGCATTGGTCAGTGCCGGAGACAGAGGTTTGTTGCTTTTGGGGGAAATGTCACCTCCTTTTTTGCTCCAGTGTCAATCAGCCAAAAAAGTATGTACCAGCTTTCAGTGGCAACAAAAGTGGGTGACATCTCTCCCAGCAGCAGAGCACCGCTGGCTGCTCCTCTTCCACTGCTGCATGCTGCTACCACTTTTCTGCCCTGCCAACTGCTGTAGTCATTGGAGGGGAAGTGTGGGGTACAGGGGGGAGAGGGAAGGGAAATGGGAGGGTTTGGCTTCCCCTTAGCTACGTTCCAGCAACCCTCCTCAGGCAGTACCCGCAGCTCACCTGCCCATAAATATTGATTAATGCAGTAACATAATAAAGTAAACAGGCTGCCAGTCAAACACTGTCTTTCTATTCACTGCACGCAGCTCCCTGTTAGTCTACGGGTGCAAACACATGTCACCCTTGTGCCACTATAAACATGTTGATGGTAGCCATTGCAAGCACATAGTTATCCTAGTCTTTTGTCATGCTCCAAGTTTCCTAGAATGCTACTGCAGTCAAAAGGTAGCTATTGTTTGTGACTCCTTCTAGGGGAGGATGTCTGTTTGCTTAGAGCTTGGCATCGAAATCTCCCTATGTGTCTGAAAGCAAAAGAAATCCTTCATGCTTGCACATGTGCTGAGGAAATCCTCTGTAAGGGATTCCCAGGGCATAGAGGACTGGTGGGTGGGCAGCATCTCTGATAGCCATCAGAGGAAAGGCACTGGAACATCCTTGGTATTGACCCAGGAAATAGTGTCTCAAAGCATATGGCATCCCCTAGATTCAGAGGTCAATGTCCACTGGGGACCAGGTATTTGCCCTGGGGCCACATGCAACATGGATGGCACAGCACGAGGGTCCATGTCCTGCATTGTCAATCTGCTTTTAAAGCTGGCTCTGCTGTCCTACCTCTAAGTGTATTTGGCCCTGCCACCCAGGAAGAGGTTGAGGGAGCTCTGGCTTCAATTGCAACATACCTTGGGTTCCTGGGGAGCTGCACCTGCACCCCTGTTCTCCTGGGTCCTCACAGAACAGCTCCTGAGCACCTGGGCCCCCTGTACTGCCTGCTGTTCCTACCACCAGGTGCAATTCATCCTCAGTAGTGGCATAGGTTTGCAGGGTGGCAACAGCCCCATCCATGATTACGTAGAACAGATCCTCATAGAAGAGTGTGGTGTGCCTGCTGCCTCCAGAGGTCCGGTTGCTATGAGTCTACTAGAATTGGGTCTTCATCCATTTGGCTCCTTTGGCGTAGGACAGGGCTGCAGGTGGTTTGGCTGGTGTGGGAGGCTGTGGCTCCCTGCCACTGCACACACTCTTGGAGGGGCAGGGAGGGAAACTACTCCTGGCCCAAAGCGCTCATCTCTGGTAATCTGCTCATACATCTCCTGCTGCAGTATATGCTGTGAAGCTGCTTATGGGCTTCCTCCTTACTCAAGATAAATGAGATCCCGCCTCTCCTCAACAGTCCAGTTCTGTCCTTGGCTGTTGATAATGGAGTAAGACAGGCTGGGCTCTGCTATGCTGTTGGTTAGCAGCCCTGGGTAGCAGCGGGTGGATCTGGATGTCAGCAGGGGATGGAGATCTGGCCAAGAAGATGGTGATCAGAGTGCGTGGGTAAGGGTCATGGAGCATGGCTCTCTCTCACTTCATCTAGGTCCAGGTCCAATTAGGTATGTCTCCTGCTTCAGACTGATCATAGAGCAGATGGTCATGCCCCACTGGGCCCTGAAATTTCATAGATTTCATAGACATTTGAACTTGAAGGGACCCTGGAGGATTGAGTCCAGCCCTCTGCCCCAGGGGCAGGAAGTCAGCAGGGACTATATGATACCAGCAAGATGAGCATCTAAGTCCGTCTTAAAGGCATTCTATTCCAAACCTTGGGGGACAGTGAAGAAGTTCGTTCTTATGTCTAGCCTGAATCGGTCGCGGTGGAGTTTGTGACCGTTCAATCTTGTCATCCCTTGCGGCGCTATGGTGAACAGACATTCCCCCAGATCCTGATGAGCACCCATGATAAACCTATAGGTGGTCACCAGATTGTCCCTGAGCCTGCGCTTTTCCAGATTGAATAGCCCCAGGGCTCTCAGACGGTCATCATAGGGTCTGCTTTCCTGACCTCTGATCATGCGTGTGGCTCTTCTCTGGACTCTCTCAAGCTTCTCCACATCCTTTTTGAATTGTGGAGCCCAAAACTGGATGCAGTACTCAAGCCTATAAGCATGCTGCTGGTTTTTCCTCCTCAGGTGGAGAACCTTGCATTTTTCGATGTTGAACACCATCAGGTTGTCATCTGCCCATTTCATGATTTTCCTGGATCACCCACCTGTCCTCAGGTGTGGCTGCTTTACTCCAGAGTTTGATGTCACCAGCAAATTTGGCCAGTCCACTTCTGACTTCAATGTCCACATCATTGATGAAGATGTTAAATAGTATAGGCCCTAGGATAGAGCCTTGGGGAACCCGACTGGTCACAGCGCACCAAGATGATTGGCTCCTGTTGACTACCACCCTGTGGGTCCTACTGCGGAGCCAATTCCCCAGCCAGAGGATTGTGGTGAGGTTGAGGCTGCAGTTAGCCAGTTTAGCCAAGGGGTGATTATGGGATACCAGATGGAAGGCTTTTTTAAAGTCAGGATATACATCTTCAGTCTCTTCCCCCTTATCCAGGTGATAAGTCACCTGGTCATAAAAGAAAATGAGATTGGTCAAGCAAGACCTACCCACAACAAACCCATGCTGGGAATCCCTCAGGATAGTGCCTTCAGCTACTTTGTTAAGGATGGCCTCCTTGTTTTTCCAAGACCTTCCCCAGGATTTTGGTCAGGCTGGTGGGCCTGTAGTTTGCTGGATTTACTTGAAGATAGGTACCACACTGACCCTCTTCCAATCATTGGGCACTTCACCAGAGCACCAAGAGCTTTTGAAGATCCCTGGCAGGGGCTGAGCTATGACGCTCGCCAGCTCCCTGAGTACCCTTGAATTTCCTCCACGATATTGCAGAACACCTTTAATAGAGGAGCATGGTGTACCCAATGCCTCTGGAGGTCTGGTTGGCACTGTGAGTCTGATTGAATTGAGTACCACCTGCTGGCCCCCATCTCTTGGTTGGCAATCCCCCTCCCTGAGCCCAAATTCTCAGCTTTCTGGGAGCTGTTGGCCACTGCCTTCACCAGTTCTGAGCTTTCCAGGAGCATCCACGCTGCAAATACAGCAGGGTTATCTGTCTGCCAGCCAGTTCCCATCCATCTGCCCCTCATGCCAGGCTTGAAGCACCTGAACTGGCTCCTGTACACTGGGTTTTCCATGCCAGTATCTAGGTCATGGGGTACTCCAGTCTGGCTCTGGGTCCAAGTCTTGGGAACCTGAGTCTTTGGTTTTGTGCCCGAGTCCTAGAGGTGTTTTAACCTGTGCATTTGGGTCTACAGATGGGCCATGCAGTGCTTCTAGATGTTGGGAATGTGAGAGATTGGACCAGGGCCTTGGGAGTCCAGAGGTCTGGGTCCTGTGCAGGGAACATGGCTGCCTCAGCCCCTCATGTCTTCCAGCTGCCAGGAACTGAAAGTAAACATGGGAAGAGGGGCCAGGCTTTCTTGGCCATGAGACAGCTAGAAAGCAGCATTTACTCTGTGGTTAGCTGGAGCAGTCAAGTGTGGCCCCTTCAGGGGAGGTCAGGGATAGAAGCTTTGTTCACTGGAATTCCAGAGATCAGTGGAGGAACTTGCATCCATCTGGGAACTATACATGAATTAATTAAACCAGTCTATCCCCTCTTGGACAAGACTTAACCCCCATCAGCCAAGGTCTAAATTTCTACCAGATACACCACTTTTAAACCAAAGTAAGTCTTGTGAATGCTTGCATACCTAGTGTTTCTGTCAGACTGAACTTAATTTTATTGATATAAATGTAATACTTGTACATAGCCCAAGTGTCTTCAAGTCCTACTGAAGGAGATTCAAGCTATTCAGTTGGGTCTGGTATGGAAATATGTTCCCGTCTCTAATCAACATAGTCTAACTTGTCATATATCTTGACTTCAAAAAAAGCCTTCGATCTGGTTTTCCATGATCACCTCTTGGGGAAACTGGCCAATTGTTGCCTTGGGTCCTCCATGATCCACTGGCTGGAAAATTGGCTCCGTGGTCGGACCCAGAGGGTAGCAATTGATGTAAGTCACTCATCATGGTGTCCTGTGACCAGTCCCCCAAGGCTCTGTCCTTGGACCCATACTGTTCAACATCTTCATTAATGATGTGGACCCTGGAGTCAGAAGCAGACTGGCTAAGTTCGTCGATGACACCAAACTTTGGGGCAAAGCATCCACACCACAAGACAGGTGGATGATCCAGGCTGACCTGGACAGGCTCAGCAAGTGGG
>JAGPOW010002067.1:7646311-7658677 GCA_030014935.1 Caiman crocodilus
TGGCCCCTCAGGTCTCTGCAGTGCTGGGTTACACCCGGTAGGCTGCGGAGGCCTTGTGCACCCGCCCCCAAGATTTATGGGGTGAGTTGGTCTTCACACAGACAAGGGAACCCCACTTGTAACATTTCCTCATGTACTCGTCATAGATAGACCATAACTTGGACAGCTCACCTGTGGAGAGTGGTCACACTGATGAAACATGAGCTAAGTAACAGGAATCAGATAAATCTGGCCTGGAGTGCTGTAACTTTAAGATGCCTAAAGCGGACTTAAAACTAATTTCATGTGTTAATGTGTGCATGAACTAGAATTTAAGAGCACTAGGAGCCACCTAAGCATCAACGTGTAACAAGGCCCTTTTTTACTAAGCTCTCATTTTGATTTTTCAATAATTAAAACTCAGATTTGTGAGCCTAGGGAAACTTCTCTAGCTTTTTACCAAAATACCTAATACAGTTGAATCAGAGAAACTAGATGCAACTACTGTTTTTATTTTATGGAACAGGAAAATTAATGGATTGACTGCATATAATTAAAGAACACATGGAACTTGACTTTTCCTAGGAAGTGTTACCCTCAGTTTCTTAATTAAGTTCCATCTCAGAAACACACATTTCGGTCTATCTAGCCATACTTATGGTTCTTCTTGCTAACAACTCTTATGTAGCCAAGATAATTCACCAAGTTTCTCCACATTAAATGTATTAGGTATTCCAGTAAAAAACAAAAGAAGTTCCCCAGCTCACAAATGTGAGTTTAATTATTGAAAAATCATTATATGTTGCACAGCATGGATAACCAAGTTCACAGATTCCCGATATCTTTTCAGAAATTTTAGAAAGAAGGAGGTCAGATACAACATGGTATAATCTATTACAGATATCTGTAAACTTCAGGCAATCAAAGGAAAAGCAAGCAAGCATTCCTCAGAACACAGCAATAATGATAAAGGATCCAGGTAGTTGCCTCTATAACTTGGCAGTACTATGTGTGCTAATGAGTCATGACAAATTAGACATCGAACTAGAGAAATCAGGGAGATTTTGTTTTCATTTCTGACAGGACACCAAATAAAGCTATTAAATTTATTGAAGCTAACAGCTTCAGAGTTTGTAAAATCTTTTCTTTTTTCCTGAAGCTATAAGGATCGAGAGAGAAGGTCAATAAGAGCGTGAATCTCAAAGAAGACAGAGCTATAATATCATTTTATAATGTTCCCCTAATGGAAAAAAAAGATGCTGTCAAACCAGTGCATAGCCTTTTCTCTCTCCTACGTGGGGTTTTGCTCATTTCAGTGGTTAAATCAAGTTATGGGTATTTCAGCCCTCCAGGTGCAATAGAATCAAGTTGTCTTCTCTCTGCATAATCAAAAATTGAACTAATTCCACAGTGTTTTTTGGTAGTTGATTGAAGAGGGATATCTGAAGAACAAAAAAAATGCACTATGACTTTTGGAAACTTCATTGATCCAGCAGCATGAGGAATAAAAATCTTGGTTTTTCACTTGCACATATACCCAGGTATACTCACAGGCCAGTAATCTGAGCCCATTCAGGTTTTGCCATAAATAAACTGGAAAGCCTTTGAAAATTAATTCCTTAAATTCTAGTTCATACAATTAAGCTTCATGCCAGTGAAGGCCATCTTGTTCCCAAAGTGACAGTTTCAAAGGAGAGCACAGAGATACTTAAAGACACTGCAGTCCCTGGTCATACTCCTTTCCCCAGCTAACTTTGTTGGGCAGCTGCAAAGGATGAAGGAATAGAAGGGGTATTTTCCATCAATCTCAGCTTCCCCAGCTATCGGTCCTCTTCCTAAAAACCACTATTTGGAAATAAAATCTCTCTTTAGTAGTTGTAAGCAGAAGAAATGTTGTTAATTTGGTGACTACTAGATCTGCTTCATATTTTCACATCCTCTAAGCATTAAGTTTTTGGATCCAAGCATTACTGCAAGAAAAAATACCTCTGTGCCTTGGAGGAAGGTTAGGAATGCGAAGAGATTACTAGGATTCAAATTCCTGAAGGCAAGCATGAAAGCATGGACGTCTATAATTGGTAATATTGTTCTTTTTGATAGGAATGTCCTCACAAACATTACTTGGGTGAATATGGTCAATAAGAATCAGGATATGGATGATGCTCTTATCAAAGAAATTAGTATTTTAACCCATGTTAGCAAAAGTATTTGCATTCACCCACCCAAGTCTAATTTACTGTTGCAATAAAAAGTATGTTTTTGGTTTTTTTTTCCTAAAACCTTTAAGTTTTTTTAAATCCTTTTGGGAGGTCTCTCTGAGATGGGTGGTAGATCCTGCTAGTATTACACATAATTAAAATTAATGCCAAAGGAATCCTAATTGATTTAATATTCAGTCTAAAGTGTTGGCAAATGCTCTCAACCTTAATAGAGGTAAAATTATGTGCTGATTAAGACAAAATTTACATCATCACATGCATACAGTTAGCATATGAATGTAGCTGCTTTTCAGCTAAGAACTGGCTCTCTCGAGGGACAAGTGAATGCGTCTCATAAGTGTTATTTGTCTCTTATTTAAATTAAGAGGCCCACACACTTTAGATGGTATACTATAGGAAATGTCCTGCTGACAAAGAATAATCTACAAAGCAGGTCAGTTCCACATGAAATGACAGACCACTGAAGTTGTTTTTTTAAGTCAAATAAAATAATATATATTATTTTAAAACTATATTATCATTGCTTTTCTTTAAAGGATAACAGTGATGACCATATAAATGTTTTCTCTCTGAAATGGATTCACATCAGAAGCAGACAATTAATGTTTTAGAGGTCAGACAGCTTTTAAAGTAGCCTCTGCGCAGACAAATAATGAATTTTTGCACTAAGCAGTATTCAACTCCCTTCCCCCTTATTCTCAGTTAGAGGCCCTTACAAGGCACTGGGACCCTTCACATGCAAGTGAGTAGAGGCAGAACATTTTCAGCAAATTTAAAATGTTACCAACATCTGCTATTTCATCAAGGTGAAATAGCTTGTGCAGATTTATATATATATATATATTTGACCTCTGTCAGTGAGAAACATCCCAGAGGGAAGAGAAAGAAAAAACTGTAAATCTATAGCATAGTGCAGGGGTGTCAAAGATATAGCCCATGGACCAGATCCAGTCTGCATAGCCCTTGGTGCTCTCCCTGGGGCTGAGTTGACCCACACACCACCAAACCAGCAGAGGACCTGGGAAGTATGGTACCTACTCCGGCCACTTCGCTATCTGTGCTACACACAGCACACTTCCCAGCCAGTCCAAGACAAATACCACACATATCACCTGCCTGAGGACCCATGCCACATGTGTTGCCCATGCCAGCCACTCCAGTATGTACACTGCATTTGGCACCCATTCCAGCCGATCTGGGATCTGTGGCACACATGACATTCCTCTCCACACCTCACCCCCCCCAGCACACACACACACACACACACACACACACACACACACACACACACACACACACACACACACACACACACACACACACGTGCTACATGGTCTTGATCTGATGTTGGTTTGTTCCTAACTACCAGACTCTACTTTTCTGTATTGCCCCTCAAAAACTACTCTGGTTTTATACTTAGTTTGTTTGGTTCCAAAAACTTCAGTTCTAGTGAGAACTCCTCATGTAAGAGCCAAGTCCTAACTTTTTGAGAAGTCATCTTTATGCTTGAATTGTAATGAATATATTTCCTCTCATCAGAGGAAGTTTGTTCTGGAGAGAGTAATGGAGAGTAAAGGACAGCATGTTTGTTTTCTATTTAGTAATTGGAGTGCAACCATGCAAGGGAAGGACAGAAACCCACTCATGAACCACTTCTAAAATGATTGTGTATGGGCAGAGCAGAGATATTCAACATAGTTCTACGGTGAAACTATGTAAACCTTTTCCAGTCCTCCGTTTTTGGCAAAGCAACAATCTTTCATTGCTCTTTATGCAAACCAAGGTTAATTCAAACCTTGCTTTCCAACTTTCTAACAGCAGTACATTCAAAAAATGGTCAGCCACAGGAGCATATCCTCTGGCGAAATGAAATAATTAAAAAAAGCCTTAACTATTACAATTATTAGGTCATTCTGCTGATAGCAAGCATGCTCCATCCCCATCTGTTTCCTCTTCAATCCATTTTATAGACATGTTTCAGGAGATGATACAATAAGCTTCAATGCCACCGATTTCAGTGGCATTTTGTGTGTACCATCTCAGATGTTTTGAATCCTGTAGAGCCTAATTAGACTGATTTGGTCCACAAAACACTTTCAAAACATCTCCTTTTAGCACTGTTTCATCCAATGTCTCCATTCCCTTAGAGAGTAATCTATAGAAAATAGACAAAAAGAGTATAGGAGTCACCTATGAAATACAGGATGTCTTAAAATAGGCACAATCTAACAACACAACATTTGCTGCATACAAAGATCTTTGGGAATGGTATGACAGTGAGGAAAGCAGATGAGTTTCATCATTCAGAAAGGAAGACAGTAATTGAAAGTGCCCACAGGCTTGGAAATTTATTGTTGAGGGAAGCATGCTGTAAACAGGAATAACATCAAGAGTTTGATTGAAACAATTCAATCCATCTTACTTTACAAAACAGCATCTAGGCTGGAAGGTTATAAGGACATTGTTTACATATAATCTGCAGCCCCATGATGTCTCAGGTGAAGGCACTATATAAATATGAGATGTCATGGTAGCACTGCTTGCAGTTCTTTAGTTCAGATTTAGAGGAGTCCTGCATTTAAAATTGGATTCATCCTGTGAGATAGCAATATGCACTCTGTGTTTGGATTATATCATTCAATGTGGGACAGGTGCAAGAAGCAGAAGCTGGAGGAGGCAGGTAAGACTTAGAGACTGATAGCAGCATTAAGAGAGCAATGGGAGAGTGGCATCTGGACCAGGAACCCAGGGGCCAGTTGGATAGCCCTGCTTTATCATATGGCAGTGGTTGTCAGCCAGGCATACGTGTACCCCTGGGGGTACTTGGGAAGGCCCCGGGGGTATGTGGCAGCAGCACAGAGAAGTGGGGGCACTTCCAGTTTTGCCCCCACCCCCATCTCAATAGGCTGCTCCCCCCCGCCACGTGCTCATCAATCGGCTGGAGGACTTCCTGCTTCTTGGACAGCTACTGAGGGTACAGCAACAAAAAAAGGTTGAAAACCCTTGTCATATTGTATGGAAAATCCTTTTGTTCCTAAAATGACATATACCAAGTGCTCAACTGAGAAACTTCATATGAAGGGGTGGACTGCTTCTCCTTCCTCCCCCCTGCTGTCATGGATTTCACAATGGTTCTTAATTGGCGTCCCCCACTTTTATGGAGTTTCCCTGACCACCCCTTGAACTCCAGACACTGGTGCAGCTTTATATAATGGGAAGGTCAGTGGCTTTTTGGACACTAATAAAACAGGGTCTCAGGGTCATTGCATACTTCATTGTCTCCCCAGGGTTCCCTCAGGAGCTCAAATTAGCTCAGCTCCTGATTGGGGATTTTACCCTTTCAGGGAAGTAATGCAACCAGAAGTGACCTGCAGCGAGGCTGAAAGCATATCTAAAATAAGAAAACACTCTGTCTGTTGCATTACAGTTACCCAGTGAATACTTTGAACAGAGTGAACATAAGTTATTTTAACAAGAGTGATGGACCCTTCTTGTTCCTATGGAATCCATGCTAGTTTCGTATATCCTTTTCTACAGTTCTCTCTTATGGGATTTTTCAATCTCAGCTCTTATGTTCCAGTTGTTAAACATTTCTGTCTAACTGTTGAGGCATCTGTTGCATTTGTCAAGGCATTTTTTCTGTGTGCAATCAATGTATGGTGGTTTATTTCAAAATTGGCCAAAAAGCGACATACAGAACCTCATATTTAACTTCCCACCTGAAAGTTAAATCATTCAACTCTAGCAGATAATTGACGGCTAAAAAGTGGTATTTAGAGGTTGGCTTTGGGAAATTGGCTTGTAGGTAAAGTGGATATGCATTACAACAATGGTTGAGGGCATTGGCAAGGATTAATTGATTTCTAAAAAGCCTGCTTTTATGTCTGACACAGGCAAACAACACAAAGACACATAGGCTGGGAAATCAAAGACAAGTTCCACACTTCCATAACATGAGGTAGGATGGCACCAGGTAACAGTACCCAACTGTACAGCCCTTGGGATTTCTGGTTTTGGGGAACAGATCAAATTAAGAGAAGACTGGAAAAAAGCCCAAATTAGGATGTTTGTATATGAGGGGTTTGTAAATCAAAAGAATATGCTGACAGGACACAACATGGACATTATGATGACCACAAAGAGACCAACCAGCAAGGCCCCAAAGATAAAGCATTATCAGAGAGGGAAAAAAATATAAGAGGAGGGATTTCAGAGCAGCAAAAGGTCCTTGAGAACCTAAGGCCACCACCATGGACAGAGAGCATACCACAAGCCTATCTCACCTACCTCCCCGGGTCAGGGAGGAGGGCAGGGGACTTGGCCTCCAACCTCCAGGCTGCTGACATCTGACATTTAAGAAAGAACCTCAGGGTGAAGCTCACACATTGGCCAGAGGTACCTTCCTTCTGATGACAGCTCTAGGACCAGTAGATATAGAATTATTTTCATTGTTATCTACTATCACTGTGAGACAATAACATTCACTTATTATCAAACGGAGAGGTCGTGTTCAATCTGAGGGTTTCAGTCTGCCTGGAACAAGGTATTTGGGTCATAAATCCAGTGCCAAAAATAACAGCACAGAGAACTAAGTGGAAACACTGAAATGTGTCCAATAATAATTGAAAATTGTCGTTAGAAGACACAATCCCTGTTCACTTTTTAACAAGAATCAGACCCCCTGGTGGCTACTTGACTCCTGCTCCCACTCTGGCTCCTTGGAGCACCTTTCCTTTTTCTTTTTTTCTTGCCACACCTTAATGTAATTACCTCTAGTGTGAAAGGAATGCTGCCCTAGGGTCCAAAGTTAGTCCAGTTCCACCTTGCCCCTTGGGTGCTCAATCATGGCCCTCCTAGCTCTGTTAGTACATCAGGATGCCAGTTGCCTTATGGGTTATTAATGGCTTCCATCTGCCCTAAAGGCATGGCCATACCTCACAGATAGTATCCCTAGATCTGTGTAACAGCTTGCACAGGTCTTCTTGGCTTTAGCCCTCTGGTTTCTCTCACTGTAGATTGCTAGCCTAGGCTCACTTCCTCTGGCCTTTCTGTCAAGTCTCAGCCTAGCCTGGCCCTTGACTCATCTCACTCTTTTCAAGTTCCTGGACCACCCAGTTTAATTCATGTCACTCTGTATCCGCACTTGGCCCTTAGCCAGTCTCACTCTGGAGCAGGCCGAAGCTGAGATGACCAAGGGCGGGAACAATCTCACTGTCAGGACTCAGACCCTAGCTGTCTCAGCTTCAGCCTGTCCCATCTCACCTCTGGGCACAGGTTCGGCCACTCTTGGCTTTGGCCCACACTGGATAGGACTCTGAACCTAAACAGCTCCCAGGCACGCATGTGGCCTCCTATCCTTTCCTCTGGCCACTATTTAGTCCTCCAATTAAATTAAAACAAACAATGAAAGCTAAATCTCCAAACAAACATTCAAAGCTCACTGGGTATTACCAGACTGCTGCAGAAGCCTCTTCCCCACTATGGCCTTCTCTAAGCCCCTGGGCCCCTGGGCCTCAACTGCTTGCCTGCTCTAGCATGAGCTCTTCTCCACACAAAGTTCAGGGCTGTACTGTCCTTCTGACTCAGGAACTCGGGTTTATATCCCAAGGGCTTCTCCCCTTCCAGTCAGGTTCTTCTGGCCAGCTGTATGTGTGTCCTTCTCAGTCTTCTCCCTTTTAAATGTAAACAGGAGTCCCTGTCTCCCTGTTACAACTTTATCACATGACTGGAACACTGTTACAGATGGGTTCAAAGCGTTCAGGAAGGACAGGAACGGGAGAAGAAGAGGAATTGTTGTGCTGTTTGTAAAAGCTGTATGATTCCTTAGAGATCCAATCAAAACTGGAGATAGGCCTGTTGAAAGTCTCTGGATTAAGGTTAGAGAGAAGAGCAACAAGGCAGATGTTCTGGTGGGTGTCTGCTATAGACTACCAAACCAGGAGGATGAAGTACCTGAGGCTTTCTTCAGACAACAAGCACAAGTTTCCTAATCATAGGACCTTGTTCTCATGGGGGATTTCAAATCACCCTGACATCTGCTAGGAGAGCAATGCAGCAGTTCATGGGCAATCCAGGAAGTTTTTAGACAGCGTCAGAGAAACTTCCTAGTGCAAGTGTTAGAGAGACCAATTAAAGACCATTCTTGTCTCAACTTACTGTTTACAAACAGGGAAGAATTGGTGTTGGGGATGTAGAAATGGATGGCAACTTGGGCAGCAGTGATCATGAGATGATTGAGTTCAGGATCCTGACAAAAGGAAGAAAGGACAGCAGAAGAGTTTAGACCCTGGACTTTAGAAAAAGCAGATTGACTCTCTCAGGAAACTGACAGGCAGGATTGCCTGAGAGGCCAGTCTGAGAGGGAAAAGAGTCCAGGAGAGCTGGTTGCATTTTAAAGAAAACTTTCTGAGGATGCAGGAAGAATAGCAAATATGGCAGGCAAGAAGCTTGACTTGGCAGGGAACTCTTTGGTAAGCTTGACACAAAAAGGAAGCTTAGAAGTGGAAGCTTGGACAGATGACTAGAGGGAAATAAAAGAATATTGCTTGGGCACGCAGAGATGAAATCAGGGAGGCCAAAGTGCAATTGGAGTTGAATCTAGCAAGTAATGTGAAGGAAAACAAGAAGGGTTTCTACAAGTATGTTAGCAACAAGAGGAAGACCAGGGGAAGTAAGGGTCTCTTACTGAACAGGGGAAGCAGCATAGTGACAGAAGAGAAGGGAAAGACATTTTTTTTTTAAATCTTGGTCTTCGCAAGCAAGGTCAGCTCCCAAACGATTGCACTGGGCAGCACAGTTTGGGGAGAAGGTGAGCAGCCATCAATGGTGAAAGAACAGGTTAGGGACTACTTAGAAAAGCTGAACATGTACAAGTCCATGGGGCCAGATGTAATGCATCTGAGGGTGCTGAGAAACTTGACTGATATAATTGCAGAGCTGCTGGCCATCATCTAAAACTTTGGTGACTGGGGGATTTCCCAAACAATTTGAAAAGGGCAAATGTGCTGCCCATCTTTAAGAAAGGGAAGAAGGAGGATCCAGGGAACTACAGACCAGTCAGCCTCACCTCAGACCCTGGAAAAATCATGGAGCAGGTCCTCAAGGAATCCATTTCTAAGCACTTGAAAAATAAGAAAGCGACTGGGAACAGTCAGCATGGATTCATCAAGGACAATTCATGCTTGACCAACTTGATTGCCTTCTATGATGAGATAACTGGCTCTGTGGCTATAGGAAAGCAATGGATGTGATATACCTTGACTTTGGCAAAGCTTTTGGCATGGTCTCCCACAGCATTCTTGCAGGCAAACTAAGGAAATAGGGGTTGGATGAATGGACTGGAACAGAAAGATGTCTGGATCGTCAGGCTTAATGGATAATGATCAATGGCTTGAGGTCTAGTTGGCAGCCAGTAATCAAATGGAGTGCTCCAGGGGTAGGTCCTGGAACTAGTTTTGCTGAATATCTTCATTAATGATCTGGAAGATGGGATGGATTGCACCCTAAGCAGGTTTGCAGATGATCCTAAGCTGGAGGGTATGGCTAGGATTCAGAGTGACATAGACAAATTAGAGGATTAGGCCAAAAAGAAAGTCACAAGGTTCAACAAGGACAAGTGTAAAGTCCTGCATTAAGTCCAGCAGTGTTGGATAAAGGGAAATAGGGCAGGTGAGTAGATTCAACTCATTTGAACCCATGAAAATTGTGCCTTAGACCAGATTAAGAACCTGAAGTATATGACACGTTTAGTTTGAATCTGCTTATGGGAGGGTATCCAGTAAAGACTACATAGAATGCACAGTTTGACCAGGAAAATTAGTATCTTTACAGAGTTCCTGATAAGAGACTTCACTTCGTGGTTTTGCTTATATCACCATCTGGTATTTTTGCTTGATCATTATTTGTGTATTTGACAGCGTGCCTTTTATTCTAAAAAATAAAAGCCCCCTCAGCATAGGGAGCTCATACTATGGCCTGGTACTTACTGAGAAGGCATACTAAATAGCTTCAGACATTGCAAAAGTACATTGCAATGCTGATAAATGGAAGCAAATGCTTGTACTATGAGAATGAAAGAGGAAAATAAGTAAAGATTCTTCCATTATCAAGTCAATTATTTTCTTTCACAAGAAGAAGAAAGGAGAAGGGGGAAAATCAGTTTGGTCTGTAGAAGAGATGGTGACAACTTGAAGAAAAGGATATAGCAATCATCTATTGATTATGCTTTACATTTATACAACACTGAATGCTACTAAGCATAAAGCTGTGAAAAATCTGCATGCCCAATGCAAAATAAATAATCTCAGGCAAGATTTCAATTCTCTCTGTTGTACAAAACCATGCCTGTACACACACTCACTTCTATGGAGACTATACAAGCCAGCCAGCCAGACACAGTAATATTTTCAATCCAGGTTACAATCACACTTTGTGAAGATTAATTAAATCATCTTTGCCTGTGATGAATGAAAACACATTTTACAGATCAGCAGATGAAGGCACACAGGAATTAAAGAGTCTGATTCTGCTCCTTTTGAAAAAAATAAAAGACTTCCTCCCAGGCAACTGCAAAACCAGACCCTCAAGGTATGTCTGTACAGCACAAGGCAGCACCATGCAGAGATAGCCAGAGCTAGCTCCAGAACTGGCATTTGGATGACACTGCATCTAGGTAGGTAGCTCTGCTGAGAAGCCGCACTTACTAGCTTACATGCAACACCTGCACCAACATACCTACACAGCTTCTTGTTCCTCAGCTCTTGTACAGCATACTTTGGCATGGCATTGCCTTGTGTTACATAGGTATATCCTAACTTACTTGGCAAAGGTTATGCAAGGATTTGAAACAGAACAATAAAGAATCCTTTGGGTAAAACCAATGGTACTTGGGGTGTCATCACTAAGTCCAAATCAAGGATTTCAAATATTCACCTTTAGACTTGTAAATGCCAGACACTTTTTATTTGATGTCTAATACACTTTTAATATTCCCACATGACTTTCTGCTTTAATGTAGCATGACTTTTTATTCTTTAAATATTTTTAGTAAGAGAAACTTTCCTTTTTTCTGTATATATAATATTTATATTTACATTCAAGAATAGTTGTTATGAATGCCTACTTGTATTTCTGTGGTCTCTTTTTCAGACTTGTACAAAATGTGTTTCACTGGTTGCGGCACAAAGGGTGGAAACAGATGTTGCTTTTGGTCCCCGATATCCACCATTTATTGGATAGAGATGCCGGAGGACACATCTCTAACCATTTTGTTCAATAGCCATTAGCTTTCCTCACTTACAGACATAACACTTTGGCATATTCTTTGGGAGCAGAAAAAGCTGGGGTTCCCTGCTTGGAGACATGACACAGGGGATCTCCAAGGTGCATCTCTAAACAGGGAAAGCTGGAGTCCCTGCTTGCAGAGACTCCCCAGGGCACATCTCTACAAGAGGGAAACCCTGGCTTTCCCAGAGAGATGCACACCTCATCCAACAAAGCACATCAGCTGTGGTAGGACATCACAGCTGATCTGTTTCATTTCAGTGTAAACAATGTCTGTTTACACAGAAATACAGGAAATGAGTATGGCACTTTAAGCCTGTGTATATAATACCACCTCAGAAATCATTTCTCAAAACAATGCATACGTTTTATTTTTTCCAAGAACACTGCATGCTGCTACTTCTAGATTAGGGCTGAATTATCCTGGCAAGAGTATATTATGAAAGGGAAGTGGTGAAAATTCAGTTGGACACAGTCAGATCGTGGAGAGTTAGCAAGACTACTGGGTAGAAATTTATTTTAAAAAAGGCTTGATTAAGAAAATACAAGTGCACTAGACCTATGGGGAACTGGACAGCTTCACACCTTAATGCCAACCTTGCACACTAAAGCCAGGGAGAGACAACTTTAACCACATTTTGAAGTCAAAAAAATTATGAGCCTGCCTCAGATCCAGGAAAAACTATGTGTTGATTTAGTCAAAAGCTCCATATAATTGCATATAATCACACCAAAAGCTAAAGGTTTTCCATGGATGTGGTCCATAACATGAGATCCTTCCTGAGCCTGCACACCCTGATTGCAGGTGAGAAGGTTCTAGAATAGCTGAACTTGCCACCTTGATGATGTCAGTGACCCACTTACATGTGTGGTCCCGTAGTGCCAT
>JAGPOW010002067.1:7664003-7681567 GCA_030014935.1 Caiman crocodilus
TTTTTTTCTAGACCAGCATTGTAGTTAGAGAAGTAGTGGATAAGCTGCTTCTTGAAGAAAATGTATCATTTTCAAAGGGCAGCATATTTAAAGTTCAGAAAATAGGAGTATTTTTTTTTCTCTCCACAGAGGATGACAGCATGATGGGGACACTATATTTCTTTATACAGTTGCGACTCACCAGGGAGACTTGGACAGAAGAGTAAAGTTGACCATTCTCCAAGTCTATTGAGTCCTCAGGCTCTCTTTTGACACAGTCATTGAGGGCATCAGAGTACATCTTTTTTGATGTGCATATCTCCACTGAGAAGTTGTCTGAGATCTCCAATGCATTTACACATGCAGAGGAGCAACTGAAGGGATTCCCAAATGTTCTAAATATCTATACACCTTATATATCATAAAAGGTTGTGGGCCAAAGGAGCAATAAACCAACCACTACCAAGCTGAAGATTGCATTGTTAATGAAAATGTATGCATACCCTTTTGAATATGCTGTTTTACAACAGAAATTATAAAATAAGCACCCACTCATGGACCCTGCACTCAGTGGCATGACTGATGAGAGAGAAAAAAAAAATATATATATATATATATATAACCTGGGCGGTTTTTTTAATATATTAATTATGATAGAAAGCAGAAGGTAAGTATCCAACCATCAGCAAGCAAAGGGGCTATGGGAAAAACATTTTGATTCAGTAAGTAAGGACCATTAAAAATCCTAGGGTAGCCCTTTTCTGAAGTCTTCTGCCACTTGTCATAAAAGTACTGAAACATGTCATTCTTTATCTTGATGAAAGCAAGTCTCTTCTCCCTTAGACACTAAGGCTTTTCTGTTATCAGTTACTATGCCATATATATTGCTGCAAATATGCTGTCAAAAAGACACACTCAGAGGCTGACAGCTAAGATATTAAAAGGCAATTCCAGCTAGGGTTGCCCAAATCCTTGATTACCTCCTCAGTAAACAAAGGGCATCATTCCTGACACCAGGTAATTTCAGGCTAGATATGTGTATGTCATGATGCTGGTTTAAAGTCTGAGTCTTGTGCTGTGGCATGAGTATTTTTAAGACACTTGCTCCCAATGTCTCAGAAATAGGGACACTGGGAGCAAGAAACAAAGAAAGGTAATATTTGTGTTTCACAGGGGTAACTCATCACCTGTCCCTAGAGAGAGGGCAATAGTTAAATGTGAAAGCAAACCATGCCATGCAAAGAGATCCTCATTTATTTATAGACATTTTCAGAAACTTCATCGTTCATATTCAGGATACTAATATTCTTTTATACAATCTCTACAGTTTGTTATTTGACTAAACCTAGATAGACGGGGATATTGCTGCAAGATCTCATTGTATTTCTGATCCTCTACAAAGGTAGCATCATAAAGACAGCACAGGAAAATGACAATTGTCTCTTAAAAAAGAATGCTTAATGCAGACAAATGGAGTGAAGAAAAGATTAACCTATCTGGACTGCCCGTCTTAGAAGTTTAATGATAGAGGCTATTTACTGCTGATAGCTCTAGGGGGTGGGGAAGAAAAAAAACCACAAAATACTTCCTGCTGTTGTAGCAGTGAATGATGATACTTTAAATTTTAATTCAAATAACTTTGGATAAAACACATTAGCTTTTTCCTTTACTTGTTCTCCATGTGTTTTCCAAAGAATATAAAAGTAAAGGATATGGCTTGATCTGTATTAATTTATCAATACTGGTGGGGCTAGATTGAATGATAAGGTGTTTATTATGAGGTTAATTCACTGTATCAGTTGGTTTAATTAATAGCAAGTCTGTTAAGGAAGCATGCAGGAAAGCAATAATGCAGCTAAATAAAGCATTGACTGGTAAACAGCTCAAGTGGTTAAAAGCAATAAATATCTGAGCCTATGAAGAAGATGCGACTCCCTGGTACCTACTATTTGTATTTTTCAAGGTTTTTTTTTCCAAAGCTAGGAATTAACAGACCAGAAAAACCATTAACAGTTAAAAAAAAAAAAAAATCTTGATGTCCAGATGTCAGAGGTAAGAATCACGGAGCTGCTCAGAAGGAGCAGAATGACAAAGACACACATCCACTTATGTGGGTGTCCAGCATTTATATCTTGTCAAGTTTACACAAAAGGAAGATAAGCCTAAGATTATAGTGCATGTGTGTGCACATTAGGAACTTCTCTCTTCTCCTTTGCTTGAACCTGCTGGTTGGTTCAACAAGAGTACCCTAAACCGAAGCCCTACTCTAGAATAAGAGAATTGCAGATTTGGGCACATGGTTCACCACCTCAGGGGATGGATGTAGACACCCAAGGGGGAGGGGGGAAAAAAAAAAAGTGACATTACTTTTGTAACCATGACAATGGAGAAATCATGGGAAGCCAGAGAAAAGGAATAATAATCTACTGTTTCCCTGAACTGATTTTTAATATACATTTTATTGTTCTTTAGGGTCCAAAAACAGTGTCACAGAATAAGACAGCATAGTGTTGCTACTGTACTACTGCATCTGTTCATGAAGATTAACTGCCATTAGTGTTTGAGGTAATTGTATGCATAAATCCCTTTGTAGCATGACAGAACTCTCTCTCAGATAGGAAAAATGTTTCTGGCCTTCAAAGGTGAATTTTAATCATTACTCTGTATGTATGCAACAACCAGTTTGTTGAAAATGTTTTCCTTACTCAGAAGAATTAAAATATTCTCACATCTAGAGAACTCCACTGGCCATCGTAAGAACTTGGGGGCTGGGCTCGATCTTCTGAGGTCCTTTCCAGCCCTAGTGTCTATGAAATGAAAGGATGCAGCTAATATATTAGTTGCTACTAGGCAAGATGTCAGTTTTTCACTTTTAAGAACTGAACTTGGAATCTCTAGCATATTTAAAAAGTCCAGTTTTGAAAAGTGCTGGGCATATAATCTGTGAAAAGTCAAGCTCCTTGAAGATATTTTCAGCATCTTGGCTTGTAGCACCTATCTTCTTTTGTTCTATAGTAAACCCTCCCACACATGGGAGAAACTTCAGCACTTCTTTTGGAATTGTGCACTCAGGCTCTTGTCACTGCAGACGTGCCCATTTCCTTGGAACTGCTAAAACAAAGCAGCAATATTAGTGGATGTTCGGTTTCTTTTCTCCTTTTAGCTTCCTCCCACAATTCCTGATGATAATCAATTTAATTTCAAAATTATATATGCATATTCACACTGCTGCAGTGAATATTTTATTTATTTGTTTGCCTAGTGCTGAAGACGCAATGTTCTGTCAAAAATCTTGCCTGAACAAAAAAGAAACCCCTGCAGCCTGATCTGAAGCTTGTCAAAACTCAGACACTGACAGATAGGCAAGGGGAGCAAATTCCAGAGGGAAACTTAAGACAAATGTGCTGAAGGCAATATTAAAAAAGTTAAAATAAACACTATAATTTAAAAAAAAAAATGGACTTGAATTTAAAATATAATTCAAAATAATGAAGTAGTTAAAGATGTCAAAGTCTTATTTTGTCCAGGTCTTTAATGAAATACTAAAGACCTGCATTTTGGAGTGAAGTGATTTTGTTCTAGGTCACCGGTGTCTAAGTATATTATATAGGTGCCATGTTTCATTTGTCCAGAGGGAGATACTACTGCTCACTTTGACCTGCGAGCCCAATTGACATCAAAGATGTCAAGAGAAAGAAGAGAGGTTGAGTCAGAAAGCAAAAGACAAATATGAGGTAGCAAAAATGAAGAGCAAGAAAGAAACAGTCTCTCACTCTAAAGGTCACTCATTGCTCAGGTCATGAACTCAAGTCAAACTCTCATGATAGATGACACAGGGAGTACATGATGACTGAGTACAGAAGTTGTAAAGTGGTTTTCAATAGCATTATGAAAGAGACTATTAATTGATGAATTAAGAATATGCAGCAAAGTTAAAAGCTGAAGGACAGCTCTGCGGGTGAACCGAGTTTATAAAAATGTGTTGACACTCTTACAGAGCATCTTTGGGCAAATATCTTTGCAGATCACTTAACTTCTTTATCTACAAATCTGATGCATCATATGGACATAATACTATTTTAGACACATAGCTGACTACCTGCTTTTTTGTTTTATTAAGCAGTTGGATTCATGTGATACTAGCAAATGAACCTATAAACAGTCATCAAGTGAACAACAAAGGGAAGTCAAGAATACCATGAAAATGCCCAGCTTTTATTTGGGACAGATTTGTTAAGTGTGGAATAAAAGCTTTCAGGGTACCCTACATATTAAGCTTCCTGTATTAGAATTATTAGCATAATTTTATGATGATGAATTAGGTGTTCATTCAATGTTTTTTAACCATGCAACAAAAAGTTTTAAAAATGTGTCACAGCAATCTGTTACCCTTGCAACAGCTGTAGGCTATTGTAAGTATTATTATTTCAGT
This sequence comes from Caiman crocodilus, assembly GCA_030014935.1. NCBI lineage: Eukaryota > Metazoa > Chordata > Crocodylia > Alligatoridae > Caiman > Caiman crocodilus. The sequence continues at coordinate 7,668,415 of JAGPOW010002067.1, forward strand.
TTTTCAGGTGAGGAGACTGAGGCATGGCAATTAAACGATTTGTTATGCACAATTCCTTGCTTACGTCAGGATTAGATCTCTTAAACTGCCTCATTCCAACTAAAGTACCCAAGCACTTACCATACAGACACGGGAATCTGCTCTTGAAACAGGTCACATAACTATGGAATTAAATCTGCTATGTTCTTATCTGACAATTACTGATATGCCAACTTTAAAATATCTGAGTAACTATACAAAAACCAGGGTCTAAAAATCTGAAACGCTGCTATCTCAGAAAGCCTAGAAAAACAACAGTACTAGGTAATATTTTTGTAACACTGAGGCAAAATAAAGATAACAAATAGATGAGTTTAGGATCCTAGAAGTTACTGTCAGTTCAAGTTCAGAAAACTTAACTTTCAGTATTCTAATCGAGCCTTGGGCAATTTCGTGGCCCATATAATAAGTAGCTCTAAAAATTTCAATCCATCAATCCACTATGGAGTTGCATACAGGTCATTTTTTTTTTCCATTTGGTTTTGAACCAAGTTATACTGATGAAACACCAAGCCATTGTAATCTGTTTCAATATATCTTGTTAAATCAGAGTTCTCTAAAACAAGGGTTGGTTCATGTCTAACAAAAGTGGCTTTAAGTAGAGAGGCTTCAATTCTGTTGGATCCTGGCTGTACTAGTGTGATAAGTCAGCTCAATTCTGAGGTCCATATAATAACATTTCCCTTCTAATTGCCATTGATGAGAGTGATTTGCCTGGAAAAAAGCCTCTGAAAATACTTCAATACTTCTTTTGTCCTCAGACCTATGGCAAGGACATGGTGCACCCTGACAATTTCAAACTGCTGTATATCCACTGAGCTATCAGCAGAACAGAATCAAACAGGGCAACTTAGAATCTAAAAAGATTAAAAGCCATGCTAGGCAAATTTTAAAATGTTTTATAGATCAACAATGCTAAGAAACTCAGATTAATTATTCCTGTTATCTAACTTGATTTCCCAAGAAAACTAAAGGCAGGCTTGCTTAGGGAATATCATTGCGACAGTCAACACTAAAATCAAAAGCACTGATGCATCACCAATTTCAGCCGTCACATTTGGGAGCTTTCGATGCAAAATGCTTTACTATTTCCTTTGGGTAATTCCCCACATTCAGCAACCTATGTGGGAGGAACAAATCTTTAAATGTTAAAATACTGTGGGCGACAAGTGCCATAGAGATGGTTATAAATAAACTAAATAAATAACCTGCCACAACTTCAATATTCACTGTAATCTCTTACACGGCTAGACTTATAAAAACTATGAAAATAGACACATTTTACATGTCTCTAGACACACAATGTTCTGGTAACAGCTATTTACATAATTATTTTTTCTGAAGTGAAAATATGGTACTCCAAAAGCAATATCCATAAGAAATGGTCATTAGACAGTTACTCACATAGTACTATGGCATCATATTCTCAAAAAAGTGCAATTAATTAACTTCATACAGGAAGAAAGAGATTCTGAACTACCAATTATGAGACAAATTCTATCCTAATAAGTGCAGCTGGAGACTGCTTTTACAGGACTTATGGGCAGTTATCAGATGGAAGGATTTGTATTATATAGCCATAACTAGTAATGTTGCACATCTGTGGGTTAGATTTTCTATGTACCTCTATAGGCTCCCACCTTGTTGACTTATTTTATTTCATCTGGTAATGGACCAAAACAAACAATCATGAATCTAAACACTGGGGAACAGGTATTTGTGTCCGCAACAATGGAACAGATCAAGAGCATCACTAACAGTTTCCTCAGCCTGTGGAAAGGTGGTGTGTGCATACAGACACACTATACATATGACAAGAAATAATACCCATATATTAAATCCACAATTTATTGCATTTTTTTCCCAAATAGGATCTCAAAACAAGCCTTTATGTCATGCCAAATCAATCAAGCATTTCAAAATAAACCAAAATAAAACAGAGACTTGGATAAGAACAAAATTAAGTAATTACAGTGAATAGAGTATTAGGATGGAAGTACTGCACTACATTCATAGGGCCTGCCACACATGTAAGTTAGTCAAGTAAGCTAGGCTGTGAATTTACAGTGCATTAGCTACTGCATATACACTTTGTACATGGCAAGTTACAAGAAAATGCCCTATGTGTAGTTTTGGTTATGATTGGGCAGCTTTTAAGCCACTAATAGATGTTACGCTTAAGATACAATTAACTAACATCTTAAGTAGTGACTTGGCCACATGTTCAACCAGTTAATGGCATGACAAAACTCGGAATAAGTTCAAGTTTTTACATAAAACGTGTAATAACTTTGCAACTTGTTCCTTTCACCCCTTTACTGAAAACATGTCCAGTGGCCAGTCTCTGTAACACACGGGATTCTTGAAAGAGCCCTTTGTGCTCCAGAGCCTGGGAGCCCCATAAGCTGGGGTTTAGAAACACTGCTCAGCTGATTGGGTTGTCCAGCAGGGACATGGGTTTGTTCCCCCTGCACTAGCAATACGGCATGATTTCGATCTGATGCAAGACCCCACAATCACGCCTCTTACCACTCATACATGGCATAGTAGGAAGCATGACTATTGGGATCCTGCATCAGATCCCATTGTATCTTTACTCCAACATCTATCAGAAGCCTAACTTACATGAGCAGTACTTATGCTTTCAGAAAGTCAGTGAGCTCAATACAACCACTTAAGTGCAAAACAGTTACTCATCTGATCCAGGGCTCCAGGATTGTTCACTGGCAAAAAATAAAATCCCAAAAAACTAGTTGCTCCCGAGAGGAAATGTACCTGAAAGGATAGGGCATTGCACTAGAACTCGAGCCCCGATTCTAGCTCTGCTGTAAGATCGTCACCTACTATGTACCATCCGCAATTCCCCTCCTGGCTTTCTGTGTTGTTGGCAGGGATTGTATTTCACAACTTGTTCCTACAACAGGAACCCACTTTGCTAGAACATCTATGTGTTACCATAGTACAAATAAGTTAATTTGATTTTTTTTTTTTAAATCATCCTGTGGAGAGAGAGCACATGAGAGAGACTAGCTTACATTCAGGCTTTTAACAAACATTTAAAACTACCCCTTTGAATGGTCTGTGAATATAATGCTTAGCTTTAAATAAACGTTGATGCTGCTTATAACTAAATATCGTTGCCCGAAGACAGCAGGTTCTGATACAGTTCTGTATATTCCTTACAGTTATTTGCCCCCTAGTTGTGCTTGTTTTCTTTTGAAGAATAATTAAGATTTAATGGCATATTTTCACAGGTTTTTTCTGCTTGCTTTCTTGCTGCCTACTGTGCTGATTGCTTGTGTCTGATCCTGGTCATTACAAGAACTGTACAGTAATTGCCTGTCTGGTGACTCGTTAATGAAGGTCCCCAGAGAGATGAGAAGCTGTTCTTTTGAAGTTCATCATGTTTACTGTTGGCCTTCTAGTTTAATCTATATGTTCAGAACACCTTATTCAATTATTGGAAACTCCTTTTTTCTAGGGATAGACACCTTGTAAACAAGCCTCTTTATCTCTGCTAACAACATGGCTTACCTCTGATAAATCAAGGCATTTTACACACAGCACACTCCCTTTTTTCATCTCTGAAAAGCCAAAATAGTTCAGAAGCAGAAACACACAGAATACTGATCTGAACTGCTGCTTGGAAACCTGCAACAAGCCACCTACAAACAGCATTTCAGACATTTGAAATTAAGTAACAATGTACCAAAGGCCAACACAAGTAGAGTGGATTTGAAGCGCAGAATTGTGTTTGATGAAAATTAAAAAAAAAATAGTTCTGTTTTGGAACAAAAAGGCTATGTCTTAATCTCTCAGAGATTTAAAACAGAAGAGTTGAAATGTTTTGTTTCATTGTTTTCTAAATGAAACTGGGCCTGAAAACCCAATTTCTGGAGCTCCTACCTTAGCTGTAGCTCCTTGGACTCCTGTTCTTCATCAACTCTCATGTACTGATAGAAAGGTTAGAAGCCTAAAAAGCCATGAGTTGGCTAGGCCACAGCTGAGCCAGTAAACAGAGCTACCCACTCCCAGAAGACTCCCAGAAAGCCCAAGCATGAACTGAGGGTTCCCAGGCCTTTTAGTACCTGGAGCTGAGACATGGAGAGAGCCAATTGCTCACGGCATCCAGGCTCCAGCTGCAAAACCAAGGAGTGAACACGAGTGACACATACAGTATTATGCATCTTTGACCTTCTCTCTCCATTTTGACACTTGCCTTGCTTCTGTTTTCAAGGGAACAGAATCAGAACAACAGCAGCAGGCCCAGCCAACCATGTTTAACAAATTTCTCTCTCCCAAAAGGAGAATTTGTTACCATTTCAACACCATTTAAATGACTGTCAGACATATTCCCCTCAGCTAAATATTCTCTACAACTAGAGAAAAAACAACAACCAAGAAATGACTACACTGAAACCTAGTTGTTTCAAATGTCTTACTGACAATGAAGGAAAAAAGTATCTTAAATTCATTATTTTAAAGGGTTTTACTGATGGTTGTTCTCCTGGGATAAAGAAGGCCAAAAATCTCTCCTCTCAAATTTCTAAACTTTTATCTATGTGCTTAGTGCTAGGATCACATTACTATCTTTAATTGTCTAGACCTGTTTAAACCATCGAATTAATGTAAGGCACCCACAAGTTCTCTCAGGGAAGTCAACAAAACCCCATTTTTTGGTTTTTTGGGTTTTTTGGTGCAAAAGAGGGAAGAGAAAAGAGAGACAACATTGCCCTTTAAGGCAGGGCTCTATCAGAATTTCACCTATATTTCAAGAAATTCATAGTTTACCAGAAATATATTGGTTATAACTAACTGCGATTTTCAGATGAAAACCTGTTTTATGGGGGGGAAATTATCATCCAGCTCTTACCATGGATGTGGGGTTGTACTACTGGAAATGTTCCAGAGCAGCTCTGAAAATTATAGTTAAAAACGTTAATTCAGTGCCTTAGGTATAATTAGTCCTGAAGATGATTTACGGGTTTGGTTTTATCTATAATTTATGAGGCTGTTTTTTCTGCAGTTGTGCTAGGTGTTCAAGACAGCTGTAAGCCTACACAGGGGGGCCACTAATGAGATGCAGAGCTCTGCTCAGATCTCTCAGTCAGCACAGAAGAAAGTTTCTAGAGGCAGTGCAATGAAATGAGGGAAGGGAGGAGCTTTTGTTGCAGAATGACTAACTGAGACAGATGCTCCAGAAGACTGGGAGCCCTTCAGATACGTTAGGATCACACAAAAGATTTCTCTGGTTGCCTAAGGAGAGGCATAAACATGACAGATTGTGATCTGGGGTTCGACAACAAGGGGAACGAGAGCGTGACAGAAGGCTGGGAATTTCAACAGTGGGTGGCAGAGGGAGAGGGTTAGGGGCAGGGGCAGAATTTAAGGGGGAGTTCTGCTTCAAATGTAAAGTGAAATAGTTTCAGAAATTAAATCATTTACAGCTCAGAACAAGAAGGTCCTAGAATTCCAGGAATGATATTGCATATTACTGAGCGTGTCTACATGGGATGCTATGTCCCCAAAGCAATGTGATGCAGTGATGTAGCATCAGGGGCAAAAACCGTGATGCTGCAGCTACTTCGCCGTAGTGACATGCTCCCTCAGTATTGCACATCGCTATGGTGACTTATCAGTTAAAAATAGCCATGTGCCACATGCATAGTACAGTACAGGATGTTACTGGAAGTACTAAATGAGGGCACAAAAGGATTACTAAATGACGGTGCAGTAACAGTGGTGCTGTAGAGGCACCAGCTACATCCACCTAGTACCAAATATCATCACGGACATTTCTGAAACATCATTACTTAAGCCAGTGGCCAATGTATGAGTGATAACTGTCAGGGTTTTGTTTTTGTTTGTAACACTATGAGGACCTTGGGCTGCGATTAGGATTCCTAGGGATTACAACAACACACAGAAATAGAAACTAGAAATGAAAACAAATGGTGTGGAATGAATGGAAAGGTCAAATCTAAGACATCCATACAATGAAAATAAGAGATAACCAATGGTTGTAGCAGTATCTCTTACCATTGCATAATCAGTATCCTATTTTATTATTATCTGAACATCAGATTATGTTAAATATAACTTCACAGTACAATGACTGTCTCCATAGAAGCAGATGAAATGCCTAGATTTTCAGATGCAATCGCTTACCTTTTCTGATGCAGTCACTGCAGTGAAGAGGTTCACAGAACAAATGTTGACAAAGGTGAAAATGGACAAAGGTGAAAAAGAAAGCCAGTCCTTCAGTACTTATGGATATGAATGTGTTTGCACTGTAAGTATCATTGCTACTAACTGAACTGTATCATCAGCCTTCCTTTTTAAACATTACTAAATAATGGAAGGTAAAATTCCTATGAAGAACCCAATTTTGTAATATTTACCATAGGAATTTTACTTTGCACACACTTTGATCCTTTTTTACACTTAGCAGTTCAGTTCCCAAATACAGGGCAGCTTATGAATACATGAGAGAAAATACTTTGCTCAAATGAAATCTTTAACATTTTTCCTAATAAATTAGTCTTTTAAATATATAGTACCAAGGTGGGGGGGGTTGATACCCATTAGAAAAAAGGAAAAATCCTTTGATGGAAGACCCCTCTGCCAAGTGCATATTATATCCTTCTGTTAAGTATTTACTCCTTTCTTTGTTTATGCCAATGTTGTCTTTTAATATTACCAATTCTTTTAGCCAACTATTATAAACAAAATTATTCTCTAACATTTTTTTCTTAAAATGTTAAAAAAATGGATGTTAAGAAATGAGAAGTTTTTGGTTTTTACTTTACACAGTTGATTGAAACATGCAGTATTTGAAAGACAATTAATGGTGCACCAGCATTCCATGAAATGAGCTGTGAAAAGTGTTGGGGAGTGCAAGGCATGTATGTGATTGAAGGTTCTTCCATTAGTAGCTTTTCCCCTCTTTCTCTCTATTGCAAAGCTGTATCAAGTAAGACAACAAGCCTGAAATATTGAAGTGCTCCATTTTCAAAGAAAGCACAAATATAGAGTGATTTCTTATTCTTTTTCCCCTCACTCGCCAAGTACTTCAGTTAAGGAGCAGCAAAAAATTGAACAGTAATTTATTAGCTGTACACATTTTCTTGACATATGCAAATAGTCATCAACTATCCTCTAGAACAGGGGTGTCAAACTCATCCTACCGCCAACATTGGATCTAGACCATAGGGCTTCTTACAGTCCGGTTATGAATGTTGTAGTGGGACTTAATGTAGCTGCTGTGGAAGGGAGACCTCCAACACACATGCCCAATGGGAGGGACTCTGTGCTCCAGATTTTGGCAGCAAGCCTTATCTCCACTTGACCTATGCTCAGACATTCCCAGGCCCTCTAGCAGCCCCATGGGCCATAAATTTTATACTACAACTGTAGAACACTTACTAGTTGCATATTTTTATATTCAAATCCAATTTAAAAAAAACTGTATATGTCTTGCTTCAACATATTTTAAATCAAATCATTTTTCTTGTTTTGAGAATTGTCACTGGACAATGGCATAAAGGCTGCAAGCAGTTCTCATGAAAGTGAGCTTCATATTCATTTCCCATTCAAATGCAATTCAACTTTGACAGAATTAAACTACCAAAACTCATATTTGGTTTTTCAGTTACATGAACATGGTAAGTTCCATACTGAGTCAGACCAACAGTCTATCTAGCCCACCATCCTGTCTCTGACAGTGGAAGCCCTCTTGTTCTATTATCCTGTCTCTGACAGGACAGTAATATAATGCATGTTTTAGAGGGAAAGCATTGTATATCAAGAACAAGGGTGGCAAGCATACCACAAGTTGACCACAAGTGTCATGGGCAGCCTGTGTGTGGTATACAGCAAGTTAAGGAAGGAGCAGGGAGCACAGCAGCAGGTAGGGCAGGATAAGGGGATCAGAGTGGCATTCAGGGAGGATGCAGGGATTACCTTGTGCTATGCATGCCAAAAAAGCTGGCCCACACTGATCTAGAAGTATCTGTTCCCTGCTCATTACCCTTGCTGGCATCCACCATCATTAGTTTCAATATCTCAGGGGGTTCTATTCAGCTTAATAGATCTGTTGTCCATGATTTTTTCTAGTCCCTTTTTTAACCTGACCATGATAACTGCCTCAACTACCTCTCATGGCAATGAGTTCCACAAGTTAACAACATACTGTGTAATAAAGCACTTACTTTTGTTAGTTTTAAACTTCTAATTTCAGTGGGACCCCTCTTGATCTAGTATTCAGTTAATAACTGTTCCTTATTCACTATGATTTTATAGACCTCTTTTGTATCCCCCCTCACCCCCCAGCTACCCTCAAGATTATCTTTTACAAACTAAAGAGCCCTAGCTTCTTTTTTGTCTACTGGTATGGCAAGTGCTCCATACCCCTGACCATAGTGGTTGCTCTTCTCTATACGTTCCATATCCTTGTGGAGATTTTCATTTTACAATATCCTTTTGGAGATGTGGACACCAGAACTGTACAAATTATTCAATACCCCAGCTAAAACAGTGCAACAAAAAGGAAAATTATGCATTTTCCCAGCCCTAGTCCAGGCTGGTGACTTAATTCAGACTCTTGAGAGGTTAAAACAGGGATGGGCATAATATGGTCAATGGGTCATATCTAGCTCCACAAGGGAATTTCACCCAGCCCATGGGCAGGTACCCACCAATTCACTGTATTCAGTTTGGCCCTGGACTGCCCATGCTGTGCTCACATGGGGCTGAGCCCCACCCATTCCCATGGGGCAGCTTGCTCACTCCTAGCAACAGTGGGCAGCAGAAGTGGCAGTGGTGGCAGGCAGGCAGTGGGAGAAGCAGCAGTGGGAGTGGGGCCCATGCCAGTCCCCTGGGTCTGGAACCAGCAGGGGTCCAGGGCAGGGTGGCAGAAGCGTGGAGCCCAGGTCCGTGGTAGTGCAGGGCCTGCCTGGCTCCATTGCATAGGACTCTATTGCCCTGGGACTCGCATGCAGTTCCCCATTCTCTATCCAAATCATGCAACTCCAGGGGGAAGCCCCACACAATGGAGCCAGTGGCCCAGCCTTGCTCATTGCCACGTGCAGGCCAAGCTGGGTTCACCCCTCTCCCTGCCACTCCAGCCAAGCCCCAAAACACACATTGCTGGGCTCATCATGCAGGACTCCCCGCAAGAGCATGGGACTTGAGCAGAGAATCTGGGAACAGCATGTGAGCCCTGCACAATGGAAATGATGGCCTGGCCACTTGCAGTCCGAGGGCTTGCCAGGACTGCATGCCACCAGGGGCCTCTGCCTGTTGTGGTCCGTGAGCACTGCAAGGGGCCATTGCCTGCCACTGCTGCTGGTGGCAGGAGCTGTGCACAATGTGGGGTCATATCACCCCGCCACCATACACATGCACCCCACCCCCAGACAAACCCTACACTCATACCCTCTCCCCACAAACATCCTCTGACAAACTTCCTACACATTCCATTCCCACCCCACCCGTCCACACACTCCCACACGCTCCATATACACACAGCCCCACAAAACCCATAACTACCCACTCACGCCCCCCCAAATAAGATTGAAAGTAAGACTTAATTTTGAGTTATTATGCATAGTATATTTGTAGAGGCAATTGCAAGCACACACAAATCAGGCCAAAAATATTTTTTTAAACTAAAATTAAAATATGTTACAGGAAATGTTTTTTTTTCTAGTTCCAAGATAGTAACCTTGCCCCCCGCCCACAAAGAAGGAGTACTTCTTGGGGCAAGGGAAGGGACTTCTGGAGGCAAAGGTCAGGGATTAGGAGTGGGACTTCCAGTCCCAAGATGGTGACCAGGGGCCAGGATACCTGTCAAGGTGTGAAGCTACCCTTCTGGCCCTCTTCAGCTCACCAAAACTCATTAAGCACCCTTCCAGCTAATATAGTTGCTCACATCTAGTTTAAAGATAACAGAATCCTAAAAGTTGAAATCTTTCATGGTTGAAAGAAAGTGTTTCAGTTTCCTTTACTTCAGAGTCAAAGAAACAGTGTTCACAAAGGACCTTGCATCAAAACCAAAGTCACGTTCAGGCAGGGGTGGATCAAGAATTTACCAAAGCGGGTGCAGGAGCAGCCGCTTGTGCTTCAGAGGTGGCTGCATCTCCTGCTCCTAGCCTCCCTCAAGCCACTCCCCCAGTGCAGACAGGCTTTTTTTATGTCCCTAAAGTAAGTGAAACCCCCCTCCCCTTCCCACTCAGAAACATGCCCCCTCCCCTCCTCTTTCCTTTGCCCCAACTTCCCTGCCCGCCGCTGCTGCTTTGTCTACTGCTCAGAAGTGTGGAAGTTCCAGAGTCATCCAAGCTCAATCAAAGGTTGGGCTTAACTAAGGAGGGGAGAGTGGAAACATGGAAGCTGGAAAATAGTTCCCCCTATTCTGCCCAGCCCCAGAGCAGGCACAGGGGAGAGTTGCACCTCCTGTGCAACCTTCCTACTGGTGTCCCCATCCCCAGCTGAGCCCAAGCCCCACACACTGGGCAGGAATGGCGTTGGTGCTTTCCTGTCCCTGAGACAATGAGGAAAGTCAGTGGGGGGGGGGAAGCGGAGGAGAGAGGGAGAGCAAGGGCATGCCTTTGAGTCAGAAGGGAAGGAGGACTTTCATATCCCCCGGACCTCTGTGATGCAGTGCAATCCAAAGGGGGGTACAACTGCACCCTGTCTGGATCCACCCCTGCATTCCACTGTCTCAAGTAATAGCAGCTTCCAGTCATTATAAAGGATACCCTTTCTCCAATAAGCTGAACTTTATCTACTGCCTTTCTCCTGCACATTTCACAACAGCACGAACTGTTTTGCTTTTTCAATCAGGTTTCTGATAAACTAATTAGGTGAATTCTTCCAAGCCCACTAGCCTGTCAGCACAGCACAGCACGGTTTCTGAGGCTTCAGTCCCAAAATATTAGAAAACCATCATTAAAGATGGAGAAAGATGCTGGGGACTCCCGTCATACAGTCTTCACCTCAAAATGCCTGCAGAGGAGCCTTACCAGATATAGGAGCAGGGAAGTGGGGGGAGAAGACAATTTAGATATATGTATGAATACCAGCTGAAGTACATGGATGTCTAAGTACTTGGAGGTATCAAACTTTTCCTCACCATTTACCAGTTTCCTGAAAGCCCACACTAAGTGGAACTGAGCAAGAGCTTGGAGGACTGGATCCTTAATTAGTTAATATTTGCATGGTCCTTTAAAAAATACAAAGCACTATAAAAGCATGAATTATCATCATCAGACAAGAGATTCATGGTATGCACTGAAATTTCAAAATTGCATCTTGTTCTCAATATAAAAATATTATTGGGTTTGATATCTAGACAATAATAAAACCAATATAAAAGGCAGCGAATAATTCCACAAAATGGAATGGTTCCACATGAAAAAGAATGTCTCAACTCTTAAGCCCTTACTCCTTTTTAGTTTAAAATGTAATATTGCACACTTTCATCAGAACCCAAATTATCTCTCTTGTAATATTTAATAACATAAATTCTATGATTCAGAAAGTCTTATTACCATAGTAAAAATGAAAAGTAATTCAAAGATTTTCCAAAGGCATCAGTGTAACACTGTTGTTGGGAGAATGCACTTTGTTAAGCAGCTCAAAGGGATTAGTAGGTGGGATTTTAACAATTGTAAATTTACTTCATAATCTGATTCTCCTTCTAGACATCAAAAAGAAACGTGAGAAAAAAAGCCCAAAATGTTAGACTTGCTACTGTAGATCAATAGGGCCAAACAAATGTTTTGTGAACAACTGTTCCTTTAAACTATCTTTTTCTTACATAAATCAAGGGGGAAAAAAAACCTACTGTTTCCTCGTACCTCACGCTCTCACAAATTACGCAGATGATTAAATGAGGCCCTGATCCACTGCACATGGCTTATATGCACCACACCAAGGAGTTCAATATTGCTGCCCTTTAGTACAAGTGTGAGCAAAAAGATGTACAAAAAAACTAGAACTCTTGGTTCCAAAATGGCATGTCTTTTTGTCTCAGACCAACACAGCTACCAAGTACATGCCTTCAAAAAGATAGGCACAAGGGGATGTAAGGTTAAGTATTAGCTCAAGCCAGCAGCTCTTATTAGAAGCAAGAATATGGGGACAGGAGAGACTTAAGAGTACAAAGGAAAAAAAACATATACATATCAGCACAAGTTTTTGGGGCCTCAGCAAACAAGTTTGGGGGCATCTAACAGGACGAACTGATACATCAGAAGAAACATTGCTGTAAGCATAACTGAGACAGTAGCTCCAGGTTCTCCTTACTCTTTACTAAACAAGGCACCCAAAATTGGATTTCCCTGCCCTCTTCTCACTCTTTGCATGCAGCCATGCAGTAATCCACAGAGTACTGCAAAGGCTCAAACCTACAAATGGATTCCTCCCTCTTCTATTGGGGTCCTCAACAACCGACTAGTTTCCTGGGGTTCAGCTGTTACCTTGATTGACCTAACTAGGCATAGGTCAATCTAAGTGCCAATCTGTACAGATATTCAGGGAAGTTAGACATGGCAAAAAGTGGCTGAACTGATCTAAGCTCACTTCAGCAGACTTAGGGATCAATCAAAAGCCGTGATCTTCCTCCCCCTTCCCAACTCACTTAGATCCTGTTTCCAGAACTGGCAAACATCTGCACAAAAAGAACCCAATATTTGAAGCCATGTGATCATAGAAGCTGTGTGACTGCACAATGGGCTGCACATGCCCTATACTCAGCTTCCTTGTGACCACCTTTATTGGCACATTTATAGAGTGAAAGTATACTGTAGTCTATTTAAAAAAACTACAGCTCCGCCTGTTGGCTCCAACCTTTTTTTTAAACCATGTCACAAAAGCCAAATATACTATGTAGGAAAAGAACTATTGCTCTGGAGTCCAGAATCGGGACTGATACTTAAATACTTATTCTTTTACACCGTACGCTAGTGCAGTCCTGAATTTAGGAAGATCTCTCACATTAATAGGTCCCAGATCATGCAGCTTACATAGATGTGTTGCCTGATTAAGAACTGTAAAACACAACTGAATGAAAAAGAAACAAACAAAAAAAATACTCCACAACTAAAAAAAAAAA